>CM060928.1:82584026-83834026 GCA_030765085.1 Allium cepa | reverse complement strand
CTTTCTGGATCGGTCACAACAATCGTGGGTTGCCAGACCTATGATTAGAAAAGCTCCGATATTGTAAATCTGGAGGTTGGTGCGCCATCATTCAATGTTAGATAATGAAGTGGATGATTAAAGTTGATTGAATAAGACTGAGATGATCCTTGTTTTCCAGAAGTGCTTCAAAGATTTAGTTCAACTGATTCTATTAGGTAGAGACTTGGTTGGGCAGATTTCGATTTGGTAGAGATTTGATTATGCAAGATTCAGTTATGCATAAATTTGATTAGACATAGATTCTGTTAAGTAGAGATTAGTTAGACGTTATTCAGTTATGCAGAGATTCAGTTATGTAGGGATCCGTTCGGTAGTTTCTAGTGCTTCAAACTTGTCCGTCATTACTGCTCATCCATCATGCATGTCTCGGTAGGTGTGTTCATCTACTGGGTATTTATAGGCATGAGGTCCGATAGTAAATAATAACGTAGAAAATGGTTAGGTAGGATATTCCCTATCGAATCGTTTTTCCTGTTCGACACCCATTCTGTGACGAACGTTTCTCCTATTCAGCATTTACTTTCTATCGAACTACTTCTCATATACGATGCTTATAACCTACCAAACCATTTATCTTGTTCGACACGTACTCCCTATTGAACTATTTCTATTGTTCCTTTTCCGACATTTTTTTTGTCACAACTTCTTTATTATAAGTCGAAATTGAGTAAGACTCAGACAATAACTACGTATCATCAAGTAGAACATTACAATGTCTTCGAATATTCTGTTTGAAAGTAGTAGATAGAGGCATTCTAAGGTGAAACCCAAGCCGATTGGATAATGGACCAATGACCATATCTTTCAATCCGTAGTTTGGATTGAGAAGCGGTTTCGACCAAGGTGTATTGTAGGTTATCTTGACATTATGCATATTTTCCAACTAGTTTGGATATGTTCGATACTCATTCAAATTTGTCCATAACGCTTTGACTTGCACATGTAACTATGTGATAATACTTTTATTACGGACCTTCTACTCGTTTTTTTATTCTTAGCGTCTTTTCATATCCATCGGGCATAATTGCCTACAACACACACAAAACTCCCCATGCATACATACAGACGCACGCAATACACACACACACACGCATAGGGCAACGATCGACTACACCTCAGGTCCTCATTCGTGCTACACCTCTACTCCGTACTAATTTCGACCACACATTCCGATTTAAATATTATACTTTCTTTCTCTTATCACCTCGTCATATTATTTAGGTCGAAATATGTGGTTGAAATCGGAGGGACTAAAGACATAGTAAGAATGAAGTGTAGGCTTGGAGCCAATCCTTGTTTATACATACATACATACATACATATATATACATACAAATCTTCAAAAAAATACATACACATATACACACACACATATACATACATACATACACACACATAGATATATTATATATATATATATATATATATATATATATATATATATATATAGACATATATATAGACGTATGTGACTATGTAGAACAATTATTTCACATCAAAGCCGAAGCATGTATGTGATTCTCAGAAAACCGTATTGTTTTATATGCCAAAATAAGATGACAAGTTGAACTTTTTAATACTTGGATATTTGCATTAGTTAACAATATTTTCTATACTTGAGTTATAATAAATTATGCGAAGTCCATTTAAGCACACGTCTATGAAAGGGCAAACCAACTAGGAGTCGAGTAATATTTGCATTTATATTACTCTAAAACAAACAGATAATTTAAGGATTCATTCATCATCATGTATCTAGTGTACATGGTTTCCACCTAAAGGGAGTATATATTGGACAAGTTGTAAGAAGCCATGCTATATGATAAAATAATGTGCATTGTATAATGGCTATGCGGATATTTTCCATTTCTTCTTTATTTTAACAACCCAAGTTTAATTCATATGTTTATAATTATTCCTTTTGGCTTCGTGATTGATTAAGGGAACCCTTAGTACTCATATATCGATCAATATATGGATTGACCTTGAAGTACCTTTTAGTCTCTAGTAAAAAAGTACATGCTGACTAAAGCATGTATATAAGGTCTTTATTTTTTTTATCATATTACATCTGTTTTATTATTTTTATCTCTAACATATACTGGTTTTCTTGTTTTATTAACTTTCAGTTTCTCCATAAACTATCATCATCAACTTCACTTCATAAAGTCCATCAAACCGTAGTTTTTTTCTTCTTAAAACGCAAATCAATATGCGCTTTTTTACATATTGCAATTTTTGCAACATAAAGTTATTTACCTATTTGAATGTATGTTCATTCAACAAAACCATCTAATTATATTTTATTATTGAGTTTTAATAAATTTCTATGAATGTATTTTCCATATCTTGCATGTTTAAAAGATATATTTAAAACTCATCTGGTTTTAAAAAGGGTGATACTATTTTTCATATGATGATTTAATTTCATTAATATTTTAGTGGTGTTAGTACGTGTTTAGATGTGTGTAAATAGTAACTCATTTTAAAAGGTAATCAGTTTACCTTTTACATAAGTATGTTTCATTTCTTCTATAGCATGTTTTCTTTATCGAAAAACTTCACACTTTTTTGCCATTGTCAAAATTTATAGGATTTCTGTAATTTCTTCTAAGTTCGGTTTCGTGGAAAGGGTTAAATTAACTTAATTTTTTAAAGTTGTTTAAAGTAAAAACTCAATCCAAATGTTTATTCCAACATAATTTACACCAACATCTAAAATTAGAATATTATACCAATACTCCAATATCTACAATTAGCTATTTCGACCGCATCTTCAACTTTTAATTATCTGTTTTTTTGACCGATGCTAATTTGACAATCTATCATGGAGACGGATGACCACACACTGACGGTCAAAGGTGATGCAAAGGGAACGAGAGAACAAAATACACGAAGCTTTTCTTTTCGAACAGAGAATTGCTTGTTTTTCTTAGACTGATAATCTTTTCCGTTATTTCGCTAAATAAAAAAAAAAAGTTCAAATTCTCTTTTTTATAATTGTTATGCTTAACGTGTAACTCTTTAGTTTTTTTAGATAGAGTGGTTTTTTTATATAGAGTTTTTAGTACAATCGAAAAAAGATGGATTTCCTGTATCATCGAATTCTTGCACTCGTGAGGAGCTGAATTAGAAAAAAACTCTATGTTCGGTATTGTAGCAAAAGTGGAAAAACAACCATCAACTGTAGTCCCAAAAGAATCCGCAACTCAGAGGAGGAATATAATCATATATGTTTCGACAAGCAGGATTTTCAAAACCTTGAACCCCAAACCGCTACCCAAATAGAAAATGGTAAAAAGGTATTTAATGAAACTGAAAAATAAGAGTCCAATGGGTCTTTAGCTAGGCGGCCCAACAAATGAATTAATTTTGTTTACAAAATAAACGAACAAAATGAACACTGGATGATGAGCTCTCCATTCACAGTGGCTCGAATTTCTGCAATCTAATGGATTGTCAATCACTCCCTTCAACTAATCGCTGCCCTTCTGCCCTCTCTTTGTTCCAGTCGGCCCACTCTGTCTGTTCTCCCTGTTAGGTGCTAAGGTAGAGGATGAGGTATTAGGGTTTAGGTTTGTTTGGGGTAAGTTTCCTTTATTGCAAATATATATCCCAATTATCTAGCACTTTCATCACCAGATGTGACCTGATTCTTGTTTTGTTGGATTTCTGCATCATGATCTTCGATATCGTGGTGTATTTATTTCATATTTCTCTCTCTCTTTCAACAATTACCTTGTAAATAGCAAGTATTGTCAGTTTTCGGGACATCTCTGCTAAATATATTTAAAAAGATCATGAATTTCAACAGTCAACAAATTGACCTAAACTACCTACAATATGGACCTGTTTAAACTTGACTCAAGAATCTGAAGAGATCACGTGTTTCTGTTTTGTTGTTTCGAAATTTTGATGATGCTAATCAATGTAAATATGTACATATGTTAATATCCAAATCAACAAATGTTTAACATTTATTTCGCTTTGATGATATAGTGAATCATCTTAAATTAAATGGTACTAGGTTACATGAATTTCAGAATGTGAACAATGCATGCTGTCTTGTGTGTGCGCATGCGTGCGTGTGCGTGTGTGTGTGTGTGTTAGTTAAGATCCGAATCAACAAATGTTCAACATTTATTTCGCTTTTATGATACGGCGAATCATCTTATATTAAATGGTACTGGTTACATGAATTTCATAATTTGAACAATGCATGTTGTCTTATATATGTATGGATGCTGCGCACTTGAGTGCGCACACGTGCATGCCCGCACGGACATGCTAACTGTATAAAAAATGCTTATTAATATCATAACAAGAAATTATAAATACAATTAAATTTGTATGCTTCATAATACCAAGGCCTTTCTACAGTCCAAAGTCTTTTTGCACAGCCTTGCATCATCGGTCAAAACAGTTTTGCACAACCATCAACCATCGAACTTTGTTTTGACCGTTGGTTGATGACCGTGCGAAAAAAGATGAAATTGATGCCTTTGGTAGCCCTTGAAAAATTTGGTGTTAGGAAGGGTATGGAATAAAATTATCTAGCATATTTTAGCAATGGTATTAGAAGCGGTGCCCTTGGCACAGTTTTCGTAAAACGAAATGGATGATACAAAAATACTTGTGCTCACAGTTTCTCTATGAGGTTCAAATGTGCTAACTAGCACAGTACATTAAAATTAACAACAGTATATTTATACGCAGGGAGGACAGGAAAACCAGCCTACGTAGAAGATTGGATAACTAAAATATCATCAATATACGCAGATGAAGTCCAATTCAACATACAGTTCGACTGGGAAGAAAGACTTGGAGTCCCTGGTGCTGTTGTTGTGAGAAATTTTCACCGCTACGAATTTTACTTGAAGACTTTGACTATCAAAGGTCTACCTCAAAAAAGCCATCTTCATTTCGAGTGCAACTCTTGGGTCTATCCAGCATGTAAATATTCAAATGACAGGGTGTTCTTCAACAATGACGTGAGTACTTGATTTTTACACCTTAACATGTTAAGTCCAACACTCTTAACTGAGAGGAGCATGTTTATAATATGTTTAGATGGACAAAACTTATGCAGAATTCTAAAACATTATATGCTATTTCAACAAAAGCTTTCACCTGTTAATTTCAGACTTTCTTACCAAAGAATACCCCAGAACCATTAAAGCCTCACAGAGAAGATGAGCTTTGAGTTCTTCGAGGGAACAACACATTTGGGAAGTTGTGGGAGCATGATAGAATATACAACTATGATGTTTACAATGATCTTGGAGATCCACTAAAGGGACCTGAATTCGAACGCCCTGTTCTTGGTGGATCAGATGAACTACCATATCCTAGACGCGCTCGAACAGGATGACCCCTATCAAATGGTTTGTCCCTTTTAACCTTTTCTTTTCTTTGATTATTACTGACAACATTTGTCCCTATCAAATGGTTTGAGTAGTTGCATGTCTTTGGTTCGATCACTTAGACATATACATCTACTCTCAGTAGCTGCATGGCTTAGGTTTGTTCTCTTAGACATAAACATTTTTTATGCATTTATTGTTAACGACAACCTCTAATCTGAGTAAATATAACCGGCTGTAGAATTTGGCTATAGAAATTAATCTGCATAATGTTTATACGTATGTGTAATATGTCACTATGTGCCTTACTGTACATAATTTTTAGTGGAAATTAGGATCAACCTCTTATTTTCAAGTTTTGTACGTGAAAACTCTTCTCAAAAACATATTTTAAATTACACTTCTATTTTCAATTTTGGTATATATTTTTTTCATCTTTTTTTTTTTTGAAATCAAATCAGAACTTTAATCGCATGTTTCTACGATCAAAACTATTTTTTTTGGATTATTTTTTGAAAAACATAATATTTGCAGAGTTTTCTGCAAATATGCTGAAACTTAAAATATGAGTTTTTCAAAAATTTGTTTTTTAGGAGGGGGGTTTTGTGGGGGGGGGGGGGGGGAGGGGGGCTTGTGTTTATAGACTTAAAAATTAAATGGCTTTAAGTTGTTTTACAAAAGTTGCCTAATTTTTGTTGAATGTTCCAGGTGACTATATACCTTGCTATGAGTATTTTAATCACTTGAAGCATTCAGATTTCTTAGCATTCAAGCTGAAATCATACATGGAGTCCTCAGTCAAAAGCAAAGGTGTAGAAGAGTTCAAGTCAATTAACGATGTAATGAAACTGTACAGAGGACCTATGGAAATGCCTGACATGATTTCAAAAACCATAAAATTGGTGCCTTTTGAAATGATTAAAGAGTTGCTAAGAACAGATGGAGAATGTTTATTGAGTTTTCCATTGCCTCAAGTTGTCAGCAATGGTATGAATTATATTTTATTCGTTTCCTTCTGAATTTTATTTATCCTGTAACTGTGTTACTATATAGCCCATGGATTTTGTAATATCTACCTACAGATGAAAAAAGTCACTGGTGGGCAACGGATAAGGAATTTGCACGACAAATGCTTGCTGGTTTACATCCAGTTCTTATCCGTGCTGCAAAGACTTGTTCTGTTCCATTATTGTTATCTTGTTTCTATCTAACAAAAGATCCAAATTCTTGAAATGATACTTACCGTTTCTTTTCTTTCTTTTTGTTCATAGAATGAGGAAGTTCAAAGTTTTATCAATCTTAGAAAGGTATGAATGAATACTTGTTAGTAGACTCTGGAAATTTCCATATGTTCTTTTCCGCCAGTTCAGTTCTCTATATACTTACAGATGGAGAAACACGAAGAAGATGAAGACATAAATGATTGGGTCTTTCCATCATTAACCGAAGAAGAAGTCGACGCTGAAGATGAAATCATGAGATACTTCATTTTAGATCATTCTTATTTAAAGGATCACATAGACAAGATACACAAAGCTAGTTCAAACAAAGTATATGCCGCCAAAGCACTCTTGTACTTGGAGAATGATGGCACATTGAGTCCTAGAGGCATCATGCTAATCGAAAGCATCAGGAGTCAACAGTTTACAAATAAATATTACTTCCCTTCTGTAGGTGGAATTAAAGGAGCACTGTGGATGTTAGCTAAGGCATTTGTCCTGTCAATGATTCCGGTTATCATCAACTCATCAGCCACTGGTATCCGACTATAAATTAATTCACATTGCTCACCGTTTAATTCATTACATGATAACACTATTTCATTATCATCTCTTCTCTAGGTTGCATTCACATGCAGTGATAGAACCTTTTATTATAGTATCCAGGAGACAGCTGAGTGTGATGCACCCGATGTACAAACTCCTCATACCCCACTTTCGTGACACAATAGACATGAATTCTCTCTCTCTCGCCAAATACTCATACACGCTAATGGCGCAATTGAGAGGAATTTCTTCCCTGGAAAGTACGCCTTAACTCTGTCCTCTGCGGTCTACAAAAACTGGAATTTCATGGACCATGCACTGCCTACTGATCTCTGCAACAGGTACGTACACCTAAAAATTCATATATAGTATTTTGCAAATGAGAAATGAGAGAGATAATTTTTAAATGGGACAATATATAATTTTATTTCAGACTTTTCTTACGAATTTTAATACTTAATTACTTGATTATAAAATGAGATGCGCCTTTTTAAAGTAGCTCATCTTCTAAATTGACTGCGGAGGTGTATTCGATCGTAAGGCTAATATTATTACTCTAAGGCTAATATTATTACTCTAGAACTTTTCGTATTTCTCTAATATAAATGTCTCAAGTATTTTGTACAAATGACAGTTCTAGAGATTTCCTAGATTTATTACGTACTAAAACATATTTCTAGACATTTCTTTACATAACTTTATTTATGATATAGAAAATATTTATCATGATAACTTAGTGTAGACAATTTGTTTTTTGTCTTGCCAACTCTAGCTTACTCCAACATAAGCAACTATTAGATAAAACCTAATGTAGGAAAGTCTATTTACACACAAATAAAGACACAACTAACGAAACAAATTAATCTCAACTGTAGAAGGTGACCTAAAAGATCGCTCATGGTGGCCTAAAAGATCGCCCATGGTGGCCTAAAATGAACACACTTGAACACCTGATAGAAAGTTGCACCATAATCATATGGTTGTCCTCAGCTTACCGTGCAGCTCTAAACTTTGGACAGTATGGCTACGGAGGTTTTGTCCCAAACAGACCGACCTTAACTCGTAGGGCAATGCCTGAACCAGAAGAGTATGACACATTGATGGATGACCCTTATGGTTTTTTTTTGAAGACTATCACTAGTAAAGGGCAGGCGATTTCTGTGATGGTGGTGATAAAGATACTGTCTAGGCACTCGAGCGATGAAGTGTATATTGGGCAGAGGGATGATGGTGAGTGGACTAGTGATAAGTTGGCCATTGATGGGTCTAAGAGGTTTCGAGATCGGTTGGTGGAGATAGAGAGGAACATTGAGAGGAGGAACTTGGATGAAGGGTTAAAGAATAGAAAGGGGATGGTTGGGGTGCCCTACACTTTGCTGTATCCGAGTACCACCAACTATGGTAAGAGGGCTGGGGTTACTGGAAAAGGTATACCAAATAGTGTGTCTGTTTGATGGACTCTGTTTTGAGTGTATTTTTGTGCTTTTTTTTGTGTTTGGTTGGGATAGTAGGATATGGCATTGCATTTTTTGAGACTTTTTACTTGTGCAAATTATATGTATTAATGTGGCAAGAAATGCATATGTAGAGTAACAATGAAAAGCTACGTAGAATAATACAGGCTTAGAAGATAATTATCACTGACTGGTTAACTAACCACTTAGGTCAAGCCAACATGAGCAGCTTTTCCCTTGGTAGACGTCCTTCAAATAAACGATCACCGGTCAGATACAGTCTTCAATCTCCAAGCGATTATTGGATGCTTGTTGATAACGAAAAAGTAACAACTCGATGGAACCACCGTCATATACTTAATAAGCCTACATAACCTAGCTACCTCCACCACTTATGGAAATCCTCCAGTCTCCTATGGGATCTATTTAGGAAGAGCCATAAATAGCAGAGCTAAGAAATCTAGAGGATGGGATGTTTATTGAAGACCGTAAACTAAGCAAATTCTTAGAGCGTCATGAGCCAGAGGGGAGAAAAGGGGAAAGATTTTCTAAAGCCCGTTTAATACTTGAATGATTTTCGAAGGATCGTTTAATGTAAAATACACTAAACGGCTTTTCAAAAACCTATTTAGTGAACTAAAATTCACATTCACGGATGGATGAATGGTTATTCTTTCCCTTTTTTTTCTTCTTCCTCTTGTTAAAAATCAGCCTTCCGTTGGAGATGCTCTTACTATTTCTCCTTTAGTGGCTCAAATAATTTTGATTTAATTAATTAATTAACCTTCCAAGCCGATATAAATTAATTCTACAATTTATTTGTGCAAAAACAATTATTTTAAATTATTATCTTCAACTTTTGATCAAACTAAATAGATATATGATATTTTTATTAATCAAACTTTAAGCACTTTAATGAGAATGATAAACTAATATAACCAAAAAAATGTTTTTTGCACTTATTTGTAAATTTTATACCGCCATTAAATCAACTTAAGTTGAAATTTGAAAGTTACGACCATGATGTGTGACACTCAACTTTTAGTAATATTAGAACAATTCAAATATTAAAGTATGTACGAACTTTGTTAAAATAAATTAGTCAACGCAAGTTCAACTGCTTATAAATCATCTACGTGAAGTCTTATATAATCATTTAAGCTACATCCATAATTAACGATGTATTGTGCATGTTGTGTCGCTTCGTTAAGACTATATTACTTAGACGTTTATAATTTGGTCAATGATTAACACTTTAATAATGTATGTAATTAATTGGAAAGATTGACGTTTAAAATCACTTAGTTTAACTCAATAACATTTATTGACTATATGTCATGACCAAGATATTTGTGATTACGTGTTAACTTCCAATTATAGTGATACCAACCTTCTATATGGAAATGGATGAATTTCTCTTAATTAGTGTTTCACTTCATGAATCTCAACATATAACCAACTTTGTGTGTAACATGTTCTTTGTATTACGTGATTGTCTATAAATAAAGTTAATCTTAATACATAAGATCCATTGTAGCTGTATACCATCGCGTGAGATCTTATATCTAATTTGATGCTAGAACCTAGATTTTGATGTTTTGATGATGACAGGCATACAACAATGTTATTAATGAATTTATAAAGTTTTTACAGATCAATAAGCAACTACAACATGAAGAAATGAGGTATTACGATATAAAGATGACATACATGCACATATGACGATATACATGTAGGAAAGGAGAAAACATAGCAAACATGACTTGGAAGGAGTTCATAAGCATTCAAAGTTAATAAAAGGAGTTTGTAGTATTAGAGTATAAATACGTCAAAGACATACTCAAAGATGGACAAAAGAGCACTAAAGTTACGTGTGTGTCTATATCAAATCCTTATAGAGTCGTTTTGTTGCAGACCCACAAATGATCTTTAAATCACTCAAAATTTCTATACAACATCTAAAATAACATATAGTATTTTTTTTTAAAAATCTCCGTCAAAAGTAAACGTGTACACGTTGCTTCATTGGACAAGCAACCGAGAGAGTTAAGGGTACGACCCAGATGATATTATAGATTTTGTTACGTAGATCCAATTCTATTACCAATCTTACTCAAAATATATGTATCCAATTTTCATTATATACTTTGTTATATAGCGATATAATTAATTAAGTAATTGTCAGGGATCTCTAGCTCAAGTGGTTAGCGTGTGACGCTTTAGATAGAGGTTCTAAATGTCATGAGATCGAGCTTTCGAAACTTCAAAAAAGTGCTTTATGTGAATAGAGTATCATTCATGTTATCAAAATAATTAATTACGCAATTAATTTAAAGTATTTAAATAAAAACCCTTAAATGATATATTATGTGATAATAATTATGTGTTGTAATTATGAGAAAATTATCACAAAACAAAATAAATATTATTTTAAAGCAAAATTATATTAGAACACAAATCATAGACATAATGAATCTCAACAAGGATTGCCAACTGGTTTCAAACCCAAAATGTGAACACGTTGGAATCCAACGGTGAAAATCTGTTGTGTCACCAGTCGCGTTTTACTTTATGTTTAAATATTCGCCCTACTTTAAATATTCTTAGTTAAGATTTTTTAAGAAATGATATTCATACATCCATTGAGACTAGAGTACGTATCGCTCTCCAAATATTAAACAGTGAATTACTCACGGTTGCTAGAGGCACAAAGGAGTTATGCATAAATAGTTATTGAATAGTTATGGAATGACTCGCCAAGAGTTTTCTATTGGTTACAACAACTAGGCTTAATAGGAAATCTCGAATGACAATATTACACAGTTTTGTTGAGCTTCGGTGTTGGTAGTTCTCTTTAATTGTAGTTAAATCATGTCATGACAACCATCAAGCGACTATAGTTGGATCTGAGTTAAAGCATTGGAAGTGAAACACTATTCAACAGAGTATAAATCTCCTAAGCCATATGAGGTTAGTATCACGGTGTCAATTGTAGTTAACTCAAAGTCAAAATTCATGGCTAGAGTTGTATGGTTAAAAATAAATGTCATTATTGAACCGTAGACTTTGTTTGTGAAGGAACTGGGCCAACTTGCAATGGAAGAAATGAGTGAATTTCAAAAAAATTACCATTTTTGGATCATTAATGGGCCTATGAAGTCTCAATGCATTTAGGTCATATCTAAATTTCTTTTAAATAAAACCAGTATTTTGTTTAATACCTTTTTTCTATTAATTTAATTCTAAAACAATCAAGAATGAGATATAAAAATAAGATTTGAACATATCAAATATATTCATTCCTTAATTGTGTGACAGAATAGTTAAATATAAGGCAAGTATGATCAATTAATAGCATGACGTATATAAATAAATAAGAATACGTTTAAAGGTAATCACATAAGGGACAAAAGGGAAAGAAATAAAAGATGACAAAGATGATTGATTCAACTTTCCTTTTTTGACAAACTTGATTTATGCAGCATTCAATTAGCAACCAATGAATCATGATGACATAAGAATAGGAATAGCCAACAATAATTCGTATGCATATACTATTGCCTCCTTTAAAATTGTTTGATATTAATAAAGCATTTAAATTATACAATTTGCAATATAAACATTATGTTCTATATGTACATATACATATAAATGTAATTATTTGTATATAAAGGTTAACCCAAAACTTCTTAACTAATTCAAAATAAACCATATTACATTTAAATTTTCTAAAGTATTTATGAACTTATGTAAACTTAAATTAGTTAACAAAAAATATATTTATACAATTAAATCAAGAGATTCAACCTATATGAAAATGTTTTTTTAAAGCAAAAGTGAAACATACTAAACTAATCAATATATTAACAATTTTGTGAATACTTAAAGAAAAATGTTAGTCATGTCAAATACGGTAACAAATTTATAAATTTATTGTGATCAGTTTATTATCAAAGCATCCTTTAATTATGTGTGGATTTCAATTAAAATAAGATGCAGATAATAAGAACAAATAAGCTCTCAAATCTAAGGAGATTCAACCTATATGAATAAATATATTTTTTAATTATTATTGTAAAACAAAAGGTGATATATATTGAATTAAGCAATATGTTAAAATCCTTTGAATACTTAAAGAAGGATAATTGTGATGTTAAATACGGTAACAAATTTAGAAATTTAGTGTAATTAATTTATTATCAGATCATCATTTAAACATATGTAAGTTTTTATTATAGCACAAATGCAAAAAATAAGAACATATAATGTGATAACCCGGATTTTCGAGCATTAGATAATTGGATAGTTATCTGATTTAACGATTGAATACTGATTTATAAAATTTGAAAAAATAAATATGATAATAAATATTTATATTTGGATGAATATTTATTTGATAATCTTCTAATATAATTACTTAAAATTTTTAAATTGAATTTATGTTTGTTTAAATATATATATATATATATATATATATTTGAGTTGATTTTAAATTGGATTTTTAATTGAATTTGAATTTGAATATGGATTTAAATTGAAATTTAAAAAGATAAATATTTTAAAATATTTTGTATTTAAAAATATATTATATATGATTTTATTTAGAATATAATTGGTTTTATATTAATCTTCTTTTAAAAAGTTTTATTTATATAAATAAAAGAAGTATTTATTAGGGCTGTCAACGGATGCTTTCGGATACGGATAGTGCCGTATCCGTATCCGAAATCATTTTCGGATATCGGATATCCGTATCCGTTTAATTTTCGGATATCGGATATCCGTATCCGCTTAATTTTCGGATACGGACGGATATCGGATATTTATCCGCTCCGCCAATAATTGATAAATTTAAAGGTATAAACGAAAAAGTTTAGATCAACATAAAACATTTTTTGTACTATTGTTTATAAAAAAACAAAGAAATAAAAAATATGGTGATAAAACATTGTTTTATACTAATATATGTATGTGTATCCAAAAATATTCAAAAGTTAAACACTCATAGCCCTATTTTCCTATTTTAAATTATATAAATATGCATCAGTTAATCGGACGGATATTTTTCGGATACGGATACCACTATAACCATATCCGATATCCGAATCCGTATCCGAAAAGCTTTTCGGATATCGGATATCCGTATCCGCTTTTCGGATAACGGATATTTTTCATATTTTCGGATACGGATTCGGACGGATATCAGATTTTTCGGGTACTCATTGACAACCCTAGTATTTATTAAATATTAAATTAAATACAAATCTTTTTATTAACCTTTTAAAATAATTAAAAATTGCATAATAACAAGTGTTAGTTTAGGAAATCATCTTAATAACATGGGTAAGAAAATAAACATTTGCTAGTGACAAATGTTAGATGAATAAACAAGTGTCACCCATTTGTTTTTATTTTCTTTTATTTTAATAAAATCCTAATTTAATCTATATTAAACATATCTATCTCCTCCCTTAATTCTTTACCATTTTCATATTCTAAACAAAGAAACAATAGCCTGGAAACAAATATACAATCAGAAATCAAAGTCTGTAAAACATTTTTCAATCTATAGCTAAGTCATCAATAACAAGATTTCATTTTCAACCAAATGTGTATCCTGTAATCTTCTTCAACTTTTCAAAGAGATCATAGCACTCAGTTTTCATAAACAAAGGATTTCCAGTGCAAACAACAAGCTTTCAAAGATCAAGCAGTAGTTTCAGATCAAAGACCAAGTAGACCTGATTAATTTCTAGTTTTCAAGATTTGCAAAAGAAGAAAGAAAAAGAATTTTCAGACCCTCTCTGTTCAAACAAAAGAGGTGAGTAAATCGAAGCATAAACATTTTTAAAACTTGATAAAAATGATAAATGTTTGAAGTGAGATTGTGATGCCTGTTTGAAAATGTATATGCATGTTTGTTTGTTTGTTTTTTTGTTCTAAATACATGTTTATATGAATGAATGCTGTGTGAATGTCTGGGTATACATAAGTGATCATCTCTATTTTAAGTTCAGAGATTAAACATAGATTAAAAATTCCAATTCTTCTCACTCTAATCTCTATTAGGCTTAAGGATTTAAACAAAGTATGTTCGTTTAAAACCGAACTTGATTAAAAATATTTTTAAGAAAAATAAATAGAAATATTATCTGGAAAAAAATAAAAAGAACAGAGGAACTTAAGTATATGTTAAAAATCAAATACAATGATTTGTTAATTCATATATATAATCTGAATCCCCTTTTCAATCTAAGATTTTTAAAACCAAAATATCGATTTTTAGTTTTGTATTGATGGAGCGGTTCGAAGATGAACAGGAAATGGATTTTGACCATTTTCTGGCGATCGTTGAACATTGGATCTATCGGGTTTTTGTCAAAGCTTGCTTGGTGATTGGGTAGGTCAGGAAAAATGGCGAGGGAGACGATCATTCGTTGTGGCGTTGGCAATTAATGGAACTAGCGTTTTTAAAACCCAAATGGTTGAGTTTGGAAATGTCGTTGCCGTGGCTTCTCTGTAGCATCGAGTTGCACGAGACTTTGGAAAGTGGTGGCGTGGAGGGTCAGCAAGATGTGGCCGGAATTGTAGGGATGCCGGTGGTCGGCATTGGGAGTTCGAGGCGATTTTCTTGGGGATGGTCGCTGTACTCATTTGATCGAGGTAGCTCGATTTCGTCTTCGAGGGTGTTTTGCATTTCTGGGTGGCCAGGTGGCAAGTATAGGTAGAGGGCGACGTGTCGGAGGTGATCGTGAAGGCTGGATTGTCGCCGAGGACTTGTGCATGTGCACGAATTCATGTTCGTGTCAGTAGTGGTTTTGGGTTTGGGAAGATGAAGATTGCATGTGTAACAACCCGCATATTTATCGATTTTATATTTAAATGTTTTATTTAAATATTCTATCGTTCGTCGGATTTTGGTCCGAAAAGCTACTTTTTGCAAACAGTCGAATTGGGACTCGAGACCACCCCCATTGAGTTCAAAATGACGTTTGCGACCTTTTTGAGTATAAACTTCGATATGTTTGGAGATAATAGAATTTTGACCTTTTTCACTTAGGGCTTTGGTTTGGGCTGAACCCATTAACCCCACTTACTAGCTCAGTTCCAACCCTCTCTCCTCTTCATTACTTCATAATTTTCTAATACATTCAAGCTTCTTCAAAAATGGGGGAAGAGAAAAAGAATTAGGAAATCCTAAGCCCTAGTTTCCATTAGCAAATCCATCTTCTAGCTCCAAACACAAGAGAACCCATTGGTAAGCTTCCTCTTCATCTTCTCCAACTCATTCTCTCTTTGATTTCAGAAATTTCCTAAACCTAATTTAGGAAATGTTTCTCTTTTAAGCTTAGATTGAAGCTTCTTGAGTTGTTATTGAAGGGGAATTGATCTTAGCTTGCTTTCAAGTTTCTTCTTCTATTGTTTGAGTTCAAAGGTGAGATTTTTATCTCACATCTATGCTTATATTTATCTTCGATTGTTAGGTATGAATTCCTAACACTTATTCGTGTGCATTTGTTTTTGGTTTGGATTGATTTGGTGAATATTCCAATTTTTAATGTTTTGGGTTCAATTCTTTAAAAATCATAGTTTTGATGTTTTGATCATGTTTTGGTGATGAACCGAGGAGCTTCTATGGCCGGGTAGTCGATTGGCGTAAACCCTTAGTGCCGTTGCTCGTCCGATAGAAATTTGGAAGAGATTGACATTCATTAGTTGGGCATGGGGGGTGTTGACTACAGGTTCGGCCGACCGACCTCAGGGTCCGGTCGACCGACCTGTTACCCAGGCACTTCCCAGCCTCTGTTGGAAGTGCAGGTTACAGGTCCGGCCGACCGAACACAGGGTCCGGTCGACCGACCTGCTACCCCGAGCATTTCTATTTTTTGGTCCGGTCGACCGAGCTCTATAGCCGGCCGACTGACCTGGAGCATTTTTGCCTATGTCGCATAGTTGCTTGAATTTCCAACTTTAATCGATTCGTGTTGTTTCCTATTTGTTGTTATCATTTATTATGACTTTGATGACTCCTTTTTAGGGATTTCTGAAGATCCATTTTGATGGATTCTTTATCGGTTTCGTTGGATTTTTATTCACATCTTCGTATGTGAATTTTAGTGATTGATTGTTCCTACAATCTTCTTTGTGATTTGTCACTTTAAAAATATAAAGGTTTTCTATACTAGTAGTAAATATCAAAACTCTTTCTTCAAATGATTTCAACTCTATTTTAGTACAAAGCTCGTTTCTTAAACCGTTTTCCAATCTATTAGTATATACAAGCCTTTACCTCACTCGTATGAGAAATCTAATTAAACGACTTAGTAAAACGAGTGGTATGAAACGCTTGCGTTTACTTCGTCGGTTAATTCTTGGACTTGTTCGATTGAAACTCTTGTGACAATTTTCTAGTGGAGATCTACAATTTGTTCGTAAATATTTAAGTTAAGCTAGTGGTTATGGGACATGAAGCTAAGCTCATATATTTACTAGCTTACTGTAATTTACACTTCTCTTAGATCATGACGATCATTTTATAATTTAGGCTAGCAATTGTGCGATGTCTCTTTGACTGCAAGATTAGACTAGACCTCATCTGTGTGATTTCGACTCACACCTATCTCTTTATCTGCGAGGTTCGTCTAGACACCATTTGTGTGATTTCGACTCACACATACTTTTTTGCTTTTTGGTTAGCCTAGACACCATTTGTGTGATTTCGACTCACACATATCTTTTTGTTTGTAAGGTTAGGCTAGACACCATTTGTGTGATTTCGACTCACACATATCTTTTTGTTTGCAAGGTTAGGCTAGACACCATTTGTGTGATTTCGACTCACACATACCTTTTTGCTTTTTGGTTAGCCTAGACACCATTTGTGTGATTTCGACTCACGCATATCTATTCTGTCTGCGAGGTTAGACTAGACACCATTTGTGTGATTTCGACTCACATATACCTTTTTGCTTTTTGGTTAGTCTAGACCTCATCTGTGTGATTCGACTCACACATATGAGGTAGCTCCCCATGGTCTCCGGACCGTCATGTGATAGGCCTCTTTCCCTTTTTATTACTTCTGGATTTCATGTGTTGATTTCTGGAAATTTTATCCTTCACCTATTCTTGTGATTCTGGATTTCGTGTGTTGAATTCTGGAATTTATGCTTCATCTATTTTCATGATTTTTATTGATTTGATTTATCAATTATTGTGGCTTGGTGAATGAAATTAGGAGTATGACATTCCTTTTTATCTTGAGTAGATCTTTGCGATATTGATTAATCTCTTATTGATTTTTCAATTACTTATATATCACAGCTTGGCATTGTGATTATTATACGTTTAGTCATATTTCTTATTCTATATCATTTCATCTGATATTTATAGCTAGACTGATCCGTTTATTATTTTCTTATTAAATAATACTCGGGTCAGACCGAGATGTTACAGGTGCTTCTGCTTGACTTCTCATCCAGGATCATTGCTCTGACTTTTGGCTAACCACTTATATTAGTAGTTTATTTTGTTGTATAAACTTGAGATTTAGACTCATAGATGTATTCTTTTGTATAGCACGTGTTGCTATTCTTTTGTAATATTGTGGATCTTGTTAGACCACTACTCTGATGAACACTTTTATGTGTTATATATATTCATATCTATTTCCGCCCTTGTGATATGAATTATCTGTGACTGATTTGTGTTATGTTTATTTCTATATTTGTTTCCGAAGACCTTTATAGCCACTGTGTAGTAGCTTTGAGTTTGTGTCGGTATGTCGGATTTCCTCTTGAGATGTAAAGTTATATTTTTATCTGGCATATCGGTACTCGCACAAAGCAATTATACAGATGGTCGCTCCTCAACAGCCTTATTCTCCATGCTAGTTGACAGCATTACACCGTAGTGTTCTTGGCTAGCGTGGGTATAGAGATGGGGCGTCACAACTTGGTATCAGAGCCAAACTTCGGAACAATATGGAATATTATAACAAAGATCATCGTCCTAAGTCTTTCTTAGGAGTCGTGCTTTAGGATTTTATTCGAGTCTTCGTACCGATTCATCCTATTTTCCTTTATGATTCCTTGTTTTATCTATCAAGAATTGCTTGATATTTATCTTGAGAATAACTTTTTCTTCTTCCTTCTTTCTTTCTTAAAGAAGAGAAATGGTTAGACCTGGCCGTCCCAGCGCCGGTCAATCTAGTGCTACTCCCCAAGATGGAGTATTCATGTCTGCTCAACAACTTTTGGATCTTGTAAAGAATCAAGAGTTTATCTATGCTTTGAGTAAGAACCCCGAAATGGTTCTACCTTTGAAACTTGAAGTTTCTTTCAATTAGCTTGTGGATGTTACTCTTCTTCATGGAGAGGTTGGTAAAGGAAGTGTTTGTGATATTGGAACTTCCAAGAAGAGGCATATTAAGTTCAAGAGCCTTAATCCCAATAAGAGAGTGAAGCAAACTACTTTTGTAGCAAAGACTCCAATCCCTAATCGTGGAGGATGCTACAATTGTAATTCTAAGGAACACTATGCGAATATGTGTCCAAAACCCCATTCTTGTCGCTATTGCAAGAAACCGGGTCATCTTTTATCTGCGTGTCCCAAACTTTTGAACAAGGACATGAGAAAGCTAAATATTGTGCAAGCCCCTAGAAACTCTTCTATTGGTCAAGGTATTTTTCATTCAATCCTTGATGGCATTGTTTTATTTCGTGATCTTCTTATTTGAGTTCTTTTTGATATGGGTTCCATCTCACTATTTTATATCAAAAGAACTTGTCGATTCTTTTTCTTTGAATATTTTGGGCTTGATGACTTCTTTGAGGATTGTGAATCCGGATGGTAGATCCGCAACACTCAATTTTCTTTTATTTGATGTCGAAAATTATTTTATGTGATTTTTTTTTTCGAGCCGATAATTTTACTTAGGCTTCGGAATTTACTTTTGTAAGGATTGGCTTAATTATTATGATGCCATATCCTTTGTCCCGTATGGACTATTCATCTTCGACATTTTCTATCTGTTAAGCAGATTTCTATTTCTCTTTATGATTTTGATTCCAACTTGATGGCATCATTTTATTCCTTAAGCCCACTTATAAGGAAAGTGTTATTTCTCTCATTCATGTAGTTAGAGAAATTTTCCGGTATTTTTGAGCTTGTCTTAGGATTATCACCTAAGTAATCTTTTGTGTGGTGCTAAGGTCTTTTCAGTTTGACCTTGCCACCGATTTTTATTTGGCTACGAGTCGCGTGAGTTAGCATTCCACTTACGCACTCCGCACTCGTTATGATTCTAATGAATGACATATTTTGTCATTCAATTTGTCCAGCTTATTTCATCCATTTTATATATCGAGTATTTTATGAATATTTTGGTGAGACCATTCTTGAATTCATTGATTTTGGATGAAAATAGAAATTTAAAAATTTGCAAATCTTTTTCATAAGATTTATTTTTTTAGTACAATTTGATTTGCTCTTAAACGAACAAAGAATATTCTTAAAAGTTTTTGAGAGACATTTTTGTCATATAGAAGATGATTTTGTGATTGTATTGCCCATTTAGTGTTTTAAGAATTTTGGTCGATGCGCTTGATCAACGTTATCGATAGGAATTTCCTAAACGCTTTAATGAGACAATCAGACACAGTATATTGACTTGAAAATAGTAAATTTTTCTAAAAAGATTATTACATAATGATAAATGTAATTTTGAAAGTTTTAACTTTTCAGGAAAGAAGATTATTTAAAAGAAATTCTTTCTTTTCGATACTCTTGTTCTTGTGATTCCTGAAGGGGAACCAAGACTTTGCTATTTGTACCGATACTAGTCGTATTGGTTTGTATGTCGTTCTCTTGCAAAGGAGAACGTGCTGTCACTTGTGCTTCTAAATCATTATAGCTTATCGAGACTAGGTATGCCACTCATGATCTAGTGCTCGCGGCTATTGTTTTTACTTTTAAAATTTGGCATCACCATTTTTGGATGAGAAATTTGTTCTCTACCTCGATCATAGATCTTTGGAATATTTATTTTCTCATAAGGAACTTTATGTTGACTCGGGTTCCTGACATCTTGTGATCTTGATATTCTTTTTATTCCCGGAAGGGAAATCGTGTTGCCAATGCGCTTTGTCGTAAGCAACAAGTGGTTGATTCTTTGATGTTTTCTGAATGGAATTATCTTTCTATCAAGTTCATCGGACGTTTTGGTATACTTCGTTTTATTGAGCTTTAACTCATTCCTTTTATGGACTAGTGTCCGGTGTTCTTTTATGGTATTCGATTCATTGGATGTACCGTTTGTACTACATCAATGTCTTTGCTATTTGATTCATTGGATGTACCGTTTGTACTACATCAATGTCTTTGCTTTTGGAATCATTGGATGTACCGTTTGTACTACATCAATGTTTTTGCTATTTGATTCATTGGATGTACCGTATGTACTACATCAATGTCTTTGCTTTGGTTCATTGGGCGTACCGTTTTTGTACTACGCCGTTGCACCGGCTCAATTTTCTGCTATTCTTGACGTTCCCCACGTCTTTTATCTACGGAAATGCCTTAGGGATTCCGGTTTTCATTCTTGAGCCCGGTGATATTGTGAAAATTGAAGTTTCACCAGATTTGATTTTTGAGCAACATCCTATTCGAATTATTGCTTCGGAGCTCAAACGACTTCGAAATAAAAATGTTCTTCTTGTGAGAGTTCAATGGTTCTCAAATCCTAGGGATTACTCTTGGGAATCTAGAGAATTCATCAAGCGATCCCAATCAGGCTTACTCTTTCATGCTCTTTATGGTGAACTTCTTATTTCAATTTTCTTTTGTGTTGATATGCTTCTATAGTTGTTACTTCTTATTTTCTTCTTAAGTATTGCGAGGACGCAATTTCTTTAAGGAGGGTAGTCTGTAACAACCCGCATATTTATCGATTTTATATTTAAATATTTTATTTAAATATTCTATCGTTCGTCGGATTTTGGTCTGAAAAGCTACTTTTTGCAAACAGTCGAATTGGGACTCGAGACCACCCCCATTGAGTTCAAAATGACGTTTGCGATCTTTTTGAGTATAAACTTCGATATGTTTGGAGATAGTAGAATTTTGACCTTTTTCACTTAGGGCTTTGGTTTGGGCTGAACCCAGTAACCCCACTTACTAGCTCAGTTCCAACCCCCTCTCCTCTTCATTACTTCATAATTTCCTAATACATTCAAGCTTCTTCAAAAATGGGGGAAGAGAAAAAGAATTAGGAAATCCTAAGCCCTAGTTTCCATTAGCAAATCCATCTTCTAGCTCCAAACACAAGAGAACCCATTGGTAAGCTTCCTCTTCATCTTCTCCAACTCATTCTCTCTTTGATTTCAGAAATGTCCTAAACCTAATTTAGAAAATGTTTCTCTTTTAAGCTTAGATTGAAGCTTCTTGAGTTGTTATTGAAGGGGAATTGATCTTAGCTTGCTTTCAAGCTTCTTCTTCTATTGTTTGGGTTTAAAGGTGAGATTTTTATCTCACATCTATGCTTATATTTACCTTCGATTGTTAGGTATGAATTCCTAACACTTATTCGTGTGCATTTGCTTTTGGTTTGGATTGATTTGGTGAATATTCCAATTTTTAATGTTTTGGGTTCAATTCTTTAAAAATCATAGTTTTGATGTTTTGATCATGTTTTGGTGATGAACCGAGGAGCTTCTATGGCCGGGTAGTCGATTGGCGTAAACCCTTAGTGCCGTTGCTCGTCCGATAGAAATTAGGAAGAGATTGGCATTCATTAGTTGGGCATGGGGGGTGCTGACTACAGGTTCGGCCGACCGACCTCAGGGTCCGGTCGACCGACCTGTTACCCAGGCACTTCCCAGCCTCTGTTGGAAGTGCAGGTTACAGGTCCGGCCGACCGAACACAGGGTCCGGTCGACTGACCTGCTACCCCGAGCATTTCTATTTTTTGGTCCGATCGACCGAGCTCTGTAGCCGGCCGACCGACCTGGAGCATTTTTGCCTATGCCGCCTAGTTGCTTGAATTTTCAATTTTAATCGATTCGTGTTGTTTCCTATTTGTTGTTATCATTTATTATGACTTTGATGACTCCTTTTTAGGAATTTTTGAAGATCCATTTTGATGGATTATTTATCGGTTTCATTGGATTTTTATTCACATCTTCGTATGTGAATTTTAGTGATTGATTGTTCCTACAATCTTCTTTGTGATTTGTCACTTTAAAAATATAAAGATTTTCTATACTAGTAGTAAATATCAAAACTCTTTCTTCAAATGATTTCAACTCTATTTTAGTACAAAGCTCGTTTCTTAAACCGTTTTCCAATCTATTAGTATATACAAGCCTTTACCTCACTCGTATGAGAAATCTAATTAAACGACTTAGTAAAACGAGTGGTATGAAACGCTTGCGTTTACTTCGTCGGTTAATTCTTGGACTTGTTCGATTGAAACTCTTGTGACAATTTTCTAGTGGAGATCTACAATTTGTTCGTAAATATTTAAGTTAAGCTAGTGGTTATGGGACATGAAGCTAAGCTCATATATTTACTAGCTTACTGTAATTTACACTTCTCTTAGATCATGACGATCATTTTATGATTTAGACTAGCAATTGTGCGATGTCTCTTTGACTGCAAGGTTAGACTAGACCTCATCTGTGTGATTTCGACTCGCACCTATCTCTTTATCTGCGAGGTTAGTCTAGACACCATTTGTGTGATTTCGACTCACACATACCTTTTTGCTTTTTGGTTAGCCTAGACACCATTTGTGTGATTTCGACTCACACATATCTTTTTGTTTGCAAGGTTAGGCTAGACACCATTTGTGTGATTTCGACTCACACATATCTTTTTGTTTGCAAGGTTAGGCTAGACACCATTTGTGTGATTTCGACTCACACATACCTTTTTGCTTTTTGGTTAGCCTAGACACCATTTGTGTGATTTCGACTCACGCATATCTTTTCTGTCTGCGAGGTTAGACTAGACACCATTTGTGTGATTTCGACTCACATATACCTTTTTGCTTTTTGGTTAGTCTAGACCTCATCTGTGTGATTTCGACTCACACATATGGGGTAGCTCCCCATGGTCTCCGGACCGTCATGTGATAGGCCTCTTTCCCTTTTTATTACTTCTGGATTTCATGTGTTGATTTCTGGAAATTTTATCCTTCACCTATTCTTGTGATTTCTGGATTTCGTGTGTTGAATTCTGGAATTTATGCTTCACCTATTTTCTTGATTTTTATTGATTTGATTTATCAATTATTGTGGCTTGGTGAATGAAATTAGGAGTATGACATTCCTTTTTATCTTGAGTAGATCTTTGCGATATTGATTAATCTCTTATTGATTTTTCAATTACTTATATATCACAGCTTGGCATTGTGATTATTATACGTTTAGTCATATTTCTTATTCTATATCATTTCATCTGATATTTATAGCTAGACTGATCCGTTTATTATTTTCTTATTAAATAATACTCGGGTCAGACCGAGATGTTACAGGTGCTTCTGCTTGACTTCTCATCCAGGATCATTACTCTGACTTTTGGCTAACCACTTATATTAGTAGTTTATTTTGTTGTATACACTTGAGATTTAGACTCATAGATGTATTCTTTTGTATAGCACGTGTTGCTATTCTTTTGTAATATTGTGGATCTTGTTAGACCACTACTCTGATGAACACTTTTATGTGTTATATATATTCATATCTATTTCCGCCCTTGTGATATGAATTATCTGTGACTGATTTGTGTTATGTTTATTTCTATATTTGTTTCCGAAGACCTTTATAGCCACTGTGTAGTAGCTTTGAGTTTGTGTCGGTATGTCGGATTTCCTCTTGAGATGTAAAGTTATATTTTTATCTGGCATATCGGTACTCGCACAAAGCAATTATACAGATGGTCGCTCCTCAACAGCCTTATTCTCCATGCTAGTTGACAGCATTACACCGTAGTGTTCTTGGCTAGCGTGGGTATAGAGATGGGGCGTCACAGCATGCGCCGAACTCGAGGGGTTTGGCGTGTTGAACTCGAAGTAGTTGATTAGCTCGGGTAACTCGGGGTTCGTGTCAGGGAGGGAACGAAGCAGTCTCGGGTTTTGTTCTGTGTGGTTAATTTTGGTTTCCAGTTTTGTTGGTTTTCAAATGTATTTTGTAACATGGTTTTGAAAAAAAGGGGGAGGGGGGTTTATAAAAATCAAAGATGTTTTTAAACAAGTTTAAGGATTTAAAGTATATTTTAAAAATAAATAAGTTTTGCGAGCAAATGTTTTTAAACAAGTTTTCCCAATATTTAAATGATTAACTAATGTTTATATTTGTTTTGATTTTAAAGCGATTAATTAATTGTGTAATTAATTACCAATGATCTTTAATAAGTAATGATGTAATTAAGAATTTATTTAGATAAAGAATTTATCTTAAAGTAATTAAGGTAGTTAATTAGTGTAATTAATTAATGGATTAATAAATTAAGGAGATTAAGTAAAAGCAAATTAATGTGAATGGTTATGGCTAGTTTATCTATGTGGTAATTTAAGGTCAAGTTAATTAATGATCAAGGTTAATTAATTAAGGATAATTAACCAATAAGATAATTACTGGATGAAAGTAGTTAAAGGTAAATTTCTTAAGTGAAGTAATTAAGGATTAATTACTTAGTGTAATTAATTAAAGAATTGATTAATTGAAGAAATTTATGAAGGGTTAGTAAATCAACGAGTATGATTAATTAAAGGATAATTAATCAATGTAAGTGATTATAAGGTAATTAATTTGTGAAATAAATTAATGATCAATGTAATTAATGTGAATGAATGAAGGTTAATTAATTTGTGTAATTAATTAAAGGTTAATTACTTATTGTAATTAAAGGATAATTAGTCAAGGATGATTAATTAAGATGGATAATTAAAAGACGATTAATTAATTGGTTTGTAATTAATTAATGTTAAGTAAAAGTAATCTAAGTGATTAAAGATTAGTAATTTATTCAATTAGAGATAAATTGAATTAATGTTGGAAGTGATCAATCTTGCTTATGAATGATTGAATGATGTTAGATACCTTGAATTGATTTATATCTCTGATATGAAATGTTTTGTGATATGATATGATTAGGTGGACGGTGATAATGTAGTTATTTATCGATGATAAATTGCTATGTATAAGTGACATCCTATTTAAAAATGAATTGTATTTAAGGGATAACTTGGGTTGAGATGGCATGAGATTCGAAGAGACCGAAGTCGGGTATCAGTAGATACCTGAAACCACTTCGATTCTTTATAGATTGATATGTGCAATCAATAGGCTGGAATGGAATGATTTAAGTAAATTGGACCATTTAATCTAAGTTTTGGTACTTAGAAATTGATGTGTGAAATAAGTAATGTCTTTAACAAATTGTGAATTTGTAAATTGATAAGAGTTACCTCGGGTTTGTATAAGCTTTATGCTTGGTATTTCATATTTTTTTGGGTTTACTCACGTTGGTTTCCAGCCTGACCCAGGTGTTACTTTGATGTAATGCTCGGGTCAGACCGAGTATTACAGATTTTCAGGTAAGGACGTTCTGGAGCTCAAGAGGCGAGCTGGATGGCAGGAACGTATGGAGTGTATTCCGCTGTGATATATCGTAGTTATCTGGAACATGTGGATTGTATCTGTCCAGTGTTTGTGTATATGTTGTAACTCTGATGTATAAAAGTGTAATTTGACAAGTACAGCTTTCCCTTATATAACTGTTATAATTTGATATTATATTTTGATCCGCTGCGAATGTGAGAATCGAGTTTTGGTGTTTCTGTTTCTTCCTCTTATTCTATCTCTTTTCTTCTTTCCCTAACTATCTAGAATTTTTGGGATCGAAAATTCCGGGTCGTTACATTTGGTATCAGAGCAGAAGGTTAAGTGAGAACCTTGGCTCTGGCTGGTTTACTCATCAAGAATAGGGTCGGTGGTACCATAGTATGAATTGAGTGTATGTGTGTATGAGAGCGTACTTGTTATTTTCTTATATAAAGGTTTTAAAAATGGTTTTAATGAATGATTTTTATAAAAGCTTATATTTTATATATAAAGCAATAATTGGTTGTTGGATATTGAAATTGAATAAGAATTAAGTGGTAAATCTATATATATATATGTATGTATGTATGTATGTATGTATGTATGTATGTATGTATGTTTGTATGTATGTAAATGGGAATTGAATAAATTGAACTATACAAATAAGATGGATTAGAATTGGTTTCAAACAAGAATATGGAATGATTATTGTGTTTAATAATGGGATTATTGTTTTCCAATGATAAAGCAAAATGGAAAAAAAGTTTAGGGAAGAAAACTTTTTAGATAAATGTGATTTGTAAATTGAAGTGGGTTTTAAATTGTGAAATTTGAATCCTAAGTCTAGGAACATTTGAAATTGTTTTCAAAATGTTAAAAGAAATGATATTATTTAAACTATTTTGAATGTGATCTTATTTTAAAATAAGAGATGTTTTGGAAGATTCTTTTTAAAAAGAATTTGTTTTGAATTAAAACCAAAGGTGGTTTAAATTTCAAAATTTGGCTTGGTGGGCCAAGAAGTAAATATGTATATGTGTGTGGATATACATAATATTAAAGATGATCTGAAATAAACTCTAAAGTGATGAGTTTTGATTTTCCCTGAAGTGTGATGTAATAACCAAAAGTAAAATAAGTTTTTGAACTTTCAAGTGATAGAAATTTGAAATGGAGAATTCAAATTTTGAGAGGTAGTGATGGGATTAAATTGAATTTTTAGAAGAAGTTAAATAAGTTTGAATGAACAACCTAATTTAGAAATTTCAAGAAGAAATTGGGATTTAACTTGGGACGTTAAATAGTTGATTTGAGTGGGAAGTTTGTGTGATCTTAAAATAGGTTTGAGATCTGGAAATTGAAAATGGATGGATGCTCAAATAATTTGGATAATATCATCTCGTTGTTATTGATAATCTTGAAACCGTGAATTGGATTTGTTTAAATGAATGAAGAAATGGATTGTGGTAATACATCCATTATTAAGTTGAATTGGGTAATAAATTGAATTTTGAAGATAAAATTGCTTTAAACTTTTATTTGAACTTTGAAATAAGTTAAGTAAGATGAATTACAATGGAAATAAAACCTTATATTGAAATTATTTAAGTAATTTTGATTTTTGAAGATAAAAGGTAAACTTGTGAAAGTGAAATCACTTTGAACTTAAGGTTTGATGTATAAAGGAACTTGTGAATTTAAATTGTTAAAGATTGGTTTCAAAATTGAAATTTGGTGATAAATTGAATTTCAAGAATTGAGTTGTTCAAAAAGGGTTTGAACTATGATTTGAACTTAGAAATAAGTTTATGAAGAAGTAAAGGTAATTTAAATTGGAATATGTGAAATTTGGACTCAGAATTAAGTATTTAAAACTTTGAAAGTAAAGGTTAATTTGATTTAAAGAAATTAAATCAACATTTGAAAATCGATTTTTTATAATTCGAGAAGATTTAAAGTGAGACTGAATTTGAAATTAGTTCAAATTGAAATTTAATTTAAATAATTTGGATGTGTGATTAAAGTTGTAGTTTTAAATTCAAATGGAATTTGATTTGAATTTGGAAAGAATCAAGGATAATTCAACTTGAATTGGGATTAATTCAAACTGGAGTTGAAATGAATTGAATTTGAAATTGGTTCAATTTGTAATTTATTTGAATTAATTGGAATTATGATTGAAGATGGATAAGTTTAAAAATTCAAATGGAAATTTTGAACTGGATTAGTTTGAAATAAAATTGAGGTTGAATGAGTTCAAATTCAAATGGGAAAGTTAACTTAAATTTGAATTGAAATTGAAAGATAATTGCAAACTGGCAATTGATTGAAATGGAGATTGGGAATTGAACAGTTTGGCTTTGGACTATTTTCAAAATAAAACATTTAAATATAAACCTATTTTTCGAAGCTATTTACTATATATACAACCTTTCTTTTTAAACCCCAAATTATCTTATACTTATTTTATAACTACTTTTGGAATTATTTAACTATTTTGCAACTGTTTGATAACTAATTATTATTTTACAACTAGTTTGCAATTATCTAACTATTTTATAACCGTTTGTCTATTTTATAACTACTTAACTATTTTACTGCTATTTTACAAACTAGTAATTGTTTTTCAACTACTTATCTATTTTAACTTTTCAAGCAATTTTATAAATTCAAGCTGGTCAGAGTGCAAACTGTTTATGATTAAATATTCATTTGAGATAGAATTGAGGTGAAAATCCAAATGGGGATTGAGGCAACTATGAATAAGTAAATAGAATCATAAGTGAGTACAAATAGAAAAGAAATTAATTTAACTGATAATCAATGAAGATAAATACGTAGGATGTACATATATTATTCTATTCGCATAGTGATTGATCCAGATTCGAGCACAGAATTTCGAGATAGTATATCGATCCGAGTTGGGATTTTTCACTCGATTTTCGATGGCGAACCTGGATATGGATTTTTTGATTGGTTCTGAAAATTCTCTATCATAGTTAGGCTATGCAAGGAGAATGACGGTTTCTGATCAAGAAACCAGATCTGAGTCCGCACTAGGAAGTCGGGTGGACGATACTAGTTCGAAAGTGAAATTGTTTGATCGAGTGAGCGATCAGATTGATATTGCGTATGGATGATATGAATACATCGTACGGGTTTGAATGAAATTGATATTGAAAATTTGTGGATAGGAAGTGTAAAATGTTTTTGAAATGAAAAATATATTTTGTGAAATGTATGATGAAGTAAAATGGAAATTGGAAATTTCTATGATTAAAGGTTCACTTTATGAAGAAAAGTAATGGGAAATCAAATTTGAATATTTGATTTGGAATAAACAAAGTTATGTATCTTTGTTATATATATGATAAAACTCCCCTTGTTGAATCTATTGCTAGAAGAAAAGGGTTTTTGAAAGTATTTGAAGTATAAAAGGGAATTTATACAAGTATGAATTGATCCAAAGATTTTTCAAGATTACATATATCTATGTGTGTGTATATATATATATATATATATAAAGGATTATATGAGAATGATTTTGGAAAGTGGTTTTGGGAACCTATTGATTTGGAAAAGGCTTTTGATTTTTGGGAAAATCAATTTTGGAACGCCTAGTTTGAGAATTATCGATTTTGGGAATCGATTGTGTAAATGAGATTTTGATGAAAATCATAAAGGGTATGATTTGAAGATACTATAAGAGTATAGTATAAAGTGTTTTGAAATGGCTCTGGAGAAAAAGGCGCTCCCTTGAAATGAACTTCTCAGGAGTGCCACAGGGTGGTATTGCCTTGAACCCTAAGGGGGGGTTTCTAAAGTTGATCCCGTGAGGAGTCCAGACAAACTAGTTTCTGAGGATTATGTGTAGTGGGTAGCGAAAGTAGAGGGCGCTGATGCCTACAGAGACATTGGGTTATGCTGTGACGACAGTGTAGCTCGATGTCCCTGCGATCTACTGCAGACCATAGAAAAAGTCGTATGTGCTGTTGAGAGCCAACAGTCTACGTTTGATTTTACATCAGTAGACTGCGACCTATGGTAATATAGCGAAAGTCGTGTGTGTTGCTGAGAGCCAATAGTCTACATTTGATTTTACATCGGTAGACTATGACCTATGGTAATATAGCGAAAGTCGTGTGTGCTGCTGAGAGCCAACAATCTACGTTTGATTTTACATCGGTAGACTGCGATCTATGAAGACATAGCAAAAGTCGAGAGGCCGTGAGAGCCTAAAGCTACATTGGAACTTAACTGATGTAGTCTGCGACCTATGTTGGAGTGGAAAAGTTTCATTTTTTTGGCAGCGAAATTCGAGGGCTCTGATGCCTACAGTTACATGGACTTTTGCTGTGATGGCAACGTAACCTAGGATGTAAATGCGATCTGTAGCGGGTTCCATGGTGTAATCGAGGGGGCAGAGTGCCTACAGTTATCTATGAATTTTGCCGGGATGACAACGTAACCATCGGGTTAACTGTGACCATGGATGAGGGTGATGATTTCTAGAGCATTCTCACCAAAGATGTTTCCTCTATTTTCAAAAATGCTTTCTATATTTTTCAACAAAATGTTTTTCAAATATTTTCAATGGGTGTTGAAAATGGGTCTGCTAAGTACTTATAAATTTTCAGTCGTACGCCTGATCAACGTATGACCTAATTTCTGTAAGAACAAGGATGGACTGGTTGAAACATCGAGTTATAAAATGTATTTTTATAAAAACTATTTTATAATATTATGTAGATTTTATAAAGTATTTTAAAAATGACCAAAAAGTTATTTATCTGATTTTAAGTATTAAATAAATTCTGGCTTCGTTCCTTTCCGAGGACGAAAAGATTCAAAAGGGGGAAGGAGTGTGATAACCCAGATTTTCGAGCATCAGATAATTGGATAATTATCTGATTTAACGATTGAATACTGATTTATAAAATTTGAACAAATAGATATGATAATAAATATTTATATTTGGATGAATATTTATTTGATAATCTCTTAATATAATTACTTAAAATTTTTAAATTGAATTTGTGTTTGTTAAAATATATATATTTGAGTTGATTTTAAATTGGATTTTAAATTGAATTTGAATTTGAATCTGGATTTAAATTGAAATTTAGAAAAATAAATATTTTAAAATATTTTGTATTTAAAAATATATTATATATGATTTTATTTAGAATATAATTGGTTTTATATTTATCTTCTTTTAAAAAGTTTTATTATATAAATAAAAGAAGTATTTATTAAATAGTAAATTAAATGCAAAAGCTTTTTATTAACCTTTTAAAATAATTAAAAATTGCATAATAACAAGTGTTAATTTAGGAAATTATCTTAATAACATGTGTAAGAAAATAAACATTTGCTAATGACAAATGTTAGATGAATAAATAAGTGTCACCCATTTGTTTTTATTTTCTTTTATTTTAATAAAATCCTAATTAAATCTATATTAAACATATCTATCTCCTCTCTTAATTCTTTCCCATTTTCATATTCTAAACAAAGAAAGAATAGCCTGGAAACAAATATACAACCAGAAATCAAAGTATGTAATTTTTTTTTCAATCTATAGCTAAGTCATCAACAACAAGATTTCATTTTCAATCAAACCTGTAGCCTGTAATCTCCTTCAGCTTTTCAAAGAGATCATAGCACTCTGTTTTAATAAACAAAGGATTTCCAGTGCAAACAACAAGCTTTCAAAGATCAAGCAGTAGTTTCAAATCAAAGACCAAGTAAATCTGATTCAATTTCTAGTTTTCAAGATTTGCAAAAAAAAAAGAAAAAGAATTTCCAGACCCTCTCTGTTCAAACAAAAGAGGTGAGTAAACTGAAGCATAAACATTTTTAAAACTTGATAAAAATGATAAATGTTCGAAGTGAGATTGTGATGCCTGTTTGAAAACGTGTATGCATGTTAGTTTGTTTTTGTTTTTTTGTTTTTTTGTTTTGAATACATGTTTATATGAATGAATGTTGTGTGAATGTCTGGGTATACATAAGTGATCATCTCTGTTTTATGTTCAGAGATTAAACATTGATTAAAAATCCTAATTCTTCTCACTCTAATCTCTATTAGGCTTAAGGATTTAAACAATGTATGTTTGTTTAAAACTGAACTAAGGATTAAAAATATTTTTAAGAAAAATAAATAGAAATATTATCTGGAAAAAGTAAAAAGAACAGAGGAACTTAAGTATACGTTAAAAATCAAATACAATGATTTGTTAATTCATATATATAATCTGAATCCCCTTTTCAAACTAAAATTTTTAAAACGAAAATATCGATTTTTAGTTTTGTATTGATGGAGCAGTATGAAGATGAACAGGAAATGGATTTTGACCATTTTCTGGCGATCGTTGAACATTGGATATATCGGGTTTTTGTCAAAGCTTGCTTGGTGATTGGGGAGGTCAGGAAAAATGGCGGGGGTGACGATCATTCGTCGTGGCGTTGGCAATTGGTGGAACTAGGGTTTTTAAAACCCAAATGGTTGAGTTCGGAAATGTCGTTGCCGTGGCTTCTCTGTAGCATCGAGTTGCACGAGACTTTGGGAAGTAGTGGCGTGGAGGGTCAGCAAGATGTGGCCAGAATTGTAGGGATGCCAGTGGTCGGCATTGGGAGTTCGAAGCGATTTTCCTGGAGATGGTCGCTGTACTCATTTGATTGAGGTAGCTCGATTTCGTCTTCGAGGGTGTTTTGCATTTCTGGGTGGTCAGGTGACAAGTATGGGTAGAGGGCGACATGTCAAAGGTGATCGTGGAGGCTGGATCGTCGCCGAGGACTTGTGCATGTACACAAATTCATGTTCGTGTCAGTAGTGGTTTTGGGTTTGGGAAGATGAAGATTGCACGGGTCAAACTCGAGGGGTTTGGCGTGTTGAACTCGAAGTATATGATTAGCTCGGGTAACTCGAGGTTCGTGTCAGGGAGGGAACGAAGCAGGCTCGGGTTTTGTTCTATGTGGTTAATTTGGTTTCTAGTTTTGTTGGTTTTCAAATGTATTTTGTAACCTGGTTTTGAAAAAGAAAAAAGAAAGGGGGGGTGTTATAAAAAAACAAAAATGTTTTTAAACAAGTATAAGGATTTAAAGTATATTTTAAAAATAAATAATTTTTCCGAGCAAATGTTTTTAAACAAGTTTTCCCAATATTTAAATGATTAAGTAATGTTTATATTTGATTTGATTTTAAAGTAATTAATTAATTGTGTAATTAATTACCAATGATCTTTAATAAGTTAATGATGTAACTAAAAATTTATTTAGATAAAGAATTTATCTTAAATTAATTAAGGTAGTTAATTAGTGTAATTAATTAATGGATTAATTAATTAAGTAGATTAATTAAAAGCATATTAATGTGAATGGTTAAGGCTAATTTATCTATGTGGTAATTTAAGGTCAAGTTAATTAATGATCAAGGTTAATTAATTAAGGATAATTAACCAATGAGATAATTACTTGATGAAACTAATTAAAGGTAAATTTCTTAAGTGAAGTATTTAAGGATTAATTACTTAGTGTAATTAATTAAAGAATTGATCAATTGAAGAAATTTATGAAGGGTTAGTAAATCTTTGAGTATGATTATTAAAGGATAATTAATCAACGTAAATGATTATAAGGTAATTACTTTGTGAATTAAATTAATGATCAATGTAATTAATGTGAATGAATGAAGGTTAATTAATTTGTGTAATTAATTAAAGGTTAACTACTTATTGTAGTTAAAGGATAATTAGTCAAGGGTGATTAATTAAGATGGATAATTAAAAGACGATTAATTAATTGGTTTGTAATTAATTAATGTTAAGTAAAAGTATTCTAAGTGATTAAAGATTAGTAATTTATTTGATTAGATATAAATTGAATTAATGTTGGAAGTGATCAATCTTGCTTATGAATGATGTTAAATACCTTGAGTTGATTGATATCTCTGATATGAAATGTTTTGTGATATGATATGATTAGATGGACTGTGATAATGTTGTTATTTATCGATGATAAATTGCTGTGTATAAGTGACATCCTATTTAAAAATGAATTGTATTTAAGGGAATAACTTGGGTTGAGACGACATGAGATTCGAAGAGACCGGCGTCGGGTATTAGTAGATACCCGAAACCACTTCGATTCTTTGTAGATTGATATGTGAAATCAATAGGCTGGAATGGAATTATTTAAGTAAATTGGACCATAATCTAAGTTTTGGTACTTAGAAATTGATGTGTAAAATAAGTAATGTCTTTAACAAATTATGAATTTGTAAATTGATAAGAGTTACCCTAGGTTTATATAAGCTTTATGCTTGGTATTTCATATTATTTTGGTTTACTCACGTTGGTTTCCAGCCTGACCCGGGTGTTACTTTGATGTAATGCTCGGGTCAGACCGAGTGTTGCAGATTTTCAGTTAAGGACGTTCTGGAGTTCAGGAGACGTGCTGGATGGCATGAACGTATGGAGTGTATTCCGCTGTGATATATCGTAGTTGTCTGGAACATGTGGATTGTATCCGTCCAGTTTTTGTGTATACGTTGTAAATCTGATGTATAAAAGTGTAATTTGACAAGTACATTTTTCCCTTGCATAATTGTTATAATTTGATATTATATTTTGATCCGTTGCGAATGTGAGAATCGAGTTTTGGTGTTTCTGTTTCTTCTTCTTCTTCTTCTATCTCTTTTCTTCTTTTCCTAACTATCTGGAATTTTTGGGATCGAAAATTCTAGGTCGTTACATATAAACTTTCAAATCAAAATAATTACACTTTGATTTGAATGGTTGAACATAGATTTAAAATTACAATATTGTCTAATCATATATAAGTTTTGGTTTATCTTTAAAAAAACTCAATCAGTTTATATAATAAAAAGTTCAAAAGACATAGACCATTTTCAAATCAAACGAGACAATTTTATACACATATAAATTTTGATATTCAATTTTATTTATTAAAACATTATATCGAAATTATTAGAATAAGAAGACCATACCTTAATTCCAATGCCTTGAAGTACACCTTGAAAGATTGAATTTTTCCTTCAGATGTTGCCAATGAATCGTACCTTGAACGATGAATCAAACCTTCTAGATTCAAAAATCAACCTCTAGATGTTGCAAGGATTATGGGACAAGAACCACCTTGAATTTATTTGTTTTGTTTGAATTTGTTTTATGAAAATTTTATTTTCACGGAGGCCATTAAGGGGGAGGAGGAGAGCTTAAGGAACAAAAATGGAAAAATTGCCTGTCTAAAACAAAACGTGAATGAGGATGAGGGAGAATATGTTTTAAAAGGAAACAATAAAATCTTTTCAACTTCCTCCTTTAAAACTTTTCTTATTTAATTCCAACATTAAATCACCAAATCTTGTTCCATCCTCTTCGTATATTCGGTAGAATAAAATAAGGAGAAAATGATAAAATTCATTTCATAAATGGTATTTAAGTGATTCATAAAAAGGAGATTTATATCGTTTTTTTTAATTAATTCCCCCTCTAGCTTTTTTAACCACATTTGAAACCTGTCCCCTTTTTTCATACATGTGGGCGTCAATGAAAAATTCAACAAAACACTTAGCAATTAATCTGTTTAAATCCAATTTAAATATTTTATTGATATCGACTATCAATACGCGCGTGTATAACTTTTATAGACGCGCTTTATTAAGTACTAATTCAAACAAATCAAATAAAGTTTAATAATTAATATTGCATAAATATTAATTAATTTACATCACTTTATAAATTAACTAAATCATGTGGTTCCTTCAGAGTATTCATCATTATGGTTGTGCAACTCAAAAGTGTAAATTCAGTCAGTAATTAATGTTGAACTATTCGAATATTAATGTCCACACGTCACTTAGCAGGTGGTGTGACATTTTGGTAAAATCCAATTTTACTTATTATAAGTTGTACCTCACAGTGATAATTGTATACACCAATTCTTCTCGTCAAAACTATATCACATTATGACTTATGGAATTTGGTAATGGTTAAAATTCCAATATCAACCACATTCAACTTTGTAATCCAAATACAAAGTCCTTGGTTCAATAATAACAATGATTATTAACCGAGCTACTATGGTCAGAGACTTCGACTTTGAGTTGACATCAGTTGATCGTGATACTAACCTCATATAACTAAGGAGAAGAATCCTCTCTTGAATAGTGTTTCACTTCCATGCTTTCACTTGACCCTGGATGTCGTGCCATGATTTAACTATAATCAAAGCGGAGCTTCCATATTGAAGATCAACGGTATTATCAGGTTGAGAGAACTGTGTAAATTAGTCACATCGATATTCTCTGCTTGACCCTAGTTATATTAACCAATAGAAAACTATCGAGTGAGTCATTCCATAGTTATCCAATACGTATCAGTAAGTAACCCCTTGATGCCCCAATAGTCATGAGTAATACAATGCACAAAATTTGGAGAGCATTACATACTCTAGTCTCAACAGATGTATCGTTACCCAGTCTCGATACATCTTGACTAGAAATATTTAACATGGTATATTTATTTTTATTGTGATAAATTACTCATTGTTACAACACTTTGTAACTACTATCAAAACATACTGTTTATGGATTTTCTTTTAAATATACTTTTAATTAAGGGACAGTTTGGCACAGGTCCCTAATAAGTTTCAAAATACACAAAAAACCCAGTAAAAAAAAGTTTGTAAATTAGGTCCCTAGAATTAAGTTACCGAATAATGGCATAAACTTATGCAATTATTCAGTGAATAACTATAGACATTTACGCAATTATATCAAAAAATTGCAGACATTTTCACAATTATTCACTGAAAAATTGCGGAAAATTCTGTAATTATTGACCAAAAAAATTGCGGAAATTTCCCTAGTTATTCACCGAAAAAATTGCACAAATTTATGCAACTTTTGGATATAATTGCATAAATGTCTGCAATTATTCAGCGAATAATTACATAACTATATGCAATTACTTAGTAACTTAATTCTAAGGACCTAATTTCCATACTTTTTTTACTGGGGTTTTTGTGTATTTTGAAACTTATTAGGGACCTGTGCCTAATATTCACTTTAATTAAATTAATTAATATAACACATTATATCAAGTATATAATTAAAAGCAAACACCAGTTAGTTTGAACAAAATTGATCATCAAGTTAGACATATGTAACAAATTATATAGTTTCCCCTAGAGCATATTTCTAACTCTATCACTTTTTGGACAAACCAATTTAAATATGGATGACATTGGAATTTTGACCAAAACCAAATTCCATAAGTCCTAATATGATATAATATCGATTGTTGTAAACAAAGGTTAGTATAAGATACCGCTTAAATCATGAAATTGGATTTTACCGAGATAGATGTATAAGCGATAAACTCGGTCAAACTATCATTCCACCAGTTAAGGTTAACGAGTGAACGTTAATATTTGAATAGTTCGATATTAATCGCAGACCGAATTTACACCTACGAGCCGCACAATCGTGTTAGTGAATTCTCCAAAATACCATACGATGTAATAAATTTATAGATGTTATAAATTAAACCATGTTTAGGAAATATTATTTATTTATATATTTAATGTTCTTGGTGCTACTAGTGATTTTCTAGGTGTCATTAGTAATTAATTGGATGCATATATAAAAGTTTTTTTATGTGTGTATCGATATATGATATCGGTACACTTTTTAATATGATTCGATGAATGGATTTTGAGATGTATTGGCCCATAAAGGGTATAATACATGGTCGGGCATGGTAGATGAATAAAGGAATTTGAATTTTATAACTGGATCTATGATGGTTTGGTAAAAGGAGAAGGACTAAAATGTTGAGAAGTTTTCTCCCTTTTATCTAACCATGCCAAGTCATTTCCTTCTTTTCTTTTCTTTCTATCAAAGCTGAACTCACTACCCCTTCCCTCCTCTTGTCTGGAAATCATTATCATAAAAATACATCAAATTAATTAAAGGCAGTACGTACATTCAAACATTGCACAATCAAGTGATTAATTCTAAGGAGTATATGAGGTTCACTGATCAAGGTGTGTTTAAAGACATAATCTTTAAATGGAAACATTTAGAATTACATTCATATGTTAGTTAGTTATCATTATAATAATTTTATATTTTTTATTATTATCTCACAACAATATTATTCTTCTGAAAACCTTTTAAACAATTATTTTTCTTAAAAGCAATTTGATTAATTAATAAGTTTAAAACCAAATATATACGAACATTGTTTAATTCAGCTATAAAAATATATATTTCAAAATGTTTGTTATAATTACTTAAATATTATATAAAAAAAATTAAATAATCATTTTTGAATTTTAGAACATAAAATATATTAATACCCTATTTAAATACACACACACATCTCTACTACTAATAAAGAAAATTTGTTGAACTAATTTACTCGGTGTCTTTTTGAAATTCCAAAAATACCCTTGCTTTTCGTTTACATATTTGCGCTCAAACAACAACGTATACAATAACACAAACAACCTGTGTGCGGAGCACGGGCCCATACTAGTATATTATAAACTATTTAAAATTAATATCGGTTATTTACTTAAAAAAATATTTTCTACCCGGAAGTCATTTTTAATATATTTATATTATTAATATATTTTAATCATCATTTAAAACAATGTTTATATTTAACAATATTATATACATAATCATTTATTATAAATTACTTTTAGTTTTAAATAAATATTATTATTGGTCGAAATATTTATGTATGTATATAGATATTTATGTATTTTAATTATAAAATGCACATACAAATCTATCTATACATATTAAGTAGTTTATGTATTTAAAAATAAAAAGAATTATAATAACATCATTTTCGAAACCAAATTATTTTATATATAAATATTCATGTATAAATTATTTCTAAGATCTATATTTGAATTTGAAAATGTTTTGCGGAAGTCTAGATTAGATATTTTAAATATAGAATTTTAACTTAAAACATATTGATTTTGTCAAAATTAAGTTAGATAATTTAAATTTTATTTTACATAAATAATTTCGAATTTATATAATATTTTTAAACTATTTTCTGAGACAACCAATACATATATAAATGACGAATGTATATATGATACATGTAAATCCCAACATCTACATACATAACACTAACTATGTACACTTTTATTATATTGCACATGCACACTATATATTCACACATTAGTATATATTGATATACTCATAACATAAAAATATTAATTTAAATTACTATTGGAAATTATTAAATCAAAATAATTAAATAAATATGATTTTATTTAATATAATTAGATTGGATCTAGTGTAAATATTAGATTTCATAGGCCTACTATGATCGAAGGATTGTTTTTAAATGTACCGTTTTCATCCACCACAAACCAACCCAGTTCCATCAAAGGTATAAGAACTCGAATGCTCCATGCGGTCTAGATTAGCAACTTCAATGCCAACTAATAAAGTCTATTTATTTTATGGGTGTCTAAAATAGTTGTGTCTAGGCTTAGGTTCAATAATTAAGTATGCTTTCCTCTTTGGCTATTGGTCTGACCCAATAGGTGGAGTAAGTCTAAAAAGGTTGGCTTAATTGTAAAGACCTAAATTTATTTGGACATTAGACTATTTTCAAGATTCAGATTGAAAATTTAAAATATATTAAAATTTAAAAGTTAAATTTAAAATATAAAATAAATTTCATAAAAATTATAAAACATTTTTTAAAATTATTTCGAAAACAAATTAATAGTTTTTGAAAATTATTTTATATTTAATTGATTAGATTAAATAAATAAATAAAAGTTAATTAATTCAAATAAACATATATATATTGATATATATGTGTGTGTGTATATATAATTATAAATCTTATAGTTGAGCATATATATTAATAGTAAATTGTTCAATCTAAATTATAAATAAAATATTTCGAATTTATTAAAATTATTTTAATTAAATAAAATATTTATTAAACAAATTAATTACATGTTAAGTAATTAAAAAAAACACACACACATACATATTGATATGTGTAACTATAATACTTATCCGTTGTTGCCACTTCTGTTTAATTTAGCCACATATGTTTTCACCAAAATTATTAAATTAGCTATAACGAAACGGGCTCTGGTGAGTGTAGGTAATGACATCACTTATAATGGTCTTTCGATTCTACAATTTATAAATGACACCATGATTTTAACCTCGCATTTACCTCGACACATCGCAGCTCTAAATTTATCTTATGCAGCTTTGAAATATTTTCTGGGTTTAAGGTAAATTTTGATAAAGGTTCAGTTTTAATCCTAAATGATGTAAATAATGTAGTAAATCTGATTGTTAAATACACTTAATTGCAAACAATGATCTTTTCCTTAAATTATTTAGGATTATGATTAGATCGACCAAGCTAAAGACAGAAGAACGACAAATAATAATTGAAAAAATAATATAAAAAACTATCTAACTGGAATGGAAAACTTTTATCCAGAGCAGGTAGAATCATTCTAATTAACTCTGTTTTATCAGCCCTACTCATTGATTAGATGTCCTATTATCTCTTCCCAAAATGGATAACAGTTAAAATAGATAAAATTAGAAGACGCTTCCTTTGGAGTGGGGATAATTCCAACAATTGTGTAAATTGTGTGATTAGTTGGGAAACAGTTTGCAAATCTAAATTGGAGAGGGAATTTAGGAATCTTAGATCTACATAACCCTAATGTGTTCTTATTCATAAAATGGCGTTTGGAAATTTAATAATACAGACGAAAACCTTACCTGGAAAGAAGTGATTTTGAACTGGTTTTATAGTAGAACCTTTAACCTACACCATATCACTTCAAATGCTAACAATATGTCTCAATTTCGGAAATCTATCTTAAAAGACTCCAACATTTTCAATTTTCGGATTAATAACGTTGTTCATTCAGGTAATAACACATCATTTTGGTATGACAGATAGATTTTTGGTATACTCCTTAAAGTTGAATATAAAGAACTTTTTAACATATGTAATTTCAAAAATACGTTAATTTCAGAGGTTTTTAGACCCTATGATGTATTTTCTTAGAACTTTAATTTCAATCGCTCACTTGAAGTGTTACCTTAACTTAATGTGTTTTACTTTATATAAAGCTATAATATTATAACTTAGAAAACAAGAGTAATATGAATATTTGGTTTAGGGACTATAAAAATAATACACCTTTAACTCGTTGTATAATTTTTTAAAATTCTCAGGCACTAAACCAAAGACCTTTAGATATATTTGGAAAGTAAATGCTCCATTCAAAATAAGCTGCACATGTTGTTGTTCTTACATATGAAATAAAACACAATTGAATTTCTAAGCAAAAGGAAAAAAAAGGTTTTCTACAAGTGAGGCCTAGAAGATGCAACTCACATATATTACAATTGTCCCTTAACCAATTCCATACTAATAAAAATTTTCAACATTTCTGACTTTAAAGGAACCAGTACTATCTTTAACTGTGATTACTACTGGAATAACTTTAGATATCAATACGATATAAGTAATAGAGTTTCATTTGACACTATTTTCACAATCATATGTTAGTATTTGTAGTTTGAACGAAATTAAAGAATGTTTAACAATGCTTGTAACATTTAAAAAAAAATGGTACTTCATATACAACAAATTTCGAACTTGTGACCTTTCGCACTAAAGCCAAATAAATTAACCACTGGGACAATGGTGCTTGTCAATGGTTGTAACACTTTTGGTAATCAGATTTACATAATTGTGTTTTCTGTTACAGTTAGGTTGCAAAAAGTAGATATAAATTAGCTAAATATGATAATTTCATGGAATATTTTTCTCAAAGTGTAAAATAAAATTATATGAATACATTCCTTTTAAAGAGGATCACTCATTTTCTTCAATAAAAAACAAGAAGAAAACATTATAATTGTTATAGCTATATATAATTATCCTAAATTTGTTTTTCAACAGACCTCTATATTTAGCATCATTTATAGCCTACTTCTTAAAGTCTCTAGCTGCAATAGTTATTTTTACTAAACTTTCCTAATTTACCAACTCTCCTCTTTAATGGAAGTGGACGTGAGAATTATCTAAAAATCATGAAATCTTGGCTAAATCTTAAGTGTTAAAATATCATATCTACCCAAAACAAAGCTTTATCAGATATCTTGACACCAGCTAATAGTTGATCGTGAATTAATCTTTAATACGAGTTTATAAGAGGCGCTTAAATTTTATACAAAGTTTTGGCTCCACAGCAAAAGAAGTTGCAAATTTTCTCAGCGTCAAAGGTTTTCAGGTCCACCAAAGCTTACTTGTACCTGTAAAATCATCTCTTCCCTCGATACAAAAGCGTTTGCATCACATATAACATGCGTAACTTTTACATCAAATTGCATAAGCCCCCCTGCTGTAAAAGAATTTCAAACAAACGAGGAAACTAAATTTGACAGCATATAAAGTTTGGTTAGTTTACATATGCAGAGAATGAATTTCACGTGGAAAGGGGACCCTGAATCCGAAATGCCTATCTTTTTCCCATCGTTACATTTCTTTTGTCACATTCCATATTTTCTGCAAAAGGTTGTGTCAGGTTCATTTCTTTTTAGTGAACCTGCGCTATAGGCCAAGCTTGTACTTATCCTATCCTGTTTTTGTACTGGACACCACCATTAAGAAAAACCTCCAAAACGCTTTAAATACCATGTTTGTCATCCTTCACAACCTCATTACACTCTTTCACATTAGTACCAAAACCGTTTCTTTTAACGCCTTCCTATTCTTCTTTTTCTTGTTTTCATCCCCCGAATATTCCATGGAATATTAAATGTGCGCTTATCATGAATATTATATGTGCGCTTATCGTGAATATTATATGTGGGCATATCGTTCTATATTATTTTATTTCAAATAGGAATATACCTTAAATGAAAAGGTGCATTCATACTCTTTCCATTTACCGTGTTCTAACATTAAACGCGTCTACAGTGACTTATAGTAAAAATGTTATAGTTTACTGAAAGGGATTTTTGAACACCCAAAATAAACATTCATTTGCAAATACCAAAATTAGCCTTGAACAATCATTGCTTCATCGTAAAGAGTCATAAATAAAATAATTCTAAATCTTTCAAACTGATCACAACAAAAAACATACAAAAAATAATCATAATCAGACGATTCAACTTAAGACATCAACAAGATCAAAGATGAAATCAACCACAAGTAGAAAGATGATCGAACAAAGCGAAAACATATGAGAAATTGTATATTTTTTAATTTAGCCGTGTTTAATTTTATTTCCCATCATTTTAAACCTTTTATGCTAAAAATAGACTATGAATTCAAATGTATACATAAAGTAAAGTAGAACTTCAAATATCTGCAACTATAACTCAAAATACTTGCAAATACAGCATGTGCACAACGATATGAAGTTATGAACAATTGTACCTGAAATGTTTTTCCAATTAAAACTATAAATAAGTTGAGTTATGCTACAAATGCATGCCATAATAAGAAAAAAAAATATATGCAATGAAGCAACAAATATATGGAATTAAAAGTGCAAATATTCCCGGCTAGAGTTTCATATATTTGTAGAAATAAGTGCAAAATATTTGAAGTGATACGTGGAAATACATACATTAAGAAAATCGAATGCAAGCATTGGTAAAAGCAAATATATGAAATGAAAATAACAAATATATGCAACAAAAACTGCAATTATTTGCAACTAGAACTAAATATTTGCTGAAATAACAACAAAATATTTAAAGTGATAATTGTTAAATTTTGGTGATACAAAATCACAAATAGAAGGAAACAAATATGCAAAAAGGAAAGTGATCACGTTTGTTCGTTATGGAAATGCATAAATAATTGGATTGCATTTGAATGAGATGGCAAGGAAATATATACATGTGCATGTTATGGAATAATATATATGCAAAAACATATGCATATTATTTCTTCGTAATCGCATTGCTTTGGAATTATTTTCTTCCATCTTTGGAACGAGTGAATTACTTGTAATATTTGTGCGATTTGTTACCATTGTAAATTGTCTCCATTATCTTCTTGCCATATTTTGGTAATTTGATTGATGATTCACATGAATTTATGTTGGCTATACATTGAGGGTAGACTTCATTGTAAACCCATTCTGGTATTCAACCAGTGATCCCCAAATGGAATGTCTATTTTTGTTATCCCTAATTTAGGGCTTTGTTATGTAAACTCTTATCTTGTAATCTTTTGTAATTCTCTCAAGTGTAATAAAATCTCTCTCTATTGGACTGGACGTACACTATCTTGATGATAGTGGAACCAGTATAAATATTGTGCGTCTCTTTTCCTTCTTTATAGTTATTTACTATTTATTTGGAGCAAAAGAATAATTATTGCTAGATTAAGTGATGTTCAAATTTGCAAATCTAGATCCTGTTTATTGTTTTTCCGCATTTGTGCAATTTTTGCACAACAGATTGGTATCAGAGCAAGGCGATTTGTTTAGATTTGTGCATCAATGACTTCTTGAAAGAGCATAGATCCAGTGGTAATTATGCTATTATTCATTTGGATGGAAAAAGAGATTTTGTGCAATATTGAAGATAAAGACGGAGGAGGTAACGTTGAGAGAGAAGAGCGTTTCAGCCTTGGAAATTTGGTGATAAAGAGTTTACCGTATTGAAGGGACAGTTGGATTTGGAAACTTGTATCTGCTTTATGGCTCGATGTTGATGTGAGAGTCTGATGTTGATTTCCATATGAAATTTGTTGTTTGGCAGATAATGTATATGGAAGGAGAGAGATTTGTCTTGCATATAGAGATTTGGATTAGCCTTGTTATGTTCATTGGCTTTTGTTTTTTGGCTCTGTATTTGGATTGGTGATTGAGAGAATTTTTTGGCCTTGGTGGCTTTGAGATTATTTTGGTATCTACCATCTTTTGATTTTGGATATTTGCAACATTCTGTTGACATTCAGGTCACAGTCTGAGCTCGTTAGCAAGGTGTGATGAGGGATGGCCTTGGCTGAACCCATTGGGTAAATATTCATTTTTGGTCTGTATCTCGTTAAGAGATTCTGTTTTAAGATGGAGTTTGATTTGAAGAGTTTTATGTTGAGAAGAGAACTCGAGTCGAGTGGGGTGTTGGAGATATGTGATTTTGCATCAAGATGGAGTGTTAAATTTTGGTGATACAAAATCACAAATAGAAGGAAACAAATATGCAAAAGGGAAAGTAATCACGTTTGTTCATTATGGAAATGCATAAATAATTGGATTGCATTTGAATGAGATGGCAAGGAAATATATGCATGTGCATGTTATGGAATAATATATATGCGAAAAGATATGCATATTATTTTTTTCTTTGTAATCGCATTGCTTTGGAATTATTTTCTTCCATCTTTGGAAAGAGTGAATTACTTGTTATATTTGCGCGATTTTTTACCATTATAATTTGCCTCCACTATCTTCTTGCCATATTTTGGTAATTTGATTGATGATTCACATGCATTTATGTTGGCTATATATTGAGGGTAGACTTCATTGTAAACCCATCCTGGTATTCAGCCAGTGATCTCCAAATGGAATGTCTCTTCTTGTTATCCCTAATCTAGGGCTTTGGTAGGTAAACTCTTATCTTGTAATCTTTTGTAATTCTCTCAAGTGTAATAAAATCTCTCTCCATTGGACTGGACGTACACTATCTTGATGATAGTGGAACTAGTATAAATATTATACGACTCGTTTCCTTCTTTATAGTTATTTACTATTTATTTGGAGTAACAAAATAATTATTGCTAGATTAAGTGATGTTCAAATTTGCAAATCTAGATCCTGTTTATTGTTTTTCCGCATTTGTGCAATTTTTGCACAACAATAATTGCAGATTCATATATTGAGAAATTAAAATGTGTGCGGTACGGAAAGAAAATATATGAAATGAAAAATGCAAATATTAGCATGTAGAACTATGTATCTTTGCTGAAATCTGTGCAGTTAAAGCTCCGCATATTTCTTGTTATAACACGTAACGATCTTTGACCGCTACACCTTTTCAATTTAATGATATTAAACAGTAAATTCATTTTAAGCTTTGGTATTTTCCACTACACATGCTAAATTAAGGTTTTTTAACATCCCTTTGGCAACTTTAATATAAAATGGTTGATTTGACTGACTCTTTTTTAAGCCAAATAAACAAATATAGGGTAAAGACATAATTTTAAGGCATAAATGCTCAATTTAAGTAAGAAACCTATTGTAATTACCAAATCTAAGCTACATAAATCATGTATTCTTCAGTTTAGTTATATAAAATTAAAATTATATTTCTTTTTCCAACACAAATGATGCTATAATGAAAATAAATTGACTTTAAATATTTGGTTTTACATCTACTGAAGCTTTGTCCAACTCCACTATTTTCAACTTTATCTCTGCTATAACGTTTTGCATCTAAACCACTATAGAATTGTTAAGCGTTTTAACTACACAAGCTAAGATAATTGCAAAATATTTAAAGTGATACGTGCAAATACATGCATTGATAAAAGCAAATACATGCGATGAAAAACCAAATATATGCATTTAGAAATGCAAATGGCTGGAAGTGTATATATTTATTGAGATAATTGTAAATATTTGAAGTTCTAACTTCAAATGCATGCATTGAGAAATTCAAATAAATGCATTTATAATATAAAGTGATAACATCAAATATATACAGTTAGAAGAGCAAATATCTACAGCTTAAACTGAATACATTTGTTGAGATAACCGTAAATATTTGAAGTGCTAACTTCAAATGGCAAGTAGAACCGCAAATATTTGTAGCTAGAACCGCATATATTTTCTGACATAATTGCAAAATATATGAAGTGATAAGTGCAAATGCATACATTGAGAAATTTGACCACATGTAGTAAGAAAAGAAAATATAAACAATGAAACCAAAAATATATATACAGTTAGAAATGTAAATATTTGCAGCTATAGCTACATATATTTGCTAAGATAACTGCAAAATGTTGAAAGCTAAATTAGAAATAATCATACTCATTTTGTACTTTTTTCTAATAATTAATAGGTTGAAAATACGGAACAAAGAAAAGTTCAATGTAAAAGAAAAGGCGAAAAACAAAAGGGAAAAAGGTAGTCAGTAAAAGAAAAAACTTTTCTCAGTTTCATGCTTAAATCGAGAAAAGAAAATATTCGAAAATAAGAGAAAAGAAAATTCTAATTGAAACACCACTCGTATGTGAGAAATGCGGATTACAGATCTTAAGGCTAGGATAAACACTAGAGGGGCGAGTGAATAGTGTTTTAAGGAATTTCTAAATCCTTTTGAGTTCATGTTAATTTGAACACAAATGTATGCAATATTCAGACATAGATATGATCATAGAAACAAACACAGATGCAGAAATAAAGTAAAAGCAGTAAAGGAAAGAACACACCGGATTTTATACAGTTTCGGAGTTACCCTACATCCAATCTCGCACACAAGTACGGATTTTCTTTCAAAAGCAACTTTTACACTTACACAATCGATTTCAAGGCTACGAGGTACACCCTCCAGATTCATAATCCTGTGGGTAGAGATACTTGATTTCATGGGCAACAAGTTCACCCAATTGATTTCCATGGCTACAATCACACCTTTTCTCACTTGATTGATTTCCAAGGCTACAATCACACCTTTTCTTACTTAATTGATTACAAAGAAGTCTATAACTCTGAACAACACTAAGGATCTCGTTGAGATAGTGATAGAGAATCAAACCAGAAATGATCTAGTTAGATTCAATGTTAATTTTGGCAGAGTAATGGTAAGAATGTGCATAAAGAAATGTGGAAGAAGAAGAGGAATGAAAACCAGAAAAATATGATTGAAAATTCGATGAAAACAACCCCTATTTATAGAAGAACAACAGCCATGTCCATTCGTGAAAGGATATGACGAATATACACTTCTTTTGAAATTTAAATTTTGAAACCAACTGCCACTATGTCGACATGGGTATCTTGGGTATGTCGACATGCCAAAAGAAATTTTGGTGGTTTGTTTTTCTTTGAAAATAACTTTTATCTTATATTAAAATTATTTTAAACTTTTATAAATATACTTAACTATAGTTAAAATACATAAATAAATATAGAGAATGATATTTTGGTATATATAATATTTTACTATAATTTTATATTTAAATCTAAGTATATATATATATATATATATATATATTAAAAGTTAAATATATTATTATTAAAGATAATTTAAAACTAAGGATAATTTGATTTTGAAATTAAAGATTATTTGAGGCTAAAAGTATTTAAAATCAGGATAGATGTTTTTGATTCTTTTAAAAGGAAGGTTTTGAAAACATTTTAAAAACAAGATATAATTTTGTAAAATCATTTTGAATAAAAGTTAGCGGATACAAAACAATATTCCACTAGATTTTTCGTAGGTTCCATCCTACTTAGGGTTCCATCCCTTTAACGGGCTCGAAGTGGATTCCATTCCATGAATAAATTGGATTTTAAGATGCCAGTGCATTTCTAGGAGTTTTAACAAAATTTCTAATTAAATTACTTATTCTTGAAATCTTGAACTCTAGGTACTCATGAGTCTTTAATCTTGATATCTTGAATCTCTATACTATACAGTCTTCATTCTTGGTACCTACATGATTAAATCCTGCATATACATATATATCTAAACTATAATGTTAGTATTTATATTTTGTAATCTTATTCTAAGGTTACTGTCATCAAAACCATCATCTCAAGGACTAACAATCTCCCCCTTTTTGATGATGACAACCTTTGTTTATAAAATATTACTTCTATCCTAATAACCCCCCCTAAAACTAATAACTGCCCCTTAATCTATGCCTAACTATCCTATTTTATATTTCTCCTCCTTTGTCATCAACAAAAACTAACTCCAAACTATATAATCTCCAACTATACAACTCCCCATCATTCTTGTACTAAAGTACCTGCATTAATAAACTATACAATGGAGTATATAATAGATAGATTAAGAGATAATTATACTGATAGACATGATAATTAATCAAAGATCATATACACATCAATGTGTATTTATACATGTTTTGTACAAGAAACATCAATCCACATCAAATATCAATCTATATCAAACCAAATTAAAACAAATGAAATCAAATCAATCAAAGCAAACAATTCAAACAAAGCAATCAAATAAAATCACACATTACGAGGAACGTCCACCCAACCTTCTTCTCCAAATACAGGGTCCGCTTTAATGGCATCCCAATTTTCATTGTCATTGGTGAGAGAGACAGGAGGATATGCTTCTCTATCATCCTTGTGCAGGGAGGAAATCATCCATCGTATTGCATCGAAATGCTTTTCTTGCTCCTTGATCATCTGCATTTGACTCAACTCTAAGTATCGCTGGTTACAAAGAATGGGCGAAAGAATATTCTTGAAAGAATTAAGAGTTTCTTCAAGATTCTTGGTTAAATTATGAATTGGATTGGCCATATTCGAGTTTGTGAGAAGAATGAGAGACAAAGTGAATAAGAAATAATATTGAGCGATGAATTCTGGAAGAAATAGGTATTTATAAGGGTAGAAATTTATTTGAAATGAATAGACATAAGGTAGTTATTCAAATTTCAAATTCAAAATGAAATGTCATTTCTGACCAGTACATGTCGACATGGTCATAGGGGGAATGTCGACATGGTGCAATGAATTTTGATGGTGTGTATATATATATATATTTATATATTATACTAACATTTATTCTGGAGATAAGATAAGCTAGATAACAGAAAAGGAATTCAATTTCATTTCATGATAACACGATACAACGATTAAACACAAAGAACTACATGAACTTTTAAATTAAAACAAACTAAACTAATACAACATGAAATGAAAAGATAGAACTAGTTAGAGGATGATGAAGATGAAAATAATCCAAGCTTCTTGCTGACTTTGGAAATAAACTTGTTCATCTCGGATGAAATTTTATCTAATTTCTTACTAACGGATCGTTTAAGAATCCGTTGATTCTCAATAATGGTCTTTTGGTTTTTGAGAAGGGTTTTGTTGGTTGGATTAGGAGGATAGTCAATGCTTTCCAAAGAGGTTTCACCTTCTTCTTCTTCTTCTTCAATTTCCATTTCATCCCTTTCTTCTTCTTCCTCTTCCTCCTCTTCCATCTCCGCATGAGCCAAACGCTCTTCTTTTTCGGCAAGAGTCTGATAAGGTTGAAAAACAAATGGAATTTTCATAAGAGAAATATTTGAGTGATTGAAAACCTTTCTAGAAACAAATTCTTCTCCTTTGAAATCTACTTCAAAATAGTTAAAAATCCGAGTGAGATAGATTCCATGATACAAATTATTCTCACCCATTTCAAGATTTTTGGGACGAAGTTCATCCAAAATAACTTGCGCCCAATTAACATCATAATTTCTAAAAATAGCAAAAAGTGCTTTGCAAACTTTTGAAGTAGGACTGTTAAAATTTTCCGATCTTGGGATCAAAGTATGTTGTAAAGGAAGATTGACAATTCTAGCTTTTGGTCGAAAGTTTCGATTTTTGAATTCAAAATCATCATTTCCTTCAGAAATGCGATGAAACATCTCACGATCATTTTCATCAATATTAAAACTAGAAAGATCCATTCCCGTACTCTTGCAATTAAGAATGGTACCCAAAAGATCACAATTCAAAACAATTCTAGTGCCTTTGACACTACTCCAAATTTCATCATCGTTTCCATTATAAAATCCACGATTAAGATTTGTACAGAAAATTTTAACATGATTTGGATAGCGAACAAAATCATTTTGAGAAGCATCAATACGACTAAGAATATGATTGTTTGCAAAAAGAGAATCAATTTCATAAGTAGAAAAATCTTAAAATAAAGCAAACTTTTCGGGATGGACTTTTCCGTAGTTAGCATAGTTGATATATGCATTTATAGCCTCCGGATCATTATAGAGTTGCTCTTTTATTTTTTTGAAAATTCTCATGGTGGAGGGGTTGCTTGAAGAAGCCATTAGAGTAGAGAGTAGAGAGCTTGAAGTTTTGAAGAGAGAGTTTGAATTTGAAAATGAGAGTGAAAAGATGTGATAAAAGATAGTGAATAAATAGATTCTCAAAGGACATGTTCTCTGGTCAAAAGATGCCTTTTCAAAGAATTGAATGAAGTGAAAATGCGGAGGAAAATTCAACCATTTGATTTCAAATTTTGAACTTCAAATTCTGTACCCATGTCGACATCATAGTGGGGACCATGTTGACATATGTCTTTGAATTTCTTTGATTTATTTTTCCTAAGTATTCTAATATATATATATACTTATTATTTTTAATGTATATATATCTGGAATAATTCTAAAATTATAGTATATTCTATAAAATATTATAATACTATTAAAAATAAAAATAAAAATAATAATAATAAAATAATAGTAAAAATTAAAATTTTAAAATTCAAACAACACATCAGTTCTAAATCAATCAATCAAGCATCCAATTCTAAGCATGCAGTTTCAATCAATTGTATTGTAAATGTGTACCTTTTTCTGAGTCCGTTTCTCTGAATTCGTCGGAGTCGTGAACCGCTGTGAAACACATATTTGAAGTATCTGTCTTCTGATCATTATCGCTTGAGGACGAGTCTGAGTCATCTAGAGTAGCAGTAAATGCACGTTTTCGTTTCTTTACGGAATCATCGTTTATAGGAAGATTTTGCCTATCTGGATACAGACAGTCTCTTTTGTTATGGCCTGGTTCGTCACAGTTGAAACATTTGATATTGTTTAGCACTACATTTTGATTTCCAGAGTTCTTATAGTTGTTTCTCTTGAGATTTTTCATCTTTCTGTATTTCAGGAATTTTCGAAAATTCTTGGTCATAAAGGCTATCTCTTCATCATTATCGCTGTTTGAGTCTGATCCATCGGTTAATGCATTGAACGCCATTAATTGCTTTTCAGATGCTTTGCTTTCTCTTCTCCCAATCATTTTGACTTCAAACGACATTAGATTTCCACTCAATTCTTCTATCTTTAAGGTACTGATATCATTTGCCTCTTCGATCGCAAGTGTCTTTTGATCTCATTCTGGAGTAAGAGAATTTAAGATTTTTCTGATTTGATCTTCTTTCGAAAATTCCTTTCCCAAGGATATTAGAGAACGCACAATAACCTGAAATATACCATACATATCTGAAATTGACTCACTAGAATTCATTTTAAATAATTGAAACTGATTTGTGAGCATGGAAATTTTGGTCTGTTTAACTTTGCTTGTTCCTTCGTGAGTGACTTGCAAAGTTTTTCAGATTTCATATGCAGACTTACAAACTGACACTCTATTAAATTCATTCCTATCAAGTGAACAAAATAGAATATTCATTGCTTTAGAATTATTTTGTGCAACAGTCTTTTGCTCAGCGGTCCACTGTGCAAAATTAGTTGTGGGTTCAGAATATTCAGTCTGTGTGATATTCCAAGTGTCTAATCCTATAGATTGTAAATATATTTTCATCCTACATGCCCAATATGCATAGTTACTGCCATTAAAAAGTGATGGTCTAACAGTAGACTGACCTTCTACAAATGAACTAGTGACAAGAATAATAGAACTAGTGTTGGTAGTGTTACCAGTACCAGTGTTGGCAGCCATTTTGAAAATTTTTCAAAATTCGGATTATGAAAACTTTGAAAACCTTGCTCTAATACCAAATGTGAGAAATGCGGATTACAGATCTTAAGGCTAGGATAAACACTAGAGGTGGGTGAATAGTGTTTTAAGGAATTACTAAATCTTTCTCAGTTTATGTTAATTTGAACACAAATGCATGCAATATTCAAACACAGATATGATCACAGAAACAAACACAGATGCAGAAATAAAGTAAAAGCAGTAAAGGAAAGAACACACCGGATTTTATATTAGTTCGGAGTTACCCTACATCCAGTCCCACACACAAGTACGGATTTCCTTTCAAAATCAATTTTTACAATTACACCCTCGATTCCAAGGCTACGAGGTACACCATCCAGATTCACAATCCTTTGGGTAGAGATACATGATTTCACGGGAAACAAGTTCACCCAATTGATTTCTAGGGCTACAATCACACATTTTCTCACTTGATTGATTTCCAAGGCTACAATCACACCTTTTCTCACTTAATTGATTACAAAGAAGTCTATAACTCTGAATAACACTGAGGTTCTTGTTGAGATAGTGATAGAGAATCAAAGCAGAAATGATCTAGTTAGATTCAATGTTAATTTCGGTGGAGTAATGGTAATAATATGTATAAAGAAATGTGGAAGAAGAAGAGGAGTGAAAACCAGAAAAATATGATTGAAAATTCGTTGAAAACAGCCCCTATTTATAGAAGAACAACAGCCATGTCCATTCGTGAAAGTATATGACGAATAGACACTTCTTTTGAAATTTAAATTTTGAAACCAACTGCCACTATGTCGACACGCCAAAGGAAATTTTGGTGGTTTGTTTTTCTTCGAAAATAACTTTTATCTTATGTTAAAACTATTTTAAACTTTTATAAATATACTTAACTATAGTTAAAACACATAAATAAATATAGAGAATAATATTTTGGTATATATAAAATTTTACTATAGTTTTATATTTAAATATTGGTATATATATATTAAAAGTTAAATATATCATTATTAAAGATAATTTAAAACTAAGGATAATTTGATTTTGAAATTAAAGATTATTTTGAGGCTAAAAGTATTAAAATCAGGATAGATGTTTTTGATTCTTTTAAAAGGAAGGTTTTGAAAACATTTTGAAAACATGATATAATTTTGTAAAATCATTTTGAATAAAAGTTAGCAGATACAAAACAATGTTCTACTAGATTTTTCGTAGGTTCCATCCTACTTAGGGTTCCATCCCTTTAACGGGCTCGAAGTGGATTCCATTCCATGAATAAATTGGAATTTAAGATGCCAGTGCTTTTCTAGGAGTTTTAACAAAATTCCTAATTAAATTACTTATTCTTGAAATCTTGAACTCTTAATACTCATGAGTCTTCAATCTTGATATCTTGAATCTCTATACTATACAGTCTTCATTCTTGGTACCTGCATGATTAAATCCTGCATATACATATATATCTAAACTATAATGTTAGTATTTATATTTTATAATCTTATTCTAAGGTTGTTGTCATCAAAACCATCATCTCAAGGAATAACATCATAAAGTTAATTGATATTGTCGACAAAAAAACCATAACTATGACAGATATAACAAGGAATCAAGGTGCAATGATATTATAATATTGAGTTACAAATCAAAACAAGACAGCTTTGTATTTGGAAATAATAAAATGAAGTTCAAAGACGATGACATTGCAACAACATTGAAAATAACCGGTCAAAAATAGTGATAGTGAAATATTAATAGAGTTAGGGGTATGTCCTAGGTTCAATTATGTAACTTGTTACATATAACTAACTCGATAACTAATCTTGTTCGAAATAAAAGATGTTTTTTCCTATTGTATACTTGATATAGTATGGTATATTAATTAATTAATTTGATTAAAAGTATATTTAATAGAAAATCCGTAAATGGGATGTTTAACGATAGTAGTGCAATGTTTGTAATCATGAGTGATTTGTCATAATAAAATAAATATACCATTTTAAACATTCCTAGTCAAGATGTATCAAGACGAGATATCGATACATCCCTTGAGACTAGAGTACGTAACATTCTTTGAATGTTAGGTAGTGTATTACTCATAGCTGCTGGGTGAACCAAAGGATTATGTACCAATAGTAACTTACTCGACAGTTTTCTCCTGGTTGATATAACTAAGGTCAAACAAAAAATATAGATGTGAAAATTTTACACAATTCCTCGATTTGAGAATATCATCGAGCTTCAATGTCAAAACACCGTTTTGATTGTAATTATCATGACACAATGTCCACCGAACGACTACAGTTGGGTCGAGTGGAAGCATTGGAAGTAAGACACTATTCAAGAGAGGATTCATCTTCTTAGTTATGTGGGGTTAGTATCATGGTCAACTAATGTCAAATCAAAGTCAAAGTCTCTAGTTGGAATAATTTGATTAATAATAATGGTTATTATTGAACCAAAGACTTTGTATTTGGGCTATATAGTTGAATATGGATGATATTGGAATTTTGACCGTTAACAAATTCCGTAAATCCTAATGTAATGTAGTTTTGTAACGACCCGAAATTTTGGTCATTTAATTTTGAACATTTAATTTATTTTTAAATGTTGAATTTGAATTATAAATTGATTTTGAATATGGAAGAATCTACGAAATAGTTTAAATTTGAAATATACCGATTAATTGGATTTGGTAAATATAAATTTAATATTTGAAATTGGGCAAATATGGGAATCTAGAGTTAAATGGGAATGGAAATGGTTTGTAAGTTGATTTTAAACTCTGTTTGAATTAGAGTGATGGTAGTGGACTTTTGAAATGGAATAAAAAGTCGATAAGTTAAAATTGGAAATTTATATATTAATTTAATAGTGAAAATTAATATATGGTAATAATGTGAATAATGGAATTTTGATTTAATATGAATCGAAGTGATTTCTAATATGGATATAAATTCTATTTCAATTAGGATGGAGTTAGTAAGTTTTAAAAACTAAAATTTGAAACGATTTCGATAATTTTGAAAATCGCTCGATTTAATCGACGAGTCAAAATAGCCTTTCGGGGCACAGTCTCAGAATTCGATGAAACCAGTTCCATTTGATCCATAATAGTTTATTATTATCGGATTTTAAATTTCATAGCGTTTGGAGTTATCGTTTGGTCGTGCGGAATAGAAATGCATTGAAATAAATATAAAAAAATTAATAATTTAATTCAATTCAAAATGCTATGTTCTACATACGATCAAATTAGGCCCCAAAACATTTTCCATTGTATTCGGAATAGGGGTAAAACATTATAAATGCCTGGCGCCACGTCTTGATTGAAGTTCGTTTGAGAAAGCACGTTAACTTTGGAAATAATAATAAAATAATATATATACGCTTATATATACATTGAAAACAGTAAACCCTAGCATCTAATTCATGCGGCCGCTACTCACGTTTTCAATGCCTTAATCATGCCTAGATTCATCCCCTCCGATCTCCTGATCCACTCATTAATTTCGAAAACCTCCAACTGGGAATTTGTCGAGGTCGTCGAGCTCCTTCTTTTCAACGGTGGAGACCGTGAATGGCGTGACGACGAGGGAGAGATCGTGGCTTAGGCGCCGATCGTTCGTGTGCAAAATTCGATGCGAACGGGAGCTCGAGTTCATCGGAGTCTCGGTCGAAGGCGGAGCTCGCATTGGTCGTTCGATTGGTGAAGCCCGATCGTCATCTCGATCGACGAGGTAGGTGCGGCTATTGGAGTTTGGTTGCGTGCGTATGGTCGTAAGGAACTGAAGTAACGCATGAAGGAAGAAGCATAGAGGGGCCAGATTTTTCTCCACCAGATAGTACGGCTAGATTCGTTTTGTATATAAAAAAGAAGAAGAGAAATTGAAATTTAATTGTATTATTTATAAAATCTTTAAAGTAGCATAACTGTTTCATACATTGTCAGAATTGGACGAAACAAGCGGTGATGGGATCGCAGCGACGAATGCTACGTGCTGGAAAAGAATTGGCGACGATCGGAGCTAGTTAAAATTTTAGGTTAAATCGAACTTTTTCTGTTTAATTTAAAATTTGAACGTTGGCATATAAAACTCAAGGTGAGTTAATCTCACTCAATTTTGGACTGCTGGTATTAATTTTAAAGTTGTTAAAATTAATTAATGACTGATTGGTTGAATTGATAAATTATTGTCAGTTGATTGTGATATTATATCTAGTATTATATATATTGGAGTGATTGATATTCCCGCATTTATATAGCGGATGAGACCCTATTCGCCTTGCATAATAGCGGATGACCCTATATACCGCGATGTTCCGCCTCGAAGCGGAATTGATATTTTTATGTTGTGCTAACATCCGTGGATGCAGGAAAGTAGGTTGGAGGGATTCGAATGGATTCCTCAAAAATGTTGAATTTAAATTCATATGTAGTGATATATGTTTTGTTGAAATAAATCTATGATAGATTATTGCGTGATCTAAATTATTTGGATGCTATGGCAGTTTGGCCTTGATTGTGGTATTTTTAAATACCAGTAAAAATATGGTTTGAATTGGAAAATGGTTTTAAATATGGATTTTAAAGTAAAACATTTATATAGAATTTTGGATATATTAATTGGATAAGATAAATGGTTTTGAAATTGCACTTAACTATTTCGAGATATTGAAAAATGGGATTTTGGAATAAAGTGTATACAAAGGATTTTAAACAATAAATTCTTAAGTGGCACTTGTTTAAAAAATAAAGGGGGTTTTAAAATCAAAATTTTGAATAAATCGGAAGAATAGAAGTGAATTTGGAAAAAAGTATAAAATTTGTTATACTGGATTCAAGTAAGATTTCCAAATTTACGGAATGAAATTGGAAATCGAGAAATTAGGCTTGTTTTAAAAGAGGGTTTTTAATTATTAACTCGGTAATTTTTAAATTGCTAAAAATATTCTGGAAATTAGTTATTTAATTATTTTAAAGTGTGTAAAGCATATTTAAATATTAATTAGTTACCTTATAAAGATTGTTAAAGATTTACTACTATTTAAGAATTTGTCGGCATTATTAGTTTAAAAGATAAATTATTAAATATTAGTATGGCTTTATATAATAAATTTTATTAAGTATATTTGCCTAGATTAAACTTGAAAATTTATTTTACTATAAGCATGGCGTAATCAGAGGCAATGAGTGCCTACATTAAGTCTTGGATTTCTCTGGATAAAGACATAACCATTGAGCTGTGAATCCATGGTTTGATACCGCTGTGGTACTTTCCACTTTATTTTAAAGTTTTTTCAATATTTTTGAAAAGATAGTTTGTAAATTTCCTAAATTCGATAAGATAAGTTTGTATAATTTGGATAAAGAGATTAATTAAAATAAAAAGAGACTTAATGTTTTTCAGTGTAAATTGGAATATTGGTTGAACGATTGTTTTATTTGATAGTTAAATAATCGGCTATCAAATCTGGACCGAAATATAACTTTGAAAATATCTAGAAGAAGCACAGAAATTATATGATATAGTTACCGTTCGAGGTGCTATACTGTTCGTATAAACTCGTTTCGTTCTTCTGGGACGATGGTAAGGAAATCCATCCATAACTATTAGGAGGTGATCTCCGATCTTATTTTTGTATGTTTATTTCCAAAAGAACCGGGATTGAGTTTACCGAAAATATCGAACGTTGCTTCGAAGAGACCGGGATTGGATTTATTATCCGAAAACCACTTCGATCCAACGAGTACGTTTTCAAAATGAAGACAAAAGCATGGAGTCGAAGATGAAGCAGTGAAGTGCAAGGTCTAATTGCTACTAATCCTGAGGGTGATTCCAAAATGGATGTAGTAGGAACAGTACCTTCGGTTTCGTTCAGACCCAGAATGGACTTTGTATGGATGAATGCTATCAGAACATTGTCATTGGAGAACAATGAGCATTTTAAGTGAATATTTCTAAAAAGGTAATCGTAGCCTCTAGCCTCATCAATCGAGAATGACTAAAAAGCAAAGGAGATGCAGGAAGGCTAAGTGGGTAGCACCCAAGTAGGGTATGTTTATCAACTTTCTAGATACTCTCGGATATTATTAGTACGATTTATGGATGGAGCTCGGAAAGGGTGGGAACACCCAGGGTGATAATATACTCGGTCTATCCAGATTAGAGGTAGATTGGTCTTGTGTTGCAGGGGATCCCGACGTGGTCCTCGGTACGCTATTCTAGACGTGTACTATGACAGGCGATACCCCAGTGCCTAGTCATTCGGATGGTATCCATTCTCCAATAAACGCCATACGGTTTTAATTGTGCCCAACTATGTTAAAACATGAAATGCAAGCATTTCAGCTATTTGAATAAGTATTTGTACTTAAACACTATCATAATATCAGATGATTTCGATGAGAAATGTTTTGGTTATCATAAGGTAAAAACCCATCGTGTTTATGTGTAGCACGGTCTTACGAGATACCTTTGATTTTCAAAGGATTTTGAAAACTTTACTAATTCAAAATTGAGTGTGTTTTTCTCACACTGGTTTTTCAGACTGACTTAGGTGTTATGTTCTTGTAATGCTCGGGTCAGACCGTGTATTACAGGTTCAGTTTAGGATGCTATGGAGCTCAGGAGAGGAGATGGAGACCAAGACGTATTGTCGTACTTGTTTTATTCCGCTGCAGTTTTTTTGAAATTACCAGCACATTGTAAGGGCATGATGTTATAACTGCTTAGGCTGGTCATTATTGATTTGTGTACTCTGATGTGAGATACATATATTATAGTTTGATTTGTGTAAAGAACTATTTATATTATATGTTATTTAGTCCGCTATGAGATTCTGTTTTGTTAATTTCTTCTTCTTCTACCTATTTTCTTTTCCTTCAACAATCTGTCTTTTCAGCACTTGATCGTTCGGCATGTTATATAAATGGGCGTATTTATATCGATTTTCGAGGGTCGAAAGGGCGGGTCGTCACAAGTTTTTACGAAGGTATTTGGTGGTAAATAATTGTCACAATCGGGCAACGCTTAATAAAGTAAAACTGGATTTTACCGATACCATGTAAGCAATACATTTGGTCATAATGTCACACCACCTGCTAAGTGATGTGTAATAATATATGAATGGTTCGATATTAATCGTTGGCCAAATTTACACATAAGACTCACATAACTGAAATGTTGGATACTACAGCATGATGTAATTAAATTATAATTTTTATAAATTAATTAAACTAACTAATATTTATGAAATAATTATTATAAAATTTTAGTTGATTGTGTTGAACAGTATTATAAGGTAGTTATAAATACGTTTATCGATATACAACATCGGTACACGTTTAAATTGGATTTAAGTATGTAAAATATTATTCAGATTTGAAGTGATTTTGAGACCCATATGGGGCTATATCCAACTGTAGGATAGCATATGAGGCTGGCCATGTGATGGTTCGGATGGGGTTATGACTTTGAAATAAAAAGGAGGAAAAAGGTAAGGAAAGAAGAGGGATCCGAATTTACATTTTTCTCCTTATTATCTGATCTAATTAAGGCTTTGTAACCCTCATTTTTTTGAAGACCTTTTTCTCTTCTCTGCCATAGCATAGGCAGGCTATATCCCTTCATATACCTTAAAAATTTTCAAGCTTTAAAACATCAAATAAAACTCAATTCGATTGTTGGTCGTAGCTGCATTTGGGAAGGTAACATCTTGTGGATACAGAATTCAATTCAATGAGTTTGGGTTCAACAGTATAACATGTTCTATCTAGGCATAGGCAAATGTATGTTCTCATTTACAATTTATATATAATGTATATAATTATAACATATATGTTTTAGCAGTAGTTAAACAAATCTACATACATCAATGATATCCATATAGGATGGATAACACATGTATATAAGTTAATATAAATATAAAAAATTATATATGTCACACATACAAGCTCATGGCCAGGTACTTAAAATACAAAAAAAATTAGTTTAAATATAAGATTATAATGATTTGATGCTAGAGTTAAAATTAGTATAATATATATTAATATAAATGGTATGTTTTTATTATTATTTGAACATATATAAATAGCATTAAAAAAGAATTTATTTTCTTACATATATATATATATATAATTCTAATTTTAATAATTGATTATATCCGTTATCTAAAATTACATTCATGTACATATAAATAATTACAAATAAAATTATATAATATATTTGTGGTTACTGGAAAATAAGATGTAAGTTTTAGAAAAAATTTGGATTTTTTATTTTAATCATATTTCCGTACGGAAATATGACTATTAAAAATGTTAAATTAAAAAAATTTCAAGGTATAGGAGAAAGCTAATTTAATATTTATGTATTTAAAATTTAATTGAATCTTTATTAAATATACATTATATATATATATATATACACACACACGAGTATTATGGCACGTGCTTTGTGCGTGAATTGTTATCCCTATAAATTGCAGATAGGTTAAATTGTTAGATTCTACTTTTAGAAGCCTTTGTATTTGTAAATGAAAATAGATCCTATTTTTAAGTGATTAAGATTTAATAATATATAGAGGGGCATTTTTAGCAGTTCACGTTGATACCAAAAATATGTGTCATCACAGCTATTACAACTTTTATTAAAGATATTATATATATATAACATTTAATATATCTATATACATGTCTATTTTAATAATTTTTTACATTATATTTTCGAAATATTTTTATGTTTATATATATGCATTTAAAATTTATTTATTATATTCTACTTATTATTCTAAAATTTATATAAACACTTAAAATAGATTTGTCATATTTATGCACATATTAATATATGTATTATTTTACAAATTTTCATGTTATTATTAATATTTTATAACAAATAAAATTATACACATAGAGATACATATTTACATATGTGTGTGTGTGTGTTTACACATACATATGTATATTGACAATACTTATGTATATAGAGGAGCTAACATGTCATATGTTAAACCATGTACACTTTGTTATGTTGCACATGTACATACATAAATATATGTATATGATACACATACATGTTAGAACATACAAAATTACACGAAATAAGATCTTATTTATTAAATAAATAGAATATTGATTTTATCTAAAAGAAAAGTCCTAAATAAATTTAGACTACACAAACCCAATAAAGATCCAAGAAGGTAAAAAAAATTGAAATTTACTCAAATACCCTATTGCGACCTGGCCCTTTTCCAGTAATGGTATCATAGCCAAATAACATATGCGGTCTAAATTAACAGTATTAGAGCTAACTTATTAAACCATATCCATATAGTAGGCTATTTAGAAAAGTAGTATATAAGGTTGTGTTTGGATAATTAAGTACTGCACCTCACCACACTACTGACCTGGCCTAAAAGGATGAGGTAAGCCTGAAGTTTATCCCTAATAGAAAAGACCCAACTGAATTAGGCCATAGGCTAATTTCATTTTTTTGAAAATAAATTATAGTTCTGAATTTAAATGTTAAATTTAAAATAAGAAAATTATTATTAATGTTATAATATATTTTTTCAATATAATTTAAAAATTAAATGAAAACTTAAATTCAAAAGTTAAATTTAAAATAAAATATATGTTATGAAATTTATAGTATAATATTTTTTCAAATGTTTGAATTTGTTATAAAATTAATTCCAAAAATATTATCTATAATAATATTAATAAAATAAATAAATTAACTTAATAAGTTAATTAGTTAAATATATTTGCATGTATAATATATAATGATATATGTTATGTTGTCTTGAATTGTTTAAGACAATATGAGTATAATGTGTGTATAAATGAATTTTAAAATTAATAAAATTTTATTAAAATCTTTGATTGAATAAATTAACTAAAAGTTAATTGATAAATTAAAATATAAATGTATAAGATATATATGTATTACTACAAAGGTTATGGTATACATTTTTGATATAATATGTTATACTTGAATGATATAATAATTAATTGAAGTTTTAATTAATTAAATCAATTAAATAAGATTTAATTAGTATAATGTTACACATAAGATATTATATAAGTTAAATAAGGTAAAAGTTATATAATAATAAAACTTATATAATATAAATGTATAAACTAAAGATGGAACATTAAATAAACCCTAAATAGACCTAAGGAATAAATACATACGTAAAAGTACATATACTGTGATTTCTGATGAGTCTAACGCTTGAATCACCAATATATTCCATAAGAAATACATGATTCCATAAGTCAATATCACTCAGTTAAATATATTGAAGATTATGAATCTTTAATGTAAGTTTTGTCCTTTACTAATTATATATTAATAAATCACTTGCATACTCTTTAGTTGAGCAAGCTTAAGCTAGAGAAGTTATGCATAATATTGTTAATATATTGAATAGATGAGGTAAAATAAGTATATGTATTTATCGAGCAAACTTAAGGTACATATACTATACTTAAGGCCATAACTAAATAGTAGGTACGAGTGAATAATTTATTTTGATTTGTTGAGCAAACTAATGGTTGAAATGAGATTACGGCAAGGAAACATGGGTTAGGAGTTGTATATGATACAACCGATAAGGAGTTATCCATTGTTTGTGGGGCTATGCCTTATTAAGCAAACTCAAAGTTAGAATCCTATGACAAATGAGTCCTAACACCCACCAATGAGTTTGGTTTCAGGGTTTAGAGAAACACAAAATACTAATGGGAGCCTTATTAGAAATATGAAATGGTAACATCTAACCTTTCTAATATTGCAATAACATCTGCTCTATAAAATTATAATAATCTACATTGATAATTTTGTGCAATTAATATAATTGATAAAATGTTCATCAATTAAAATATGCAAATGAATTGAATTAATATTGACAAATAGAATCATAAAACATACCTATTAATGAATTTTTGCATGTTGACTTATGCAAGCACCTAATTATAAACCATTAAATATATAACTTGGTCACATATGGATCTATTTGCCTGAGACTATGTATTGTCTTCAATGAGTTTCAAACTCTAAAATAACTGCAAGAATATAGATATTTGATCCATATACGATCACATGTAAATGTTATATGATGAATAGTCACAATTCTTAATTTGCAAAACCGCGATGAAATTAGTTTATTGATATAAGAAACTAAGCTGTAGTGTGATATCTTGTATTCAATATGATTAATTACAATAACGATCTTCTTGTGTTAAATGTAATACTTGACCAAAAAGCTACTAGACATGTATGAGAATTCGATCTTTGAAATGTCAATTTGATCATTTTACGTAAGATGCAGCATATTTGAAATTCTTAAAAGTTAAGGATGACCATACACACTTTTGTAAAGAATTCTTTGTGATACTGTACAAAGAGTTTCCTTTGAATGGTTCGATCATTCGAAAAGAAAATCGAATGTATAAGAGCGGATGAGACCTAAGGCATAGTTGGGATGAAGAGGGTGAATGGTCATTACTATTTCATATAGAATTCAGATATAAGAATTGTAAAATAATAAATATTTGACATTGGAATGAGAAATATGATTTCTATTCAAAAATGTATTTTTATGCAGAAAATTTTATTCTATGGATTTATTTCTTTGAGCTCAAGATATCAATCTAAATACTCTCGATTGTAAATAGTTATAGTGGATGGAATAAATAGCCTATATTAAGTGCTTAAATGGCCATCATATTTCGTACACTATTATAGTAATGGAAGAAATCATGGGCGCATTTTATATAGTGCTTGTTGGTCGCATCAAATTACAAAAATTGTTCTCGTAAAATATACCAAACATTATTTTGTAACAATAGCTGTTTTTCAGTGCACCCTAAAAAATAGACACAGGTTTATTTCAATATGAATATTATGAACGTTTATTATGAAATACATCTATAATAGTGGTATTTGTTTTGATAACAAAATGATGCATTGGAAAATGCAGAGGTAAGCCCCAGGTTTGAGGAATTATTTTTTGATTATATAGTTATGAATCATGTGGTACTAGTAAGTTATATCTCATACAATTAAGGGCAAAGCAACCATTCTATAGGAGCATCATAAAACTTGAATAACTCTACAAATTGATACATATAGGTGTATGCACTCGAAAGTTTATTAATTCCAAAATGGTTCCACTTACTTTGTTGTATTCACTTATAAGTTATCACAAATGTGAACATGTGTATTTGATACCCATACAGTATGTCCATGATAAGCTCATAGAATATTATGCAAGTAAATAAAATAATGTTGGAAGAAAATAAAATGATTCAATTTATTCGAATAGGTAAGTATATTGGGAAGAGTTCTGAACGTACCTAAGAATGACTAAAAGATTCAATCTTGATAGTTACTCCTCCCTGTGATACATAATGATGTATCGATAAGGAGTAATCACACTTTGTTGAACAAAATATGATTATTGCTGAGTGAAATTGAGTTGGCTTCTTTCTATATGGTCATGTACTTAATAGTAGTATACAAGGTTAAAATTAATTCCAGCTAAAGAATAGTTTACAAAATCATACAAGATTAAAAGTTTATAAGAAACCCCAACATATCTTAAGCTAAAGAGTTGGCGGGTTATGTGAGTTAAAAGACTACAGGTAATATTTGCACATGAGGGATCTTGTATGAATCACCCCAAAAGAAGTTTAGGAATGATTGTCGTTGAATGACCAATTTATGTTTTGAATACAAATTTTATAACCTAAAATCAAATAAGTTTTTTATCTATAAGGAAATTCATAAAACATCTATGAATACATATTCCATTACACTGAAAAACAACCGTTATTTCAGGAAATAACAACTTCGTAGTGAAGAAATTTCTCCTACAAATTATTGGTAGTAAATGGATTTAGATACAATCCAAAGATGAAATTGATTACGTAGAATGAAATGAAACTAACCTAACCTAAATGAATACAATGCATTAGGATGTCTAATAAGTATTCTCACACTTTGAAGAGAAATTATGAGCTTCTTATCAATATCAGAATAGATAGTCCTTGGTTTTCAATTAAACCATTAAGAGTATTGACTCTGCTATGTGATTTGATGTATAAATCTGAAAGGATTCCTAGTACATTGTCTGAATATGACTTTGATAGTTGTATTAAAGGGGATATGATCCATCGAATGTGTGTGTCTTTAACAGAAAGACTAATGCAGTTGGAATATAGTGAGCAACGTTGATAAGAATAAAATCATGAATTTCAAATATTGAAATTTATGTAATAGATTCGCCATTCAATGTGCTGAAGATTACTCAGATTCAACTCACAAAACAATCACATAGTATAACTTTGTATTTTTGTACATACGGGCTGAAATGGAAAATTTGAATAATGATTTAGAATCGACTGCTTGCACATAGCAACCAAAGTGTCTCGAAGTTAGGGGAGCGATATTGAGTTTGTGGGTTTTTAGGATTTGATCGAAGAAATAACATGAAAGTATCATTCTATAAACATCAGAATTGAAAAGCTATTTTGATAGAAATAGCAAATAGTTCAATTGTTTAATACTGCTAATTGTTAACGATGTATTTATGATAAAACAGTAATAGTTTAGTTCTTTGATACTTGACCTTGGGCTTGGAAATGATATCTTTTATAATAAGTATAAAGGATGCTGTGAATGTCCCAAATGATATGCAAAGACACCTTATTAAAATGTTTAATATGAAATATGTAAGATGGATTCCTTATACATTAGCAATAGGAGTTATTATACATGTTGTATTGTCTACAATGTCGTAATTTGGTAATGTATTTGTTACATGAAGCATATATCAAATCCAAAATTAAGATCGCTAAAGGGAAGTTAAAGTATTCTCGAGTATTTACGAAATACTAGAGATTAGAAACAAAGAGCTCCTTATAAAGGATTGTTTGGATTTGAACTTCATAAGTGCTATCGGGTATAATACGCCAATATTAAGTTCATGTTCAAACCTTAGTTAAGGGGCATTAAGTTGGAAATGTTCCAAACAAAAGGTTATGACCGATTCAATAAAAAGACTAAGTACATTGCCTTGAATAACGTCATAAACAAAAGCAATGTATATAAATATAAATGCATAAATTTATAGCTAAGATACAGATGATTTTAAGTATTCAAAATACTACATCATTGTTATATAATAACAATGTAATAATAAGATCTCACTGGAAGTCAAGAAACATACTCCAAATATATCCACATAATAAAGGTAGTTTATCGACATTAGAGAGAGTTGATTGAGATAGCAGATAATTAAAATAACATAGCAGATCCATTTGTGAAGGGTCTAAGTCGATAAATTTCTATCAAATTGATCGAAGGGATGAAATAGAGTTTCATAATTGATACCAAGTGCAAGTGGAAAATTGATGGAGTTAGGGGGCCCTAGGGACAATTATGCAATTAATTACATATATCTAACTCGATAAACAACATTGTTTGAAATTAAAGGTGTTTTCTTTTAGTTATATACTTAATAGAATGTGTATATTAATTCATTTATTTAATTAAAAATATATTTAATAGAAAATCAATAAATGGTATGTTTAGTGATAATAGTTACAACGTGTTGTAATCATAAATGATTTATCACAATAACATAAACATACCGTTTTAAATATCCCTACTCATAGCTGCTGGGGGCACCAAGGGATTATGCACTTATAGTTATTGGATGAATATAGAATGATTCACTCGATAGTTTTCTGCTGGTTAATATAACTAAGGCCAAACAGAAAATATCGATGTGATAATTTCACAAATTTTGTTAATTTGAGAATACCGTCGAGCTCCAATGTGGAAACTTTATTTTGATTACAGTTAAATCATAGCATGGTGTCCATCAAACAACTATAGTTGGTTTAAGTGGAAGCATTAGAAGTAAGAAATTATTCAAAAGAGGATTTTCCTTCTCAATGATATGGGGTTAGTTTCATGGTCAACTAAAGTCAATGTAAAGTCAAAGTCTCCAGTCGGAGCAGGTCAATTAATAATAATTTTTATTATTGAACCAAGGAATTTGTGTTTGAACTATAAAGTTAAATATGGATGATATTAGAATTTGACCATTACCAAATTTCATAAGTCCTAATGCGATATAGTTTTGATGAAAAGAATTGGTTTAAATAATTGTCACAATCGGGTAACGCTTAATAAAATAAAATTGGAATTTACTGATGCCAAGTAAACAATACATGTGGTCACAGTGTCACATCACCTACAAAGTGATAAGTGAAGCTTAATATTTGAATGGTTCGATTTTAATTACTGGTTAAATTTACACCTAAGAATCACACAACTGAAACGTTGAATACTCCTGTTACCATATAATTTAATTCAGTTATAAATTGATTAAATTAATTAATATTTATGAAATATTAATTATAATGTTTTATTTGACGTGTGTTGAACAATATTAAAAAGTGTGCATATAATAATTATAAATATATTTATCGACATACGATATCAATGCGCATTTAAATTGGATTTAAGTATGTTAAATATTGTTCTTGTTTGAACTGATTTTGAGGCCGATATGGGGGCTTGCTATAGCCGGCTGTAGGAGAGAACATGAGGCCGGCCATGTGACTGTCAGGATGTGGTTAGACTTTGAATTAAAAAGAGGAAAAAATATAAGAGAAAAATAGGGATCTGGATCCATATTTTTCTCCTTGGTATCTCTTCTGTTTAAGGCTCTCTACCTCTCATTTTTTTTGAAGATTTTTGCCATCCTATACTATAGCATAGGCCAACTATATCCCCTTATATACCTCAAAATTTTCAAACTTTGAAAAGTTAAATAAAATTCTATTCGATTGTTGGTGGTAGCTGCATTCGGGAAGGTAGCGTCTTCTAGATGCAAAATCAATTCAAGGAGTTTAGACTCAACGTTGCAAGGTGCGCTATCTAGGCATAGGCAAAGGTATGTCTTAATTTACAATTTATATAATGTATATATTTATAATTGTTCCATATTTGTTTTAGTAGTAGTTCCACATCACAAATCTACATACATCAAAGTTGTCACCGTAGGATGGATTGCATATGTGTATAAGTTTATTTAAATAAAAAGAAATCTGTGTGTGTAATAATCCGCCCTAAAATGGACCTAAATTCCAACCGAAAAAAGGCCATCGAAACTTAAGACCATTTCAAAGCTGGCTATTGATTAGTAAAAAGAACAATATAGATCTATTTATCTAAATATTCAGATCTTCACAGCGGAAGGATAAAATATAATATCAACGGCAATACCCATCTTATTCAAATTTCAAAATGTCATTTAAAACCATAACAAAATATCCATAATACCAAAACTCAATAACAATCGTAAAATATATGTAATACAATATTCCAAAATTACAATACTGTTTTTATTTCATGGGTACATCAAAAACTGTAGAAAATAACCAGTAAATAGTGCCACAAGTCTCGTTAACGTCTTCGCCTTCAGCATTATGTCTAGCGAATAAAATTCTTTTGTCTTACTGTATTAGTACTTGGACAGTATAATTTAAATAGAAACATGTCTTACATTTTCTACCAACGTCGTAAGTTTTTTCAAAAATCAGCCCGAGGACTTTTCTCAATGTTAAATAAAAGGCTTTCCAAATATAAGCCCATAACTAATTTGCTATTAACCCAATAACCCATATCTATTGTCCACAATGTCCTATCAATGTAAGAGATGATACCCAAGTCACTTAATACCTTTTAATGGAAATTAGGCAGACTCCGACCATTTAATAACTTTTTGAGGCAGGTCCATATCATTTACTGCCTATAATCCCAAGATGGCCTACTCACTAGTAACTATCTAGCTGATATTGCATGGAATCTCTTCAGCCACTTAATTTATTAAAGTAGGCCTATCCTGAGATATTCTCTATCGTGCCTAAACCATAATTTCGACCCTTCACTACTTCCTACATAGAGAAGAGACGGACCCTTATACAACCACTTATTACCTTCAATCTTTGAACTAGGTCCTTCATATTATGACCCGTACCCCACGGTGACATCTCATAGTAGCTTGATTATTCGTAGGTACGGGTAGCAAGATTAGCTGGGTAGATTTATCCTACAAAATTTGGGACTAACCTCGCGTAATCGTAGTTATTTATTATAGGCAATGTCTCACATCACCCTTAAAGTCACACTGCTGGTAGTCAAATCAGCTGGGTAGACTTCCATGTGCTTTCTGACTGACCCTGCATTCCTATAACCTTTCATAACCTATATCACACTCTACATATATTATCACATCTCACTTCTTTTATAATCAAGGCCTTATAAGAAATCTTTCTTATTTCACTTTCAGTATTAATTACCTTCCTCAAGGGATTTTAATAAAATTAATAACCTAATTAACTGTGCAATTATACATTAATTACGCAATATATATGTAGTTACACGTCTAGTAATTTCTAGGTGTGCGGAATATACGCCTTAAACTAGCATTTAAATGTCTACTCTTTAAGAAATTATACAATTCCTATGCCAAATTACCAACAATACCAAAATTCCAATATTCATATCAGAAGTTCTAATCAACAGACTTGTTACAATTAAAATTTAAACCTAACTTATGGTATCAACATAATGGAATATATTGATAATAGAAACTTGTAATTCAAATTTTTACGCTCTATTCGACTCATTATTCACATACAAATAAACAAAAGATTTTTTTAATTTATAGGAACAAGCAGTACAACATATGTTAACGCTAAAATGTGAACGCTAACACCCCGGTGTGTAAAGTGTAGTTGTGAAAGCACCACCCGATAGATCGGGAAAGAATTACAAGCAAGTAATAGCAGAAAAGCAGTAAACAACAACGATTTTATAGTGGTTCGGCTTAAGGGTATAGCCTACGTCCACTCTAAGTACTTTTATTAATAATCCCGTTACAAACTGATACAATTCTTCTCAAGTACAATACACTTCAAGTTACAAGTGATTTGGAACAAGTCTTAAGCTTCAATGTCGATTAAAGTTCTTAGATTCATGTTGAAGATATGTGGTTTCTTCGTGAATTTCTTTGATGTATTCCTCTAATCTTGGAAGCTCTAAGTGTTGATGAAGTTCTCAATGCAGCAAGGTAACGGTGTATGAAGAGAATGCGCCAAAAGTCCTTTGAATGTCGGAGGTGGTTGCCTATTTATAAAGAGTTCTGAATCTGGAATTTTTGCCAAGTCCTAAGTCATGGCCGATCTAAGTTAAGTCGTAGCCGACTTAATATGAGCCGTGGCCGGTCCATCTGGCCCCCTTCTGGCTTCACAGGAGTTCACTTGCACAAGTCCTAGGTCGCCTCCGAGTCAACACTACTCCTTCTTAGTAATATGGCATTGGGCTTATTCTTAGTGGCTTTAGGTCGTGGACGAGTTAACTTGGTAAGTCGCAAGTCACGGTCCAACTGGTAAGTCCTGGATCGTGTACGAGTTAAGAGGCCACTGTGCCAAGTAGCTGCATTGAACTTACCTTCCTTTGCTTAGGTCGTGACCGAGTTGACATTGGTCATAGGTCGGCCGCGACTTAGGTCGGTAGCTATCTTGGGTCGGCGTTCCTTAAGTCTTAGGTTGGTATACATGCTAGAGCATTGGGTCGGCACCTCTCTTAAGTCGGTATCCCTGTTAAGGCAGTTAGGTCGGCAACCAGTTAAGTCGGCAATCTTCCTAGACTGTTAGGTCGGTATCTATGTTGAGTCAGTAGAGTCAGTAGAGTCAGTAGCCTCATTGAAGTGTTAAGTCGGCACACCCTTAGGCCTTAGGTCGGCATGCTTCTAACTGTTAGGTCGGTAAGTCATGGTCGAGGCGGAGTTAACATTTGCCCCTCGAAGTATACGCCTGAATGTTAGGTCGTGTGCTTCGATAGTCCTTAACCCGTCCCCTCTTAGGTCGGCAGGTCGTACGCGACCCAACAGTTAGACCGCATCTGCCGCTTCAGTTCTCCCTACTGTAAGGTATAAAACATCCATCTTCTTCTTCCTTTTCATTACTCATTCCCTTGCTCAATTCTGCCATTAAAATTTCCCAGAGCTCCCAAAGGCGATTTCACTCTAGTCAATCACTGATAACCTTTGCCATCCATCGCGTAAGTAAACTTGCTTCCCCCTCAATCCAAGACTACCGTTGATTCACGAATTTTACCAATCAAATCTAAACCGCATCTTTGTACGGTGCTTTATCACAAATCCCGTTATATCTATAGTTGATGATCCTTAGTTAGTTTGATCTGGCTTTAGGCGTAGCCAATTTTGATTCGCGTTAGGATTGTAAGGCGTTGGATTCGTGGTGGTTTTGAACCAGTTTATGGGATGATTCGGTAGTATGAACGAGATGAAGGTTTTTTGGTTGAGGGAGTGGCTAACGGGTTAACGGGTTGAGTGGGGCGAGGTATTGATTTAGATGCGACCCGGTGATTTGAAGTGACTTAGCTTTTGGCCGACCCAGTCCTTAAATCGTGGCCGTGTTAGCACTTGGGGGAAATCTGCTAACCTATTCTTCTGCCGATCTAAGCCTTATACTGATTTAACCTTGAACCGCAGCCAAGTTAACCCCTAAGTCGTGACCGAGCTAAGCCCTTAAACCGTGACCGAGTTGGCTCTTAAACCGCTGCCGAGTTAACACTTAGGCTTTGGGCATGCTGACTTTTTGAGAGCATAGATCCACTTTGAATTTCTGACTCGAACTGCCAAACTAAGTTGCCTGAATTTTGAACTGCCCCAACTTTAAATTTGCTTGAATCTCATTGTATTACTTCACAGATCGCATTAACTTATAAGCTGCTAACCTGCTGAAAATAACAAACAAAGAAAACCAAGGCGAAAATACTACCATCGACTGCCCATGTCAGATGACAGATTAGTCAAGACAAGACAAGCAACTTAATTATATTGCATGAAATGTTTGTGAATCGATCAGTTAAAGTTAAACATTAATGCAAAGTATCAATAATCTGAACTGATTTATCTGCATCAACATCTTACTTGCATATTTAGGCTTAAAACAATAGTCCCTGAATTTCATAACTAACGAATGTTTGCTAGTTTTCATTCCAGTTATATTTGTTCACTGCTTGATTGATTTTACACAACACTTCACACACTTTAGGAAACGTGCACCTTCATGTTTGAATATCCAGTTGTTTATGTAGAATGACTTCCCATCGAGAAGAAGAAGTGGTAACTCCAGAGGAAGAAACTTTTCCGATAGCTGTTCCCATAGAGAATCCTCCGGAGAGAACCCCGACTATTCTAACTTCGAGAGCGTTTGTCCAGCTGCGCACTCAATTTGGCTTTGCTGAAAGTGATGTTCTTCTCCCTGGGCCTGGAGATACTGCTGACAATCCTCCCTATGGCTTTGTTGCAGTCAATCGCCAAATGTGCTTAAGTGGGGCGATTCCTCCTTTTAACGACTTCCTTCGAACTCTTCTCCTTCGGTTGACAATCTCTCCGTTTCAACTTCATCCCAATGGCTATGCCATCTTGACGGGGTTATGCGTTTTGTTTAGAAGAACCCTTGATCGCCTACCGAGTTTTGAAGAAATTCGTTATCTGTGCTCGTTTGCAAAGAGTAAAGATCATCCTTCCCTTATTATTGTGAGAAGTGCCAGAAACTGCAAGCTCATTTCCGATCTTACTGAAAGCGTTCATGGATTTTTGAACCAGTTTTTCTTTGCCCGCTGTCCCTCAGGCTTTTATGCCATCTGCAGAGTAGGAAGTAAGATTAGTGTTTCTATTTTCTCCGTTTTGAAACTTTTTCGAGATCCGAACTTTCAGTTGCTAATTTCATTCTTTATTCTTTTCAGCACTTCCTCTCCCCTCTAGAGACCCAATTCACAAGCAAGTTTTTGAGAGGTTGAGTGCCGTGGCCACAGAAGAGAGGAGCATAAAATTTCTGTTGAGGGATGAATTTTTACATCAACATGGGCTTCTACACACTTCTCGCTCTATGCATGCTCATGAAGTTCCAACGGAAGTCCCCGATTCTCCGATAAAGACTCCTGAATCTTCGCTGGTGAAGTGCTCCACTTCTGTCGTTGTTGCGGGGCCATCTGGTAAACTTGCCCCGGTTATCGAGGAAGAAGAGCCTCAGGGATCCTCTCACCATTCACAAGAATCTGGTGAAAAGGCTAAGAAATCCAGTCCTGTCAAGCAAAGCAGGGACGATACCTTCGAAGGATTGAGTGACCTCTTCGCTACTTCACAAGAGATCTTCAAAGATGACCCTACTACTGCCGGGATTTCTTCTTCAGTAGTTGAAGCTACTTCTATTTTGCAACAGCCGTCATCGACTCAAGAGTTGACGTTAACTATTACACCCACAACCACTCCCCAAATAAAGAGTGGTTCGTAGATTAATGCGCGTAGTTTGCACAACACACACACTTAGAATTTCTCATCACTTCTATGCACTTATCTTCTTGCACTTTAAAGATTTCTAAAGCTTATTATTTCAATTCCAGATTCTCCTATGGGGCGCAGCGGCTCGTACTATGACGATTTCCAGCGCTACGGGAGGCGTAGCCAGTATGATTACAGGCGTTACCTTCCTTCCTATAGAGAGTCGGATGAAGAGAGGGCTGCCCGAAAGGCTCATGAAAGGAGGACTGAAGAAGAACATCGTGAAAGAAGGGAGAGAGAAGAGCGCCATGATTCTTGGCAAAAAGGCGATGACTCTCACAAGAGAAAATCTCATGACGATCGAGGAAAAGGTCACATGAGTGAAGACTTAAGCAAACGAGCCCGTCACAGTGAAAAGCAGGCTTCTACTACTCCTGAGAAAGTTACTATTCCTGCCTCACTCGACATTCCTTCTGACTCTCCCGTTCTTGGGAAATCAGATATTCAAACGATAATTAGCAGGCCCAAATTTCAAGTTGGACCGGGTCCTGCCACTCTGCAGAGCCGATTTCCTCAATGGTGCCTTAAGGGGGTGAGGTTCGACCTAGACTTGGTCCCCATTGACAAGTCTGCTATGTTGCGCAATCTTGATGCAGTCAAGCTCGATATCGAGAGGATGTCAAACTGGCAGAAGCTTGTCGATGAGCTTCAAAGAGTTAACCGTGCCAACATAGAGGCCATGCTTACTATGGAAAACGATAAGGCCGAATGGCAAAAGGTCGTTGAGCAACACGACACCGAGATGAGGAACATTGCTTCTTACAATGAGGAGCTTGAAGAAAAAGTCGAGGAATTGAAACATGAACTTGCTGCTTCCTCTACTTCCTATTCTCAAAAAGAAGAAGTGCTCCTGAAACAAGTGAGAGACGCTCACGCTAGCCAAAGGGATGCCAAAGACAGGCTAGAAGTACAAAAAAGAATCAGTGAAGGCTATGCTACTGATATTGCTGAGCTCCGAAAGAAAAACAACTCGCAGGAGGCGGAGATACAAATGCTTAAGCTTCAGCTTACCAAAACTGAAAGGGAGCGTGATGAGGCTGTCGCCGGCAGAATCGCAGCTGAAGAATCTCATGAGGCGACTAAAAACAGCATCAGCTCAACATTATTCGACTTCTACTTGCACAGCGTCTTGGGGCGTGGAAGCCTTGCCTTTCTAGGCCCCAAGTATGAAATCACACTGGCTGAAGTTTGGGAGACAACACTTGATATGCTCGGTGGTAAAGGTGCTGGATATGCTGAGTCAGCCCTTGAAGAGCATTATCTTGATGACGAAGCCCGTGCCGCTCTTGCCAAGGGTAAGGAGCAGCTTGCCAGAGCGCGGGCCGGGATGGCGGAAGAAGAGCGTTCTGAAAAAGAAGTACCGCCTACCATCTCCGAACGTCCTCTAGTTTCTCCCGAGGTGGACATTACAGGCCCTAGTGCTCATTTGCCGCCTCCTACAAGAACTGGGGTAATCACCCCTACTGATGAAGAGGCTTTGGAGGACATTGGGGCTCAGAATTATGAGATTGAACTGACAAAGCCAATATCTTCAGGTAATTTCGACATTGGTCCGATTCAGGTGGATTGCCTGCTTATTCCTCAAAAATTTGATGAGCTTCTCGATTACCTCCTGAATCTCGATGAACCCATATCTCCCTTCTTTCAGGAAGATACTAACATTTTCAATTTTTCTTCTTCTACAGTTGAAACAACAAGTGCCGTGCAGACTTCGCCTTCTCTGGTTATTCCTCCTCCATCTCTTCAGGTGACTCCTCCTTCTGCTTCACAACCTGGGTCACAAGAGGAGAAAATTGAGGCTCTTCATGGTTTGGATGACCCTGTTGCCTCGCAGGAGCAAAAAGATGAGGGACTCGAAGGAGGCGAGATCTCTCCGGAGCGGACTCCTTCTGACGACGTAGTTTTGTCCGCTCTCGTTACTCCGGGGAGTGAGTCTTCTTCATAGAGAAGAAAGAAGCTTGGGACATCGAAGAGGAGGGGGAAGAAAATTATCACCACTGAAGAGGAACCGGCAATTGCGCCAGTTGTACCTCCCTCCCCTTCTTCCCTCATGCCTTCAGACCAACCTGGAAGACCCGAAAAGCTAACCACTCGGCCGGGTAAAGGGTCTAAAGGCGGCAAGAAGAAATGAAGAGTTGAACTTTTTGATTCCTTTTTTGTGTAATGGTCGGATGTTGTGCAGGCACCGGCCCCTGCTTCTTATTTTGAAACCTGTATCTGCAATATCTGCAATTGAATAAAATGATTCTTTATTTGTACATACTTCTGTTTGAATTTGAGTATGCATTTATTATTCATTTTTGCACAAGTTTATTTATATGATATTGCAGCGGGCTTATGGTATGTTGTTTGAGTATTACTTTACTGATGCAGCTATACTATTATACCATGTTGCCCCCATACCTTAAGCTTGCTGCAATATTTTATACTTCGAGGGGACTTGCACTCTTATTTGCTAAAGAATAATTATTTTATTCTTTAAAGAAAATTTTTGTAGAGTACAACTCCCTTCGTATAAGTTTCTACGCTTTGTCGTTCGAAGAAATCACTTTTTTCTTTTGCTTATGTGCATATTTTACCAAGTGAATTCCTCTATGTGGTAAAGCGGACCTCTGAAGGGTACTTTAACTTCTTTTCTTTTTCTTTTTTTTTTTTTTTTTGACGATCATTTTCCATAGTAGGTAAATTACTCTTCCTTTGAAAGTTAAAGTACGCTTTTGATGAGGATTTTTTTTATACAAAGTTGTACCTCTGAGGAGGGATTTTTCACGTTTCAACACTTGGAAGTTTTATTTCGATCTCGGTGAAACGTGTACCTCCAAAGAGTTGTGCCTTTGAAGAAAGCCTTTTCACGTTTCAACACTTGGAAGTTTTATTTCAATCTTGGTGAAACGTGGGCTTCCGAAGAGGTCTTTCTTCTTGATTGTGTCCCCGGGAGGGGGTTGTACCTCTAAGGAGGGATTTTTCACGTTTCAACACTTGGAAGTTTTATTTCAATCTTGGTGAAACATGTACCTCCAAAGAGTTGTGCCTTCGAAGAAAGCCTTTTCACGTTTCAACACTTGGAAGTTTTATTTCAATCTCGGTGAAACGTGTACTTTCAGGAAGGTCTTTATTTTGTTTTTGCATTTCAACTTTGGTGAAGTGAAATTCCGAAGAGCGGTTGTTACACTTCAACTCCTGGCGAAATGTGCCTCCGAAGAGGGCTTTTATTTTGTTTACATTTCAACTCTGGTGAAGTGAAATCCCGAAGAGCGGTCATAACACTTCAACTCCTGGTGAAATGGGCCTCCGAAGAGGGCTTTTATTTTGTTTACATTTCAACTCTGGTGAAGTGAAATCCCGAAGAGCGGTCATAACACTTCAACTCCTGGTGAAATGGGCCTCCGAAGAGGGCTTTTATTTTTTGGCATTTCAACTCTGGTGAAGTGAAATCGCGAAGAGCGGTCATAACACTTCAACTCCTGGTGAAATGCGCCTCAGAGAGGGTTTTCATCGCCTGGAAGTTACTCTCTCATGGTTGGAGGGTCATGACTCCTCCAATCTTTTTTGTTGAGTAGAGAACTTTCTTTTTTGTGGCGTATGACCCATTAGAGGTCTTTTATCCTCCGAAGAGGACTTGTGCTGCTGATGGTAGCTTTGGTTGTTCCTCTGTTCACTTGCTTATGCCTTTTCAGCGATCCTCATTTTTTTTTCTTTTCAAGTTTTCATTCCCCTTTTCTCGCAAGTGGCTTGTTTAATCCAAGGAAGCGTACTTCATTGTCAGGCAAGTTCGTGAGAACGGGCACTAGCTTCCTAATTGGATGTTTGTTCGTTCAAACAATCTCAATTTATTAGCAAGGGCTCGTTTCTATCGAAATCATAAGCCGTTCAATTGAAGTATTTCCTATCTAGGATTTGAATTCGGGGCCTTTATGACTTGAAATTTGTTTGTTGAATGATGGTGAGAATCACTCGGTCTTACTATGCGCAAGTTTTATTTCCATTGTCTGCAAAAATTTAAATCGACATTTCAGCAATACATTTTATGTATTTTTATATCGAAAACAAAGCAAACATATAATAATAATAAGGAACACAAGATTTATAGTGGTTCGGCCATGAAATTGGGCCTACATCCACTTTATATTCTTTCATTATTTACTTGCATCAGTTTCACAATTGCTTTCAATTACAAGAATCATACATTCATAATTCTTTTTACAATGTTTCAACAAAATTTTCAAGTAAAGTATGGACGCAAATGGTTGCTGTTCCATGCCCTTGGAATTTGATCTCCATCAACAGTGGTGAGCTTGAATATGCCGTCAAGAAGTTTCTGACCTATTACATACGGTCCTTCCCAATTTGGCCCAAACACACCTGTCGCGGTCATAATTCTTTTCAAGACTAGATCTCCAATTTCAAAGCTGCGTTGACGAACTTTGGAATTGAAATGTCTGGCTATCCTTTGCTGATGAGCTGCAACTCTGAGGTTAGCTTCATCTCTTTTTTCATCAAGGAGATCTAGTGCCTCAAGCTGTAGTTTCTCATTCTCTGCTTGATTGAAATGGATTCTTCTGTGTGAAGGGACCTCTGTTTCTACCGGGATCATTGCTTCCGATCCGTATGCTAACGAAAAAGGAGTATGCCCAGTTGCAGTTTTGTGAGTAGTTCTGTATGCCCATAGTGCAAGTGGTAGTTTATCGACCCAACCACCTTTTGCTCTTTCGAGTTGCTTTTTGATGGTTGATTTGATGATCTTGTTCACTGCTTCCACTTGCCCGTTTGCCTGCGGATGAGCTACTGCCGAAAAGCTTTTCTGGATTTTGAATCGTTTGCAAAAATCCTGGAATTCCTCGCTTTCAAACTGAGTACCATTGTCTGTGATTATTTTCTGAGGCACACCGTATCTGCAAATGATATTCTTGGTCACAAAGCTTATCATTTTCTTAGAAGTGATAGTAGCCAATGGTTCAGCTTCAGCCCATTTAGTAAAGTAATCAACTGCAACAATAGCATATTTAATTCCTGATTTAGCAGTTGGTAGCGGCCCAATGAGATCCATTCCCCAAATTGCAAATGGCCATGGACTGACCATCTGTGTGAGTTCGGTAGAAGGTGCTCTAGGAATTTTGGCAAATCTTTGGCATTTGTCACATTTTCGGGAGTAATCTGCAGCATCTCGATTAATTTCTGGCCAAAAATATCCGTATCGGAGAATTTTCTTCGCTAATGTTTGACCACCTGAATGATCACCACATTCTCCTCCATGCACCTCAGCTAGGATTGTTTTGGACTCTTCCCGGGATACACATCGAAGAAATGGCATTGAGAATCCCCGTCTGTACAATCGGCCATCCTGAATTACATAGCGAGAGGCTTTCCTTAGTAGCTTTCGTCTTTCTATCGAATTTTCTGGCAGAGAACCTCTGAGTAGGTAGTCCAGTATTGGAGTCATCCATGACTCTTGTTCTTGAGATACATTCATAATCCAGTCTATATCCATCTCGTCTATACTCGGTGCTGAAAGGACTTCTACAGGGACCAATCCCAATAGTTGAGCTTCACCAGAAATTGAATACTTTGCGAGGGAATCTGCCTTCATATTCTCTTCCCGATGAATGTGGCTTATTGAATAGTGATCAAGTTCACATAGGAGTTCCCAAGCCTTTGACAAGTAGGAAGGCAGGTTTCCGCCTTTTGCTTGAAATTCCTTCTTGACTTGGCATACAATAAGCTGAGAATCACTGAAGATCTGTAATGCTCGAATGTTTAGCTCTTTAGCGATTTTCAGACCTGCAATAAGAGCTTCATATTCTGCTTCATTGTTTGTTGAAGGAAATTCCAATCTTAATGCATAACATAATGATCGACCTTCAGGAGTTTCAAGTACTACTCCGGCTCCAGAACAGTAGTCATTTCTTGCGCCATCAACATACATCTTCCACTGGATTGGGGAATCATTGATCGTTTCTTCCTCACCATTATCTTTCTCTGTGAATTCTGCAATGAAATCAGCCAAAGCTTGTCCGTTGATTGCTTTTCGGGGGTGATAGGTGATGTCATATTGACTGAGTTCAATGTTCCATTTTAGAAGGCGACCCGAAGTTTCAGGGCGAAATAGGACTTGCTTTAGAGGTTGATCAGTGAGTACTTTGATAGGATGAGCTTGGAAATATTGCCTCAGTTTCCTTGATGCAACTAGTAGGCAATAGGCGAGTTTTTCCAACTTGGAGTAATTCAGCTCTGCCCCAGTGAGTCTTTTGCTGATATAGTAAACCGGATGTTGAATCCTTTTGCCTTCCCGTATCAGCGCTGCACTTAGAGCATGAGATGATACTGCCAAGTATATAAGAAGATCCTCACCATTGCCTGGCCTAGAAAGTATTGGAGGCGTTTCCATATGACGGATCAACTCACCGAAGGCTTTTTGGCATTCGGAAGTCCATTCAAAATTCTTCTTTCCTTTCTTCAGGGCGTCAAAGAATGGGATGCATTTATCAGTGGCTTTTGAAATGAACCGACTCAGGGCGGCGACCTTTCCGTTGAGACTCTGCAATTCCTTCTTCGTTCTAGGAGCTTTAACTTCTTTCAAGGCAGTAATTTGAGCTGGACTAGCCTCAATGCCCCTAGCACTGACGATGAAACCTAAGAACTTTCCGGACTCGACCCCAAATGTACATTTCAAAGGGTTAAGTTTCATTCTGTATTTCCGGAGGACTGCGAACATTTCTGCTAAGTGTTCAATGTGATCCGCTGCTTTCCTGGACTTCACTAACATGTCGTCGACGTAGACTTCCATAGTTTTGCCCAATTGCGGTTTGAACATAGCATTAACAAGTCTTTGGTAGGTTGCCCCTGCATTTTTCAATCCGAAGGGCATAACTCTGTAGCAATAAAGTCCAACATCTGTGATAAAGCTTGTATCCTCCTGATCCGGCTCGTGCATCATGATTTGGTTATAACCGGAGTAGGCATCCATGAAAGATAACAATTCATGTCCCGCAGTTCCGTCTACCAGTTGATCGATCCTGGGTAATGGGAAGCAATCTTTGGGGCAAGCCTTGTTTAGATCAGAAAAATCAATGCACACTCTCCATTTTCCATTAGCTTTCTTGACCAACACAGGATTTGAAACCCAATTCGGATATGTTGATTCTTTGATGAAGTTATTTTCTACGAGTCGATCAACTTCTTCTTTTAATGCTGCTGACCTTTCTGGACCTTGGGTTCTTCTTTTCTGTTTAACTGGCGTAAACTTTGGGTCAATATTCAGAGCGTGTACTGCAACTTCTGGGGATATTCCACACATATCGGCATGAGTCCAAGCAAAGACATCCAGATTTGCTTTCAGGAAAGATATCAAGATATTCTGAATTGACACATTAAGCTGTGAACCCACATTTAACACCTTATTTGGGTCCTTCGGGTCAACAGGTACCGGAACTGTCGTTTCCACCGGTACCACTCTATTCTCCCCTGCACTGGCTTTTCTGGGATCCATTTCTTTCCGTGCCCCGCTGTGCTCGCCAGTGCAGGGTCCGCCCCGTAATTGCTACAAGGCTGGTTCTTTGATGCGGACTGGGGTTGCCGCATCCTTCCCCATTTCTCTTTTTCTTGACTCTCGCAGCTCTGTCAAATAGCACTCTCGCGCAGCATTTTGATCCCCTTTTATAACTCCTACTCCATTGTCAGTAGGGAATTTAATAGTGAGGCACCACGGGGCTAGGATAGCTTTGAATGCTGCGAGTGTTGGATGGCCAAGAAAAGCATTGTAAGCAGAAAACTCATCGACAATTACAAATGTTTGCTTGCGGACCACTTTCCTTTCTGCTTCCCCAAGTTCTACAAGTAGATCGATGGTCCCATTTGGTTGTTTTGGCTCCCCAGTGAAGCCAGCGATCTTTTGTGATGAGGCTTGTACATCGATCATAGGGATTCTCATCTGGTCAAATGTCTTCTTGAAGAGGATATTACATGATGCTCCGCAGTCAATGAGGACTCTTCTGACAATGGCTGGTCCAATACCAGCCGAGATGACCAAGGGATCTAGGGTAGGAGCTTCTATACCTGTGGAATCTCTGGCTCTGAAAACAATATCATCGCTGAAAGTTTTCTGTTGTTTCAGGGGCGTAGTGTCTTCTAAAACAAAGACGTCTTCTTCGGCTGGAGCATATTTCAAAGCCCTGGAATATCTCTCCATCTCACCCCAGCTCTTGCCAGCTGGATGAGGCCCTCCTGTAATGACATTGATAACGGGCCTTCCAGATTCATGTCCCGTAGCTTTCTCACCCGTACTGGGCTGATGAACAGGAACCTGTTGCCCCTGACTTGACGATGCAGGATTGTTGCTATTCTTCTTCACAAATTGCTGCAGTTTGTTCTCTCTTAGCAACTCTTCAATCAGATTTTTCAACTGACGGCATTCATCAGTTTCATGACCGGGTTGATTGTGGAAGCGACAGAATTTCCCACTCTGTATGGCTTTTTTCCCGGTCCTCAAAGGGATAGGTTTAGGGAAATCGACGGAATCTTTAGTGGCAAGGTAGATGTGCTCCGGCGTATGTGATAATGGAGTATACTCTGATGTCTTGAAAGATCGGGGCTTCTTCAGATTACCCTGTTTCTTCCCATTATTATTCTCCCTTTTTTGCCCCACCAATTCATTCTTGCGTGGAGCGACGGTGTTGTCTTCTGCTTTCTCCAACACTGTCTTTACTGGCAAAGGACGACTTTCTAAGCGAATGAATTCATCTGCTTTTTTGTAGAACTTTTCGAGGGAGGTTGGCTCTTTCATATTCAACCATTTCCCAAATTCGCTTGACTTATCAATAGCTCTCATCAGATAAGTCAATATCATTCGTGGTTCAGCATTGTCCACCTCGGCCAGCGCTATATTAAAGCGGTTCAAGAAAGATCTGATAGACTCACCAGGATTCTGCTCTAAACTCGATAGTGACATAATGTCCTTGGCCTTCGAAGCATATAGTCTAAACTGCTCCTTGAATTTTCTGGTCAAGTCTGAAAACTGATCGATAGATCGGACTGGCAACTTGGTGAACCATAGTAGAGCCACACCTTCCAGGTATACGGGGAAATATCGACACTTTATTTCGTCGGAGGCCCTGGCACCTATCATGTGCCAATCATATTTATACAAGAACTCATTCGGATCACTTGTCCCTTTGTAAGCTGGAATAGTCGGAGGGACAAACTTCCTTGGAAATTCCGCCTTCAAGATTTTTTCAGTGAACGGAGTTTTACTTGGAGCGAAACCCCATTCCTTCTCATCTTCAGCCCTTTGCATACTTTCTTTCATGATCTGCCGGACCATTCCAGAAAGATATTCCTCATCATGCCGAGTTCTAGATCCACCAGCCTCAGGAACTGCCTGCTCAAAGGGACTAGTAGCCCTTTCAGGAGTATTCCTCTCACTAACATCATGAATGTTGCCAACATAGTTCCTTTCATTACCAGCTGGTTGATTGTTTGCCCCAAGTAAATCGTTCAACTTATTCAGAATCAGAGCATTCTGGGCACTTTGAGCCTCTAATTGTGCATTTTGGGCGTTTATCTGCTGGTTTAGCCCTAGAATCACAGCATCCAACTCCGCTTTCGTAACTCCAACAGACGGAGTGGGTTGATTAGGTACAGGGGAAGCGGAGGTTCCCTCTTGAAGGTTTCCAGATCTGACAGATCTACTTTTCCTTCCAGGAGCCATAATCTCAGATATACTTCTGGTTTTTAAGGAAATTCTTTCTTCAGATCTCTGTGAAGCAATGATGACAGTTTTCCTGAGTTCAATTCTCAGTGAAAGCACCAAAAATGTTAACGCTAAAATGTGAACGCTAACACCCCGGTGTGTAAAGTGTAGTTGTGAAAGCACCACCCGATAGATCGGGAAAGAATTACAAGCAAGTAATAGCAGAAAAGCAGTAAACAACAACGATTTTATAGTGGTTCGGCTTAAGGGTATAGCCTACGTCCACTCTAAGTACTTTTATTAATAATCCCGTTACAAACTGATACAATTCTTCTCAAGTACAATACACTTCAAGTTACAAGTGATTTGGAACAAGTCTTAAGCTTCAATGTCGATTAAAGTTCTTAGATTCATGTTGAAGATATGTGGTTTCTTCGTGAATTTCTTTGATGTATTCCTCTAATCTTGGAAGCTCTAAGTGTTGATGAAGTTCTCAATGCAGCAAGGTAACGGTGTATGAAGAGAATGCGCCAAAAGTCCTTTGAATGTCGGAGGTGGTTGCCTATTTATAAAGAGTTCTGAATCTGGAATTTTTGCCAAGTCCTAAGTCGTGGCCGATCTAAGTTAAGTCGTAGCCGACTTAATATGAGCCGTGGCCGGTCCATCTGGCCCCCTTCTGGCTTCACAGGAGTTCACTTGCACAAGTCCTAGGTCGCCTCCGAGTCAACACTACTCCTTCTTAGTAATATGGCATTGGGCTTATTCTTAGTGGCTTTAGGTCGTGGACGAGTTAACTTGGTAAGTCGCAAGTCACGGTCCAACTGGTAAGTCCTGGATCGTGTACGAGTTAAGAGGCCACTGTGCCAAGTAGCTGCATTGAACTTACCTTCCTTTGCTTAGGTCGTGACCGAGTTGACATTGGTCATAGGTCGGCCGCGACTTTGGTCGGTAGCTATCTTGGGTCGGCGTTCCTTAAGTCTTAGGTTGGTATACATGCTAGAGCATTGGGTCGGCACCTCTCTTAAGTCGGTATCCCTGTTAAGGCAGTTAGGTCGGCAACCAGTTAAGTCGGCAACCTTCCTAGACTGTTAGGTCGGTATCTATGTTGAGTCAGTAGAGTCAGTAGAGTCAGTAGCCTCATTGAAGTGTTAAGTCGGCACACCCTTAGGCCTTAGGTCGGCACCCCCTGTTGAGCCTTAGGTCGGCATGCTTCTAACTGTTAGGTCGGTAAGTCATGGTCGAGGCGGAGTTAACAACATACGAATAAAATTCGTACCTTATACACTATTTCTTAATCAAAATCCTTTAACCAAATTCAAAGAAAACTAATAAGTGGAATAGAAGGTAAAATTATCAAAACTGTAAATCTACACAATTTCCATTATTTTGACATAAACAACTGAGATTCCAACATATAATTGACATTCGCACTAAAGAAGTTTTATGGGTTTATAATATGATATTTCCACAAACTAAAACTCTCTAGGGAATATTCAAATCGAAACTATACTAATCAATTACTAAAATAGAAAAGATAATATTTCTGCTCACTGTATTTCCTCAACTTTGCCTCCTTTGGATTTGGCACGCCTTTGACAATCTCTACCGGATTTCTTCTTTGATATATGTGTATACATATATATATATGGAAATGGATTTGTATATATATTAGATTCAAAAAATTAAACGTTTGGAAGAGAATAAGTTGAGAAAATAAACAATAAACAAAGATGGATACATAGGATTTCTTACCTGAAACCCTAACGGAGTTTTCTGAATCTAACTGATAGAACTTTGCTAATGTTTCTAAAATATTTTGTGAATAAAAGTGAGGGGCTAAGCTCTTATTTATAGTGGTTGAAATGCACATGAACCATCAGATTTAAGTCGGTTTAATATTATATAATCTTATAGGTTCATCGCACAAAAAACCCTAGCCGGCAATGCTTTCGACCAGTCAACCGCAACTTCCACTAGTCAACCGTTAGCGGTAGATCGGCGGAAGGGGAGTGGTCGACTGGCGTAAGGGGAGCGATCGACTGGTATGTTCTTATTTTGCGAAGTTTGTATTGCCGTTGATTTTTAATTATTCTATTCCTTTGTTATATTTTATTGTAGATACGCTATAACCCTGCAAAAACTACGCTATAACCCATAGCGTTCTTTGACCGCTATGTTTTTTCAATTTAGAGCTATTAAATAGTAGACTCACTTTAAGCCCTGCTATTTTCTGCTACACCCACTAAATCAAGGAATTTTTTAGCATTCGCTCTGGCAACATTAGTATAAAATGATTGATTTGACTATTTATCCTTTAAACCAAATCAATAAAGTTAGAGTAAAGACCTAATTTTAAGGCACAAGTGTTCAATTTAAGTTAGAATCTATTGTAGTCGCCACATATGGACCGCATACATGATATTCTTCGGTTTTGTGATGTAAGTGTAAACAATATTTCTTTTTCCTTTATAAATGGCATGAGAATGAGAATAAATAACTTTAAATATTTGGTTTTATATTTAATGAAGCTTTTTACATCTTCACTATTTTCCACTATATCCCCGCTTTACCTTCGTTGTAATTTTTGCACCTCCATCATTATAGAACCGTTAAGTGCTTTAACTACATAGATTCTTGGTATGGACAAAAGCAAATTTAATATTTGTATATTTAAAATTTAAATAAAACTTTATTAAATATATGTAACGACCTGGATTTTTTCGACATTTGATTTGGAATATTTAAATCATTTTAAACGAATTTGAATTATATATTGATTTTGAATATGGAAATTTGATTTTTATTTATAAAATAAATTCAAATTTAAGAACAGCGATTTATTGAATAATTTAATTATTGAATTTAATAATTAAATATTGGTTAAATTATTATATCTTGAGTTTTAAGCTCGATAAAAATAATTTAAAGGCTTGTAAAATTTATATTATTAATAATGAAGATAATAGAAGTTTTAAAATTGAATTTAAAAGTGATATGTTCAATTTAAAAAATAGCTTGTTTAAATTGACATTTAAAAACAGCCTTCCGGGACACAGTCTCGGAATTCGACGAAACCAGTTCCATTAGATCTATAATATTGTATTATTATCGGATTTCAAATTTCGTAGTGTTTGGAGCTATCAATTGATCGTACGGTATATAAACGCATTGAAATTAATATCGAAAATTCAGTATAATAAGTGGGTTCAAAAAGCTATTTTCTCCATACGATCGAATTAGAACTCGACACCTTTTCCATTGCGTTTCGATAGGGGTATAACATTTTAAACGTCTAACAGCATGCCTCGATAGGGATTCGAGAATTTGAGTTGTGAAAATCGAGACGTTTTAATATATATATATATATATATATATATATATATATATATATATATATATTGACTTGATCTTTTAATTCATGTCAGCTGTTATTCTCTCTTATCAAATCACTGTACACCTAGTCTAACATGCACCCTTTCATTTTAAATCACATCTCCTCTTCCCTTATCAGTTCAAAACACGAATCGAAATCGTGTCTTCCCCTTCCTTCCTCTCTTCAATTTAAAATCACGGCTTCCTTTCAAATCAACAGAACGAAATCAAAATAAATTAAGAAAAAAATCAAAATCAAATCATATAAAAAAGGGAGCAAGAAAGAGAAATTGTTCGCATAGGAATATGCGCTCATCGTTTAGGGGTGCGGTGACATTTTTTTTCTGATCGACAGCGAGGCTTAGAAAATGTGAATTTAGGGTTAAACTTCTTTGGCGATTTAGGTGACGAGAGTTATAGGAGTTTGTTGCTTTGTGTTTTTCACATCATTAGGCAGTGAGTGCCGGGTTTTGGCGAGGTGCGATGGGGCTTGAGGGTTGCATCGGCGTACGGACGACGGTGAAAGGGAGGAAATCACGATCTATTGGCATGTGCGGGCTCGATAATGTGGTGCCTAGGAAGTGTATCCCACGTAGGAGATGAGATTAATGAAGTCATGGGAGCATTTCAACAAGTATCGAGTGAGTTATCAGCTTTGGGAAGATCCACCATGGTGTGGCAAGCTTCTGGGGATAGGCAGCAGTTTGGATTTTGGAAGAAGGATTATATGTTATGCTGGGTAATTAGTTATTAATGTGTAATTAAGAGATTTATTAATTTTATATAAAATTGTTAACTTATAAAGTTAATATCTCCTTCGTACGAGGCCTAAAATCATGTTGGATTCGCAGGGGTAAATCTACGCAATGGAATAAATTTAAATTTGGAGCGATCGGCAATTAAAAATCAATATGAGTAAATCTTACTTCTTTGGATTGCTAGCCTTTAAGATTTAACTAGTAAATTAATTCTCGATGTTTGGCTGAATTGATTATCTGTTGAATGATATTATATTATATATGTAGTACTATATATATTAGTATTTGGAGTGATATTCCCACACATTATAGCGGATGACACTATATACCGCGATATCCCCCTCGATGTGGGATTGGTATTTTTATGTTGAATAAACATCTATGGATGCAGGGAAACAGGTTGGAGGGATCCGAGTGGATTCCTCAAATATGTTGTTTATTTTTCATATATAGTGATATATGAATTGCGTAGAATAATCTAGTATATATTATTATAGTGATTGAAATTATTGGATGCTATTTCAGCACTCACCTAAATTTTGATAATTTAAATACTATAAATATATTTTTAAAATTCATCGAATTGAAGGGTATTTTATAATATATATATATATATATATATATTGGAAATGGAGTTATTTTAAAGAAATTATATTAGAAAATATATATATATATTTGAGTTTGGTTATACTTAACTATTATGAATTAGTAAATGGAGATTTTAAAAATGAATTATATAAAAGAATTTATAAATGATATTCTAGAAATATAAAAGGAGTTAAAGTCAATATGAAAATAGATTGGAAGTATAAAAGGAATTTATAAAGAATGAATGTATATAATGGAATTTTATAAATAAGATTTGTTCTATAAATAGGTAAAACCAAGGGATTATAAAATTGAAAAACGATGTTTATAAATAAAGGAATACAATATCAGCAGATAATTGGAAATATAAGTTCATAGGATGAATTTATAATAGAATATGGAAACAGGGTTGAGAAAAATAGTAGATTCTATTTTTGAAATGTAAATGTAAAGAAAATGAATCGATATGTTATGAAATCGAGAGAAAGTTGTAAATTAAATTTGTTATTGAGAATTAAAAAAAATTAAATTTTAAGAACTGAGTTTGTTTTAAAAGAAAACTTTAATTATTTTAAAACTATGGAATTTTAAAATAGTTGAGATTGAAATACTTCGGTAAGTAGATTTTCAAATGTTAAGTATTTATTAAATAAATTCTAACTTTCAAATTTAGCTTTGGAAATTTATTTGTTCACCTAAAAATGAGTTATAAATGTAATTAAAGAGTTTTAAATATTTTAAATAATAACTTAAACATATTTTAAATAAACTACTATACTTTAAAGAAAATACTCGCTGTATATATCATTTTGAAATGATTGCAATTTTATTTTTAAATTCCCTCGAGATGTGTAGACGGGTTTATTAAGAGATGAGATTTTTATAAGAGAAGTCTTATAAATGGAATGATAGAGACTTAAGAGAATTTTCGATGTCTAAATGCGATAACTTCGAGAAAATTTTGAATCCTTTAAAAGGGTTATAAATGGTTGGTTGGGATTATAAACAAGTATACGCGGTTTGGAAATCGTAGGAAGGATTTATCAAAATCCCCAAGACTTGTGAGATAAGTATGAAATATTTCAAGTTAAATATTAAAAATGATTTTGGAAATTATACGTATAAATATTTTCATAAGCATTGAAAGGAAGGTTTTGGAAATATTTTTAGCGGAAAGTGATTTGGAATAGAAATATTTTCTAAGTGTTGTAAAAATAGAAGTTGAAAATATTTCTAAATATTGAAATGGTAAAATATCCTGTTAGGGATACGAGTGTTGAAATTGTTTCAAATATAGAATATTGAAGAGATTGAATATATATATCTTGGAGAAGATGTTTGGAATAAATATTTTGGAGATTTATAAAATTTGGCCCAGTGACCGCTTATGGATGTGTATTGATAGTTAAATAACCTACTATCAATATTGGCCAATTTTTTTAATCGTTTCGAAGAGACCGAGATCAGATTTAGTTATCCGAAAACCACTTTGTTTGGTTTAAATGTAACGAATGAATACCGTGAAGGTGGCGATTCGGTTTGTCCAGACCCATGACAACTTGTATGGATGAATGCTATCAGAACATTGTCATTGGAGGATGATGAGCATTCTAAGTAAAATTGGTCTTGAAAGGTAACGCTTAGCCTCGAACTCATCAACTGGGAATGACTAAAATAAGGGAGATGCGGCAAGTCTAAGTGGGTCGCACCCAAGTAGGGCATGTTATCACTTTTCTAGATGTCCTCGAAACCTAATTTATCTTAGATATGGGTATACATGTAAGAAGAAGCGCTCGATAGTAAGGGTGGGAATACTCGGGGTGATAACATATTCGGTCTATCTAAGTTTGGAGTAGGCCGGTCTTGTATGGCAGGGGATCCCGACGAGGTCCTCGGTACATTGTTCTAGAGGTGTACTGTGGTGGGCGGTACCCCAGCGGCCTAGTCATTCGTTGAAATCCATTCTCCAATATGAGCTTATGGTTTTGTTTATTGAGCCTAGTATGCAAGAATTCAATTAATGTAACAATTTCAGTTATTAGAATAAATACTTGTATTTAGACAATATCATAATATTACTGGATTTTGTATAAAGTGTTTTAGTTATCGTAAGGTAAAAACCCATCGTGTTTATGTATGATGCGGTCTTACGAGATACCTTTGTTTTCGAAGGGTTTTGATAACTCTAATTATTCAAATTGAATATGTTTTTCTCATACTGGTTTTTTCCAGACTAAATCGGGTGTTATTTATTTATAATACTCGGGTCAGACCGAGTACTACAGATTCAATATAGATTGCAATGGAGCTCAGGAGACGGGCTGGATGATAGAGACATATCTCCGTACTTGGCTAATATTTCCGCTGTGTAAGGACAAGTTATATAACTGTCCAGTTTGATGTATCGATTGTTGTACTTTGATGATTGTATGTATATAAACTGTTACAGATTCTTTTGTATAAAAATCTGTTACTATATATTATATTTTGTTCCAATGCGATTGTGAGATTCGGTGTTGTTGTTTTCTACTTTCTTCTTCTACCTTTCTTCTTCTTACCCTATATATTCGCTCTTTCACACACCTTGGGTTGAGCGAGGAGACTTATTATCAACTCAAGGGGTATGGAACTGCGGGTCATTACACTTGGTATCAGAGCTGTAACGACCCGATATTTTCAACCATTCGCATCCGCACATGTCGGACTTGAATTGTTCAAAATACCGCGTTGTAAACAAAATTTGGCAAATCTCAGAATATACAGTAAATAAATAATCATAGAATCACAGACACAGAAATCAGAATACTCGCAGCGGAATTAAAAATTAACTTAGTGGTTCATGAACCCACTATCCATAGTCTCAAAAAATATATAAAGTACATAGTATTAAACCAAATATAGTTTGAAATCTCCACAGAAACTCTCAATATTAAATTGTCTTGATTTCAAAGGCTAAAATAAGAACTGAATAGAAACTTGACGGCAGCTTGAAAAGAGATGATCTGCTGAAGTCTTAGCTCTGAAGGTAAAGTCTGAACTGAAACTCAGGCTGACCCGAGCGTAAAATAAAACATAAACACTTGAGTCAGGACATACATACTTATACAGTATAAGCTAATTCAAGTGTACTATATTATAGAACAAGTAACTTAAAGGATGCTTGGGACCGCCCATCCTCTAAGGATCCGTTAAACTATTTGCTATGTAGTAATACTTCGCTATTATAATAGTGTCTATATTAAAATAAACTTACTTTTAAATAGCGTTAAGGCTTTACATTTTCCACCTTAACACGTAATAGGCCCAGTAGTCCATCCAATTTCATAGTCCCTCCTGATCGGGAAGCCACCAGAGGATACCATACGGGCTACGGGAGAAAACCAAACTCGTACAAGGCTCGCTATGGTAGGTGACACGACACAACTAGACAATGTCAGGGTAGATATACCAATTACGCATCCGGACCGGTGGAAACGCGTAGCTGCTACTACCGCCCACCTCGAACAACACTCCCAAATCAAAGGTGCGCACTAAAGAATCACAAAAGTAATAGAATGGCATACGAAGAAGTGCGTCCGATCAGAGGTGCTACCTCATTAATCCGAGAATCGCTCCTGTTTTAGCCACCTTATGCCAACTCACGGGAGTCAGGTCCATGTATTTACCTCATAGAAAATGTCACCACCATCCTACTTCATTCTGGAACCTCCACCGTGCACACGGTTGTCAAAGTGGTTTTCAGTATCGACAAAGAGTATGCCCATATCCGATCCCGGCCTCTTTAACAACCAACGTTATTATTACCCGTGGTTATAAATTCCAAAATAGTTTATTTTTAAATCAAATACTTCATTTTAAACTGTTTAAAAGTGAAGTTATAATTCTCATAAAAATCCAATATACATCCCACAGGTTATGTCATAGTTCATATATATTTACTCCAGCACTTGCGCAGTGCGGTAATATCCTTTACACAGATTTGAGTAAATTAAATTTTGAACTTCACTATAGTTTCTTCAATAATTAAAGCAATAAATCATATTCCACCTTTAAATAGTCATTTAAATTTACTCAATAAATTATGATTTTTATAAAGTATATTTTTCAAATATATATCTAACCTCTCTATGCTTTACTTATAAAAAAAATCAATTGCAAATTTCCCATAATATTTTACTTAATAATTAAGTTCAATTTTACCACTTCAAAGTAAACTAAACTTCTAGTCAATTTCTTAACTTATCACTTTATATTCAAAATTTAGCTACATTCCAAATTCCCTTTTTAGTATTCACCTTATTTAACCATTAATACATAGTCAACTTGACCCTTTTATTTATTTACTTATATTTAAAAAATTTACCAAAACATCCTATTTTATTTCTTAACTAGAATTCCATTTTTATTTTACAAATCAAATTTTTTTCAAACTATATTTATACTTTAAAATTCTTAACATTTAATTACTTACATCTTAACGTATAACATCACTATACTATAAGGAACATATTTATTCCAATTTTAAACAAAAGGTCATAGCTTCCTATTTTAAAATATTTATATTTCCAGAATTATATATATATATATATATATATATATATATATATATATATATATAACCACGGGTCTGTATACTATTTTCTAACCTAAATCAAATGATACGGATAATATACCATTTCAATCCGTAGTTTACAAAGAAAAACCGGGTTCTATCATTTCAAACCCGCAATCCCAAGTTAAATAATAAATAAATATCGTTCAGGCCTATCATTTCAGCCCGTAACGATTTCTATCTACAGGGAACTTGCAGTGTGGTAAAAAAAGTAAATAATTAAATAAATAAATAACAGCATGCATTTAACAATAAATAAATAAATAACAGTATGCATTTAACAGTAGATAATATAACTGATGATGTGTCAATTTAATAATGGGGTTTTAGCATCATAAGTTTATATCACAGACAAATAAAATTAAATAAAATTATTTTACAGTTACACTTGTTATTAAATTTACAGATATATAAGTACGTTTGTCAGGTGAGAATACTCACCTGTTCGAAGCTGCAGAATTTATTCAAACGACGATATCTACCCCGAAAGAAGAGTACAGAAGGCACGATCAATTTTCAGTGGATGCAAAGACTTGATTCAAATCTTGAACAAAGTAATTAAATAAAACTAAGTATTCAAATCTTATCATGAACACAACAAATTTGAAACAAGATTGAATTAAAGCAAATCGACACAACAGCTCGACCACTCACCACACGACTTGACCCATTAAAACAAAAGCTCAGCTTGCCCATTTAATTTTTCCAAATCAAAATTTACAAAATAAATTTATACTCTATATTTTTTTCTTTTTTCTTTTTATTTATTTATTACTAAGTGCAACATGTGATTTACGTATTAATACTTCATAATTATTCTTAGTATATAATACTTCGTATGGATCTGTTCATAGTGCATAAAGACTGTTATTCATGCATGTATCTACCTACCTATATTCACTATATATCCTAACAAGCTAATGCTCAGGATGTTCTACTCACATGCACAGGTGGCTCCCTACTATTCTATTCACCCTCTTATTATAATAATTTTTTCTTTCTTTTTTAAAAAAAGGCACGGCCATTGCCAAATTTCAAAACTCGAATGCATGCACTCCTGAGACTTCACGTCATGGCATAGAGGACTGGTCACACAAGCTACATGTGGCGTACATTTTCTACTTCAGAAATACAAAAGGGTAATTTCAACCTAGTCTCGAGTTAGACAACACAACACTATGCTTGCCCATATATTCATTCCTGACATGTACGCATAATTTACTTCTCCCTTTATTTTATTATATTTTTTTTAATTTTTTTTAAACTGAACGCATGCACAAATTCATGGAATGGTTCATGGTGCGAGGTCGGTGACAGAACCAGGAGCGGAGGGTGGTGGCGGAGTAGCCGAGAACGGTGGAACAAACAATAGGAAATAGAGAAAAACTAAAAAGAAAAGAAAGAGGAAAATAAGAAGGAAGAAGGGATGCAGCTATATACCTGATGCTACTTGAAGCTTTAGCACGACAGGGAAGAAAATGAATGAAATTGTTACAAATGTGCTACGTATTTAAAGATGAGCTTGCGGTGATGGAAATGTAAATGAGGGGTTATGAATTTATATAGTGGGTTGCGTGTTTTTGGGCATGCGAAAAATCAATGCAGGAAAAAAATGGCAAGTGAATTCAAATTTTAAAATGCTAAAAGAAATGAATGATTTCACTGCATTATTAAAGGTTGCGTTTTATAATTAAATAGGTTGAGTGATTTTAGCAAAGTAACGGCAAGAATTGATTTAAACAATTATACCCATGATGGAATATGTACATAGGGTATCTTGCGTGATTTTACAGGGAGAAACTGCAAGAGATAAATGAACTTTTGAATGTACGCTAATAAATTAAATCTTGCACTGATTTAAGGTGAAAATAGGCAACGAATAATTGATTTCGTCGATTTACAAAAGAAACGGATAGGAATACTTGGCAACATTTTTATACTTTTTTTTATATTTTGGAAATAAGTGTGTTGATTAAATGGGAAGAAAAGAGGCAAGAGATTATTTGGCACGCATTTGTACTCATTTGAAATTATTAAGAAGAGAATGCGTTGATAAATAAAAAGAAACGACAGTAATAATTGAAGCAAATAATTGCGGTAGGTAAGAATTAATTAGCGAAAGAAACGGCAAGCAATTATATTTTTTGCTTTGAATGGAAATGGAATTTGAACAATTTGCGAACGTGTTTAATAATGAGAAGAAACTAGCGTTGATATCGGAGAAAACGACAATAATGTTAGATTTGAACGTTACTTTATTTAAAGATTTTATACTAAATTAAAATAGTTGCAGCAAAAAGGAAATGTGAAAATCACGACATGCGTAAATCAAGGGGCAGTTTCTTTTATTAGTGAACATTCGTACGTGCAAAATTTAAGGAAGAAAATACATTGCTTTAGATGAGAAGTTAAAGGCAAGAAATTATTATTATTATTATTTTAAAAAACAATTACTCTGTTGCGTTGATTTTGAATCACTATATTGAATATTTTTCACACGAGAGGTAAGGAAAGTTTGGAACAATTAATTACAGTGAGTAATAAATTTGTATTACCAGTGTAGATTTCGTGAATTAAGGAGAACATAAAATGGCAAGCAATAAATTTGCACATAAAACGGAAATGGAAAATTTGACCAAAATAATAATGTTGAACGACATGTAAATATTAAAGAGGATATCTTTAGAATGCGTACAACAGACGCAGTTAATTTATGCCCAAAATATAACGAAAATAACGGATTTAAATTTTATACGTTTTCTTATACGTTATTTATTCCATCAAATAACGCGCTATTTAAATGCGTCATTAAACAGTTTATTTATACACTAATTTTGAAATTTATTACTTAAAAAATATGATTTGTTTACATTGGGTTTTTTCTTCATTCATTTACCATTTACCAAGAAATCTATTACTAAAATGTATATAAGTAACGGTATAAATTATTTAATTTTTAAAAAGCACATAATCCATTTATAGCTAAGGTAAAAATTATTGTGTTGTTTTAATGGTACAGAAAAATGGAAAATTGGCGAACGTTTTATAAAATTGAACAAAGAAAAGTGTTGATTCTTAGAGTAAAGAAACAAAAAAGAATATTTGATTTGAACGTTATTGAAAAATCAATGGGTTTTATTTATTATATATGCGGAGTCAATGAAAAGAAAATTTGTTCTTTTCCCACTTAAAAATGCATGTCTACTGATTTATTTGATATTTGTATCCAACGTAAGAAATTTAGACGCGTGAAAAACCGACGCAATAATTAAATCAAGCACATGCCCAGTTTCATAATAAAAGTAACGCTTTTTAAATTTACGCGTTCTCTTATGTTGTAAATATACGTTAAAAATATTCCATCAATAACATGCCTTTTAAACGCGTAATTAAACAGTTTATTTATACACTATTTTTTTTTCAAATCTTATTTCTTAATTAAAACATGATTTTGCTAGAAATTAAGTTATTTACCATCTTCAACAAAAAACCCAAATTTCCAACTAAAGTAAATTCTTAACCACGTTAAAATTTCAGAGATCTTATTATTTATTTAAAAATTTAAGAAATTGTTTTAATCAATTCAAAATTTATATTTTTATATAATAAACCCCCGAAGTTTTATAATTAAAAGTGAAAAATACTTGTTAAAACTTCGGGCTGTTACAAGAGCTGAATGTTAAGTGAGAATCTTGGCTCAGTTGGAGATTACTCATTAGAGGTAGAGTCAATAGTACTTTAGAATGAGTTGAGTGTAATAATAGATATGAGCGTGTATTTGTTAGTAAATTTAAATGGTTTTATATTGTGTTGACTTATTGGTTGAGTTGCTTTTAAATCTGATAATTCCGATGGAATAGTAGGACGCCACTAGCCCGATAGGAGTTTCTAAACACTTGAACACGATAAACTGTTACAGTATGGTTTTGAAGCGGGTAAATAAAATAATTTTACACAAACTATATTCTGATATAAAGGAAATAATTTTTAGAAAATATTATGGTATATTTGGAGTGTTTGGATGATAATATTATAATCAAAAAAAGATTATAAATAGTTTATATAACCAAATAGACATTGTATAAATATGAATTATACAACTGAGTTAAAAACTAAAAACCTATTTAAACCTGAGTTTGAAAAATTAAATCCTGGAGATTTTTGGAAGTGTTTTCCAAAGTATTTTGAAATATTATAATAGTAATATTATTTTGGAGATATTTTTGAAGAGAAAATGGTTTTAAATGGATTTTGGAAGTGATATAGCACTGAACCCACTTCAGTCGTTGAAAAATAATTCTAATGATGATGGCCGCATCATCAGTATTCATTTTCAAGTTTCTAAGTGATGGATTTCTACCGAAATTGATTTGATTCGGATTTTTTTGGAAAACGGGTTTGTTTAAAAATTTCAAAGGGAGTTGTTTTGGATAAAATTAGGTTGATTTTAAAATTTGAAGGAAGTGGTTTGTTAAACCAAATGAGTGTGTGTGTGTGTGTATTTGATTTCAAAGTGATTGAAAATATATACCGGGATTTTAAAAAGGGGATGATTTCAATAAGAAGAAAGTATGGAATTTGATTTTTGGGAAATGAATTTTAACTAAAGTAAGTTAAAATTGTGTGGATTGAATTTAACTTAGGGAAAGTTAAATAAATTTAGTGGGAGTTGAGATAATAGATTTCTATATGAATATAAATAAGGAAGTGTGAAAAATTGATATTGGAATAATATTTAAAGTGAGAAAGTTGAATGGAAATTCAACTTAAGTTAAGTTGGATAAATTGAATTTTGGAAATTTAATCGACTTGATTTGAATTGAATTAATATAGTGTAGTAATGAATGAGAGCTAACTTAAGCAAAGCAATTAAAGTATATAATGAAATAAATGGTGATATGAAATTGAATGAAGTCAAAATAAATTTGCTTGGAGTGAGATCTAACTTAAGTATGGAAATTCCGAATATAGTTTTAAAATGTTGGTTAAAGAGGAATTGAAATTTAAGTAGAAGGTGAATTGGGTTTGAATTATTTGGAATGTGAATTAAAAAATGACTATATAACTATAAGTATAAAATTTGAATTGGAACAGAAATAATATCGGATTAAAGTAAACATAAATTTTGAGCTGTGGAATAATTATATAACCGTAAGGTATAAATTTTAAATGAGATAAAAGTTAAGTGAGAATTTTAGAATTGTGAGTAAATAAGTTTCATAACATAATTTTTGTTTTGAAATTAACGGAATAAAAATATATTTAAGCTATAAATGAATGTATGATCTCGAGTAAAAATAAAATGTGAGTATATTCAAGTATAGAATTGATGGAAAGGTGGAAATTAAATTGTGTGACTTATAAAAATTGGAATGTGAAATAGAGAACCCAAAATAAAATTGTTTGATATTTTGGTAAAGGAAGTTAAGTCTAAAACTTGAATTATAAAAAGGAATTTGAACTCAAGAAACCAGAAGAATTTATTTTTGAGATAAACATCAGATATTGAGTTATAAATTTGAAGTGAACTAATTAGATAATTAATTTGTTAAATGAACGAGAGATAAAATTTAACTTGGCTAAGTTAAAATTGGATTGGGGATTAAAAATGGGTTTAAAATGAAACTTGAGTAACAAATCAACTTCAACTTAAATTGTAAGTAAATTAAATATAATTGTAAACGTGTCAGATAAATGGAATTGAATTGAAATAGATGGGTTGAGTTGTAAATAAGTCCAATTTGACTATAAGTAAATTGAATATGGCATTGTATTTCAGTTTAATAAATTCGAGAATGAATTTGAATATGGAAATTAAAAATTGAGATGGATGAGGTGAATGGACTAAGTTAAGTAGTAAATGGAATAGAATTTGATTGAATAGGAATCAAATGAAATAAAAAGGGAATTTGTAGCAAACGGAAATGAACTTAAGTTGTTTGAATGAAATAATTGAAATAAATAAATTAAATTAAGTAAACATTTCAAATGGAAGCTTTGTTTAAATTAATTTTTTAAATGGTTATTTATTATAACAACGTGGAATGTTCCCGAGCTAAATTAAATGGATTTGAGTGTAGTAAGAGTGAATTGAATGGAATGCAAAATGAATTGATTGAGAATCAATTTGAAATGGAATAGAATTAAATATAAATTGGTTGGAATCAATTTAAAATAGTTATAAACTAAAATGCATATTATATTAAATAAATATCATCAAATTTTCATGGAAATAATTATCGTTTGACGTAAACGGAAGTAAATAAAATTCCTGTGAATAAATGGCAAGTGAATAAATTGATTTTAATCAATTTGGAAGAATATAAGTCTGTTTGGTTTGAAATGAACTGAATGCATGTAAAGTGAATTGTAAATCATTCGAATTGAATGAAACGATATTTGGATTGGTTGGAAGTAATTAAATTAGTGTCGAAACCATATAATTGCTTACAAATATTGTTTAGCATGCATTGTTTATGGAATTCAAGAGTTTAACCATTAAAATAAATGAAAATGTTATTTAAATTTCATGTTTTGGTACTTACGATTTTAAATTGAGTAAGTACAGGTACTCGGGGGCTGTCGGGCTAGATTCGGGTTGCATAATAGCTTATGAAGTAAAACTTGATTGCTTAAAAATGCTAGTATAAGGTACGCTTTCGGATTAAATACTGCAAAATATAAAATATTGATATATACTTTGTTTTTCGACCGTGTGGGTCAATGTATATATATCTATCTCTCTTGTCATATTGCAAAAGGTCCTCCGTACAAAGGAGACCATGCCAAAAAATTCAAAAATTTAGGGTGTTAGAAAAATTTTGAAAATTTTTGTTAACGAAAAGCTGATTTTCAAATTGTAATGTAAATAAAGGATTTGAACTAGAAGATGAAAACCAATTATTTTGGTTGAAGTTAAAGGATTAAAAAGCGAATATCAAGTTTTAACTAAGTGGGCTTTTGAAAAGTTAATGGGTTAGGGGCATTTTCCTGCGTTAGCAATTTCGGAGACGAAATTCTTTTAAGGGGGGAGGAATGCAACGATCCGGATTTTTTCGATGTTTGATTTGGAATATTTAAATGGTTTAAATATTGAATTTCAATTATAGATTGATTTTGAATATGGAAATTTGGTTTTTATTTGTAAAATAAATTCAAAATTTAGACATAGCGTTTTGTTGAATAATTTAATAATTAAATATTGGTTAAATTATTGTATCTTGAGTTTTAAGCTAGATAAAAATTATTTAAAGGCTTGTAAAATTTATATTAATAATAATGAAGAAAATAAAAGTTTTAAAATTGAATTTAAAAGTGATTTGTTCAATTTTAAAAAATAGCTTGTTTAAATTGACATTTAAAAATAGCCTTTCGAGAAACAATCTCGGAATTCGACGAAACCAGTTCCATTGGATCTGTAATAGTGTATTATTATCGGGTTTCAAATTTCGCAGTGTTTGGAGCTATCGTTTGATCGTACGGTATGTAAACGCATTGAAATTAATATCGAAAATTCAATATAATAATTGGGTTCAAAAAGCTATTTCTCCATACAATCGAATTAGGACTCGAAACCTTTTCCATTGTGTTCGGAATAGGAGTATAACATTAAAAACGCCTAGCGACATGCTTCGATAGGGATTTGAGATTTTGAGCTGTGAAAATCAAGACATTTTAATATATATACATAGATATATATATGTATGTATGTATGTATGTATGTATCTGTATGTATATTGACTTGACCTTTTAATTCACATCAGATGTTATTCTCTCTTATCAAATCACCGTACGCCTGGTTTAACATGAGACCATTTCATTTTAAATCACGTCTCCTCCCCCTTATCATTTCAAGACTCGAATCGAATCATGTCTTCCCCTTCCTTCCTTTCTTCAATTTAAAATCATGACTTCCCTTCAAATCAACAGAATGAAATCAAAATCAATTCAGAAAAAAAAAATTAAAATCGAGTCATATAAAAAAAAGGGGAGGGGCAAAAAGAGAAATCGTCACATACGAATATACGCTCATCGTTTAGGGGTGCGGCGACATTTTTTTTGGTTGACAGCGAGGCTTAGGAATGTGAATTTAGGGTTAAACTTCTTTGGCAATTTAGGTGACAAGAGTTGTAGGAGTTTGTTGCTTTGTGTCTCTCACGTGATTAGGTAGCGAGGGCCGGGGTTTGGCAAGGTGCGATGGGGTTTGGGGGTTGCGTCGGCGTACGGACGATTGTGAAAGGAAGGAAATCATGATCTTTGGCGATGTGCGGGCTCGATATGGTAGTGCCTTGGAAGTGTATCCCATGTAGGAGATGAGATTAATGAAGTCATGGGAGCATTTCGGCAAGTATCGAGTGAGTTATCAGCTTTGGTAGGATCGACCATGGTGTGGTAAGCTTCTGGGGATAGCAGACAGTTTGGATTTTGGAAGAAGGATTATCTGTTATGCTGGGTAATTAGTTATTAATGTGCAATTAAGAGATTTATTAATTTTATATAAAAATTTTAACTTATAAAGTTAATATCTCCTGCGTACGAGGCCCAAAATCACGTTGGATTCGCAGGGGCAAATTTACACAATTGAGTAAATTTGAATTTGGAACGATCAGCAAATTAAAAATCAATGTGAGTAAATATCACTTCTTTGGATTGCTAGCCTTTAAAATTTAATTAGTAAAATTAATTCTTGATGTTTGGCCGAATTGAGTATTTGTTGAATGATATTATATTATGTTATATATATAATTGTATATATATTAGTATTTGGAGTGATATTCCCGCATATTATAGCTGAGGAGACCCTATGCGCCCCGCATAATAGTGGATAACCCTATATACCATGATATCCTCTTCGAAGTGGGATTACTATTTTTATGTTGAATTAACATCTATGGACGCAGGAAAATAGGTTGGAGGATCCAACTGGATTCCTCAAATATGTTGTTTATTTTTCGTATATAGTGATATATGAATTGTGTACAATAATCTAGTATAGATTATTATAGTAATTGAAATTATTGGATGCTATTGTAGCACTGGCCTGAATTTTGATAATTTAAATACTATAAATATATTTTTAAAATTTATGGAATTGAAGGGAATTTGATAATAAATATATATATATATATATATATATATATATATATATATATATATATTGGAATTGGAGTTATTTTAAAGAAATTGAATTAGAATATATATATATATATATATATATATATGAGTTTGGTTATACTAAACTGTTGTGAATTAGTAAATGGAGATTTTAAAAATGAATTATATAAAAGAATTTATAAATGATATTCTAGAAATATAAAAAGGAGTTAAAGTCAATATTAAAATAGATTGGAAGTATAAAAGGAATTTATAAAGAATTAATGTATATAATGGAATTTTATAAATAAGATTTGTTCTATAAATAGGTAAAACCAAGGGATTATAAAATTGATAAATGATGCTTATAAATAAAGGAATTCGATATCGGATGATAATTGGAAATATAAATTCATAGGGTGAATTTATATTAGAATATGGCAACAGGGTTGAGAATAATAGTAGATTCTATTTTTGAAATGGAAATGGTTAGGAAGTCGACAATAAATCGATATGTTGTGAAATCGAGAGAAAGTTATAAGTTAAATTGGTTATTGAGATTTAAAAAAATATTTTAAAATTTAAGAAGTGAGTTTATTTTAAAAGGAAAATTTAATTATTTTAAAACTATGAAATTTTAAACTAGTTGAGATTGAAATACTTCGGTAAGTAGATTTTCAAATGTTAAGTATTTATTAAATAAATTCTAACTTTTGAATTTAGCTTTGGAAATTTATTTGTTCACCTAAAAAAGAGTTATAGATGTTATTAAAGAGTTTTAAATATTTTAAATAATAACTTAAACATATTTTAAATAAACAATTATTCTTTAAAGAAAATACACATTATATATATCATTTTAAAACGATTGCAAATTTATTTTTAAATTCTCTCGAGATATGTAGACGGGTTTATTAAAAGATGTGATTTTATAAGAGAAGTCTTGTAATTGGAATGTTAAAGATTTAAAAGAATTTTCGATGTCTAGGTGCGATAACTTTGGGAAGATTTTGAATCCTTTAAAAGGAGTAATAAATGGTTGGTTGGGATTATAAATAAGTATAAGCGGTTCGGAAATCGTAGAAAGGATTTATTAAAATCCTGGAGACTTATGAAATAAGTATGAAATATTTTCAAGTTAAATACTAACAATGATTTTGGAAAATATACGTATAAATATTTTCATAACTATTGAAAGAAAGGTTTTGAAATATTTTTAGTGGAAAGTGATTTGGAATAGAAATATTTTCTAAGTGTTGTAAAAATAGAAGTTGAAAATATTTCTAAGTATTGAAATGGTAAAATATCCTATTAGGGATACAAGTGTTGAAATTGTTTCAAATATAGAATATTGAAGAGATCGAATATATATATCCTGGAGAAGATGTTTGAAATAAATATTTTGGAGGTTTATAAAATTTGGCCTAGTGACCACTTATGGATGTTTATTGATAGTTAAATAACTGACTATCAATATTAGCCAATTACGTTAACTGTTTCGAAGAGACCGGGATCGATTTAGTTATCCGAAAACCACTTCGATCAGGTTTGAATGTAACGAATGAATACCGTGAAGATGATGAAGGCGGTGATTCCGTTTATCCAGACCCGGGACAACTTGTATGGATGAATGCTAGCAGAACATCGTCATTAGAGGACGATGAGCATTCTAAGTAAAGTTGTTCTTGAAAGGTAACGCTTAGCCTCGAACTCATCAACCAAGAATGACTAAAACAAGGGAGATGCGACAAGACTAAGTGGGTCGAACCCAAGTAGGGTATGCTATCACTTTTCTAGATGTCCTCGGAACCTAATTTATCTTAGATATAGGTATACATGAAAGAAGAAGCACTCGATAGTAAGGTTGGGAACACCCGGGGTGATAACATATTCGGTCTATCCAAGTCAGAGTTAGGCCGGTCTTATGTAGTAGGGGATTCCGGCGAGGTCCTCGGTACATTGTTCTAGAGGTGTACTGTGGTGGGCAGTACCCCAGTGGCCCAGTCATTCGTTGGAATCCATTCTCCAATACGAGCTTACGGTTTTTTTGGTAGAGAATAGTATGCTGGAATTTAATAAGTGTAACAATTTTAGCTATTTGAATAAGTACTTGTATTTAGACGCTATCATAATATCACTTGATTTTCTAGAAAGTGTTTTGGTTATCGTAAGGTAAAAACTCATCGTGTTTATGTGTGACGCGGTCTTACGAGATACCTTTGTTTTCAAAAGGTTTTGATAACTCTAATAATTAAAATTGAGTGTGTTTTACTCATGTTGGGTTTTCCAGACTGACTCGAGTGTTATTTATTATAATACTCGGGTCAGACCAAGTATTACAGATTCAAGATAGAATGCAATGGAGCTCAGGAGACGAGCTGGATGACAGAGATGTATCTCCAAACTTAGCTTATATTTTCGCTGTGTAAGGACAAGTTATATAACTGTCCAGTTTGATGTATTGATTGTTGTACTCTAATGATTGTATGTATATAAACTACAGATTCTTTTGTATAAAAATCTATAATTATATATTATATTTTGTTCCGCTGCGACTTTGAGATCTCGTGTTGTTGTTTTCTATTTTCTTCTTCTACCTTTCTTCTTCTTACCCTAGTTATTCGCTCTTTCATATACCTTGGGTTGAGTGAGGAGAATTATTATCAACTCAAGGGGTATGAAACTACAGGTCGTCACAATATATATTATTTATATTTATTTATATTAGAGCAGGATCACTAGCCCCTTTTATTTAGCACCATCTGTATCCCACTAATGTCGGCAATAAATTTATATTTAAATATTTGGTCCATGTGACATGATGGAAATAGAATAAATATTTAAATAGAAATCTATAGCTAATAATAGAAGGCTACAAAGTGGTGCTAAATTAAGGGGGCTATTGATGCTAGCTCTTTGTAGTGTGTATGTGTGTGTGTGTATATATATATATATATATATATATATATATATAACATTTAAACATTAATTTAATATGTGTATGTGTGCTTAAATAAAAAACTATTATAATAATATATTACATTATATTTTTGAAATACTTTTTATGTTTATATATGAATTTAAAATTTATAATATTCTACTTAATATTGTTTTAACATTTATGTAAAGACTTAAAATTAATTTAATGTATTAATAAAATATCAATATAATATGCACATATAAATATATGTAACATTTTATAAATTTACTTGTTATTATAATATTTTATTATAAAATTACACACACACAGAGATACACACACATAGAGATACACATATGTATATTGACAATACTTATGTACATAGAGGGGCTAACATATATGTTGTGGCATAAATCCCAGCATCTATATACAAACATGTTAAACCTTGAACACTTTGTTATGATGCATGTGCATGTACACACATATGTGTATATGAGACACACATATATATCATAACATACAAAATTGTACAAAATAAAATCTTATGTATAAAATGAAAAAAAAAAATTTAAAAGAAAATTTAGAAAAATTCTAAATAAATTTAGACCACATAGGCTTAATAAAGATCCGAAAAAGGTAAAATAATTTAAAATTTACCTAATTACCCGCTGTAGGCTGGCCTATTTCCAACAAATATTTGCCTCCATGTTTCTTCTCAACTTCCCATATCCGACATGCCTCTTCCTCTCTCCTTTCAATCGTATTTCCACGCTCTCCTCTTCGTCGCTTTCTTCTATCATTTTCTTGTCTTCCACACCCCTTTTTCATCACAGATCTAGCATGACGAGAAATCATAAAGGGAAAAAATGCAATGACCCGCCATTTTACCATTCGAAGTTGACACCGAATACTACCACTGCATTCGAATATCGAACATCCAACTAACAAAATGGAAGATTGTTAGGGTAAATAAAAAGAAAAGAACAGAGAAAATCAAAATCTCACCGCGGAATCGACAACATATAATATCATAAGGATAGTAAAAACTGCCACTCCAAAAATATAGAGTATATCAGAGTTAAAAACAAACCTTACCAGCTGGACAGTTATAAAATCCCTATCTTGCAATTGCTGCTATGGATACTATATGATACAATAGATAATAAGACACTATGATAGGTGAACCTCCATCTCCTCTCTAAGATCTCCATTACACCAAAGCTAACATAGGAAAAATAATCAGTCTGACCTGAGCATTATAATGAAATAACACCCTAATCGGTATGGAATACCAGCGTGAGAAAACTCAAATAATGGAGAACATATAGAAGTTCTGTGAGACCACATCGCTAATAGAATGGGTTTTACCTCATAAGAATAACATCTATACATGAAAGAGTAGAGATAAATAACAGGAAACAAATCCAAATAAAAATAAGCATAAATAGTATTAAAAACTAGACTTGAAAGAATTAAAATTATCCAAGCAAAATGCAAACTGGACATAATGGATAAAACAAGATAAGAATCCAAACTTGATAGAATGGAAAAAACCAATACTTAAACACTGCGAAGAGTGCTTGACTCTTCTCGTTGCAATTGAAGAAAAACTAATTCAATGGTTCGCATCAAATAAGGAAAATGAATTTATCAAACATAATTAGGAGGGTACGCCCCCTTCAACGAAAAGTATACCTCTAGATAAAATATACATGAGAGAACACATGTCAGTCTCGGGAACTTTCAAGCTAGACCTCGCTTCATACGAGCATCCGAAAATTTCACATCAATGCTTGCATGCCGACATCTCTCTGGGTAAATGTAAACATACCCCGATGGGTGCGACCCACATGGCTTGGCTCTCGCTCGCACTTTGGTTTTAGTTTTTTCGGTGTTGGATACCAATACTCGAAATGAGCAATAAATCGTCTTAGAATAGCGAAGCATAACAATGACTTGGAGAATGCACCCCACTTATCCGTGCTTTGATTTTAGTCATTTTCGATAAAGGATTGCAAAGCTCAATAGAGCAAAACATCGTCTTAGAACGATCAATAAAGAAGACAACAAAATCGATATCGATAGTCGAGAAATCTACTACCAGAAATAACTACGAGATTTGTGTATGAGAATTAAATTGCATACACTTACTTCAAATAAAAATGAATCAAATATTTAAAAACATTTGATATTACTTATGCTTGATTTACAAATTTCAATATTACTAAAAAAACTTTAAAAATGTTCTTTAAATTGAACTTTTAAAAGGAAAATTTATAATACTAAGTGTATTAAAACAATGGTCCAAACAAAAGGTCATTAAAACATTGTTTATTATAAATCGAAGTTAATTTACACTTTGCTTTATTTTTAAATGATTCTATTAAAAGACTTTTCATTTATAAACCTACATTTATAAATTTTAAACAATATTTCTTATCCCAAAAGATAATAAAACAATACAAATATCTTTGAAAATTTTAAAACAATGTTAATCATTCAAAAGCATATTTTTTATATTCTTTAATCCCTTTTACAACCACATTAATTTTCCCCATAAGAAAATAAATCAAATTTTACAATTTCTTTTAATAAACAAATCAATTATCTTTAATAAAATAGTCAATTATTTCTAAAACATTTTCGTTAAATCTATAAATTATCTTTAAATCTCAAATCAGTTAATTTACTTTTAAACTCATTTATTAAATCAATTAATTAACTTAAAATATCCTTTATCCAATAATTTATTAAATCCAAATAATCATTAACTAAAATGAATAATTAATTTCAAATATCATTAAATAAATTGATTAACAAAATTTAAACATTATTAATCAAAACAATAAATTAAATTAAAATAATCGTTACTTAAATGATTTATCATATTTCAAATATCATTGAAAATGATTTAGTTAAATTCAAACATCATTCATTAAGATGATTAGCTAAATTTCAAAACGTTATAGTTAAAACAATTAATTAAATTTAAACAATTATTAATTAAAATTATTAATTAAAGTTCAATATCGTTAATTTTTATGATCTATTTTAAATTCAAATCTCGTTAATAAAAAGATTAATAAATTTAGAATTTGAATGTGAGTTAAACACACATCGATTACAGTATTTTTCGAAGCATTCCGGTTTGGACTCAAACCGAATTGGCACTTGATTTTAGCCAAAACTTCCACTAGCTCCAGTGTAACGGCCCGTAATTTTCGATAATTCAAAATAGTTAATTTAATAAGGTTTTGTGATTTAATGTTGGAAGAAATAAAAATTTTGTGATTTAATAGTAAGAATACAACTGGAATAAAATGTAATAGTATTAATTTAAGGTAATTGATAACTGCTTAAAATGTAATTCCAATTAATTGAAAGGATTAAAAGTTATAATTAATTGTAAATGGTAAGTAAAGAGTAATTAATAATTTAAAAATGGTATTAATTAATGAAATAGTATGTAATTAATTGTAATTACATAAGAGTAGTGTAGTGATAGTAGTTATGGCATTTATGTGTGATAACAAACTTACAAATGTTATTAAATTAATAAAAAATAACGATTGTTATTTATTACCAATTTATTTAACATGTTGAATTAAGTTGGAAATCAAATGCAATTAAATGTAATTAAATATCATGTTAATATGAGTTAAGACGATAACTGCAAATTGTGAATGTAATAAAATGTATAGAAATGTTAATTATATTCACAAGGCAATAATTGATTTAATAAAAAAAAGTGAAACAAAGATAAATTAATTTATTGGGATTTCAAATTATAATAAAATTGACAAAAATTCAGTGTAATTGAAATATTGCAACTAATATGGTAAAAGATGATAATTGTAAAATATTAGTGTAATAAGATATAAATAAATGTTAATTATGTCTATAAAATTAATTGAATAAAAAGATTGAAATCAAATTTAATCCATTTATTGGAATTCAAATTTAATTAATTGGATTTAATTACAGTTGAAATTGAACACTGTAATTAGTGTAATATTTAACACGGGATTGATATGTAAATTTGTTTCAAATTACTGAAAATGTCTAATTAATCAAAAATGATAAAATTTGTTGGTTATTAAAGTGGAATTAAAAAGTGATTCAATCAATTTAATATTAATTTAATTAATTAATGTGAAAATAGCCATTTTGGCCACTATCTCGGATTTCAACCAAACCAGTTTCATCGGATCCGTTACAGTGAATTATTGTAAGTTTTCAAGTTTCATAGCAATCAGACTTGTCGGTTGATCGTACAGACTCGAAACGCGTAGAAATCAATTTAATTAAATTCAATTGAAATCAAAAGCTGATTTTATAGCTAACTTCTTCATACGTTGGAACTAGGACTTGAAACCTACTCCACTGAGTTAAAAAATATCGAGAACTTCTATTTTGATATATAGGATGATCCACTTTCGTTTCAGAAGCGAAATGGACTTTTCGGGTTGTTATTGTCAATTCAAATCAATTTGGGTGTTATTCATTCTTATCAGGCTTTTTTTATATGATTTGTCTTGTTTTCCAAACCCTAGCAGTCATTTTTTTATTCTGCACATACATCAATTTATGTATGTTCCTCCTTCTCAAATGGAAGAAACCCAAATTTCTAGATTCAATTGTAAATCAAAATCAAATCGAAAAATTAAAACTCCTCAAACTATATCATATTATATACCAATTTGAAGCTCTCGACGAGCGTAATTCACTGGTGTAATTCGTTTTTACTTTCGAAGCACTGTTTGTCCAAAAATTTAGGATGAACCATAGTCGTTCAGATTAGGGTTTTGATTTTTCAATGGTGGATCTGCGTCGTGGCAACGATCAGGGGGTACGAGCTTGTTGTGGTCGTCGAGCTGAGCGCATCTATGTCTTCCTTTGTCGCGTAGGTGGCCAGAGCTTGCCTGAGAACCACATGAAGACGGCGGCGGTGGCCATCACCAGGTTGAGGCGGAGGAGATCTCGCTTCAGGCGTGGGTGCGTGTAACGTCCCGCCTTTTCGCACACTTTAAACCGACACACGTGCCAATTCAAACCATACGGAAGGGCGGATTGTTATGGGGTAAATGAGAAAACAGAGAAGAAAAAAAAACAAAACAGAATCTCACAGCGGAAGGATAAAATATAATAATCAAATATACAGTTCATGAAACTGTTTACAAAATAATTTATTTTTCTTGTGCAATAAATATCAGAGTTACACATACCAATACAACAATGCAGCGGAATTAAATGGTGTGGTGCAATACTATATATAAAATAATACTGATTCTTCGTCTTCGTCCTCCAAAGCTAAAATCTGCTATCCTGAAACGCTCGGACTGACCCGAGCGAATTTGAAAAGACCAAAAACACCCGAGTCAGACTAGAATATCTTATGTGAGTTAAATAAACAGAAATAAATATGAGTACAGTAACTCAAGAGATGTTCGGGATTTACATCTCCTAAGGATCCGTTAAACTATTTACTATGTAGTATATTGCGCTATTATAATAGTGTCTATTTATAAAATAAACTTACTTTTTAATAGCGTTAAGGGGTTACCCATATAGCCCTTAACACAAATAATGCCAATAGTCTATACAGTACCGTAATACCTCCTGATCGGGAGGCTACCAGAGGATACTCCATAGGTACGACACAAATAGAAACTCGTAGTAAAGGCTCGGTATGGTAGGTGACACGGCACAACTAGACAATGCCAGGGTAGATATACCAATTGCTATCCAGGCTGGTGGAAACGCGTAGCCGTAGTTACCGCCCACCTCGGACTAACTCCCCAAAATCGAAATATAGAAGTGGCCACTGAATCAATCCAAGTCAAAGAATAATATCGAAGAGGAGCGTCCGATCAGAGGAATGACCTCATTGGCCTGAGAATCGCTCCTGTTTTAGCCACCTTATGCCAACTCACGGGAGTTGGGTCCACGTATTTACCTTACAGGAAACGTCGCCACCACCTACTTCATTCTGGAATCTCCACCGCGTACACGGTTAGTCAAAGTGGTTTTCGGTATCGACAGAGAGTATGTCCATATCCGATCCCGGTCTCTTCACCAACCCATCGTTATTATAACACCGCGGTTATTTAAAAATAGTTTATACTTTAAAACCAGAATATAATCCATTTCAAACCATAATATTACGATATCATTTCTTCTTTTAAAACCCAAACCAATATGACATCGTTTATCCCAAATATAGTTTTCCAAAATCATAATGCTTTAAACTTCATAACTTCTGAAACCCAAATATTTTCAAACATAATATTTTGACATCCATAATTTCAAACCATAACCTTTGAAACTCAAATGGTTTGGATATTCAACGGCATATAGAGTAAATGGTTTAACTTTTAAAGTTTACTTTGTAAAGAAATAATTTCTACGGTTTTATAAATAAAATTCTTTATTTTAAAGTCTAAACCATAACTTAAATATCACTCTTGAGTTCCAGAATCATTTCAATTTATATACATATATGCCTATAATCATTTGGAGTATTTATATTTCAAAACTAAAGTTGGGTTTTTTTTTTCTTTCTACAAATCAAATGTTTTATTAATTAGCCTTGCATATACCCATAAACCCATAAATAAATGAGCTCCAATTTTTAGAAATAAAACATATATATTTTCCAATGCAAATTATACCAGAATATTTTTCCCATTTCAATTTATACTAGAATATTCATTTCAATTTATTTTGGGAAAATCCAATTATAAATATCATATCTTAAAGTTCCAAACTTAACATTTAAACATGTGATGTGAATTATCAACTCCATTTTCTTAATTTTTTTTTCATTTGTAATAAAGAAATTAAACATCTCTTAATTTCAAAATTTTCAACTTCATATGTATATAAATATGGAAGAAAGTATTTATACAGTATAAAATTTAAGATTATTATAAACCGTATTCCATCCAAACCATAGAAATTTCATTTAAAATAGTTATATATAGACCGCGGTGCCTGTATATAGTTTTCTATTCTATGGTCAAGTGATACAGATATTTATCATTTCAATCCGCAATTTAAAATATAAAACTGCGGTTGTATATCATTTCAAACCGCAATCCCGAATGAAATAAAAAATGCATACTAACTTGCAGTTTAATGATATCGAATAAAACATCCATTCAATAGCACATCCATCATCCAATCACAAACATCAAGCAATATCAATCAATAACAATATATGTTGGGTAATATACAACAGGTAATAATTGGCAGTTTTATTTCAAATTATGTTTATCAACTATTAATCTAACAATTTATATTCAGTGATAATTGACATAACTGTTAACTAGCAGTTCATATGCAAACAATAATTTCTAACAGCCAATTAACACGCAATAAATCAATTAAATTAACAGTTAAATTCAATAAAATGCAATTCAACAGATATGAATGAAATAACATGCCAAAAGCTCATAAATAAATTTCTATTCATTTCTAAAACTTATTTAACAAACATAAAAGCTTCTAGTAGTTGCGAGTGGGTTAAAACACTCACCTTTTGAATTTAAATCGAATTTAAATTCGATTTAAACCCAAAAATTCGCCCGTCTCAGAATTCGTCCAAACCAGCGTCATCAAGTCTGGAATTAAATTACGATCCTAACAAAAAAAATTTCGTGTGAATCCGAATCCGTATGAGAAAGTTATGGCAAAAAATGGTGATTGAATTCAAAACTGAAATTAAATAAAAGTGACACACATTTCACCCCTACCAAATTATTCATCCACGTCATCACACGTTTCTTCCCAGACATCTGCATGCGAGCTCCTCTATCACGCACGCGGTCAAACTCCACGGCCTCCACCCTATAACACACGCGCCACCTCACAAAACAGTCGCGATACCTTCCCCTGACACCGCGACCACTGCTTCCTTCCACACCGCCTCGCGAGCACGTAAACCAATGCCCACAGCAACCGGCCGCCCCCATTACTCTAAACCCAAATCGATTTTTGACTCCAATCCGACCGTTGAATCGCCAAACAAATTACATAGATGTGCTTCCCATCGTCCATACTACAATACCCAGAAACAGAATCTCGATCCGATGAAGTTTTGTGCGACGATGATGAACGGTTTTGGGGCTGTTTGAATTTATTCTGGATGAATGACAGCTCCAATTGACAAACGAATTTCACCATGAGATTACGCGTATCGAATACTTCAACATATATTTTTTCTGGAATTTTCTGAAATTTTTGAGTTTTGACTTTTGATTTTGAACTGTGGATAGATCTGGAATTGGATCTGAGATGTATGCATTTGGGGAAGAGAAAAGAGTGAAGAAATGAACGTACAGCAAATGAAAAAGAAAGGAGTTAGGGTTTATAACTGTATATTTATAGATAGGCTAGAGGTAGGGTAGCTAGACTGGATACGCGGACGTACGGAATAAACTATGGCCCAAAAAGCCCGCTATGCCTCCGGAACCGAATTTATTAAAACTATATATCCAAATAGGTGTTTTAAAATATTCTGAACGCGATGGAAAAAGTTTCGCGACCAAATTCGATCGTATGAAGAAGTTATGCTGAAAACAAGATTTCCAAATTGATTTCAAATTGATTTTTAATAAAATTGATTTCAAGGCGTTTCGCGTCCGTACGATCAAACGACAAGTCCGATCGATACGAAATTTGAAACCCTATAATAATTCACCGACACGGATCCGATGAAACTGTTTTCGTCGAAATCCGAGTCCGTGCCCAAAATGGCTATTTTTAATATTTATTAAATCAATTAAATAAATCATAAAAATCCAATTTTATTTTTCAACTTCTAATATTGGCCAAATTTCATTACTTATATAACACAATCACTTCCAAATAATTTAACAAGCTTGGGTGTGAATTAAAATCTATAAGTATATCAATTTGCAGTGTTAATTTCTGCATTTTTATTATTATTTGGGAATTATAAATTTTACCCTCAAAACCCACTTATTAAAACTTGTTTTCTTATACCCTCATTTTAAGTCAAATTAAATAAATGACTTGAATTTCATTTCAACTCATTTGATTGAAATTAACCTTTTTACCATAAATAAAATTCCAAACTCAATAATAAACTTATCTCCATTTATTCGCCTTAATATTTCTTATTTATTAATAATTCCAATCTTGATGAATTCACATCATAAGTTTGATTAATCTATTAAATTCACTTCCTTTCTATCATTCAAAGCCATTGCTGTTAATATGACGAAACTAACATTAGTTTAAGATTTCACATCATTATTCTTTAAGCCTAATGTTTACCCATTTCGTTTCAAATCCAATAACGTAATAATTTACGTTTAATTCCATTTTATATGTAGTAAATACCATTTGTCGAATCAAATACTCAAATTATAACTAAAATTTTGTTTTCTAAAGTTATATCGACAATGGTCAAATAAAAATTTGAATTAGCTTTAACTTTATTCTATGGTATTAACTATTGCAATAAATCCAAATTAATAAATGAGGTTTGACTCCTATATTAACTTCTTTGGTTTCAATTAACATTTGGTTCATACTTTTTACAAATAACTCCCATTTCTTCCAAATAATAATTACATAAACTATTTAATATTAAATCCATTAAATTGCAGTAGATTCAATTGATTGCAATTTATTTCCAAATAAATTTGGATTTTTATTTGGTTATACACAAAATTCCCGTTATCACTTGCCTAACAAGGTTATTATCACTTAAGATCTCACTGCATCCACATTTTCCACATTTTCATTTCCTAGTTTCTTTACTCTATTCTACAAAATTTATTACAAATGGGATTTCCTTTGGTTTACATCTTATTTGTATTTAACGTTTCTCAATCACCAATTCATTTCACTTTAACTGCGGTAAATTGGCGGATAAATTGAATTTGATTCCCAAATTTTAAATTAACAAGAAACAAGGGTAGGTAAACAAACAATAGTCATTACTCCAAATTCTAGTCCTAAATAGGCTTTCATTCCTTGCAAATAAATGTTACTATTTATTCTTATAGTACAAATCTCAATAATTATCCTATTTTGATTTGCTTAGGCCATTTATTTCACTATACATATCTGCATAAGCGGACAATTTATTCAATTCATTGAGTATCAATTCTATTAAGTCCTGTTTATATTTTTATGCATTCTCCTATTACTTTACAAAATGGAATAACTTTTAAACTCATACACTTAATAACAAAACCGTTATAAATCCAATAAATTTCCAAATCGAAGTTTGTACACATATACACAACTATTATGATTTCTCACAGAACGTTGAATTTATTAAATGACCATTTATTATAATTTAATTCCCTTAATTGAATCAAATGCTTATTATTATCATATATTTTATTTTCATTCTACCATTCCTTCCCATTATAAATTCATTAACGTATTTACACATCTCTATCTTTCAAATATTAATAACCAAAGTTGATTACAAACACTGTCCTTATCCATCTTCATAAATTTGTTCAAAGCTATTCTTTTGTTTACATAAAATAAATTTTATGTTTCTATTAGTTTTCTTTTCCTTTCACTACAGGCATAAATTATTACTATCTACACTAATTACATCTTTGTATTAATGAACACCATTTAAGTTAATATTTACACTAACATCCACAAATTCAACATTTATTTGTTTCTTCAAAGTTACTTTAAATCAAGTTGTGAAAATTTACATTATCCACATCTATTATCATAAAATTTTATAATTACACTAAATTGCAACCACTATACCAAATTTCTACATTTATTCTTAACCAAATTAGAAATTATATTAATCTAATGCATTAAATATTATTAATTTAACGGGTCGTTACAATCTCCCCCACTCAAAACTTTTCGTCCCCGAAAAGGAAAAGAAGGGAGAAAGAAGAATAAAATAGTGCATCTTATTTCAAATATTAACTTATAAACAATATTTTACTGGATTAATTCCCTTTAATGAAATACACTTGTTTTATAATCATTATATCCTTTAATACTTGAATTATTAAAGTTGGGAAAAATGTTTTCACAAAATTCTAAGTCCAAAATTTACGAAAATTTTTGGCAGAGTCTCCTTTGTACGGAGGGACTCTGGAGAAAATATAATATCCAAATATACAAATATATTACATATATATCCAAAATAAAATATCCCAACACGGGAAAATATATAAAATAGCGCTTTAAACGTAATCCGAAACGTACCTATTTGTCGGGCAATACGCTTATTATTATGGAACCAAAAGCAGTAGCAGTTGCTTCCATCACCTGTATTTTCTTATAAGCCTAAAAGGTTAAATATTTATTTTAAAATGAACTATTCTAGTGGATTCAATCATTCATATCCAATCAAATGCCACAACCATACATTTTAACAAACAGCACACACCGCAAACAAAATCATTCAATCAAACAAACAATTAGTTGTTAGGTTCAAATTCCTAAATTGTACGAAATGTAAAACAACTATCAAGTGCATCCTTTACTCAACAGTCTTAGATGGAACAAAGATAGATTATTTCTCCATCCAACAACTTCAAAATTTCTTACCCAACAACCATACATCAACCAAACAATTCAAATCAACACCAAAATAGCTTATTATACCTTTATTTCATAATTCAGTGGTTTGATTTTCTTCCATTCATTTATGAGGGATTTCTTTGTTTCTTACAAGTTTTATTTTCCAATTATCACAAAATTCATTATATTTGTATTTCCTTTTATTACTTAAGTTCCCTTTTATTACCTAAGTTTATAAAATAAATTCTCATTAATAACAACAAATATTTTGAATATCTTCCTTTCCTTACTCTTCACTTGTAAGATTTCCCTTAAATTCTTAATCTGCTAACATTCATTCTTATAAGTGGAAGTTTTTTTTATTTATCCATTAACTATGGATTACGGTCATTTAAATTCTTCCTACTTTCCATTATATTAGAATAGGGGAGATTAAAACATACTTAAGGGAATAATCATATAATAAATTCTTATTTTGAATTTCATTTTATATACTTAGGTTCATATCATCTATTAATAATAAAATTTCAATTATAACCTAAGTTTATACCATTGAATTCTTATTTACAACAGTAATTTATTGAATACTTCATTTTTCCTAAATTCCTACTTGTAAAATATTCAATTCCAGTTTCTCATTTAACACTTCAACTTTTATATTTGGGTAAGTTATTTATGTTAAGGAAATTGCAATTGAACTTATACAAGTTTAATCTCCATTCTTTTAATTAAATTTAATGTTTATCCATATTACTCTTTGTCTCATATGTATGCAAATTCATCTTTATAACTTTGCAATTATTCTCCTATTTAAATTAGAGGTTTCAATTCATTTATTACTTAACCTTTATTTCACTAACAATTTATTAATGGGAGATTTTAGAATTAAATTCCGGGTTAAATCTCAATTTATTTCAAAATAATAGATAAATAAGTTCTTACAACTCAATATCTCTAATTATATTTAGAACAATATAAGAAAATTTTTAGAAAATTTCAAAATAAATCTGCAGTAGAATTTTCTACAGTGGCTTTTTTCCTTTCGAAACTCGAAAATGAAAGTCGATGATGCGGCCGTCATCACCGAATTTATTTTCCAGCGACAGAGAGGAAAGTACATAATTTAATTCTTTTCCAAAATCTTCTTTAAAACAATTCTTCCAATTTATACGAAATATTTATATAAGAAAATACTTATAAACCGAACCATTATTTTTCATAAATTCTTTGAAAACATATTTGGAAAAATCCCGGACTTAAGTTCTAAAATCTCCAAATTTGATTTATCATAATTTCAACTTAGCTTCAGTTATTATAAATATTTTATTTCCTAACACCCAATCTATAGCAACCAAATATATATATATCTTTATAAAAATATTTTTATATATAGAAAATATAATAGGCAAAATTCTTTCATTCACCTATATTAAAACAAATATTATGTCGGTCTGTCCTACTAAGTGTTTAGAAATCCCTATTGATGACATAGCGTCCCATGCATCAACCGGAATTTATAAATACAAAGTGGAACAGATTAACACAATATAAAAATCTTTTTATTAATACTAACAAATACGCTCTCTCATATATATACACTCAGCGACTCCCATAGGATATTACTACCCTATTAACAAAGAGTCGAACCCCACAAAGCCAAGGTTTTATCGCTAAACCAAAGCTCTGATACCAGATGTAACGTCCCGCCTTTTCGCACACTTTAAACTGACACACGTGCCAATTCAAACCATACGGAAGGGCGGATTGTTATGGGGTAAATGAGAAAACAGAGAAGAAAAAAAACAAAACAGAATCTCACAGCGGAAGGATAAAATATAATAATCAAATATACAGTTCATGAAACTGTTTACAAAATAATTTATTTTTCTTGTGCAATAAATATCAGAGTTACACATACCAATACAACAATGCAGCGGAATTAAATGGTGTGGTGCAATACTATATATAAAATAATACTGATTCTTCGTCTTCGTCCTCCAAAGCTAAAATCTGCTATCCTGAAACGCTCGGACTGACCCGAGCGAATTTGAAAAGACCAAAAACACCCGAGTCAGACTAGAATATCTTATGTGAGTTAAATAAACAGAAATAAATATGAGTACAGTAACTCAAGAGATGTTCGGGATTTACATCTCCTAAGGATCCGTTAAACTATTTACTATGTAGTATATTGCGCTATTATAATAGTGTCTATTTATAAAATAAACTTACTTTTTAATAGCGTTAAGGGGTTACCCATATAGCCCTTAACACAAATAATGCCAATAGTCTATACAGTACCGTAATACCTCCTGATCGGGAGGCTACCAGAGGATACTCCATAGGTACGACACAAATAGAAACTCGTAGTAAAGGCTCGGTATGGTAGGTGACACGGCACAACTAGGCAATGCCAGGGTAGATATACCAATTGCTATCCAGGCTGGTGGAAACGCGTAGCCGCAGTTACCGCCCACCTCGGACTAACTCCCCAAAATCAAAATATAGAAGTGGCCACTGAATCAATCCAAGTCAAAGTATAATATCGAAGAGGAGCGTCCGATCAGAGGAATGACCTCATTGGCCTGAGAATCGCTCCTGTTTTAGCCACCTTATGCCAACTCACGGGAGTTGGGTCCACGTATTTACCTTACAGGAAACGTCCCCACCACCTACTTCATTCTGGAATCTCCACCGCGTACACGGTTAGTCAAAGTGGTTTTCGGTATCGACAGAGAGTATGTCCATATCCGATCCCGGTCTCTTCGCCAACCCATCGTTATTATAACACCGCGGTTATTTAAAAATAGTTTATACTTTAAAACCAGAATATAATCCATTTCAAACCATAATATTACGATATCATTTCTTCTTTTAAAACCCAAACCAATATGACATCGTTTATCCCAAATATAGTTTTCCAAAATCATAATGCTTTAAACTTCATAACTTTTGAAACCCAAATATTTTCAAACATAATATTTTGACATCCATAATTTCAAACCATAACCTTTGAAACTCAAATGGTTTGGATATTCAACGGTATATAGAGCAAATGGTTTAACTTTTAAAGTTTACTTTGTAAAGAAATAATTTCTACGGTTTTATAAATAAAATTCTTTATTTTAAAGTCTAAACCATAACTTAAATATCACTCTTGAGTTCCAGAATCATTTCAATTTATATACATATATGCCTATAATCATTTGGAGTATTTATATTTCAAAACTAAAGTTGGGTTTTTATTTTTTCTTTCTACAAATCAAATGTTTTATTAATTAGCCTTGCATATACCCATAAACCCATAAATAAATGAGCTCCAATTTTTAGAAATAAAACATATATATTTTCCAATGCAAATTATACCAGAATATTTTTCCCATTTCAATTTATACTAGAATATTCATTTCAATTTATTTTGGGAAAATCCAATTATAAATATCATATCTTAAAGTTCCAAACTTAACATTTAAACATGTGATGTGAATTATCAACTCCATTTTCTTAATTTTTTTTTTCATTTGTAATAAAGAAATTAAACATCTCTTAATTTCAAAATTTTCAACTTCATATGTATATAAATATGGAAGAAAGTATTTATACAGTATAAAATTTAAGATTATTATAAACCGTATTCCATCCAAACCATAGAAATTTCATTTAAAATAGTTATATATAGACCGCGGTGCCTGTATATAGTTTTCTATTCTATGGTCAAGTGATACGGATATTTATCATTTCAATCCGCAATTTAAAATATAAAACTGCGGTTGTATATCATTTCAAACCGCAATCCCGAATGAAATAAAAAATGCATACTAACTTGCAGTTTAATGATATCGAATAAAACATCCATTCAATAGCACATCCATCATCCAATCACAAACATCAAGCAATATCAATCAATAACAATATATGTTGGGTAATATACAACAGGTAATAATTGGCAGTTTTATTTCAAATTATGTTTATCAACTATTAATCTAACAATTTATATTCAGTGATAATTGACATAACTGTTAACTAGCAGTTCATATGCAAACAATAATTTCTAACAGCCAATTAACACGCAATAAATCAATTAAATTGACAGTTAAATTCAATAAAATGCAATTCAACAGATATGAATGAAATAACATGCCAAAAGCTCATAAATAAATTTCTATTCATTTCTAAAACTTATTTAACAAACATAAAAGCTTCTAGTAGTTGTGAGTGGGTTAAAACACTCACCTTTTGAATTTAAATCGAATTTAAATTCGATTTAAACCCAAAAATTCGCCCGTCTCAGAATTCGTCCAAACTAGCGTCATCAAGTCTGGAATTAAATTACGATCCTAACAAAAAAAAATTCGTGTGAATCCGAATCCGTATGAGAAAGTTATGGCAAAAAATGGTGATTGAATTCAAAATTGAAATTAAATAAAAGTGACACACATTTCACCCCTACCAAATTATTCATCCACGTCATCACACGTTTCTTCCCAGACATCTGCACGCGAGCTCCTCTATCACGCACGCGGTCAAACTCCACGGCCTCCACCCTATAACGTACGCGCCACCTCACAAAACAGTCGCGATACCTTCCCCTGACACCGCGACCACTGCTTCCTTCCACACCGCCTCGCGAGCACGTAAACCAATGCCCACAGCAACCGGCCGCCCCCATTACTCTAAACCCAAATCGATTTTTGACTCCAATCCGACCGTTGAATCGCCAAACAAATTACATAGATGTGCTTCCCATCGTCCATACTACAATACCCAGAAACAGAATCTCGATCCGATGAAGTTTTGTGCGACGATGATGAACGGTTTTGGGGCTGTTTGAATTTATTCTGGATGAATGACAGCTCCAATTGACAAACAAATTTCACCATGAGATTACGCGTATCGAATACTTCGACATATATTTTTTCTGGAATTTTCTGAAATTTTTGAGTTTTGACTTTTGATTTTGAACTGTGGATAGATCTGGAATTGGATCTGAGATGTATGCATTTGGGGAAGAGAAAAGAGTGAAGAAATGAACGTACAGCAAATGAAAAAGAAAGGAGTTAGGGTTTATAACTGTATATTTATAGATAGGCTAGAGGTAGGGTAGCTAGACTGGATACGCGGACGTACGGAATAAACTATGGCCCAAAAAGCCCGCTATGCCTCCGGAACCGAATTTATTAAAACTATATATCCAAATAGGTGTTTTAAAATATTCTGAACGCGATGGAAAAAGTTTCGCGACCAAATTCGATCGTATGAAGAAGTTATGCTGAAAACAAGATTTCCAAATTGATTTCAAATTGATTTTTAATAAAATTGATTTCAAGGCGTTTCGCGTCCGTACGATCAAACGACAAGTCCGATCGATACGAAATTTGAAACCCTATAATAATTCACCGACACGGATCCGATGAAACTGGTTTCGTCGAAATCCGAGTCCGTGCCCAAAATGGCTATTTTTAATATTTATTAAATCAATTAAATAAATCATAAAAATCCAATTTTATTTTTCAACTTCTAATATTGGCCAAATTTCATTACTTATATAACACAATCACTTCCAAATAATTTAACAAGCTTGGGTGTGAATTAAAATCTATAAGTATATCAATTTGCAGTGTTAATTTCTGCATTTTTATTATTATTTGGGAATTATAAATTTTACCCTCAAAACCCACTTATTAAAACTTGTTTTCTTATACCCTCATTTTAAGTCAAATTAAATAAATGACTTGAATTTCATTTCAACTCATTTGATTGAAATTAACCTTTTTACCATAAATAAAATTCCAAACTCAATAATAAACTTTATCTCCATTTATTCGCCTTAATATTTCTTATTTATTAATAATTCCAATCTTGATGAATTCACATCATAAGTTTGATTAATCTATTAAATTCACTTCCTTTCTATCATTCAAAGCCATTGCTGTTAATATGACGAAACTAACATTAGTTTAAGATTTCACATCATTATTCTTTAAGCCTAATGTTTACCCATTTCGTTTCAAATCCAATAACGTAATAATTTACGTTTAATTCCATTTTATATGTAGTAAATACCATTTGTCGAATCAAATACTCAAATTATAACTAAAATCTTGTTTTCTAAAGTTATATCGACAATGGTCAAATAAAAATTTGAATTAGCTTTAACTTTATTCTATGGTATTAACTATTGCAATAAATCCAAATTAATAAATGAGGTTTGACTCCTATATTAACTTCTTTGGTTTCAATTAACATTTGGTTCATACTTTTTACAAATAACTCCCATTTCTTCCAAATAATAATTACATAAACTATTTAATATTAAATCCATTAAATTGCAGTAGATTCAATTGATTGCAATTTATTTCCAAATAAATTTGGATTTTTATTTGGTTATACACAAAATTCCCGTTATCACTTGCCTAACAAGGTTATTATCACTTAAGATCTCACTGCATCCACATTTTCCACATTTTCATTTCCTAGTTTCTTTACTCTATTCTACAAAATTTATTACAAATGGGATTTCCTTTGGTTTACATCTTATTTGTATTTAACGTTTCTCAATCACCAATTCATTTCACTTTAACTGCGGTAAATTGGCGGATAAATTGAATTTGATTCCCAAATTTTAAATTAACAAGAAACAAGGGTAGGTAAACAAACAATAGTCATTACTCCAAATTCTAGTCCTAAATAGGCTTTCATTCCTTGCAAATAAATGTTACTATTTATTCTTATAGTACAAATCTCAATAATTATCCTATTTTGATTTGCTTAGGCCATTTATTTCACTATACATATCTGCATAAGCGGACAATTTATTCAATTCATTGAGTATCAATTCTATTAAGTCCTGTTTATATTTTTATGCATTCTCCTATTACTTTACAAAATGGAATAACTTTTAAACTCATACACTTAATAACAAAACCGTTATAAATCCAATAAATTTCCAAATTGAAGTTTGTACACATATACACAACTATTATGATTTCTCACAGAACGTTGAATTTATTAAATGACCATTTATTATAATTTAATTCCCTTAATTGAATCAAATGCTTATTATTATCATATATTTTCTTTTCATTCTACCATTCCTTCCCATTATAAATTCATTAACGTATTTACACATCTCTATCTTTCAAATATTAATAACCAAAGTTGATTACAAACACTGTCCTTATCCATCTTCATAAATTTGTTCAAAGCTATTCTTTTGTTTACATAAAATAAATTTTATGTTTCTATTAGTTTTCTTTTCCTTTCACTACAGGCATAAATTATTACTATCTACACTAATTACATCTTTGTATTGATGAACACCATTTAAGTTAATATTTACACTAACATCCACAAATTCAACATTTATTTGTTTCTTCAAAATTACTTTAAATCAAGTTGTGAAAATTTACATTATCCACATCTATTATCATAAAATTTTATAATTACACTAAATTGCAACCACTATACCAAATTTCTACATTTATTCTTAACCAAATTAGAAATTATATTAATCTAATGCATTAAATATTATTAATTTAACGGGTCGTTACAGTGCGGCCTTCGATGGGAAGGACAAAGGTGGTGTCTGATCTGGATACAGAAGGTCATGGCGACAGCGAATTATGATGGAAGGAGTCGGCTCTAGGGTTCAGGCATGATACTGTAGTTCGAACATAGATGTTGGGTTTAGGACAAGAGGTGCTAACGTGGTAAGTTTTTTTTTTCAATCGTATAACTTCAAAGCTTAATAACTTTCGTATAGAGGTCGTATTCACGCGCGGTTTTCTCCGCTGGGAATGTATCAAAATTCCGGACATTATGAAATTGGTTTGAACGAATTCTAAGACTGTTGAATTTTGGGTCTTATTTTGGATTTCAAATCGATTTGAAATCAAAGGTGAGTATTTTAACCCAATCACAACTACTAGATAATCTTATGTTATTTAAATTGAATTTATGATGTGATTACAAATTGATTGGGTGTTGTTTGGTTTATTTAAATTGTCGTTCCAGTTAAATATGACTTTTATTGCATTTAATCGTCATTTAATTTAATATTTAATTTAATTGTCAAATTTAGTATCTGTAATGATAATCGTTTGATTGATATTATTTATTGATTGATTGTATGGTGATTGTGATGTATGTTTGATTGTTGGTATTGGATGACCGGATGTTCTATTTTTATATTGTTATAACACTGCAAGTTCCCTATGGGTTGAAATGATACATACCCGAACGATCATATAGAATAAGGGAAAATCGTTGTGGGTTGAAATGATAAACCCAAGTGATTTTCATTGAAAGAAATTAGGGATTGTGGGTTGAAATGATATATATCCATAAATATTAAATATTTGCAGATTGAAATGATAAATATCCGTATCACTTGGCCATAGGGTAGAAAATTATATACGGACACCGGATTGGTTAAATTAAATGATTTTAAATCTTTAAACTTTGAATACAGTTAAATGATAACTGAAATAGAATTTGACTGATATAAATTGAAGTGTTTTAAGTAATTATTTAAAGGATTTAAATTGGAATTCTAAAGTTGAATTTGAAGTATAAACGAAATTATCGAAATTGAGTTATTGAAATGTTGGAAATGTAACTCTGAAAATCTATTAAAATTGAAATAGTTAAATTTGATGTTTATTTCAAATTTATTATCTCAATATGAACGGTAAATGTTTTTTTTAAAGTCTAATTTTTAGATTTTCAACAATTAAAATAAGTTAATCTATATTAAACCAACTTAATCAATTTAAACTATTTAATTTCTTTTAATCTAATTTAACCTATTTTAAACTAATTAACCTATTTAATCTATCTTAATCTCTTCTAATTTATTTAAAACTATTTTAATCTATTTTAATCTATTTTAAATCATTTAAAATTTATTAAACTATATTAAACTATTTTAATTTATTTTAAACTATTTAATCTATTTTAATTTTGTTTAATCTATTTTAAGTTCATTTAATCTATTTTAAATCAAATTAATCCATAATAAACCTATTTAATCTATTTTAAACCATTTATACTATTTTAAAATCTATTTAAAGTATTTTAATCTATTTTAAATTTATTTAATCTATTTTAAACCTATTTAACCTAATTTATAAATATTTAAAATTATGTTAAACTAATTAAACTATTTATAATTAGCTAATTATTTTTTAAATTTTAAATGGTGTAGAGTGGAAATGTTTATAATTAAAGCCTTATTTTTAAAGCGAATAAGTTTTAAAAATGGTACAACATAGGTTAAGATTTGAAATGATATTTGCTGGTGAAACGACATATTTAAGTAAATATGATTTTGAAAGTAATTATGATTTCGAAAGTGATATGATTTGAATTGAATATGATATTTTGCTATCAATATGAAATGGTTTTGGAAATGTAAAAGAACCATCCGGTGTGTAATAAGCGGTTGGTTGTTAAAGAGACTGAGATTGGATATTGCATACTCTTTGCCAATAGCGAAAACCACTTTAATAACTGTGCACGTGGTGGAGACTGAAGAAATGAAGTATTTATGTGACCCTGACTCCCGTGAGTCAGCTTAGATGTGACTAAAACAGGAGCCATGCAGGGCCAAGTGAGGTCATTCCTCCTATCGAACATGCTTCTTCGATACCATATTATGACTTTATGATGATTTGGCAGCCACCCCTTGATTTTGATTATGAGAGTGTGTTCCAAGATGGGCGGTAGTAGCTGCTATGCGTTACAACCAGTTCGGATCGACAAACGGTATATCTATCCTGGCATTTCCTCGCATGCCATGTTCATATGCCCTATCACGCCTTCTACGAGTTTGATTTGACCATACCTATGGAGTGCGTTCTGATAGCCCTCCAGTTTATGGAGGAACTACGATACCGTATAGACTATGGGAATATATAAAAATGTGTTAAGGGGGCTATGCCTTAACGCTATTTTAATACTTTACTTTACAGTAGACACTATTACAATAGCGTATTGTACTACATTATAGATAGTTTAACGGATCCTTAGGAGACGGTAATCCAGATCATCTCTTAAGTTACTACACTTATGTTAGACTTTGGATAGGAGATGTCAAACCCCGTAAACATCTCTGACGCCGTTACACTCATATTTATTTAATGTTGATTTTAACTTACATAAGATCTTTTAGTTCCGACTCGAGTGTTTTGTCTTTTCAATTCGCTCGGGTCAGTTTGAGCCTTTCAGTGTATCGAAGACTGCTGTCTGGAGGACGAAGACGAAGATTTGTACTATTACTATTTATAATATTCATACCACTGCATCAAGTTATTCCGCTGTATTTGTTATTTATTTATGTTGAATGTAACTCTGATTCTGTAATGTAAATGTGTAATCAAATGTTCTTTATAAAACAGTTTCATGAACTGTTTATTTGATTATTATATTTTGTCATTCCGCTGTGAGACTCTGTGTTGTTTTATTTCCTTCTCTTCTTTTTCTTATTTACCCCATAATAGTCTGCCCTTTTGAATGGTTTGAGTCTGACGTGTGTGGTTTATCGTCGATTTAAACCATCGAAAATGGCCGGTCGTTACATCCAAATTCCTCTAAACCAACTCCATTGTGTAGCCATCGCCGCCACGAGTCCAACGCAAAAGACAACATTCGAAGTTGACCTCGTATTAGTGAGATACACATTTCATAAGTTTTTGGATTTAAATAATTAAATTAAATCACTAGTTACTTAGTTTAAATAATCAAATTCCCACTTAACTTTAATCCCTCTTCTCCCTCCTTTCCAAATTACATTTATATACAGGATAACCCAACCTACCATGGCCGTGCACACAAATGCAATGATACGGAGCTCCGAACCTCCGTTTGATGAGCCGTTTTCACCGTTAGCTTTGTCTCCTCCAACCACACTTGCCCATCATGACGATGCCATTTCCGCACCTTCCTCTAAAAATCCATCCTCACACAGCCTCCCAAACGACGCATTCATCCTCCCTTGATCACACATGCCAAAAAATGACCCAAAGATGCTAATTTCTATGCTAAATCAAAATCCAACCTTCAATCCATCAATTGATGACCAATCCTTCCTAAATCACTAACCCTAGTTCATAGCTGTTCACGTCGGACCCTCCTCCAATTGGCTGCACTAAAAAACAATACCGTGGAATCAAAGCTCTAGCTGATACGAATCCACGAATTAGGAATCAAGAATCGTGATTTTTAATGGAGCATGCATTTTTATTTTGAATTTCAAAAATTAGATTTACAAATAGGAAGCTCATTTTTAGTTTACAGAGAAGTATTTTCTAAGGGAGGAAGGGTATGGCTATGATGTAAGAGGGTATGGATGTGGGGTATGGCCAAAACATGGGAGTATGGTTGAAGTAAGCGATTAAAATATAGGGTATATTTTATTTTACATCAAATTATCCAGCCTTACATACTCGAAAATCTCAAACTCCAATCGAGCCATGCCGACTAACATTCTATACTGAATACCCCTATTTTGAACTTGATGGAACTAGTTTCGGGACCTAATTCCAAAGTTTACAGAAGTTAGCTTTTTAAATCAAATTATATTTAAAATTAATCACTAAGCATTTCAAGCTCGCATGACCACAAAGTATATCCGATCATTACAAAACTCGATGGCATATAATAATTTATTATTTCGGATCTAAAGGCATTGGTTTCGTCAAAATCCGACACAGTACCCGGGATGCTATTTTCACAGATTTAAATATCGTTTTATATTGTCAATCCAATTTTTGATATTTATCCGATCTACTTATATTTGTAGATAAATTTAAAAATTGAATTCATCAATATTATTTATTAATTAAAAGGAGTTAAATTAAATCATTAAGTGCATTTAATTAATATTTAATTCACAATTCAAATATTTAAATGAATACAATTTTTGAATTATAAGTTATTAAATTCCAAAATCTAATTATTTAAATAGTTTAAAATTAACCAAACATTTAAAATCAAATGACCAAAATTTTGGGTTGTTACACTCCCCCCTTAAAAGAATTTCGTCCCTTAAGGAAGAAGATGTTTCAAAACCCTTAAGTTTAAAGCTACTAGTTAAAATGAGTTATTAAACTTATTATTACATCTCAAAATTTCATGGAAAATTTCGGCAGCGTCTTTTTTGCGCGGCTTAATTAGAACAACTACAAATTGCCTCTACATGTTCTAAACCAACCAAAGAAAACAAACGCAAAGTGGCTTCTGATAATTGAGGCATCAAATACCAACCAATTTAAATTTCTAAATTTTTTACGTACCATTTTGTGTTTGATTTGTATTTTTGGCAAGTAATTTATTATCTCTATACAAATGCAGGTGCATAAGAATCAAATAGCAATCTCTTACATGCTTATACTTACGAAATCCAAAAGAGAATCTGGCTGACAAAAGCATTGTGATGTAACTCTTCATGCAAAAAATAGTATGATATTAATCTACATGCAACTCTAGTATAAATAAAGCTACATGCTACTAACAACAAAATCACAATCATAGGCGAAAAAATATAGCGAATATTCTGTAATAAACGTTATGCATCCAATAATTTCAAATGATAAATTTACATCTAAAGATCCGGATTTTTTAAATTCAAAAATTATTTTCAAATTTCTTAGACGGGAATTAAATCAAAGATCAAAAATCAAAATGAGAAGGAGGGGATTCCCCTAATAAAGTATGGTGAAACTCTAGAATCAAAACAACATGGAGCATCCAGTGGTATTCCGGTTCCTTCGAAAACATCAACTAGAGTGAATAAATATTATTTTTTCTCAAAATCTCTTCTTCTTTATTTCAAAATCATCGAGATTTAGGTCCTGATAACAACAATTCAAAAACCTTTGTCTATAAATCTAAATTTTACAAACAATGGTATATAAGATCACACAAGCAATTCAATCAAATCAATCAAATTCCGTAAAGGAATAAACTAACAATATCAATCAACCAAATTCCATAAGAGAAAACCTATCACTTAACATTGTTTAGACTATCAAATGACTAGCAAACAAATCTTAACTTAGGTTCAAAACTTTTCTGATTGTCCAAAAATGTAGATAATTATCTATGCTTACCATTTTTCTCATTAGCCTTTGGTTATTGCTTAGAAGGTTATCTAAAATCACTCGGACAAAATGGAAAGTAATAATGTAAATTTATTATTTTCTTAACTACATCAATTTTTTTCTATATCATTTAAATTTCCACTTAGTATTTTATTCAATACTAAAATTATTTGTGAATTATTTCATAAATTTTCACCAAAGTTTTAAAAATATTTTATAAAGATAGTTCTTTATAAAACATCAAAACAAAACTTACTCCATTTTATTTATTTCTAAAATACTCCTCTATATCCTAAGAGTACATACAATCACAAATTTCATTTTACTTTTTCTGAAAATCTAGATGGAGACAAATCAAATTATCGTTCGTTAAAACTTAGTCAACATATTAATCTTTTTAACTTCGGATATTATAATGGAAAATGTTGATGGGTTAGCCCTAATAACACCCAATTGTTTATACTATTAAGATGGTCAAATCAAAATCTATGGTTTTAACAAATCAATTTTATCAAAACCTAACTATCCAATTTAATCTATTTTAAAATCAGTGTTAAATTATCCTTTATTTTATCTAAGGGTAAATTTCGTTTATCAGAATAATATTTTACTAAAAATAAATTTTTTATTCTAAAATTAATTCCCTTTAAGGAACTTAAAAATCAAATAACAAGTTTTTAATTTCAAAAACTCATTTTTGAAAGCATATTACATATATTTTATACGATATAACTTTAACAATGTATTTATTAAGATTCACATTTGGTTAATCCAGATTTAAACTCATTTCTATTGCAAAATAGTAAAGAGAATAATTTACTAAATACCCCGCAACGTTCGCCTAAACAAATATCTCATCATCACTTAAATATATTTAGATTACCATAAAATTAATTGAGACGATTTCCTCCGTATTACACTAAAGAAAATACATTTCATTTAAAATTTCACTTTCCAAAATATTTTTACTTTTAAATACTTCCAACAATACTATCATTTCATCCCACAAAGTCCCCTTGAAATTATTTTAATTTTTTTTTGGATTTTAGATTCAAAAATCCTTTTTAAACACATTTTATAAACTAAATTTATGTAAATTTTCTTTATATAAAAATCATTTCATGTTATAATAAATCTTCTTTGTTATAATAGAATTCTCTCAAATATCTATTCCCTAATGGTCTTATCCTGCCATTTAGATTATATTAGACAACTTTTTATTAAAGTTCAATCCTTAACTCACCATTATTAAAAGGTGAATTTTTAAATTAAAATTTTCTTCGAACACCTTATAATGAAATTATGAAAATTAATTCACAAAGGGGTTCATTTATAAATTCAAACAACAAGTTCTTATAAAAAAGATAAAAACAAATAATCAACAATTAACAAATGACAACTAACGTCCCAATTTAATCCAGCGTAACTGATCAAACAATAGTGATAATATCACATTCAAACAAATACACTCTATAACTATATAAATTTTTTAAAATAATTCCTTTATATATATATATAATATAATCATAGGAGTAATATTTCATTTGCCAAATTTTCAAAAATTCAATATCATGTCCGTTGGCCTTGTTCGAGTGTTTAGAAACCCCTATCGACACCGTGGCATCCCATGTCTCGAGTAAAATTCATAAACAACTCAATAGACCAATTAGCTTAATACGTTTTTATAACATGAACAAATGTGCTTTTGTATATATAATATTCTCAAACTCATTCTAGGGCGTCGCTTACTCTATCTTTCATTAGCCAAACCAAACCACAGCTAAGGTTCTCGCTTAACCTTCAACTTGGATACCAAGCTGTAACGATCCTCCTTTTTTACCATCGAAAGTTGACACCGAATACAACCACTATGTTCAAATGTCGAACATCCAATCGACAAAACAACAGATTGTTAAGGTAAATAAAAAGAAAAGAACATAGAAGAGAGAAAATCAGAATCTCATGGTGGCATCGACAATATATAATATATCAAAAACAGTAAAAAATGTTACCCCTCAAAATCCATCCTCACACAACCCCTACAGCCTCCTGAAACGACGCATTCACCCTCCCTTGATCGCACATGCCAAAAAACGATGCGAAGACGCTAATTTCTATGCTGAATCCAAATCCAACTTTCAATCCATCAATTGATGACTAATCCTTCCTAAATCACGAACTCTAGTTTATAGCTTCTCATGTCGGATCCTCCTTTACACGGTCGCTCTAAAAAACAATACCATAAAGTTGAAGCTCTAGCTAATATGAATCCAAGGAATCAAGAATCGTGATTTTTAATGGAGCATATATTTTTATTTGAATTTTAAAAATTAGATTTACAAAGAGGAAGCTCATTTTTAGTTTACATAGAAGTGTTTTATAAGGGAGGACGGTTATGGCTGTGATGTGAGGGGGTATGGAGGTTTGGTATGGCCAAAACATGGGAGTATGGCTGAAGTAAGGCATTAAAATATAGGGTATATTTTATTTTATATCAAAATATCCAGCCTTACATACTCTGAAATCTCTAACTCAAATCGAGGCATGCTGACTGGCGTTCTATGCTAAATACCATTATTTCGAACTCAATGGAACTAGTTTCGGGACCTAATTCCAAAGTATATGAAAGTTAGCTTTTTAAATCAAATTATATTTAAAATTAATTGCTAAGCATTTCGAGATCGCACGACCATACAATATATCTGATCGTTATGAAACTCGACGACATACAATAATTTATTATTCCGGATCTGATGGCACTTGTTTCATCAAAATCCAAGGCAGTGTCCTAAGATGCTATTTTCATTGATTTAAATATCTTTTTATATTTTTTTATCCAATTATCGATATTTATCCGATCTACTTATATTTGTAAATAAAATTACAAATTGAATTCATCAATATTATTTATTAATTAGAAGGGGTTAAATAAAATTATTAAATCCATTTAACTGATATTTAATTCAAAATTCAAATATTTAAATAATTACAATATTTGAATTATAAGTTATTAAATTCCAAAGTCCAGTTATTTAAATATTTCAAAATTAATTAAACATTTAAAATCAATGACCAAAATTTTGGGTTGTTACAAATAACCTCAGATTTTAGGTATTGATGAGCCTGAGGACTCTACTACTCACTCTAGTTGGGCTTTTGCCTTGCCATCTAACGTTTTGCCTCTAGCACCAATTCTACTACAACAACGTACTAGCATAGTAGGTATAGTTTATGTCACAACTATGGAAGTGCTATCAATGCTTGACATATAGTCTGAGTTCCATTCTCTAGTTGGATCTATTTTGAAAACTGCCAATGCTAATTCCCTAGATGACATTATGTGATTTTCCACTACTTGTACGTGTAGCTATTGCTGCTATTGGGTCCGAAGTATGTTAAAACCATAGCTTTGCTGCAAATGAAATCGTTGACCATTGTAAGTCCCATTTGCATTCACAAAACCCTTCTTTCTTTTCTTTTCCTTGTTCTAAAGACAAGAGCATGAAATGATCATCTTTATTAAATAACAAACCACATGATCTTGGAATATATTCTCCTTAAAAATTCGATGTAAACTGCATGAATAGGGTCAATATTCCCTCTATAGATGTTATTGAGGCGGGTATCATGTTTTGGTAAGATCAACTAGTTGGTTTCTTTAGATGAAAATCCTTCTTATTTGCTGTTAAGTACCACTTGATGAAAGTTAAGAAACTTGTCGTAAAAGTCACCATGTGCTATGATAACACAATGTTCTTTTTTTAGTTCTCTTGTTTGGAATATAGGCTTTGTATTCTTGAGGCCGAACTAGTTATTATTCATTGTATCCCAAATATATCCATTGCAGGTCAACAAAAAAGAAGCACTGCAAAAGAGCAAGCTATCGTAGGATAAATCCTAAGAGCCATAACATTGTAACAGTTATAGCTTTTGTGGGATGATGTAAGAGTTATCATGAACTGACCCCAGTAATCATCGTGGATGGAAATGAAGAATCTATTGAGTAATGATCCTTATGTCCTTGTAGGTTGACGAGCCATCATGAATGATCCCCTAACAAAGTTATTGTGCATTGAATCAATGTAGTTATCATATGATAAAGAACAATATATTTAAGACATCGTGAAGTAAAAGGTGGAGGTCAACATGAATTGTTTTCTGTACTATCAAAGAAAGATAAAGTGATTCCATCGTGTGATGTTATGGAGTCATCGCATGATAAATCCAAAACCATCTTGAGATGATAAATAAAGCAAACAAAAGACAACGAAGTAGAGCCATTGTGTTCTAAAACCAACCCATCTAATGTGGATCAAGCTATCAAAAAGTAGATTCATCATGTAATGATTCTAAAACCATTATGAGATGATGGATTGAGTTGTCAAAAGAGGATGAAGTAGAGCCATTGTGTGATGATTCTAAAGCCATCGTGAGATGATAGATCGAACTACCAAAATAAGACGAAGTAAAGCCATTGCGTGGTAATTCTAAATCCATCATCAGATGATGGATCAAGCTATCAAATTACAAGAGACAAGCCATATGTCCTTCAACCTTGTGCAATGTCAATAGATCACAACTGTTCATTCTAGACTGGATGTCACGTCTCAAGGATCCAACGTCTGAGTTATCTATAAATAAGCATGTACCCCACCTAAAAAAGGGCACATTTTCTAGATATTGTTCTCCTCCATTTTTATTTATTTTTCAATATTGTGGGGTAAGCTCTGAATTAGGGATTCTTGGCCGCTAGTTCAAGTTGAATTGAAGACTTTGTAATCGAGGACTTATACTTGTCAGAATTTTCATAATTGACTATTTTGGACACTTGACTTGTACATGTGACTATTTCCTTACCTTGAACATATATCTCAATTTTGAATAAACATATAAGACCATAGATTGCATAATGGCTACTCTCTGTCAAACTTACTTGACTCAATAGCTTGAAGCGTATAACGCCCAACTTTTTCACTAACATTAATTGGTGCTTTTCATTGAGAATTGAACTCAAGGATTCTCTCTCCTTATCTTTTTTGATAGCCTGCCTATCCACTCGAAGCATAAAGTTATACTATCCCACTTGAGTTTCTACTATGACAGCAAGATCTCAACAACGATCTTCCTAGCCACATTCGAACCCCTTACCTCATCCATAAACTGATCCACAAGTTAGCAGGGAACAAGAGTTGAACTTGAGAAAACTAGCTCTTCAAACTTTTGAGGAAAAGAAAAAGGTGGCTAAATATAGTCCAACCAAATGGAGTCCAAACCCCTCTCATGTGGGAAGAGATCCAACCTCTGCCTTGGCCAATAAACTAAGATTAGAAAGGCCAAACCAAAGATATAGGAATAGCATAAGACCTCGAGAATACCTATTTTCACAAGCTAGGCAGTGCTTCCAACTTCAAGCTTGAGGACTTAATTTTGAAACTGAATTGAACCATGATTTTGAAAATTTTGCAAAGAAATGGAACGATCTTGTTGACTCGACCTTCAAAAGAGGGGACTTTAAATTAAGGAAATGAAAATAAAAAAAATACTTTGAAGTTCAAAATGTCTAAATAAAGGTATAGAGATAAGCAAGGGAATCCCACAGTGACAGGGCCAAACGACAAAATTGTCACTTCTCTTCTCATTTCTCAAAAAGAAGTGTGTCTTTATAAAGGGAAAAGGTTAAACTATTAGACCGCCAAGAAAATCTAAAGAAAAGGTAAGAGACATAAGGGAGGAGCATATTGCCACCATCACAAAGTGAATGGGCATTGCACTAATGATGGTCGAACTCTGTCAGGAGTTATAGAATACTATGTAAAAAAAAGTGGATGTAACAACCCACCTCGATGTCTAAATTATGATAAAAAGGCCCATCGGAACATAGACCCATTCCAATCCTGGCTGTTGGTTGGTATAAAGAACAATATGCAGAGCTATCTATCTACACAATTAGAAACTTACAATGGAAGGATAAAATATAATATCAGAACAATGCCCATTTTATTTAAAATTCAAATGTCATAAAAACATAACATAATACCATAAATAATCGTCAACTATCCAAAGTACAATATTCCAAAGTTACAACATCATTTAATGGATACATCAAGAATAAAGGAAATAACACAAGTAGATAAATAGTAACCGCTACTAATCAGCGTCTCCGCCGCCACCTTCATAGATCTGCATCATCTCCAAACTATGTAATAATAAGGAGGGAGTCAGAGCAACAATGTTTGGTGAATAAAACCTTGAGTCTTTCTATAATAGTACTTGGGTGGTATAATTTAAATAAGAATATGTCTTACGTATCTAACCATATTATAAGTTTTCCAACTATACGCCCTTAAGACTTTCCTAGTCCAATTACATAGCCCATATCCATCATTAATAATGTCTTACAATGTAAGAGATAACACCCAAGCCACTCAATACCTTTTTAATGGGAAGTAGGCAACTCTAACCATTTAATGCCTCATTTAAGACAGGTTACCATCATTTAATACATATCTCAAGGCAGACTCCTCTTCGATACTATCTAGCAGACATTGCATGAAATCTCTTCAGGCCACTTACTACTTTAAATCTAAAGCTTGAGATATCCTCTACCATGCCCAACCTTGACCATTTAATACTTCTTTCATAGGGAAGAGGCGGGCCCTCAACCAGCCAATTAATCCTTCTACCTCCAAGAATGTCCTTCATATTATGACCTATAACCCAACCGTGGCGTCTCATATTAGCCTGACTATTCATAGGTACTGGTTGTCAGATTTACTGGGCAGGTTCACCCAACAAAATTTTGAACAAACCTCGCGTCATCCATGGTTACTTATTATAGGTGATGTCTCACATCAGCTCTAAAGTCACTCTGCTGGTAGCCACATTAGCTGGACAGACTTCTGTGTGCTTTTGACTGACCTTGCATCCCTATAACTTATCCATGATCTATAACACTATCTTAACATATTATCACACATCTCTCCGCATTCCATGTCAAGGCCTTATAAGAAAACTCTTATTTTTCCTTTGCAATTCAACTTCTTTCCTAAGTGGATTTAATTGTAATAACCTGCCTTTTCGATCATCAAAAGTCGACAGTAATACATCCATGGTATACATGTATCGAACATCCAAGTACCGAAAAGACAGATCGTTGGGGAGAAAGAAAAGAAAAGGATAGAATAGTATCTCACAATTGACAAATAATCTATAATATGTTAATGAATCTTTACAAAAGAAAACTTTTGAATACATAGATCAATTAGAGTAACTAACCTATCATCAGCTTGGACAGTTATAATATGTCCTTCCAATTGTTGATAACTACAATAAGAACAAACAGTGGAAGATAAAAGAAAATATAGAAGTACATCTTGGAGGCATCTAGCTTGTCTCTTGAAAGCTCTAAAGCGTGCAACTAAATCTGGAAAATATGCTAGGGCCGACTCAAGAATTATAAGAAAAATAACACCCAGATCACTTTGGTAAAACTAGCGTGAGTGGCATAATCAAATGGATTATTAATGTTTTATAAAACCTTTCAAATAAAGGTATCTAGTAAGACTACATCGCACATAAAGACGAACGGATTTTTATCTTACAATAACCAAAAAAATTTATAATAAAATCCATTGATATTATAATAATGTCTACGGGTTGAAAACAAATCTTAAATTATAGTTGAAATTGTTACATTAATTAAATTCCAGCACAATAGGTATACAACTAAATCCGTAAAGCCATGTATTAAAGAATGGATTCCATACAATCATAAGACACCGGGGTACCAGCTACCACAACATACCTTTAGAAAATATACCTAGAGCATCATCTAGACAACCTACAACCACAAGACCGACCCATCCCTTATTGGATAGTAATGAATATGTCATCATCCCGGTTGCTTTGCAACCTTTTCCCGAGAGTTCTCATGCACAACCAATTCTGTAAATATGTATATATGTATCTAGAAGGGTGATGATATACCCTTATGGGTGTGACCCATATAGCCCTGTTGTATCTCCCCCGATTTTAATTATTCCCGGTTGATGACGCTTGAGGCTAAGTTTTATCTCTTGAATAAAAATCCCACTTGGAATGTTAACACTGCCTCCCAAGCAGCTATGCCGTGCCATCATTTGTCCATACAAGCTGTTTAGGATATAAACAAACCAAAGGCACTATTTCTGCTACGTTCATTTTGGAATCACCCTAAGGATTAACAGCAAATAGCCCTTGCACTTCAAAGAGCTTCTTCTTTGATTCCATCATCTTTCAGATGTCTTCAATTCGAACGTTTGATTCGTTCGAAGCGGTTTTTAGATAATTCATAATTACTTGATTTTGGTCTCTTTGAACCAACATTCGACAGTTTGCTATAAACTCAATTCTGCTTCTTTCAGAAATAAACAGAAAATAGGTAAGAGCAGGGATCATCCCCTAACGGTTAAAGTGGACTTATCTCCTTATCATTTGTCCTTATCAAAGATGAATGTGCCATATAACTCAGGTGTTTCTCCTAGATATTTCCTGAGTTATATTTTAGCCAAGATTTGATAGATGGTTTTTTAACAATCAATAATAATCATGCATACATAGATTTAATTCCATATGGAATCCACTAAGCCTCAATTAATTAATCTTTCCATAAATCAAATCACTTTTCAAATCGTAAATTTAAAATACCTTTACGAAAGATATTTTCACAAACCTCTAATATATTTTTTATTATTTGGAAAACATTCATATACTTATCTCACCGGTATAATTATATTCCAACTAATTATACCTTCAATAGTTAGAAAATATATCAATATATTTATCTCAATGGTATAAGTATATTAACAATCCTTTTGGGAGGTTTCCTCTTTTCCAAAATCATATTTAAATGGGCCAAACCAAATATTATTTAAAATATTTCTTGTTATAAACCAAACTGTTATCCTTCGATGTTAAGTATGAAAAGAGTGTTTTCATACCACAATAATTAAGAAGGATAAATAGTCAAAACAAATCTCACTTCTTTATATAATTCCCTTTTTATAAGCACATTTTATATTTACATATACTTTTATAAATTTTCAAATTAATTTATAAAAATTCCGTATAAAACTCTAAAATGATTTATACCTCCTATACAAGATACCATTTGTAAATCTCCTTAAATAAATCCTTTTATTAAGTATAATTATGACAACCCACCTCCTCGATCCTCATAAATCGACACTAATACATCCTCGGTATTTAAGTACCGCAAATCCAAGTGCCAAAGAGGTGGATTATTAGGGTTTTAAAAGAAAAAAAAGGTAGAAGACAAACAAAATATAATCTCACATCGTATTCAACATTTAATTATACATATGAGTAACATATGCAATTACTCCAAATTGCTCTATCAGAGTTCCAATATGTACTAATCCAGTCGGGATAGTTAAAACTACCTAGCCTCACAAGTGCTCGTAGATACATAATACATCATACATAATACAATAGAATTAATAGATAACTTTCTACAAAGAACCCAAAATGCTCCATGCTACCTAACTACTTGGCTGGCCGGAAAAAAATAGGGCACTTAGAGTTTAAGAAGAAAAGAAAATAAACTCCAGGTCAGTCATTGGACTAACATGAGAAAACTCAAAAGAGCAGATACTTTTGAAACCAAAGGGTATCTTATAAGACCATGTCGTAAATAAACATGAACATGATTTTAGGTTATGATAACCAAAACATTAGCTATGTAAAATCTGGTGATATTATTTTTAATGACATTCTTTTGAATGAAATTTTCAGGTAAAAATACATAATCTTAGCTGAAATTGTTACATTATTAAGTTCCAACATACTAGGCTCTACAATCAAGTCTGAAGGCACTTATTGGAGAACAGATTCCATACAATGGTAAGGTAAGGGACTACCTTCCGCACAGTATTAGAAAAATGCACCGAGGTACTAACAGATGATCCTCTACCAACATAGAACTAGTCTACAATTACCGTAGATAGTATCGAATATGACATCTCCCCAGTCATTCCCGACGTATCCAGGATCATAAAGCATAAACAATATACCCAAAATATAAAGGTTAATCTAGAAAGGTGATGACCATATTCTAATGGGTGTGACCCACATAGCCCTATCACATATATTCTATTTTTATCATTCCCTAATGATGAGGCTTGAGGTAACGATTACTTTCTCATGACACACATTTCACTTGAATGCCACATTGCCAATTCCATCACACATTATTGATTTCCACATATACAACCTCTGAGCTCATTTTAGAGAGGGATGTTAAGTATATGAGAGTTACCTCGTACACCACCAAATAGACGTATGTTTGTAAAAATCAATATACATGCATTTTAGAAATGCAGTGTTAGACATTCATCCATACAAGTTACCCAAGAACATGTTAAACTGAAGGAACTCTCCTACTACATCCTGTCAGGAATCACCCTTAAGATTAATGGAGAGCGGCCCTTGCGTCGAAGATCAAATTAAGGTACTACTGCCGCATATATAAGATATGGGAAATTTCTCCCGAGGGTCAATGACAAGCAGTCGTACATTCCATCTCCTAATTTATTACCATTCCATGTCTTCACTTCTAACGCATATATTGGTTCAAGTGGTCTTCAGATAGGAATCACCCAAATCCGATCTCGGTTCCTTTGAATCAATCATTGATAAAAGATGTTAAGTTTGAGGGTGATTATTATTTCATTTCTCAGTATCTTTTGTTGAATAAAATATCGCTTTTAGAGATATAAATCTCAAAATCATATTCTTTTCTAGTATATACGGAATCATTAAACCTCTATTTAACTTTGTAAATACCAAATCAAAATCATTTCTCGTAAAACACATTGCAAAACCTTATTGAGTGAAAGGATCGATAGAAATTATACTAATTCTAATTAATATCAATTTCCCTATTCAACCTTTACTATCTATAAAATAATGGTGGAATCACCTTTTAAATTCTTAATATAGTATGGGTTTCCTCCTTGGAATTTAATACTAAGTATAAGAAGATTATTCCAACAAAATCCAAGTAGTATTAAATTTGTAAATTTGAATCTTTTTTACTTGCCATGTTTATGACATTTCAACCTTATCTATTCCTCGCCTAGGAAAGAGGTAGGTGGGCCTGGCTGCTTCTGAACATCTCCTTAGTTTAAGCACCCATTATTTGGATCTCACGAACAGAGAAATCCATTTTTATAACTCAAACCTTAGTGCTTTTAAGTCTTATTTGATCAAAACAACCTTTTTATCATTTAGAAGTCCATTTTTATGATTCAAACCTCTTTTATAACTACTTAGTATATTCATAGAATTTATTCCACATTTTTAAAGACATCCCTTCTAAAGAATTTACCGCTTTGGTTTTTGAACCGACAAAGCACAACTGTTTTGAAATTTTGGTTTGCTCAATCTTCAAAAGAAATCTAGATCCTTTTCTTTTGTTTGAAAACTATGATTATAAGAGTTCGAAAAATTCTTATTCCAAAGTATTCTGACTCTGATTCTGTCCTATAGATGGATTTAAACTTTTATGGCGCGAAATCACGAACTGTCGTTACATAACGCACGTATTTTAACTTAATTTTTATACTCGTTTTATATTTTGTCGAAACACTTTTAAATGTTTATAAAATATTTCTAAACCAATTTAAACCATTTTAAAGCGGTTTAATAATGTTGTATATACCATTTCATTTATTAAATTAAAGTAATTTCCTTTGTGATAGTGGACGTGTATTAAACGTGAATAGTTTACACATCTAAACAAACATATTATCATATCCAAACATGGTTCATAATTATCACAACCAAGCATAGATAGATATATATATATTATCTAAAATATCATAATATAAATAGAGATTTTCACCTTAGATTCACTCGAACTGACTTCGAAACGACTATAGTTCCGCCATTCAAAAGTTTAACTTGCTAAGCTTACACCAAACCTCTTAGATGGGCTCGTCCTTAGCCTTTGGTGCTTGGGTGCTCACGACCTTGCTTGGAAGAGAGGTAAGGCTCTTTCTTAGTTGGTAGAAGGTGGTGTCCGTGGGTTTCAAGGGGGAAAAGAGTGGATTTGGCTTTGGTTTTAAGGTGTTTGGTATATATATTTACTATATAAATTTAATTACTTTTTGCAATAATTATCTTCAATAATTTCCTAAGGTAGGAAGCCATTAAAGTGGAGAGGAGAAGTGAAGAAAGTTAAGAATTTATAGGAAACGAAGTGAAGATGGATGGTGGTATTTATAAGCAAAGAAGTGATAAAAAAATATCATGATATTTTTGAGCACATACATCACCATTTCTTTACGACCACTTCCTCCTCCTACCTCATCATTCACGACCGAGTACCCCCTCCCCCATATGTGTACCCACGTGCTTGTACTTTGACTGTAAGAGGTTAACTTTAGGATGCTTAACGATGAAGTTTAGAAAAATAACTTAGATATTTGAGATATATATATATATATATACACATATACATATACATATACATATATATATACATATATATAAATACATACATATATATATATATAAATACATATATATACATATATATATATATATATGTATATGTATATGTTTATATAAGCTATATGTATGTATATGTATGCAGGTGACATGTATGTGAATGCATATTTATGTGCACATGCATATATGAATATGTATATCTCAAATGATTCACAACGTTGTACAACTTTCCTGCGTTGAATCGTTACGGATCTCGATTTCCGATCATATTTCCACTTCTTATTTAATATATATAATATATTTTCAAAAAAAGTTTGATTATAATATTTCTATCATTATATAGTAATCAAAAGGGCTTATTTAATAATTAAAATCATTTAAACTCAACTTAAATTCAAAAATCACTTATTTCAAAATTGTGATATCATTGATGATGTCATAAAGGGACTTAAATTTCAAAAATAAAATAAATAATTTTATTACATATTCTCACTTATGTATATACATACAAATGAGTGTATGTATCCAGCTCCATGCACAATTTTGGATGGCCAAAGAGTTGTTTATCGATAAAATGATTTTTGATCATTTTAAAGATATTTTCCAAAGCGCATATTTTTGTAAGTATTTATTCAAAATAAGTTTATCAATACTATTTATTGTTAAAAACACCATTATTAGTGTTAAAAATTTATGTACAAATATTTTTAAATTTAAAAATTATTTTCCAAAATGATAAATTTACGGGTCATTACAGAATTCCCTCCTTAAAAGAATTTCATCCTCGAAATTACGAAAAGAAGATAACTCAAAAAGGGATATATATATATATATAATGAAATATATACAAAGATACGATAAGTGACTACACCACAAGCGGTGAGTACACTATGACGAAACAATATATTAGGCTATACATCTATCATAAACTTAGAATAAGCTTTTTTCATTCTATCTTTCATTTCCCATGTTTCCTTCTCAATCGCTTCACATTGTGATCCACAATTTGAACTGGTCATCTGATAACTGCCGAATTTAGTTCCACTTCTAAATCTTCATGTTTAGTTATTTCTATAATCTATTTCAGATCATGCTCATATTCCATAAATGGGATACGTGAAAGACGTTGTGCACACTAGACAACCTTTCGGCCAATTCCACACGATAAGCTAATGAGCCAATCCGCTCAAGGATAGGAAAAGGTCCAATAAACCGAGTTGCTAACTTTCTAGTTCTTCCAAATCTCACTACTCCTCTCATGGGTGAGATCTTCAAAAATATCAAATCTCCCACTGAAAGTTCCAAATTCCTATGCCTTGGATCGGCATAACTCTTCTGCCTACATTGTGCTTCTTTTAGCTTTTTCTAGATCACATCTACCATTTTTAAGGCCTTTCGGATCATATCGGGGCCAAGTACTAACTGGTCTCCTTTTTTGATCCAACATGCTGGAGATCTACACGGACGACCATATAAAGCTTCATATGGTGCCATATCAATGTTTGCCTGGTAGCTGTTGTTGTAGGAGAATTCCACTAAATGAAGAAGGTTTTTCCATGAACCTCCAAAATTTAAGACATAAGCTTGTAGATGATCTTCCATTACTCCATTTACCCTTTTGGTTTGCCCATCAGTTTGGGGATGGTATGCGGTGCTTAAATCCAACTTCGTTTCCAAGGTTGTCTATAATGCCTCCCAAAACTGGCTTGTAAAAATCGATTCCGGATCACTCACTATACTGCTTGGAACTCCATACAATCTTATAATTTCCTTCATGTATATCTCTACCAGGCTTGAAGCAGTCCTTGTTGGATTTATTGGACTAAAGTGTGCGCTCTTGGTCAATCGATCTACAATAACCTGAATGCCTTTATTTTCCTTCCTTATTGGAGGGAAGTCATCAATGAAATCCATCGATATCTAGTCCCACTCCCAAGTCCTAATATCAAGAGATTGGGGTAATCCAGCAACCTTTTGCTGATTGCTTTTGATCCGTTGACAATTTGTACATCTGCTGATATGGATAGAGATATCCCTCTTTATACCATCCCGTCAAAAAGTCTTCTTCATATCTTGATACATTTTGATAACTCTGGGATGTATTGAAAGTCAAGAATTGTGGCATTGTATTTGAACTTCTTGCCTTATCCCGTCGACATTTAGGACGCACACTCTTCCATTCATCCTTAATATTCCTTGATCCACGACCTTGAATCATATCCATTTCGTGGTACGGGGTTTTTCTCCACCACTTTGACCATCTTTGGAATAAACGAATCTTTGAGTTGGTTCTATTTTATACGTTAATCAAAGTTGGATGCACTATCAAATATGCTATAACGGCATTCTTTCTGCTTAGTGCATCCGCTACCACATTGGTTTTCCTGGGCATATATAGGATATCTGTATCATATGACGCGAGAAATTCTAGCCAACGCCGCTGTCTCATATTTAAGTCCTTCTGAGTGAAAAGATACTTCAAATATTTTTGATCTGTGAAGAATTCGAAATTTTCACCTATTTAAAGAAGGAATATTATTTATCAAGGTTAAACAATGTTTATCAAAATAAACTATGAGGAATTCTTATCAAGTGAATAATGCCTCCACATTTTTAACGTGAACACAATAGCTAACAACTCTAAGTAGTGTGTTGCATAATTCCTTTCATGAGTCTTCAATTGTCTATTTGCATAAGGATAACTTTTACATATTGCATCAAAACTACACCTACTCCTCTACAAGCATCCATATATACAGTTAAGCACCGCTTTCATCAATAATATCTAGAATAGGAGCGATAGTTAACCTTTTCTTGAGTTCCTGGAATGCTTCTTTACATTTTGGCGTCCATTCAAATTTAGTATCCTTCATAGTCAACTTTGTTAGATAATAGGAAATTTTAGAGGAGTCCTGAATGAATCTGTAGTAATATCCTGCCAATCCTAAGAAGCTATGAATATCCTTTGGAGTTTATGGTTATTTATAATCTTGTATAGCTGAAATCTTTCCTGGATCTACTGAGATCCATTCTCTTGACACAATATGCACAAGGAATCTTACTTCTATCTCCCAAAAGTGACATTTCAAGAATTTAGCTTTAAGTACATTACTCCTCGATATTTCCAACACGATCTCCAAATGTCTTTCATATTCCTCGTTTTTGGAGTAGATAAAAATATCATTAATACAAACCAACAAGAATTTGTTTAGCGCATCTCTGAATACTCTATTCATAAGGTCTACTAAAAAAGCGAACGCGTTGGTTAACCCAAAAGGCACAACTAATCATTCGTAAAAGCAATTCGAATCCCTTGAATGCAGTTAATGGAATGCCATCCTCAGCTATTCTTAGTTGATGGAATCCTAGGGCTAAATCCATTTGCGAGAATAACATGCACCATGAAGTTGATAAAACTAGTCATCTGTGTGGGGTAGAGGACACTAGTTTTTAATCATTTTCTTGTTTTGGTCTCGATATTCTACACAAAGCCTTAAAGAGCCATCGGCTTTGCAACAAAAACCACCGTTGGGGCCCCAACTCGAGCGACTTGGTCTAATCAATCCTTTCTTTAACAACTCATATACTTAGTTTACCAATTCAATATTTTCCTTTGGAGCCATCCTTCTAGTTGGGTGGATAACGGGTCTTGCACTAGGAATTAAGTCAATATGGAACACAATTTCCAAATGTTGTGACAAACTTTTAACTTCCTCAAAAAAGTCCTGAAATTCCTTGACAATTGGTATTACCTCCAAACCTTTTGAGATGAGTCAAGTGCATATAATAAACTATCCCTTACTGGACTGGGTTCCACATAAAATATTTCTATAAATTTTCCAAAGTTGGTCCACAAAGATACTGTTCTCTTAATGCAATCCAGAATAGCTTTATTTTGGGATAACCAGACATATCGAGTAAAACTTCGATCCTAATAAAGTCAAGGACAAATAGGTTACATGAAAAATGATGGGAAGGGTAAGTGATATGGATATCCTTGAAAACCATACAAATATTAGTCACACTGCCTATGGGGTTGGACACACAGATAGGAGTATCCACTACTTTTGTGATTGGTTTTAATTTATCCACTAATCTTTTCGCAATAAAACTATGGGAAGCTTTTGTATCGAATAATACTCTAACTGAATCATTATTAACATAGATGTTACCTACTAGAACTCCTTTGCCTTTTACATCTACGTAGGTTAAGGGTTCATCCTTTAGGGCAAAAACTCTTAGCCTGCTCTCCTTTCTTCATTAATAGGCACTTATTTTTCCAATGATCGAGTTGATGGCAGTTATGGTAGAGGCTTTTCTACACCATAGGAGAGATGGTTCCTTGCTACTGCCTTTGAACCTTCGGATTTCTACAATTTATGGAAAGATGGCCTTCTTCTTGCAATTAAAACAAGTCATCCTTAAAATGATTCTCTTATGATCCTCTCCTCGTCTTTCCTTGCCATGGCTTCTTCTCTTGTTTTGACTGTTGTTATTTCCTTGAGTGGGTACTAAGTTCTTCTTTTCTAAGGTTTCATATCGGAAGCCCATATCCAATAAGTCCATAAAGGTTCCTTTTACATGATAAGTCATCCTATCCTGATATTGTTCCTTCATTTCTGCAATAAAAATCTTTTACTTTTTGAAGGGTGTATCTACCAAACCAGGCTTGAAGCGAGATAGTTCATTCAACTTATGGGAATATTTCTCCATAGATAGTTCATCTTCTTTCAAGTCTATGAAATTCCTACAGAGACGAGATCTTCCGGCTGCTGGCATGTATTGCTCTTCATATACATCCTTAAACCTTTACCATAAGAAATTGTCCTCCGAAACATTAAAGTTATGGACTCCCACTGAGCTAGAGTCCCTACTTGTAATTTCCAAGAAATTAAGAACCTTTCTCATCCCCGAATTCAATCCTTTAAGATCCTTTCACATGATCGGAGCCAAGCCTGTACTTCAATAATGGGCTCCATTCCTTTGAACGGTTTCCCTCCCAAGCTAGTGTAATTCTTGCATAGAGTAGTAAAGTTAATTTGAGGTTGCATAGAGATTACCACATCCTTAATTACTATAGTAATTGATCGACCATTGGTGGCCGTGGTGTTGCTAACTCCCCTTCCTTGTCCTCCTCTATTACTCATCTCTATTATCTGCATATAGTAAGGAAATATTTTTTGAGTTATAGACGAGATTATCTTAGGAAATGGGCATAAAACTTGAAAATACTTATTTGGATAAAAATTTCAAATATGCATTCTCTTTGACTAAAGTCATCCTAGGGCATTACTAACCCTATCTCTAATAGGTTACCCCTATCAAGGCTTAGTTATTCGTTCAACCATAAGCTCTAATACCAACTGTGATGACCCACCGATTCGACTATCAGAAATCAACACTAATACATCCTCGGCATTCACGTACCGCAAATCCAAGTGCCAGAGAGGCGGATTATCAGGGTTCTAAAAGAAATAAAGGTAGAAGACAAACAAAATAGAATCTCACATGTATTCAAAATTTAATTATACATATATGAGTAGTACATGCAGTTACTCCAAATTGCTCCATCAGAGTTCTAGTATGTAGGAATCCAGCCAGGATAGTTATAAATGCCTATCCTCACAAGTGCTAGTAGATACATTATACATCATATATAATACAGTGAAATTAATAGATAACTTTCTACAAAGGACCCAAAATGCTCCATGCTCCATCTCAAAATGCTCCATGCTACCTAACTACTTGGCTGCCCGAAAAAATAAGGCACCTAGAAATTAGAGGAAAGAAAATAAACGGATCAGTCGTAGGACTGGAGAAAGAAAACTCAAAAGAGCAAATACTTTTGAAATCAAAGGGTATCTCATAAGACCATGCCAAACATAAACACAGATGAGTTTTTACCTTATGATAACCAAAACATTTGCTATGTAAAATCTGGTAATATTATTTTTAATGACATTCTTTTGAAAGAAACTTTTAGGTAAATACACATAATCTTAATTGAAATTGTTACATTATTAAATTCCAGTATACTAGGCTCTACAATCAAGTCTGAAGGCACTTATTAGGGAATAGATTCCATACAATAGCAAGGTAAGGGATTAACGTCCATATAATACATCTCTAGAAAAATGCACCGAGGCACCAACAATGGTCCTCAACCAACATAGAACTGACCTATCTTTACTGTAGATAGTACCGAATATAACATCACCTAGGTTGTTCTCGACCTATCCGGTATCCTAAGGCATACATACCATACCCGAAATATAAAGGGTAATCTAGTAAGGTGATGACCATATCCTAATGGGCGCGATCCATATAGTCCTGCCGTATCTATAATGTTTTTATCATTCTCGGGTAATGAGGCTTGAGGAAACAATTACCTTTCTCATAGCACACATTTCACTTGAATGCCATATTGCTAATTCCATCACACACTATTGATTACCACAAATATACAACCTCTGAGCTCGTACGTCTTAGATAAGGATGTTAAGTAAAGGAGGGTTGCCACCTACACACCAAACAGATGTACGTTTGTAAAAATCAATGTATATGCATTTTAGAAATGCAATGTCAGACATTCGTCTCTACAAGTTGTCCAATAACAAGACAAACCGAGGAACACTCCTACTACTTCCTATCAGGAATCACCCCTAGGATTTGTATCGAGCAGCTCGCATCAAAGATTAAATGAAGATACTACTACCACGTATATATGATATGAGAAATTTCCCCCAAGGGTCAGTGGCATGCAGCCTTGCATTCCATCTTCTAATTTATTATCATTCCATGTCTTCACTTTGAATGTGTATTTTGGTTTGAAGTGTTTTTCGGATAGGAATCGCCCAAATCCGATCACGGTTCCTTCGAACCAATCATCAATAAAAGATGTTAAGTTTGAGGATGATTATCATTTCATATATCAGTATCTTTTATTAAATAAAATATCTCTTTTAGAGATAAAATCTTTAAATTGTATTATTTTTCAGTATATATGGAATCATTACACCCCTCCTTAACTTTGGAAATACCAAATCAAAATCATCTCTCATAAATCACATTGCAAAACCTTATTGAGTAAAAGTGGATGATATAAATTATACTAATTCTACTCAATATCAATTTCTGTATTCAACCTTTACTATCCATCGAATTACGGTGGAATCACCTTTTAAATTCTCATGGATAGTATGGATTCCTTTCTTGGAATTTAATGCCATGTATAAGAAGATTATTTCTACATAATCCAAGTTGTATTAAATTTGTAAATTTAAATTTTTATACTTGCCTCGTTTCCGACATTTTAACCTTATTTATTCATTGCCAAGGAAAGAGGCCAGGTGAGCCAGACACTGGTTGCTCTTGAACATCTCCTTAGTTTAAGCACCCCACATCCAAAACTTATGAATATAAAAATCCAGCATACTCACCGGTTTTTAGAGCCAAGATTAATTCATTTATTTATAACAGCTTTTCTTTTAGCCATTTATTGAAATTCCTTTGAAAGAAATTTTAAAACTTCCAAATCATCTTTAAAATACTTAATTATTTATTTGTAAACATTAATTAAAGATTTAGAAAAGAGTAATTAAGTTTAAATCTATATTTCAAAAGTTATTAAAAACATTGCAAAAAGTGCTACGAATAGTGCTTTTAAGGCCTATTTGATCAAAACAACTTTTTTTCATTTAGAAGTCCATTTTTATAAGTCAGATCTCTTTTAAAATATTTTAATATATTTATAAAATATATTCCATATTTTCAAAAAATTAAAAATATCCATTTTAAAGAATTTATCGCTTTGCTTTCCGAACTGACAAAGCTCGACTATTTTAAAAAGTTGGTTTACAAGCTGTGACGGCCCATTGTAGAAGTAAGCCAAAACAAAACTTAAGAATCATGGCTTAATATTTGATCAAAAGTGGCATGAAACATATAAGAAAAGCACTTCAATTTATCATCCAAAAACATAAAAAACTACACAAAATGCAAAAATACAATAGCAAGGTCTGAAATCTTCTTTAGGTTCAACTTTAAAACATAATTTGAATGACTTAATTACCTCTGAATGGTCTAAAAATTGATACACACAAAGTAGAACAATTTATCTATCAACTGCATTAAGATTCACCGAATTCCAACATGAAATGCAAAAGATATGGAATTTCAATTTTTAGAATCAATATTTCAAAATCGACGAAATGAAATCTTGATTTTTTTTGAAAGTTATGATTGTAAGAGTTTAGAAAAAAAATTATTTCAAAAAATTCCAACTCTTATTCCATCCTATAGATGGATTAAACTTTTACGGCACGAAATCGCGAGCTGACGTTATGCGAAATCGCGAACTGGCGTTACGCGACGCGCCTATTTTAACTCAATTTTCATATTCTTTTCCAAACTTTTTCAAAAAACTTTTAAATGTTTTTAAAACATTTCTATTTCAATTTAATCAGTTTCAATAAGGTTAACAATCTCATATACACCATTGTATTTATTAAAGGAAAACAATTTCCATTGTGATATTCGACGTGTATTAAACGTGAATTTTTTACACATCCAAACAAATACATTATCATATCGAAATATGTTTCACAATTATCACAACCAAGCATAGCCAAAAATACATATCATCCAAAATATCATAACATAAATAGATTTTCTTACCTTAGATTCAATTGAACTTACTTTAAGACGACTATAGCTCCGATCTTTGGAAAATTTAACTTGCTACGCCTACACTAAAGCACCTAGATGGGCCCGGTTTTGGCCTTTGATGCTTGGGTGCTCATGGCCGAAGGCTCGGTCTTCGATGGTAGGAGGTGGTGGCCGTGGGTTTCAAGGGGGGAAAGGAGTGGATTTGACTTTGGTTTTGAGGCATTCAATAATATATATTTACTACATAAATTTAATTACTTTTTCCCATAATTTTCTTCAGTAATTTCTTAAGTTAGGAAGCCATTAAAGCAGAGAGGAGAACTGAAGAAAGGTTAGGAATTTATGAGGAAACGAAGTGAAGATGGATGTTAGTATTTATAGGCAAAAAAGTGATAAAAATATCATGATATTTATGTGCACATACATCACCGTTTCCTCACCATCACTCCCTCCTCTTACATCTTTACTTATGGCCAAGTACTTCCCCATGTGTGTACCCATGTTCTTGTACTTTAGGTGTAAGAGGTTGACATTAGGACGCTTAAGGATGAAGATTTAGGAAAATATCTTATATATATATATATATATATATATATATGTTTATATATGCTATATACATATATGTGCAAGTAACATAAATGTGCATGTATAAACATAAGCACATGTATATGTGCTTATGTATATCTCAAATGATTCACAATGTTGCATAATTTTTCTATGTTGAATCGTTACAGATTTCGACTTCGATTTCTGGTCATATTTTCACTTCTTATTTAATATATATATATATATATATATATATATATATATATATATATATATATATATATTGCATGTGTGTATGAGTGTGTGTGTGTTAGTGCGTGTATTTGTAAAAAAAAGTTTGATAATAATATTTCTATCATTACATAGTAATTAAAAGGGCTCTATTAATAAGTAAAATAATTATTAAATCATTTAAACTCAATTTAAAGTCAAAAATAATTTATTCCAAAAAAAGATATCATTGATGATCATATAAATAGATTTAAATTTCAAAAATAAAATAAATAATTTTATTACATATTGTCACTCATATATATATATATATATATATATATATATATATATAAATGAGTGTATAGCTCCGTGCGTGACTTTGGATGGCTAAAGAGTTGTTTATCGATAAAATGATTTTCAGTCATCTTATCGATATTTTCCAAAGTGTATATTTTTTAAATATTTATTTAAAATAAGATTATCAATATTATTTACTATTCAAAAAACCATTATTAATGTTAAAAATCTTATATATGATTATTTTAAAATTTTAAACATTATTTTCCAAAATGATAAATTCGCAGGTCGTTACAATAATTCTATTTATAAAATAATTTATCATTTATAAACACCTTTACTTAATTAAATAATTACCTTTAAAAATCATAATTTGATAATTAATTAACTCGAACCCTCATTTCTAAAATTAATAATTAACTTTAAGCATCGTTAACTAAATTATAAATTACTTTAAACCATCCTTAGAAATATAGTTAACCAACTTACTTTAAATCATTTCCAATAAAATAGTTAATTAACTAACTTTAAAACATCATTTATACTAATATAAATGCTCAACCTCAAATTATTAATAAAATTGGAGTTAATTTAAAACCAAAACATACATATTCGAAAAGAGGCTTAGCGACCACAATGGTACAAAATCAGTTACCATTTTCTTGAATTTGACTTTTCTAGTCACATAATAGGTATTTACATAAGATAATACATATATAAATAAAATCAATTAGTAATCACCGACTAAACCAACACTTATCCCATATAAATTAACTGGCATACAATTCAATGTCCAAATCAATATGTTACCTGAATGGGGATTTATTCTACTAACATATGTCATCAATATTCTGCCCAATTAAATTATAACATAATGGTGTTTTATTCTGCTAAACAGATGTCAAAGTTTAGTATAACTTACCCATATTTTTTTTTGGCTACTTAATGTCTCAAACAAAAGAGAATCATTTGTATTTAAATTCTTTTACTTATAAAGGAAGCTGATTTTAAATAAAAATTGATCCCTGGAAATAAGGTAATCAAAATTTAAAACCTTTATTAAATTAATTTAAAACAAGTTTATACCTTGATTTATATCTTAATTAAACCTTAATCAAATCTTTATTAATCAATTAACTAATAATTAAACTCTACCTGATAGCAATTAATTAATAATTAAACATTAAATAATTAATAATTAATTAAATAATTAATAATTAATTAAATAATTAAACCTTAATTAAATAAAAATTAATACTTAATAAATTTTTTACTTGATTAATAAATAATTAAAACTCTTTTAATTAATTGGCTATAATTATCTCACTTTATTATTTCCTAAGTACTAGTTACTTTCACTTTATTACTAATTAATAAATTATTATTTTTATATAACTAATTAATTGAATAGTATTTAAAAATCATACTTAATTTAGTTATTATTAACTTTTATACTTGAAGTATGTTTTGAAAATGCTTTCAAAAAATATTTAAGATAAAACATTTTGACTTTAGAAAAAGAGTTTGATTTCTCAAACTACATCTATAGCGACATCACTATGGATACCATAACTTCAAGTTAGTTTCTACATCAACATTTCAACTTTAACTCTTTAAAACTTTACTTACTTTATGAAGCATATTTGAAAACTAAAATAAATTTTGAAGTTTTGAAATATTTTTGCAAATTAAACTAGTAAAAACATGATTTAGTTTAAGGGATCTTAAGTCACTTTAACAACTCAAATTGCTAGCTTTCTTAGAAAATACAATGCATTCACATGATCCTAACATTAATTTACATGCCACAACTACAAACCATAAGCAAGATCACAAATTTCCAACCACTCTCAATATTTAGACTTCGAATTTCAAGTCTAACTCAATATCACATGCAAGCATATACATATATAACCGAACAATATAAATAATCCATCAAATCAACCAATAATTTTCAAATAAAAATAGAGAACATAATAATAAGTCTTTCCCAAAATGAAACGAATTTTACTCACCAAAAGCTATGTAAACAAACCAAATTATGTCTAGAGCTTGGAATGGCCTTAGATCTTGGATCTGTCTTAGTCAAAATTAGATTTTAGACTTAGAAAGTGGAGTTTGGGTTCGGCTTAGGGTGTGTAGGATCGGCCATGCTTTTTAGAGGTGGTTTAGACTATTTTTTGGAAAGAGAAGTGGTGTAAGAAAGAAAGGAAGGTGTTCAAATGATTTTTAATAGTTTAGAAGTGGAAAAGGAGAAGAATTTTAAACTTTGAAAAAGACATGGAAGCTAAAAAAATGTTTTAGGGCTTTGAAAAGGAGAATAGAAAGTTTTGAAATAAAGAAGTGAAAATAAAAAGGAAATTAAAAAAAATATAGTTTTATATAAAATGGAAATAGTAATTTACCCTTTAAGTACATACCCTCCATTATTTTTATGCGACCTCATCACCATCTCCTGCCTTCCTATCTTATTGCAAACGTTATCCCTCCCTCTTGCATGTTTCCATCATCTTATCACATCTTAGTACCATACATAGGAAAACATATTGGATGATAGGATGGATCATGTACTTAAACCACTTTTATACTTAAGATATCAAATCCATCATTTCATTTCAATTTTAAAATAAATTATTATTATTATTTTACCTATTTATATATTTCAAAATAAAAGTTTTTTAATCATTTAATTTTTTTAAAATGTATACAAAGGTTCAACGATTTTCTATAACTTGTTGTGCGATAAAAAATTGAAATTCCAAAAAACGGTTTTCGGTCACATTTTCTGTTTTCATCAACCTACCTATTTTAGTAAACAAAATTTAAAAATGAATTTCCTATCATTAGTTATAAATTAAAGAGGGTTATTTAATATTAAAACGATTAATTGAATATCTAAAATTAATTAAATATTCACACATCAAAGCAATAAAATCTTGGATCGTTACATTAAAGATAATTAACACACCATTAACTGTGTAATTAATACGTTATAATTATAAGTTATTTACGCTTATATGTATATAAACTTAACTCCGCCTATGTAGTTTTCTATGCAGCTTGTCCCAAACTAGGATACGAAGGATTTTTGTGATTGGCTTGGCGAGCCAACATAAAAACCATAGCTTCTCTTATGGAAATGGAACCTTATTATATTTCATTGGGGCGTAAACCACTTAGCGACGCACCATATCGAGGCTCGGGTATAGTGATAAGTGAGCAAGGGCTGGATCTCCACTCTATTTGTGGCGCGCCATATCGAAGCTTGGGTACGGTGATAAATATGCAAGGACTGGCTTGTCACTCCTTTAGTGACACGCTACCTCAATGCCCCGGTGTAGTGATAGAGCAAGGGTCTTTGCACTTTACTCGATGAGTGCGAGAGGCAAGGAAGATAGTGGATGAAAGTAGGATTTGATTAGGTAGTTGGAATGTAGGATCCTTAACATAAAAGTTAAGAGAGATAGTCGATACTATGACTAGGAGACGTGTAAATATCTTATGCATTCAGGAGACCAAATGGGTGGGACAAATGGAGAAGGAGGCTGGGAACACAGGCTTCAAGTTATGATACATGGAAAAAGAACGTAACAAGAATGGGCTAGGCATCTTAATTGACAAGAAACTTAAAAACGTAGTGGTCGATGTTTGGAGACAAGGTGACAAGATCATCCTAGTCAAGTGGTAGTTGGTGATATGGTTCTGAGTGTCATTAGCGGCTATACCCTACAAGTAGGCCTAAGCGAAGCCGTTAAGTGGAATTTTTAGAAAGAGTTAGATATCATGGTTAGAGATGCGCCTAATAGCGAGAAACTTTTCATAGAAGAAGATTTCAACGGCCATGTTGGTACAACTAATGGGGGGTTTGAGAGAATGCATGGTGGTTTTGGATATGGCAATATGAACCAAGAAGGAAAATAAATATTGCGTTTCATCATTGCTTATGACCTCATGATATACCTTCTTTAGAAAGAGACAATCGCACTTAGTTACTTTCAGTATTGGCCAACACTCTAGCCATATTACTTTGTCCTTACTAGAAAAGATGACAAATGTTCTCATGTAAATTGCAAAGTAATACCTGGAGAAAACGTCATCTCACTACTTCGGCTTTTTACATCTGAGTTTCGTCTTCGAATATGTGTTCGACGGGATAAAGGAGCCAAGATTAGTCGGATGAAAACGGTGGAAGCTCAAAGAAGATACCTTACGGGTGTTTAAGGATAGAGTAATGAGAGAAGGGATATGGAATATGGAAGGAGTAGCAAATGATGTGTGAGATGAGATGGCATGCGCATTCAGAATGTGGCTACTGAGGTGTTTGACATAACAAAAGAAAATAAACGTAAACCTAAAGATTCATGGTGATGGAGTAGTGATGTGCTAAACGCTATCAAAAAGAAGAAGGAATGCTAAAAGTTCTCACATCATCACATGAACGAGGACAATATACAAAAGTACAAAGTGGCAAAGAAGAATGCAAAAAGAGCAGTGAGTGAAGCAAGGGATCGGGCGTGAAGATCTGTATTAAAATCTAAGTATGAAGGAGGGTGAAAAAAGTCTATAGGATAGCTAAGCTCCACGAGAGGAAGACGAGATAATTTAACCAAGTTAAATGCATTAAGGATAACAATAATATACTTTTGGCAAAGGACGATGAATAAAAAATAGATGCAGAGATAACTTCGACAAGCTATTCAATAAGAAGGTGATAACAATATGATCGAGCTCGATGACTCTTTTGATGACACCAGTGGACATTTTGTTCAAAGAATTCAGGATTCCTAGGTAAAGTATGCACTAAAATAGATGAAAGCCGACAACCCATTGGGGCCTAATGACATCCCATTGAAATGTGGGGATGCCTTGGAGATTTAGGGATAGCCTGATAGCCTAATAAATTAAGCTGTTCAATAATATTTTCAAATCAAACAAGATGTTAGGTGAGTGAACGAGAAGCATATTAGTTCCAATTTTTAAGAATAAAGGAGATATTCAAAGTTGCATAAACTATAAAGAAATTAAGCTTACGAGTCATACAATGAAGCTTTGGGAGAGTCATTAAACATCGATTAAGAAGGATGACAAGCGTTTTAAAAAACCAATTTGGTTTCATGCCTGAAAATGTTGAATATGCGAGTATATGATTTTTGTTTGATGATAATAAACATATATACATTCGTTTAAATGTATTTGTTAATATACTATTTTATTTTTCACAGATTAAATAAATATTTGCTGAATAAAATAAATAACACGGAATTTGAATTCAAACGAATATTTTATTCAAACAAATATTTATTACAATTTTGATAGTACAATTTCTAGCTCTCACTATACACTATACAACTTTGACACAAATTCAATTACATCACAATTTCATATTTACATAAATTCCTCACTACATATCACTCACACTCGTATTTTTATCTTCAACTTCTTTCCAGTTTGAATCCAGCATCTGAGCTATTTGCAAAAATATTCACTAACGCAGTAAAATTTAAAAAGAAATATTTTTGCAATATAAAATAAAATGTGAATTTTGAAAATGATATTTGCCTCAGTTTTTTGGGTTGTTCGTCATCATTTATATTTGAATTCATCACATACGAACAATGTGACATGCACAGTGTATCACTGTACATGCCACAAGGCCGTGCACATCGATATACACTTGATAATGCTACAGGGACAGGTGAGCACAAGGTCAAACTCAAATAAAAAGACGGGTTCAACTCAGGTGCAATATAAATAAAATATCGACTTAAGCACAAGGTCAAACCCGAGTTGTGAAACTGGATTCAACATAGGTGCAACTCAAATGCACACATGAATGCTATGATCAAAGTATGCATGTATACATATCGACCAGGCAGCAAACAAAGTCAACAAAACATGCATCATATACATGGCAATCAAACTGAAGTATAGAGCATAAGCAAGTATCAATGAACTGGTCAGAACAAAGCCATATGAAGTAGATATGGATATGCAGGCATGTCAAAAAGACCAACTCAATGCGACTCAAGAGTACACATGATACATGAAGTAATGCAATGCTCAAAAGACATAGTACACAAGCCTGCAATTTCAATCCAAACCAAACTGCAACAAGCAGCAGTGTGCAAGTGCAAAGACAAATGCACATGTCAACAGAACGCAAAGCCAAGCATATACACGAATGCACCAGAGTGTAAGCAACAGGGCCAAAGCAATTCAGATCAACACAGCAACAATGGTGATCAATATCCAGATGTCAACAAACATGCAAACTGCTCAGGTATCAACAAGTGCTAGCCAGAAGAAGATGCATCAGTAGAGTCATGGCAAATTCGAGCTAATGTAAATATACAGAGACACCATACAACATACACAATGTGAAGACCACCAGTGCACAGACTCAAGGCAACAAGAATGGCCAGAAATTGTGCAACATGGTTAGAAGCAAGGCAACAGAGACTCAAGCAACAACATGGACTGCAACAAACATCAGCAGGTACAAGATGCCCAACCCAAATGAATATCAATGCAAATCAGCAGAGCCACATCACTAGGCCGAAGCAGTGCAATGACTTAACAGTATCAATATCAAGATTTGTACCAAATCAAAACAATATCGAGCAGCAAATTTTCCAAAAGAAGCATCAGGAAATCAAGCAACAGTCGACAGGCCAGAGGTTCAAGTGTTAACACGACTCATTGCAACGGAGAGTATGCAACATGACTAGTGCTCAATGATCAAACATGAAAACAACATGTACAGTGATATGCAGCAAGGTAAACAACACTTTAAATGAAATCGAGCATGTGGACAGTTCGAACAATATCCTCGGGGACGAATACAAAAATGAACAGAGTCGAAGCAACACAACAGCAATTTGTTAAAACATGCAAAACAAGAATGCAAAGTTTACAAAGTATCAATGACTGAGCCGATAAATCAAAATATATAACCAAGTCAAAGCCGGTGGTCATCACAAAATCCAAGTCGAAGTCAACCAGAGAAAATCATGAAATTGAATCAACACCATGTCAACCAAGTAACACAAGTATATACGAATTGAAGAAGTCAGAGATCAATCTCAGCATCAAAACAAAATCAAGTGGCCGAGATGAATATTTGACAAATTCAAATAAGTTTATACAAACGAAAATAAAGGAGATCGAACGCATATATAACCCAATCATCATCGGCAATCAATGCATGGAGTTCAAGTACGAATACACAAAAGCACAAAAGCATAAAATTAAATACCGAATCGAAGTTGAACTCCATCAACTCGAAGTAGCCAGAGAGAGAGCAAGGAGAAATCGATCGAGCAAGGCAACTCTTGAACAACCATAGATTCGATCGAAGTAATGACGGCTCTTCGAAAGCCCTAAATCTGGAAAAGGAACGAAGCCCTAAATTTGCAAGAGGAACGACCACCATTATACAAGCAAACGAACGGCGCAAAGAAAAAGAGACGGGTCAAATTACAAAAGGGGGCCGGCCTATTTCTCTAAAGAGATTTTTTTAAAAAAGGGCTTTAAATTTTTAAATAGGGTTATTTTAGTTTTTAAATTGTTTTTTAATTTGTATTTTCTTTTTTAAACCGTTTATTTTTCTAGTCATGTGACTAGGGGACAAGCTACATGGCGTAGCTTGAGAATTCGCAACTCAGTGGCTGAGTTGTGGCAGGGTTTTGAGCGTAGAGTTAGATTTAGTCGATAGCGGGTGTCGCGAGTTTACATGTGTAAGCGAGGGACTATCTAATTTCTAGTAGAAACCTTGGGGGCAGCACGTAGGCAGGGTTTTGCCAAAGCTGGGTAAATTCTGTGTCGTTCTATTTCTGCATTTATTATTCTGCTATTATCTGTGCTGCGATTGTTCTGTGATCTGTGTTGAAATTATTTTATAAGCTTCCGCAATTAATTTTAACCATCACCCTATTCACCCCCCCTCTAGGGTGAAATCGATCCTACAAGTGGTATCAGAGCTAGGAACAAAAGCCGTTTTTGTTTTAATTTTTTTTACAAAAATCAATTTTTGTTTTAAAAATTCGTGTTTTTAAAAATTGGTTTTTGTTTTAAAAATTTGAATTTTTGAAATGGCTTCTTTTGTTAATACTTTTGTTGAGGGTCGCTCCAATATTATTCCTTCTATTTTCGATGGAACAGATTTTTTGAATTGGAAATTGGAAATTGAAAATGGAATTTTATTTAAAATCTGTTAATATTAAATGTTGGGATATTATTGAAAATGGGTGTGATATAACAGATAAGAAAATTATCTCGATTAATGCTATGGCTATGCATTTTTTATATTCTCATATTAATCAAGATAATTTTAATTTCATCTCTCATTGTGAAAATGTATAGGAAATCTGGAATGCTTTAATTGCAATATATGGTGCAAAAGTCAACAGCAATGAGAAGTCCTCCACAACCGACTCAGTTAAAGAAATGTGCTTAACAGCATTTGTAAAAAGCAGTTGTGATGAGGATGATGATGATGGAGCAGCTGAGCTGGCGTTAATAATGAAGAAATTCAAAAGATGAAATCACTTATATAGAAATCCAACTCTAAATCAAGAATTAAAAGGCAGAATAATCGAAGCACTAGATAATTCGGAAGAACACGGGATCATTTGCAGCAAAACCGGTGATATCAAGCCCAATTATCCCCGTTTTCAACTCGACAAAGAAAAGGAATCAAAAAGAAGATGTTTTGCAGCCATGTGGAATAAAAGCGATAGCAGTGAGAGTGAGAAAGCAGATATGTGCCTTCATGGGAATATAACCGATAGCGACGATGACGAGCCAAGCGAGGTATCAAAACTTACTCACTCTGAATTACTTATTTATTTCCATGAAGCAAATGGCTGTTTTGAACGGCTTCGGGATAAGTATGCCAAACTTGAATCACAAAACGATACTTTGATAGATTTAAATAAACAACTTGACCAATTAGTTAAAACCTATCAAAGTAGGATCCCTAAGTGTGATAAGTGTCCAACATTCGAAGAAGAAATTAGAAAATTAGAAATCAGAATAAAATCACCTGAAAATAAAATTTTGATTTTAAAAGAGAATGAAAATACTAGGAGAGAGAATTCTATTAAAAAGTGCACACAATTGTTAAACGAGAATGAATCTCTCAAAACACAAGTCCAACAATTGTCAACGACTTTAGATAAGTTTTCAAAAAGTGAAAAATCATTGAATATGCTATTAGGAAAGCAAACTATTAATACGGTTAGACAAGGACTTGGATATAATTGTTCGAAAATTGTTGAAAGCGATATTAATCAAGTCAACTCAATGTGCACGATTTGTAGAAAATACGGACACAACCACAATAATTGTTGGTATAGACCCAAACATGTGAAAACTATACCGATTTGGGTTCCAAAAGGCACAAATATAAAATCTCTCAAAGTTAAACAAATTTGGGTGCCGAAGGGAACAATTATAAATAGTTTTGGGCCTTTACAAAATTGTTTTTCAAAATATTCTGCCACTAACAACCATGGACCTATAAAAACAAATAGGTCACATAAATCTTTTCTCGTGTAGGTGTGGTGGCAGGCTAAGGAACAACAACAGTTTTCTCTGGATTTTGGCTGTTCCAGAAACACAACGGGAGACAAAGCAAAGTTCCTTAGCCTAGTATAAAGGTGATAGAATCACAATGGACAACGACGAAAAATTATCGTAAAGGTAAAACAGGTAAAGCTATATTAATTTGAACGATAAATTAAATGTGATAATCTGCACCGTATTCTGAATTAAAATCAGCCAAAATTGAGATGATGAAAAGATGATGATTTTGACTCTGACTTATTCTAAATAGTTGGCCAATTATATTCTTATGCCAAAAACACTATAATAATCTCTAGATTCTTTGAATTACTTCATATATATCAGTTTGGATTAAAAATAGTGTTTTGTTGGATAATACAATTGGTTATAATACGGCTAACTCTATATACGCGGTTTTTGATTATTTTCACGACTTCAATTCAAATTCAAAAAAATGTCATTTAAAATGCTATTAAAATTGAGTTTGAAATTTTTGGTGCATACTTTGGTCAATCAAATTCAATTAATGATGATTTTGAGTGAAAAATAAATTCAGATGCAGATTACACTGGTAATCTAGTTGATAGAAAAATTACTATTTGGACGTGATTTTTGAGACATTTAGTAACTGCATCGTTTTTCAAAGAAAATATCTGCATATTTTTCATTTCAAACAATTTTCAAATAGCAGAAAATTTTCTTATAAAACCCCCTCGAGAAAATCATTTTTGACCATATTTTCAGATTAGTCATTTAGAAAAATTAATTTCATGATTATTTTTGAATTTGATTTTAAATGACTATTTTGACTAATCTGACTCCCTAATGATTATCGAAAAGAAAAATAGCGATTGAAAAAGTGATGAGTGTTGATATTGGTCATATATTATAACTCGAGAAAGTATAATTAGAAAATTTCTTTAGAAATTTAAACAAGAGTTATAAAACTTTTTGTTGGTAAAAATTCCATGACCATCTCTATATCTATCATATTTCTAACGACCATCACTCATCAAAATTCTATATAGTTTTTCGATGTGTGGTACTTTAAACAGGAATCGTTCGTTTTTCATTTTAACATTTTTTTAAAAAATAATAATAATAATAATGAAAATAAAAATAAATAAATACCAAGTATTCACTCTCATTTAAAAGTCCTCATGGTTATGCATGGGTGAATTACTTGGAATTTGTTATGTGCTTCCATGCTCATTTAAAAGTCCTCACGGTTATGCATGTATGGAACGCATATCAAAAGTTGATTTTTAAAATAAACAAGTTGATTTTAATCCCATTTAAAAGTCCTCACGGTTATGCGTGGTTAGAAGATACTTGAATTCATTTTTTTAAAATAAAATTGGAATACTACTAATCTCATTTAAAAGTCCTAACGGTTATGCATGGTTAGTAGGTATTCAAATTCATGATATAAATATACCACAAATAGACACAACTGTATGGTTTTATATGATGACATCATTCCCATCATTCTAAAAGTGGAATATGCGCCTAACAAAATATTTATGATTTTTGTTTGATTTTTTATCGAAATTTAATATTTATATTCAATTGAGTTTTAATGTTGAATTAATATCGATCACCTTATCTCTATTTTCTCTAACACTATTATTCTTTTGCTGATAACAAAAGGGGGAGAGAAAAGTTAAGATTTTGTCAAATAAAATCAAGCAAAGGTCAAATAATTTTCCATCTGCATCTAGACTCATTTGCATATTTTTATTTGTATGCATATATGTAGGGGGAGTATTGTGTAGAGAGGGAGCATTCAAATAGGGGGAGCAAATTGAATGATCAAATACATTTAATAAATTCAAAATCTTAAATATATGTTTGTTATCATCAAAAGGGGGAGATTGTTGAATATGCGAGTATATGATTTTTGTTTGATGATAATAAACATGTATACATTCGTTTAAATGTATTTGTTAATATACTATTTTATTTTTCACAGATTAAATAAATATTTGCTAAATAAAATAAATAACACGGAATATGAATTCAAACGAATATTTTATTCAAACAAATATTTATTACAATTTTCATAGCACAATTTCTAGCTCTCACTATGCACTATACAACTTTGATACAAATTCAATTACATCACAATTTCATATTTACATAAATTCCTCACTACATATCACTCACACTCGTATTTTTATCTTCAACTTCTTTCCGGTTTGAATCCAGCATCTGAGCAATCTGCAAAAATATTCACTAACGCAGTAAAATTGAAAAAGAAATATTTTTGCAATATAAAATAAAATGTGAATTTTGAAAATGATATTTGCCTCTGTTATTTGGGTTGTTTGTCATCATTTATATTTGAATTCATCACACACGAACAATGTGACATGCACAGTGTATCACTGTACATGCCACAAGGCCGTGCACACCGATATACACTTGATAATGCTACAGGGACAGGTGAGCACAAGGTCAAACCCAAATAAAAAGACGGGTTTAACTCAGGTGCAATATAAATAAAATATCGACTTAAGCATAAGGTCAAACCCGAGTTGTGAAACTGGATTCAACACAGGTGCAACTCAAATGTACACATGAATGCTATGATCAAAGTATGCATGTATACATATCGAACAAGCAGCAAACAAAGTCAACAAAACATGCATCATATACATGGCAATCAAACTGAAGTATAGAGCAAAAGCAAGTATCAACGAACTGGTCAGAACAAAGCCATATGAAGTAGATATGGATATGCAGACATGTCAAAAAGACCAACTCAATGCGACTCAAGAGTACACATGATACATGAAGTAATGCAATGCTCAAAAGACATAGTACACAAGCCTGCAATTTCAATCCAAACCAAACTGCAACAAGCAGTAGTGTGCAAGTGCAAAGACAAATGCACATGTCAACAGAACGCAAAGCCAAGCATATACAGGAATGCACCAGAGTGTAGGCAACAGGGCCAAAGCAATTCAGATCAACACAGCAACAATGGTGATCAATATCCAGATGTCAACAAACATGCAAACTGCTCATGTATCAACAAGTGCTAGCCAGAAGAAGATGCATCAGTAGAGTCGTGGAAAATTCGAGCTAATGTAAATATACAGAGACACCATACAACATACACAATATGAAGACCACCAGTGCACAGACTCAAGGCAACAAGAATGGCCAGAAATTGTGCAACATGGTCAGAAGCAAGGCAACAGAGACTCAAGCAACAACATGGACTGCAACAAACATCAGCAGGTACAAGATGCCCAACCCAAATGAATATCAATGCAAAGCAGCAGAGCTACATCACTAGGCCGAAGCAGTGCAATGACTTAACAGTATCAATATCAAGATTCGTACCAAATCAAAACAATATCGAGCAACAAATTTTCCAAAAGAAGCAACAGGAAAATCAAGCAACAGTCGACAGGCCAGAGGTTCAAGTGTTAACACCACTCGGTGCAACGGAGAGTATGCAACATGACTAGTGCTCAATGATCAAACATGAAAACAACATGTACAGTGATATGCAGCAAGGTAAACAACACTTTAAATGAAATCGAGCATGTGGACAGTTCGAACAATATCCTCGGGGACGAATACAAAAATGAACAGAGTCGAAGCAACACAACAGCAATTTGTTAAAACATGCAAAACAAGAATGCAAAGTTTACAAAGTATCAATGACTGAGCCGATAAATCAAAACATATAACCAAGTCAAAGCCGGTGGTCATCACAAAATCCAAGTCGAAGTCAACCAGAGAAAATCACGAAATTGAATCAACACCGTGTCAACCAAGTAACACAAGTATATACGAATTGAAGAAGTCAGAGATCAATCTCAGCATCAAAACAAAATCAAGTGGCCGAGATGAATATTTGACAAATTCAAATAAGTTTATACGTACGAAAATAAAGGAGATCGAACGCATATATAACCCAATCATCATCGGCAATCAATGCATGGAGTTCAAGTACGAATACACAAAAGCACAAAAGCATAAAATTAAATACCGAATCGAAGTTGAACTCCATCAAATCGAAGTAGCCAGAGAGAGCAAGGAGAAATCGATCGAGCAAGGCAACTCTCGAACAACCACAGATTCGATCGAAGTAATAACGGCTCTTCGAAAGCCCTAAATCTGGAAAAGGAACGAAGCTCTAAATTTGCAAGAGGAACGGCCACCATTATACAAGCAAACGAACGGCGCAAAGAAAAAGAGACGGGTCAAATTACAAAAGGGGGCCGGCCTATTTCTCTAAAGAGATTTTTTTTAAAAAAGGGCTTTAAATTTTTAAATAGGGTTATTTTAGTTTTTAAATTGTTTTTTAATTTGTATTTTCTTTTTTAAACCGTTTATTTTTCTAATCGTGTGACTAGGGGACAAGCTACGTGGCGTAGCTTGAGAATTCGCAACTCGGTGGCTGAGTTGTGGCAGGGTTTTGAGCGTAGAGTTAGATTAATCGATAGCGGGTGTCGCGAGTTTACGTGTGTAAGCGAGGGACTATCTAATTTCTAGTAGAAACCTTGGAGGCAGCACGTAGGCAGGGTTTTGCCGAAGCTGGGTAAATTCCGTGTCGTTCTATTTCTGCATTTATTATTCTGCTATTATCTGTGCTGCGATTGTTCTGTGATCTGCGTTGAAATTATTTTGTAAGCTTCCACAATTAATTTTAACCATCACCCTATTCACCCCCCTATAGGGTGAAATCGATCCTACAGAAAAGTCGACCACAGAGGTGATTTTCTTGATAAGACAACATATGGAGAGGTTTAGGAAGCAAAAGAATGATCTACACATGGTATTTATCGATTTGGAGAAAGCTTATGACAATGTACCGAGAAAGATTATGTGGTGGGCTCTGGATAAGAAAAGAGTCTCAACAAAGTACATTACCCTTATCAAGGATATGTATAATGATGTTATGACTAGTGTCAGAGCATGCGAGGGTGAAACTAGTGACTTTTACATTAATATAGGCTTACATCAAGGGTTGGCTTTGAGCCCTTACATTTTTTCCTTGGTGACGTATGAGGTTACGAAGAGTATATAAAGTGAGATTCCTTGGTGTATGCTCGTTGCTGTTGATGCTGTGCTTATTGACGGAAGTAGGATTGAGGATGATAGACAACTGGAGCTATAAAGACAGACTTTAGAATCAAGGGGTATTAGGCTTAACAGAACTAAAACAACGTATATGAAGTGCGAGTTCACCGGTGTCAGGTCGGAGGATGAAGATGTCACTCTGGTCGGACAAGTAGTGTCCAAGAAGGAATCCTTTCGATATTTAAGATGAACGTTACAGTATGATGTTGAAATTGATGAAGATGTTAGTTTTAGAATTCGAGTGGGATGGGTGAAATGGCGACAAGCGTCTGGAATTCTCTGTGACAGGAAAGTCACATGGAGCTTAAAAGGAAGTTCTACAAAACGACAATCAAGCCAGAGATGTTGTAAGATGTAGAATGTTGGCTTAATAAAAGCCAACTCATTCAGAAGATAACTGTAGCAGAGATGCGTATGTTGCGATGGAGCTGCGGTCATACAAGAATAGTCCGAATTAGAAATGATGATATATGCGATAAACTTAGAGTACCACCAATTGAGGAGAAGCTAGCCCAACACTGCTTAAGATGGTTTAGATATCTCCAAAGGAGGCCACCTGAGACACCTGTTCATGTTGGAATTATATGCCACATGGAATAATCAAAGAGAGATAGAGATCGACTAAGGTTGACATGCGAGGAAAGGACTTGAAGGATTGAAATATATCCGAAGAGCTGATGTCGGAAAAGAGCGCATGGAAGTTAACGATTCACGTACTAGAACCATGAGTTTGGAGGTTTTTTTGCTTAGGGTTGGTTTAGGGGTAGTGTTATAAGTTTTGGATTATAAGACTAGTGAATAGGAGCCTAAGACATAGTATTTGGTCTTCAGTCAACATTACCATTAGTACCATTATTATTATTAGTATTATCATCGTCGTCGTCGTCTTTTTTATAATCTTACGTTGTTGTTGTTGATGTTATTTATTACTTATTTGACTTCACTTATTATTATTGTTATTATCACGGTTATTATTATTATTGTTATTGTTATTATTATGACTTTTAAATTGACTTTGTCATTTAGTTTGGGTTTCCACCTCTAGATGACCCCAACTTGTTTGGGAATAATTGCTTAGTTTTTGTTGTTGTTGTTGTGTATGTGTGTATAAACATGCGCGCCTTAAATATTTCTAGGCGTATGAAGATTTGCGCCTTAAACTATCATTTAAATATCAAAACATCAAATTCATACAGGTCCAATTCCATATCAACAAATATACTATATATCCAATATCCACAATTTAATCTACAAACTTGTATAAAAACCGAATCCATACCAAATTTATATTATACTAAAATAGTAGAATCAAGATAATGAAAAACTTACAATTCAAATACTTTTACGCTCTATTCAACTTCTTTGTATAAAATTGAAAAAGGAAATCTCTATTTAAATTGAAAAAATAGGCGATGCAAACTACAAACAAAATAATTCGTACCTTCACACCATTCCCTAATTTATTCTTTTCAAATCCCTCAATCAGATCCAACAAAAAGATAACAAGTGAAGTAGAATGTAAAACATTAAAACTGCAGCATCTACACAAATTCCATTATTTTAATATAAAATATTTGAGATCCTAACATAAGAATTGACCTTTCGCTTTGAGGGTATTTTTAATATGATTTTTTTGTAATCCAAAATTCTCTAAAGGCATATATCAAATCCTGGCTATATTATAAATTACTAAAATAAGAAAGACTAAGATTTCTTCTTACAAAAAGGTCCTTAGCTCTTCCTCTTTGACATGTTTACGCCTGGTTAAATCTCTTTCCACATCTTTCTTTAGAAATATAAAATAAGTGGATTATAGATAGATTAGATTCAGAATTTCAGGGATCGGAGGAGAATAGAATTAAAAATTGAATATCGAAACCTAAAATTTCCTTACCTGAAATCCTAGAGTATTTTCGAATCTTGAAGAAGAAGAAGCTAGCGAAGGTTTGCTTGGTTTCCAAAATAATTTGTAAATAAAAGTGAGGGGGCTAGACTCTTATTTGTAGTGGTTAGAAAGCACAAGAACGTCGGATTTAAAATGTTTAAATAATAAAAATTCGGATGTTCAAAATGTGAAGCCCTAGTCATCACCAACTTTCATCGGTCGACCTGTGTACCCTAGGCTTATGATCCAGCTCCTTCCTCTACTCCTGAAGCAGAATTCCTTACAACGTTGCTTGTATGCTGGCTCAATCTTATTTGTAACAAGAATGATCAGTCACTCATAAAGAAAACCGTATTTGTAGTGCTCATGTGCATGTGACTTATACTATATAATATATTGCCATATAATTTTGAAAACCAAACTTATAACAGGCACGCACTCTCTTCAGTGTGTGTGTTTGTGTATTCTTGATCTAGTTTAAGGAAATAACACCTTCCTTATCTCTACTGGATCACGGTATCAACTCCAATTAATCATGTAACCAAAGCCGTGATACCAAATGTGACGATCGCCCTGTACCACCGATACCAATAATATATAGATTGTGTACTGCTGTCATGCCTGGACGATACAGGACAATCATCAAGGTTTAGAATCCCAATATAGCATGTAACATATCCTATCTCATAATGCATGGATAATATATAATATCATAGATATATTAAAAGAGAGAGTAATAACAATGTGACAAACCATCATCATCAGAGTATAATATCCACAAAGTTATACATCAATGTTTATACAATGGAAGCAAACTTAATAACTATCTCTAATACAAATAATAATAAGCAAGCTCTGTCACTGGATCCACATCATTGCTTAGCATAGTAAGCTTAGACTCTATATATGTATATAATACAAGATAGCTCCACTACTCGTCCTTCGAACAACTATTACATCACCTAGACTTGTTATCTAGTTTACTCATTTAAGAGTACGCAGATAATAAGAGGCAAATCATAAAACCTTGGGTCAAACAACAGTTTGATGTGAAAAGTAAATGAGTCTCAAAATACTAAACAGATAAATATGGAAGGGACAAGAGTACACGAACCATACCCGATCTGTCCCTACAACCAAAGAGTTAGCATACAACACTATAATATGCTACTCTACAATATCATAAAGATATACCATAAACCAGATAATGGATATCATCCTTCCAGTTATTCCTATCTCCAATACCTACTTCCCCTGATACCTATTAGCCTACTAAAGAGAGCAACCAAAGCAGCCATAACATCCATCAAATAATCCTAATTATCACTCCCTCTACTCTGAATATATAATAGCTCGTACAGCGTCCGGTTCTCTGTTGTACTCTCGAATCACATAGCCCAAATTTGGATACATGTCTCGTAGCCCAAAGTTGGATATGTGTCTCGTAGCCCAAAGTTGGACACTAGACCCAAAGCCACAGGTCCAGGATATACAGGTCCCATCATTGACACATGGGCGTTCCCACTTACAATATCCGTGCTACGAGTACAACAAAGAACACTCCTAGCATCAACGATTCCTTAACACATACACCCGAGCCCTCCTTTTCTCCATTTGGATATCGTGCCCATCTTTCTCAATCCAATTTCCATTATTCATGAGAAACTCTTTGGGCTGGTCAATCCTAGGAAAAGGGAATTTGTCCTTTGGGCATGCTTTATTCAAGTCGCAGTAATCATTGCATGTCCACCACTTCCCAATTTCATTCTTGACCAAAATGGGGTTCGATTACTCATTCATGGTACAAATCATCATGGATAAAAAAATTGCCTTTAGCTTATCCACTTCCTCCTTCAATGAAGAAGATCGATATGGACCTAGACTATGCCTTTTCAGTTTCACATGTAGATATTATAGGGCCATATTCAGTGTATGGCACGCTATCTTCGGCAATATCCTACACATATCTGTATGTGCCTAAGAAAGAAAATTCAAGTTTGCTCGGAGAAAACTGACCAAATCCTTCCTCAATCCAGTGCTAGGTTGAGATCGCATCTTAAAGACCCAATTAGGATCGTCCGTATTGATTATAATGCTGATTGTTAGCTCGGCTAGTGTTGCCCGCACTTCCTCGGACTTCTTCCTAGGATCCACAGACTTATAGAATTTTTTATAGTTCCCGAGCTAAGGCTTGGGCATTAATTTCTATGCATCCGCACTCTTAATGCATAAGGCTTTCTCTACTTTTTTTCCTCTCTTCCATCGCTTTGCCTCTCCGAGCTTGACAATGTAACATTCCCAGCCAGCGCTTTGGTCACCTCAAATCGATCCAACTCCATTCTCAATGGGGAACTTCATCATCAAGATCCAATGAGCTAGTGCTATTCTGAAATCTACAAGGACAAGTAGTCCCAAAAAGGTTGTACAACGAATACTCATCCACAATCATGAATTTCTTTACCTGCACAATCTTGCGGTGTCCATCCCCAATTCCTCAAACAAATCAGTAGTCCAAAGGGGTTCCTTCACCTTAATGGTAAATCCTTGAATCCTGGACTTAAAAGGATTGACATCCCTCAAACTTATCCTTGTTCGCTCGACAATCCTTTTGGATAAAATATTCACCAAGCTTTCACAATCCACTAAGACTCGGTGTACCGTTGTAGGACCTATAACGAGCTTTATTACCATAAGATCAATAGTTGGTGCTTCAACTCCATCGGCATCCCTGTTTCAAAAAACAATGTCATCGGTTATCAACCACTACTTCTTAGCCAGAGCTTCATTCTTAATGGTGAAGCAACTCTTCTACGGTACATGCCTAAATGAACTCGCATATTGCTCCATCTCGTTCCAACTTTTCTCCGCTAGATGAGGTCCTCACGTTATCGTGTTTATAAGAATTCTTTCATTTGCCCATCTTGGCCCCTCTTCATTGTATCTAGGCTGGATCCCTTGGGTGTTTGGCCCTTGGGGTCTAGCATTCTATCCGCCATCTTACGACTCTCTAACTTACTATTGCAATTTCATTTTTCTTATCAACTCTTCAATGAAATCTCTAAGATGCTTATACTCGTTCATTTATGCTCATGATTTCCATAGAATCAACAAAACTTCCTAGAGCGCATTTTTGCCTAAGTTGTCCGTTTCATAGGTGGCTTCTTATACCTTTCTGTGCCATATGTGGCAAGGTATATGTTTTCAAGTGTACCATTCAGTGACATGTACTCATTGGGCCTTTTATTCCTCAAACACTTATTAGAATCATTCCGCCTTCCCTCATTGCCCCTCGATTCCTTTTCTTTGATTACTAGAATTCCCAACATTCACAACTACATTACCGGCGCTTTCACCTATTGTTTGATGGCTACATTACTCCAAATAACTTACTTCGACCATCTACCACCAGTCTTCCTAGCAACCTTGCTTACTTCTTCCTAATGCAAGAATCAGTTTTCTTTTTAGTGGAAATCCTCAATAGTCAACGGTTGCTTTGTCCTCGGCCACATTCCAAAATGCGTGTCTGGATGTATATCCCAGACCAAAGTGGTCAACACCATGTCTTCATTTGTATTCTTACCTCAATAACTACAACATTAAACCTATTTAGGAAGCCCTTCAGCGAAACTTCAGATCCTTGAAAAAGGCTTGACAACGATGTCACATCCTTAAGCCGAGTAGCATGGAGCCTGAACTTCTCCACAAACTTCTTTGCTAACTAATCGAATGTCAAGATGGATTTTGGCATGAGCCGAGCAAATCACATCAATGCAAACCCATCTTAAAAGATAGGGAAATACCTACATTAAACTGCATTCATTGCTCTGACACCATCCATCTGTCACTCATTCTTGAATAAACGTTGTTTGGGGTTGCTCGACTTGATATATGATGGCCTTAAAGGCATTAAAAACTTCCTAGGATAATCTTACCTCGTTATGTTTTTCATGAATGGAGTCTACTGTGAGAAATGCGGATTAAGGATCTTAAGGCTAAGGATAAACACTAGAGGGGGGGTGAATAGTGTTTTAGAGAATTGTTAAATCTTTTTGAGTTTTTGTTAATTTAAACACAAAAGTATGTAATATTCAGACACAGATATGATCACAGAATCAAACAAAAATGCAAATATAAAGTAAAAGCAGTAAAGGAAAGAACACGCCGGATTTTATACTGGTTCGGAGTTACCCTACATCAAGTCCCACACAGAAGTACAGATTTCCTTTCAAAAATAATCTTTACAATTACACCCTCGATTTCAAGGCTACGAGGTACACCCTCCAGAATCACAATCCTCTGGGTAGAGATACTTGATTTCCCGGGCAACAAGTTCACCCAATTGATTTCCAAAGGCTACAATCACACCTTATCTCGCTTGATTGATTTTCAAGGCTACAATCACACCTTTTCTCCCTAAGTTGATTACAAAAAGCTATAACTCTGAATAGCACTGAGGATCTTGTTGAGATAGTGATAGAGAATCAAACCAGAGATAATCTAGTTAGATTCAATGTTGATTTCGACAGAGTAATGATGAGAATTTGTATATAGAAATGTGGAAGAAGAAGAGTGAAAAACCAGAAAAACTGACTTAAAATTCGTTGAAACTAACCCTTATTTATAGAGGAACAATAGCCATGTCCATTCGTGAAGAGTTATGATGAATAGACACTTCTTTTGAAATTTAAATTTTGAACTCAACTGACACCATGTCGACATGGGATACTTGAGTATGTCGACATCCCAAAGGGATTTTTGGTGTTTTGATTTTCTTTGAAAATAACCTTTATTTTATATTAAAATTATTTTAAACTTTATAAATATACTTGATTATATTTAAAACATAACTAAGTATAAAGAATAATATATACAAAATTTTACTATAATTTTATATTAAAATCTAAGTATAAATATTTAAAATTTAAATACATTATTTTTAGAAGATAGTTTAAAAACAAGGATAATTTGATTTTGAAATTAAAGATTATTTTGAGGCTAAAAGTATTTGAAATCAGGATAGATGTCTTTGATGCTTTTTAAAAGGAAGGTTTTGAATTCATTTTGAAAACAAGATATAATTTTGAAAAATCTTTTTGAATAAAAAGTTAGCGGATACAAAACAATGTTCCATTAGATTTTTCGTAGGTTCCATCCTACTTAGGGTTCCATCCCTTTAACAGGCTTGAAGTGGATTCCATTCCACGAATAAATTGGATTTTAAGATGTCAGTGCTTTTCTATGAGTTTTAACAAAATTTTTAATTAAAGAATAAATTACTTGAATTCTTGAACTCTTGATAATCTTGATACTCATGAGTCTTCAATCTTGATATCTTGAATCTTTGTATTGTACAGTCTTCATTCTTGTTACCTGCATGGTTAAATCCTACGTATACATATATATCTAAACTTATACTGTTAGTATTTATATTTTATAATCTATTCTAAGGTTGTTGTCATCAAAACCATCATCTCACGGACTAACATCTACTAGGAGCATAACCCCAATCTTTATTCTTTCTCCATTTATTTTCTTCTAACGTCGGCTTAATCATATATGCAATATGTTATTCACTAGCTTGATAATCCGAAGGATGAATATTAAGAGTTATGTCAAGTGTTTTACTCTGTAAACGGTCTCTGTTTTCTCATTGACATCTAGGTTTTCCAATCTCTAGGAGAACAAATCCTTTGGTTCTCCTTTATCATCTACTTGTCTCCATAGTGACTATTTGAACAACAACATCTCAAGCTTCAGTATCTTATCCATCCTCATTGCCATCATTCTGCAAATTGTTCTTGGGATCAGACAAGTTGACGGCTCCGGCCCTTGCCTCTCTAAGGTCCTTAAATTCAGGTTTAATCGACCTAATTCTTGTGCGCACCAATCTGAATTCCCTTAGCAAGAGCCTTTCCACTTCCTCCAGGTTCCTTCCCACTACTCTGGTAGTGTGTACCTTCTACTTTTGCTTTCCATCCCTTATGTTCTGACCAAAAGCAGATGAGTTCACCTCTTTAGATCCAGTAGGTGACACTTTTCTCCTGCTCCTTCTGGTATTTTGAGACTACTAAGTCAGCAAGACTATGCTAGCATTCATCTTGTTAAAGAGAGCCTTTGGCTATCTGTCATCTTTTGATTCACTTTGTCCGTCTTCTTGTCAAATTCCATTATTGTAACCATCTCATGAAGGGCAGATGGTTCTGGAAATGCTACTACTGATTGGTTGGTCACCGTATCATGATGGAAATCTCCTTCATCTCCCCAGCAACTGCTTTAAATCTTCTCGACTTCCTTGTTGGTGCCATTACTTCCAAACCTCTGGACAAAAACCTTATGAATCTAATTCTTAGATGTTCTAATCCACAATAGATAGCTAGACCTACACTTTCTCTTTCCTCGGTGAAAGCACCAAACATGTTGAATCACAAAGTGGCACAATACCCCAAATAAGAATTAAAATAGGGAGATCTAAGTATAAACGGTCAAACAAAGCAAGAAACACGTGAATCTTTATTATGGTTTGGAATCTAAGGCCTACGTCCACTTTAATATTATTATAGAGATTTTTTGTCAGAAGCACAAGGAATTTACGGTTCTAACATTATAGAACAACAAAAGCCAGCTTCTTTTTTAACAAGATCGAGTAGAGAGAGTGCGAAGAAGATGAAGTTCCAAAGTCCTTTCTAAGTTGCCATTTGTTTCATATTTACAGAGAAATCGCCCAACGAAGTTGTCGGATCATGAAATAGCGAGTTATACTTCAGATCAAAGAAAGAAAGGGGAGATGAAGTCTCCAAAGCAATAAAATCACATCAATACCAATCAAAAGTGATCAATGCCGACCCGATTTGCTGATTGCAAATCGTATCGTCTTCTTCTGCTTGGTCTTCTAGCTTCTATCCATTAAGCTCTAAGCATTTTTGCATGAGAAATTTGGTTGCAGCCGAGAGGTCCTAAAACGTCTAGTACTTATGCTTTTCTTCAAAGCTCTTTAGAGTTGCTCAGCTACTTTTTCAAAGGCCCCAGAACGATCACTCTAGCCAGCTACTTTTTGACCATAGCTCCGGAAGTCCCATATAGTGCCCAAAATTGGATCGGTACTGACCGAAAAGTGGTTGGTACAAAGTTGTTTCTTTGTGTTTTTTGGGCACTCTAATCCTATAAAGGTTGTTCCACCTTCCTTCTAAGTGTGCCATCGGATCATTGAACCACTTCATCTTCATCCTAACATCTTGATTCCTTTGAAAACCGCTTGGCTTAAAAGTTGGATTATATATATATATATATATATATATATATATATTGTGTATGTATATGCATGTATGCATGTATGAAGTTAATTAAATGATAAATATTCTTTTAAATAATTTGAAGAATAAATATACTATAATATGAAACCCGAACAAAAATTTCTTTTTAATTAATTTATGTATGGGATATATTCAAATATATATAATTGGTTATGTATATAAATTTATGTATGTATGTATGTATGAATATATAAATAATTATTATTATTATTATGTATTAACATATATTTGCTGTAAATCCCACAACCTGGGTTTTTTTAATTTTCTTTTCGGTTTTATGTATTTCATTACTAAAACGTTAATAATTACAAAACTATGTAGAAAATTAATAATAAAATAAATAAAATTTTATTTTCAAAAACAAATTAACTAAAATATATTATATATAATTTTGTATAAAATTTATATCATTTCTAAATATACATACATTTATATACACAAACTTGCATATTCAATTTTAAATTAAATAATTGAATTTAGATATACATATACGTATTTAATATATTTGTATATATATTAAATAGAGGTTTTTAGGCTGAAGGAAAAAGTTTAAGAAAAGTTTAGTTTCAAGGACAAGAATTTGCTTTTTAGGCTGAAGGACACTTTTTAGTGTAAATCACAGAATGATAGTTGTAACTATCATTTTCAATTTACACTAAAAAATGTCCTTCGGACTAAAAAATAAACTTGTTGTCTCTGAGACTAAATTTTTTTGTAACTTCTTCCTTGTGCCTATTTACCTGTATAAATATATGTTCAAAAAAATAATTTTTTCCCAAAAGCCTATTTGATATAAATATATTTTTCAAAGATATAAAGCATACTTCACATTATTTCAAACATTTTTAAATTAGATTTAGAAACTAAAAATCATTTAATATTATTTTTGATTCGAAGTATTTATTTTTTATTTTTTGGGCTGAGAGCATAATAAAAGCAAACAAATATAAAAACAATTTCTTTATTATATATACATATACATACATACTTATATATATGTGCACTTATACACAAAACCATCTGCATGATAGTCCACCTATATACCGATTCGTTTTAAGTCTAATTAAGCAACATATGGATCAATGATCGTATAAACAGTAATATATAATTATAGACAAGAAAAGTAGTTTTCACCAAAGGCCAACATCTTCATGTGGAAATGAAGAAGTAGACTCCTTTAAAAGTCGATTCCAATTCGTAAGTTGCTAGTCCTGAATTGTCTTGCTACCGACAATCTAATTGACTTTATTTTGATGTTTAAAATGCCTGAATGATTAGAGGAAAGGATTGGAGATATTTCGATAGAAATATGATAGAGAAGGAGGCCAAGAGTATCAGGGTTAAAGGAATTGATTAAAGGAGATCCAAAAGAGTAAAAAGTGGTCTAGGTCCCTTTATTTCTCTTATTATTTCTCCCTTTTTTTAATTCAAGCCCCTTTTGCCTTGTCAAACATGCTCGGCCTCACCGTACTCCACCAATTTCCGAATATTACAAGCCCCAATTAGCCTAAAATCCATATTAAACCCAAATAATATTTATTGCCTTTAAATCCAGTTTAAACGTGTATCGATATCGTATATCGACTAGTGCTTATATAACCATTATATGCACACTATTTAATATTGTTCAATACACATCTATTAAAGTTCTATTATTAAAATTTTGTAAATATTTCATAAATAATAATTAATTTAATTAATTATAAAAAATATAATTAAAATAAATCTACTGGTGACAGGAGTATTCAACGTTTGGGTTATGTAACTCATAGGTTTAAATTTGGTTAGCAATTATTATTGAATAGTTCAAATATTAATGTTCACACTTCACTAAGCAGGAAAAATGACATTATAGTCAAATTTATTGCTTACTTAGTTTCGTAAAATCCAATTTTACTTTATTAAGTGTTACCCGATAGTGACAATTATGTACACCAATTCTCTTTGTCAAATGTACATCACTTCGGACTTACAGAATTTGGTAATGGTAAAATTCCAATTTCATCCATATTTAACTCTATATTCCAAATATGTCCTTAGTTCAATAATAACAATTATTATTGATAGAGTTAGAGGTATGCCCTAAGGGTAGTTCTTAATTTATTGTAAATTAATTAACTTGTAATCAATTCTCATTCATAATAAAGGTATTTTTCTTTCTGTTGTATATTCGTTATAATGTGTTATAAATAATAAAATACTTAATTAAAATATATTTAATAGAAAATCCATAAATTGTGTGTTTGTGATAGTATTTATAAATAGTTGTAATTATGAGTATTGTATCATAATATAATAAACATGTCATTTTAAACATTCTTAATCAAGATGCATCGAGACTGGATATCGATGCAACTATCGAAACTGGATACATAACGCTCTTCAAATGTTGGGCAATGTATTACTCGTGACTGCTAGAGGCACCAATGAGTTATGTACCGATAGTTATACGTTAACTATGGAATGACTCACTCGATAGTTTTCTGTTAGTTAATATAATTAAGGTTAGAAATTATCGATGTGACTAGTTTACACGGTCATCTTAACTTGAGAATGCTGTTGATCTTCAAAATGAAAGCTCCACTTTGATTCTGATTAAATCATGGCATGACACCCATCGAGTGACTATAGTTGGATTGAAGGAAAGTATTGGGAGAGAAACACTATTCAATAGAGGATTCATCTCCTCAATTGTGTGGGCTTAGTATCACATGTGAGAAATGCGGATTACGGATCTTAAGGCTATAATCAACACTAAAGGGGGGTGAATAGTGTTTTAAGGAATTACTAAATCTTTTTGAGTTTATGTTAATTCGAACACAAATGTATGCAATATTCAGACACAGATATAATCACAGAATCAAACACAGATGCAGAAATAAAGTAAAAGCAATAAAGGAAATAACACATCGGATTTTATACTGGTTCGGAGTTACCCTACATCCAGTCTCGCGCACAAGTATGGATTTCCTTTCAAAAGCAATTGTTACAATTACACCCTCGATTTCAAGGCCACGAGGTACACCACTCCATATTCACAATCCTCTGGGTAGATATACTTGATTTTATGGGCAACAAGTTCGCCCAATTGATTTCCTAGACTACAATCACACCTTTTCTCACTTGATTGATTTCACAGGCTACAATCACACCTTTTCTCGCTTAGTTTATTACAAAGAAGCCTATAATTCTGAATAGCATTGAGATCTTGTTGGGATAGTGATAGAGATCAAACCAGAGATGAACTAGTTTGATTCAATGGTGATTTCGACAGAGTAATTGTAAAAATATATATAAAGAAATGTGGAAGATGAAGAAGAGGAATGAAATCAGAGAAAATATTAATATACATTCGTTTAAATCTGCCCCTATTTATAGTAGAACAACAGCCATGTTCATTCGTGAAAGGATATGACGAATAAACACTTCTTTTGAAATTCAAATTTTTGAAATCAACTGCTACCTTGTCGACAAGGGGTACTTGAGGTTGTCGACATGCCTAAGGTATTTTTGGTGATTTGTTTTTCTTTGAAAAAAAGCATCTATCTTGTATCAAAACTATTTTAAACTTAATAACTAAACTTAACTATAGTTAAAATACATAAATAAACATGGAGAATAATATTTTGATATACATAAAATTTTATTTTAATTTTATATTTCAATCTAAGTATAAATATTAAGAGTTAAATATATTATTATTAAAAAATAGTTTAAAACCAAGGATAGTTTGATTTTGAAAATAAAGATTATTTTGAGGCTAAAAATATTTAAAACCAGGATAGATGTTTTTGATTCTTTTTAAAAGGAAGGTTTGAAATCATTTTGAAAACAAGATATACTTTTGTAAAAAACATTTGAATAAAAGTTAGTGGATACAAAACAATGTTTCACAAGATTTTTCGTAGGTTCTATCCTACTTAGGTTCCATCCCAGTAACAGGCTCGAAGTAGATTCCATTCCACGAATAAATTTGATTTTAAGATGCCAGTGCTTTTCTAGGAGTTTTTACAAAATTCCTAATTAAATTACTTATTATTGAAATCTTGAACTCTTGATAATCTTGATATTCATGAGTCTTCAATCTTGATATCTTGAATCTCTATACTGTAGAGTCTTCATTCTTGGTACCTGCATGGTTAAATCCTGCATATACATATATATCTAAACTCTAGTACAAAATACGCATGTTGCTTCGCCTTATTTGCATCGGTTGTTACCACAACCGATGCAAATAGAAGTATTTGCATCGATTACGTTTTAACAACCGGTGCATTTGGTACGTGGAAAGCAGTAGATAGTACAATGCATCAGTTATCGTCAATAACCGAAGAAAATACACTGATACAAATAGTGTTAGTTGCATCATTTTTATTTACAACCGGTGCAACTACCATTATTTGCATTAATTTTTTGTAGCCGATGCTATTTTACTGTGGTTGGACCCAAAATGATTCCAACAAAAGTTTTTTGACTCCAAATCCAAAATTTAGGCGCCCCTCCCCAAATTTTAAATTATATTAGTTTCCTTACCGCTTTCTCAACCCCAAATCAAAATCTAAAATCGCCGAGGTCTCTCCTTCAACTCTTTTTCTTCTTCAAAAGTAATCTTACTTCATAACCTAAAACAGATCATTGTTATAAAATTTGTTTCTTCTCCTACTGAAAATTGGGCTTCAACACCTTGCTCTACCTTCAGCTAGAGGCCGCTATCGATGATTTTTGGATTGCACATGGATCTTAACAATGTTTGCTGCACTGCCTATCCTGCATAAATCTGAACTCCACCACCTAAAGAATCAGTTGCATCTTAATTTGCTCGTAATGCCTAGATCTGTTAAAGAGTTATTCATCCAGACGGAGCGGCCTACCTTGGGTTAGGTTTAATTTTGACATCAATTCAAAAAACAATAAAAAAATGAAAACAGGCGATGTCACCACAAAATTTCAAAAATCAAAATTTAGAAACCGTTTCGTTAGAAAATCGTTATTCTAATTCGGGTTTTGCTTTCCTAATCAATGGGTTGATGATGTTTGTGCCTCATGCTATGGTTAGATTATAATGGACATGAAGATGATTTTCGGATGCCAATTTGATGTTGCTGAGATGAGTTGCGATGCTAGTGGTTCACTGCTATCAACCTGTAGTTTGTACGCCCTTTTTGTATTCTACTGTTATGTATGTATGCTTGAAACAGTGATGGAAATACAAACCCCAAGGTAACTTAGAAATTCTCAAACTTATGATTGTTCGGATCTATTTATGCATGTTAACGCAATAAGTTATGCATATTTTGAAATATCTTACAGCTTAACCGTCATTTAATAGCGTAGTTGCAATACTGATATGCTTCCAAATATTACATCTCGAAACAACCTAGTGTCATTATTTGCTCTAGTATCATTAGCTGCAATTTTATAACTTGTCTTGAGGCTTAAATTTTGAAGTGCAAACCAAAAACTTGGCCGAAATGGGAATACATATCAAAAAAGTATTCACCCAAATCTATATCAACATTCATTTTGCATATATGCTGCTGCATTTATAAAAGGTGCATGTTTTTTCGTTGAACTAAAGGATAAGTATTTACCTAGTTAGTTTTTTCCATAGCATTTGGACTATTTCTATTAGTGATTGTTAATCTTTCAGAATACAAGCGATGTGCATAGTGAAAGGTTCAACACATAGTTGTAGTTAGTGAAAATCAAATTTAAATGTATGGATATTTGGAAGAAGAATAAAGCTTGTTGACGTGTTATTTTCATTATATACCATGCTTTAAAGAAGGATGAGATATTAAGTTGTGTAAAAAAAAGTTTGGGTTTGAGTGGATAATATCTAATTTGATACGTTTCACTAAGATATAATATAAGTCTTGCACTACAATTAGAAGGAAAGAGAATTGTTGTTAAATTACTGGAGCTTGTTATGTTAAGTAGGATTGGAGATCTTGGCTTCCCCTGCAATTAATTTGGAGGTCGAGAACCTGGAACAAATACGGACATTAAGCAGTTTGCTTGTACAAGGTTTAAAGCTGAATTTCCTATATTTTACAAGGCATGCCTCATCTTTATATATGTCAAAGTACATATGAAAATACTATTGGGATGTTTATTTTGGGTTGTGGTTGGTACCTGCGATTTGGAAATCGTTATTTGGAAAGAGGGTATTTGCTGTATAGGAAGGAATTACTGTTGCAGTAAGGCTATGCAGGTTAGACATGAATTGCTCTTCCTCGATGAGCTTTTTGGCCACCATTGCCTATATCTTTAAACTTTTCCTCTTCTTCGGCTGCATTAATTATTTTTATTATATTCCTAATCTTATGAATGGTGATGATATGAAGTCCTCATATATTTAGTGCAACCAATACGTTAAACTGTTTGAAAAATTGCACTACCATTTGATTTTCTCCTTTTATTTTTCAGTTCTTGCATTTGGAGTATAATCTTTCTATTTTTATTTATTGATGATAATATTTTAATCATCATACCTCTCTCATCTCCTTCTTTTCCACCCTACACAAATACCCCGACGCAAAATTCATACTCACTGCCCCTAAAATATTATATGCTTGTGCATTCCTTGGCCTTTTAAAAGGCATAGACAATTTCTTATATGCTTACGGCCTATCTTTTCTTCCAGTTTCAAATTCTATTTTTCTACTGTTGATGCATTTAGCCTTCACTACTTTCTTCACCTTTTTAATAGTAAAACAAAAGTTCACTCCTTTCTCCATAAACGCCATTGGTTTACTGACCGTGGGGGCAATTATATTGGGAACTCATGCGAGTTCTGATAGACCGAATGGAGTGAAAAAAGGTTAGTATTATCTTGGCTTTGCTTTGACTGTAGGAGTAGCTTTGTTGTATGGTTTGGTTTTGCCTTTGATCGAATTGACTTACATAAAAGAAAAGGTTAAGAATGTGAGTTACAGATTAGTGATGGAGATGCAGATGATTATGGGTTGTGTATGTCTTATTAAGCCAGATACTTTTCTGACCATACTCTCAACAACAATGTCACCGGAGACCATAGAATGATGATGAGTTTGGGTTTATTTATAGGGTTTTATTCCCTAGTTTTTTTTGAATTTTTTGATCTGAACATTTTAACTTTTCTTTTTCAGTTAGATTTCTAATCAAATGTTTATATAATGTCTTGACTTGTTCAAGTTATTGATATATAATTGAATACTCAGACGTATATATATCTGATTTTATTTTTTGCTTTGTTGCAACTTTGATTTCAATCATAATTAGTTCAAATCAGGTTTCAGTTAATTTTCTAAATAATGAGATTCTTGAAATAGTTTTACTCGGTTGGATTTCATACGGTTAAGTTTCTAGTTGATGATTTTGATCCTCACTTCACTAATTCTTATTGTACATTTAAGCTTGGTTAAGTTACTTAACACACTAATTCACATTCATTCACTATTATATGTTCAAACATTCTTATATATATTTGATTATATGAGTATATGATATTGTCATTACTTGTACCAGATTGAGTTTGATACTCTTTAATGCCTTTTATTTGAGCTTCACCAAGATTTTATATTCTCAGATATTGAATAATGCGTTCATAAATTTAATGGCATATATTCATTCATTATTTCATTCAATATCTCATTCACTTGTTGTATATATGAATGCTCTAAATTATATAATTGAATAGATGTATATATGCTTTTGTTTTTCCATATGTGTTGTTTGCTTGTTTCATTAACACATGTGGACATTTGCGTTTGATTAAGTTGCTCAATGAGTTGATTCTCATTCACACACTGGTATTCCTCTAATATATTTATTCGGTTATATGAGTATAGTTCTTGGTATTTCCTTGTACCATACTCTATCTAAATTTGTTTGTTGAGTTTGATAATCTTCCATGCCTTATTTATGAGTTTCATTGAGATTATGTTTCCTCAGATCTTGAAAATGCATTCACAAATTTAATGACTCACATTCATTCAGTATTTCATTCACTGTGTTAATCTTTGTTGTATAATTGAATTCTCTATAATATATTCTTGATTATATGTATAAATATTTTTGTTATTTCCAAGCTTTGAGTACTTGTTAATCTTGTTTATATGCTGATCTTGTTCACTAGGATACACTAAGGTTTTTTAGTTAGTCTAAGGGTGTCGATTGTCTTTTTATATCCTCAGAATAATGAGTGTAGCGGTGGGGTTGATGGTTGTAGAGGTGTTGAGGGAAGGAGGTGAATGGACGGTGAAGTATTTTGTGGTGGAATGTGGGCAGTGAAGTTTAGGCTGTGAAGTATTTTATGGTGGAGTGTGCAAGATGGGTTGATGGTTGTAGAAGTGTATGTTATGGTAATGTGATGCTGTTTGGACAGTGAGGCGGAACAAGGCAGAGGCAGTGAATGTGGTTTCAGAGGTGAAGCAAGTGGATGGGTATTTGAATGGATATTGACTTAATATTGGGTGGTGATCCAAGCATAATTTTAGCGACTATGGTAAGCAGCATACTCTCCATGTATATCTCAAAAGTATGTTTGTTTGCTAATGCTTACATTCATTTAACCAAGGTGTCCAAGTGCAAAGTCTTAGGAAAGGTCAAATTACAATGGATATTGACTTAAGATGGGTGGGTGATCCAAGCATAATTTTAGCAGTTAAAGCACTTGTTGCTTCATTGCCTATTCAGGTCTAAACTTAATCATAGTTACATCATAAACAATATATTGCATATAAGTTATTATCTTGATTTAAGTAAAATTATAAGATCAATGTACCTAATATGTTTTTTGTTTCCTCTGCTTTTGCAGTTGGAGGATCTTCGGGTTTTCACAGTTATTCGTGTTATTGTTCAACTATGAAAAAATTCCTTGCATTTCTGATGTGGTAGTAGCTCTCCTATCAGAGGTACACAATCTTACAAAGGCAATAACTTGTATATAAATGTATATTGTCAACTTCTTTCTCGAACTTTGTAACAGACCTTAGCATATAACTCATATAGACATCATTTGATTAAATTACCGAGGCAGCATGGTTAGACCAAGATGGCCTAAGGCTTTTACAATCATATATTTTTTCAACCAATGCACATCATAATACATCATTTGCCAGCATAATGCTGTTTTAAGTTGTCTTTTTTACATTACTGAAGTGTTTGAGACTATTTGGTGTGTGTATTTGGAGGTGTTGTATTGATAAGTTTTGTTGATCTTTTATTTAGCCAAAGTTTGTTCATCTTTTATCTAGCCAAGGCCAAGAATAGATTATACTCTGAAAGCTATGGGTGGAAGTCTAACTGCTATCCCCGGTCTTTCAGATATGATAGATGCAAGTTATAATGTAATCTTGGTTTCAGTATACATAATACTTTATAGTTGCGTATGTTAGCATGATTTGATAAATAATTATACATGCCATATGAAATGACTTCATTCAAACGCGTAGCATACTGTGAATTCACTTGTCCGAGATATACTCATATGGCCTCATAGGATTATTGTTCCACTTGGAGTTGATATAGATCCAAGGTTAGCATGCCTTTATTTTTGTTCTTTTTTCCTCTCTTTTTTTATGTGTGTTCTGCCATTTTGATGTATGTTAGTCATGGTTATGTTTTCTTTGACATTATCAAGGGCAAAAATAATCATATAATGGAGTGTGAGAGTGTGTGTATCTATTATTTAAATGCTAGAGAAACGGTGCAAAGTGATGACCAGTAGTAAGTTTTTACTTTTGTTTCTTCTCTCCGTTCACACTGAGAGAGAATTGTTGAATCTTAAGTGAAATATAATCTTAAAACCAAGCTTTAATATTTCAATTTCCAATTATATGTAATAGCACAAGAAGATTCCATGAGTGTTTTTAGTTGCATTCTTGCTAATACTTGTCCAGTCTATGCTTGACATTTCGTGTATGATTTATTATATCAGACTGTGCTTTGGGAAGCTGAAAGAATGTACGCAAGTGATAAACGATAGCTGCAGCTCAAAGAATGCAAAACACATGGAAGTGAATGGATAATGTGCACAGGTACGTCCCTATTAGTATTATAATTTTTTTACTACAATGTTTATTATTTTAGAAAATCTCACTTATGGAACCATATGATCATGTCAGCCTTTTTTCCGTAATCCAAATAAGTTCACTAAGTTATCATTCTTCTTTTATTCAGCATTCACTTAGAAATTTTAACAGCCTCAATAAATAAGTGTGTTACCCAGACCTATTGAGAAACAAAATATTTTTATTTTTATTTTATATAGAAAACATGATCAGTTATTAGTTAATAAACATTTTCAAACAACCTTTTAAGTTCCAAAATTCTATCTAGTTATCTTTAGCTAAAAGTCTGACACTAAGTAAAAATGGTAGCAACCTTTTAGCGATAAACATGATTTATTGTTAGGTGTGTCTTTAAAAATTTCCCTTTTCAATCTCAGTATTGATATTTGAGACCTATGGTCTCGCAGCGTAGACGTATATACATGAGGTACCACTTTAATATTTTTCCTTCATAATTTTTGTTAAGTAGTTATATGATTAATGTTTCGAAACAATCTTGTAATTGCAGTACTTTGCACAAGATGGTTCTTATAGCCAGCAAGAGATAGATGAGGTTCGTGATAATTAGCTAGTTATATCATGCATAACTGGATGTAGTCTTCTTGTATGCTACTATATGGTGAGTTTATTCTCGTCTCTTTCATACTTTCAGCATTACATGATTTAAATTGACCTTGTTTATATCATTGTTTGCACCTGAAAAACATCAAAATGTTTTTGCTCCCATATGTTTAAGTTGTATGGCTAGCTATGACTTTGATCATATAGTAAAATAGTAGGAAAAATAACCTTGTTCTTTGTGGGCATGTAAAATGGTTCAAGAACAAGTGAAAATGGAGTATACATGCCACACACTATGGCTACAGGTGCTTCTAACTACATATTCAGATTTCTTTTATTAACAACAATTGCAGTATGGTTTCATTTTTCAAAAAGTTTACAGCACTATAGTAGTTTTAAAATGCAAAATATACACTGCGCCAGTATTGGTATATTGATATTCATGTTCAAGAACCGTAAGGCTTATATATTTCTACATAAAAATAAATTTTGTAGTTTTGGTAAAATAAATCCCCTTCATACAGATAAATGGACACACAAAGATGTACAGCTCATATTTTATTAATAGAGGCTATATATCGTGTACTATTATGTAAAACCTTTAATGTTTTTAGTGATATTAATACGGCCATACAGGCAATTGTAAAATCAAAAACCGGCAAAAAGAATATGTAAAAAGGGATGAATTGAAACAGTTAATTTTTTGTCAGAAAATGTAGTGTAGAAATACCTCATATATATTTTTATTGAAAGAAGTACTACGCGGGTAACTGATACTATCAAGCAGGGTTAAACAGTTATTATTTCTTGTTTTCCCAGGTTCAAGTTGACATTGGAAACATGGAATGCAGCATATGGTTTTGAGCTGAAGCCTAAAAATTCGGGTTTTCAAGATTCCATGAAGTTTTTAAGGTTTTCACTATACTATTTCTTAATGGTTGTACTAATTAAAGATCTGAATTAAGACTATACCGCATAATGATTGTACTAAAGATCTGAATTATGCTGCTAAATGAATGTATGAACCATTATTTTGTATAGATTATTAACACTATAATTGATGATATATGTTTATTTTGGTATTATGTTATTCAGTTTGTATTTGCCATCAAATTTAATTTTGAATGATTGTAATATTGCATGCAATAATTGTTTGTTATAATCAACAATATATTGTCTATTTGAGTACTGTAATAATGATTTCTGAGAATGGTTTTTATGCATCAGGTATAAATAGCTGATGCAATAGAGGGATCAGTTTGCACCGGTTGTTATAAAAAACCGATACAACAAAGAAGCCTTTTAAATCCAAAGACTCTTATGTTGCATCGATTTCCAACAACAACCTATGCAACAAGTTCCTTTTTTGCATCGGTTTTCAATACAACCGATGCAACATGAGGGCTGTGTCCAAGCAACCAACCGTATTTTGCACCAGTTGTTAGTAATGACCGATGCAAAAGGGACTGTTTTGCATCGGTTTTAGAACTGATGCAAAATTGTTAAGCCTGTTGCATCGGTTGCATATGCATCGGATGTTGAACTGATGCAAAAGAGGGGTAAACAATCGATGCAAATGGCCTGTTTTGTAGTAGTGAATGTTAGTATTTATATTTTATAATCTTATTCTAAGGTTGTTGTCATCAAAACCATCTTCTTAGGGACTAACAATCTCCCCCTTTTTGATGATGACAATCTTTGTTTATAAAATATTACTTCTATCCTAATAACTCCCCCTTAATATATGCCTAACTATCTTTTTTTATACTTCTCCCTCTTTGTCATCGACAAAAACTAACTCCAAACTATATAACTCCCCCTTATTCTTGTACTAAAATACCTGCATTAATATAATATCCAATGGAGTATATAATAGATAGATTAAGAGATAATTATACTGATAGACATGATAACTAATGAAAGATCATATAAATATCAATGTATTTTTATACATGTTTTGCACACCAAATATCAATCCACACCAAACCAAATCAAATCAAATCAATCTAAGAAATCAATTAAAATCAAACAAAGTAATCAAATAAAATCAAACATTACGAGGAACTTCCACCTATCCTTCTTCTTCAAATATAGGGTCTACTTTAATGGCATCCTAATTTTCATTATCATTGGTGAGAGGGACAGGAGGATGCTCTTCATTATCATCTTTGTGCAGGGAGGAAATCATCCATCGTATCGCATCGAAATGCTTCTTTTGCTCCTTGATCATCTGCATTTGACTCAACTCTAAATGTCACTGGTTATGAAGAATGAAAGAAAGAATATTCTTGGAAGAATTAAGGGTTTCTTTAAGATTCTCGGTCAAATTATGAATTGGATTGGTCATATTTGAGTTTGTGAGAAGAATTAGAGATAAAGTAGATAAGAAATAATTCTAAGTGATGAATTCTGGAAGGAATAGGTATTCATAGGTGTAGAAATTCGTTTGAAATGAATAGACATAAGGTAGTTATTCAAATTTCAAATTTGTAATGAAAAGTCATTTTTGACCAGCACATGTCGACAAGGTCAAGGGGGGTTGTCGACAGGGGTCAGTCAATTTTGATGACTCATTTTGATTTTGTGAATAATTGTGTGTGTATATACATATATATTTATATAATATACTAACATTTATTCTGGAGAAAAGATAAGCTAGATAACATAAAATTAATTCAATTTCATTTCATAATAGAACGATACAATGATTAAACATTAAGAACTACACGAACATTCAAATCAAAACAAACTAAAACTAATACAACAAGACATGAAAAGATAGAACTAGTCAGAGGATGACGAAGATGAAGATAATCCAAGCTTCTTGCAGACTTTGTAGAAAATCTTGTTCATCTTGGATGACATTTTATCCAACTTCTTACTAACGGATCGTTTAAGAATCCGTCGATTCTCAACAATAGTCTTTTGATTTTTGAGTAAGGTTTTATTGGTTGGATTAGGAGGATAGTCAATGCTTTCTAAAGATGTTTCACCTTCTTCTTCTATTTCCATTTCATCCCCTTCTTCTTCTTCTTCTTCTATTTCCATTTCATCCCCTTCTTCTTCTTCTTCTATTTCCATTTCATCCCCTTCTTCTTCTTCTTCCTCCTCTTCCATCTCCTCATGAGCCAAATGCTCTTCCTTTTTGGCAAGAGTTTCATAAGGTTGAAAAACAAATGGAATTTTCATAAGAGAAATGTTTGAGTGACTAAAAACCTTTCTTGAAACAAATTCTTCTCCTTTGAAATCTACTCCAAAATAGTTGAAAATCCGAGTGAAATAGATTCCATGATACAAAGTGTTTTCACCCATTTCAAGATTTTTGGGATGAAATTCATCCAAAATTACTTGCGCCCAATTAATATCATAATTTTCAAAAATAGCAAAAAGTTCTTTGCAAACTTTTGAAGTTGGATTTTTAAAACTCCCCGATCTTGGGGTCAAAGTATGTTGTAAAATAAGATTAACAATTTTATCTTTTGGCCGAAAGTTTTGATTTTTGAATTCAAAGTTATCATTTCCTTCAAAAATGTGATGAAATGTCTCACGATCATTTTCATCGATATTAAAACTAGAAAAATCCATTCTCATGCTCTTACAATTGAGAATGGTACCCAAAAGATCACACTAAAACGATTCTAGTGCCTTTGACACTACAAATTTCATCATCATTTCCATTATAAAATCCACGGTTGAGATTTGCATAGAAAATTTTAACAAGATTTGGATAACAAACAAAATCATTTTGAGAAGCATCAACAAGACTAAGAACTTGATTATTTGCAAAAAGAGAATCGATTTCATAAGTAGAGAAATCTTGAAATAAAGCAAACTTCCCGAGATGGACTTTTCCATAGTTAGCATAGTTGATATATGCTTTTATAGCCTCCGGATCATTGTGGAGTTCCTCTTTTATCTTTCTGGAAATTATCATTGTGGAAGGGTTGCTTGAAGACGCCATTAGAGTAGAGAGTAGAGAGCTTGAGATTTTGAGACAAGAGTTTGAATTTGAAAATGAGAGTGAAAAGTGTGATAAGAGATAGTGAATAAATGATTCTCAAAGGACATGTTCTCTGGTCAAAAGGTGACTTTTCAGAGAATTGAATGAAGTGAAAAGATGGAGGGAAATTCAACATTTTGAATTCAAATTTTGAATTTCAAATTTCTGTACCCCTGTCGACAACATGGTGGGGACCTTGTCGACAGGTGTCTTTGAATTTCCATGATTTATTTCTCTTAAGTATTCTAATTATATGTATTTATTTATTTATTATTTTTAATGTATATATATATATATATATCTTCGGAATATTACTAGAATTATAGTATATTCCATAAAATATTATGGTATTATAAAAATAAAAATAATAATAATAATGAAATAATAGTAAAAATAATAATAATCAAAATTTTCAAATTCAATCAACACACCAATTCAAAATCAATCAATCAAGCATCCAATTCTAAGCATGGAATTTCAACCTATGTATTGTAAACATGTACCTTTTTCTGCGTCAATTTCTATGAACTCGTCGGAGTCATGAACTACCGTGAAACACATATTTGAATTATCCGTCTTCTGAACATCATCGCTTGAAGACGGGTCTAAGTCATCTAGAGTAGCAGTAAATGCACGTTTTCGTTTCTTTGTGAAATCATTGTTTATAGGAAGATTTTTCCTATCTGGATACAGACAGTCTCTTTTGATATGGCCTGGTTCGTCACAGTAGAAACATTTGATATTGTTTGGCACTACATTCTGATTTGTAGAGTTCTTATAGTTGTTTCTCCTGAGATTATTCATCTTTCTGTATTTCAGGAATTTCCAAAAATTCTTGGTCATCAGGACTATCTCTTCATCATTATCGATGTTTGAGTCTGATCCATCGGTCAATGCATTGAACGCCGTTGATTTCTTTTCCGATGCTTTGCTTTCTCTTCTTTCAACCATTTGGGCTTCAAACAACATTAGATTTCCAATTAATTCTTCTATCTTTAAGGTACTGATGTCATTTTCCACTTCGATAGGAAGTTCTTTTGATCCCATTCTGTAGTAAGAGAATTTAAGATTTTTCTGACTTGATCTTCTTTCAAAAATTCCTTTCCCAAGGATATTAGAGAATGCGCAATGTTCTAAAATCAGTGTTTGGTAGACACTTTGAAAAATTTTCAAAATTCAGATTATGAAACTTTGAAAACCTTGCTCTGATACCAAATATGAGAAATGCGGATTACGGATCTTAAGGCTAGAATTAACACTAGAGGAGGGGTGAATAGTGTTTTAAGGAATTACTAAATATTTTTGAGTTTATGTTAATTCGAACACAAATGTATGCAATATTCAGACATATATATGATCACAGAATCAAACACAGATGCAAAAATAAAGTAAAAGCAATAAAGGAAAGAACACACCGGATTTTATACTGGTTTGGAGTTACCCTACATCCAGTACCGCACACCAAGTATGGATTTCCTTTCAAAAGCAATTGTTATAGTTATACCCTCAATTTCAAGGCCACGAGGTACACCACTCTAGATTCACAATCCTCTGGGTAGAGATACTTGATTTTATGGGCAACAAGTTCACCCAATTGATTTCCTAGGCTATAATCACACCTTTTCTCACTTGATTGATTTCACAGGCTACAACCACACCTTTTCTCACTTAGTTTATTACAAATAAGCCTATAACCCTAAATAGCACTGAGATCTTGTTGAGATAGTGATAGAGAATCAAACCAGAGATGATCTAGTTAGATTCAATGGTGATTTCGGCAGAGTAATGGTAAAAATATATATAAAGAAATGTGGAAGAAGAAGAGGAGTGAAATCAGAGAAAATATGAATATAAATTCGTTTAAAACTGCCCCTATTTATAGTAGAACAATAGCCATGTCCATTCGTGAAAGGATATGACGAATAGACACTTCTTTTGAAATTCAAAATTTTGAAATCAACTGCTACCTTGTCGACAAGGGGTACTTGAGGTTGTCGACATGCCTAAGGTATTTTTGATGATTTGTTTTTCTTTTGAAAAAAACTTCTATCTTGTATTAAAACTATTTAAACTTTTATAAATATACTTAACTATAGTTAAAATACATAAATAAATATAGAGAATAATATTTTGATATATATAAAATTTTACTTTAATTTTATATTTAAATCTAAGTATAAATATTAAAAGTTAAATATATTATTATTAAAAGATAGTTAAAAACCAAGGATAATTTGATTTTGAAAATAAAGATTATTTTGAGCCTAAAAATATTTAAAACTTGGATAGATGTTTTTGGTTCTTTTAAAAGGAAGGTTTGAAATCATTTTAAAAACAAGATATACTTTTGTAAAAAATATTTGAATAAAAGTTAGTGGATACAAAACAATGTTCCACTAGATTTTTCATAGGTTCCATCCTACTTAGGGTTCCATCCCTTTAATAGGCTCGAAGTGGATTTCATTCCACAAATAAATTGGATTTTAAGATGCTGGTGCTTTTCTAGGAGTTTTAACAAAATTCCTAATTAAATTACTTATTATTGAAATCTTGATCTCTTGATAATCTTGATACTCATGAGTCTTCAATCTTAATATCTTGAATCTCTATACTGTACAGTCTTCAATCTTAGTACCTACATAGTTAAATCTTGCATATACATATATTTCTAAACTATAATGTTAGTATTTATATTTAATAATCTTATTCTAAGGTTGTTGTCATCAAAACCATCTTCTCAGGGACTAACATCACATTTAACTCAAGTCAAAATCTCTGGCCAAAGTAGTTCGGTTAATAATAATGTTATTATTAAACAAAGGACTTTATGTTTAGACTTAAAGTTAAATATGGAGGATATTGGAATTTTGGCCATTACCAAATTCCATAAGTACGAAGTGATATAGTTTTGATGAAGAGAACTGGTATAAATAATAGTCATAAGTGGGTAATGCTAAACAAAGTAAAATGGATTATATCGAAACCAATAAAGCAATAAATTTGGCCAAAATGTCAAACCACTTGCTAAGTGATGTATGAACATTAATATTCAAATAGTTTGGTATTAACCGCCGACCATATTTACATCTAAAGGGTCATGCAACCGAAAAATTGAATACTCTTTTAACCACATGATTTAATTAATTTATAATAGTTATAAATTAATAAGTTAATTAATATTTATGAAATTTAAGTTATGAACTTTTATTTTGATTTATTAAACAGAATTAATAAATATGTTTATAATAGCTATAAATATATTAATCGATATATGATATTGATACACTTTTAAATTGGATTTAAATGAGATGAATATTGTCTGGGATAAGACTGGATTTAAAGCCCATATGGGCAAGGGGAGTTCAACCATACATAGACTAGGTTGGAGACAACATTGACATGGAGATTAGGCTAGGGTTTTGATAGGAAAAGGAAGAGAATGGGTAAGATAGAAAAATGGATATGGATCCTAACTTATCTCTTTAGTCCCTCCTCTATAAATAGATCATAACCCTCATTCTTCTACTAACTTTTTGAAGCCTCCAATACCTCTACTCTGGCAAAAATCATCCTTACCTCTCCTTCATTTTCAAGCATAAATCTAGTCCACGGTCTACAATTAAGGAGATAGCATCTTTAGAATTAGAATTTGATTTAGGAGTTTATTTTAATGCTTCAAGGTGTGGTCCTTTGGCATTAATGAAAGGTAATTATCTGATCTATGATTACATATTTAGATAATTTATATATCATATATTGCTTTGTTAGTTAGGTGACGATCCTAGAGTATCAGTGCATCATCCCATTTAGACTGGTTATATGTTTATAAGCTTCTATACTTTAAAAGAAAAGTCATGACATATAAATGCCTTGAGACCCATGGCTTGAGATAAAAAAAATTGAATTTTTTAATTCAAATTAATTAAATATACATTTTTTTAAGAAACATACACTATATAATTTAAATATTAAATATCATACTACATAAACTGCGTTTTAAAAATTACGTTTAATAGTTTTATACCTAAAATATTTTTTGACATAACAAATACTTTTTTAATATATATATTATTTAAATATTGTTTAATTCAAATCACTTAAATAAATATATAAAATAAATAAGTATATCGTACAAAACATAATTTTAATTTTTATAAAATTAATTTTACACCAAATAAACTTTCATAGGCAATTTTTTTACATATATTAAATAAATATTAATATGAATACCAAAATAAAATTTTAAATTTTAAATTGATTTTTAAATTAAAAAATATATATTGAGATATTCAAATGCTAAAATATCATCTATATTTTTTTATAAAACATTAAAATAAAAGAATATAATTTCTAAAATAGTTTTACATATATATAATATTCTATTCTATTTTCGATCGGAAATTTAAATTAAGTTAATTAATTAATTTTTGCCATGAGCATTATTAGGTAAGTCTATATGTAAATATATAATTTTATATTTTATATATATTTCATATATATATTATTTAACTATTTTTAAGAATATATATTATTAAAAAAGGAAATTTTTAATTTGTTTTTGATTTGACAAAAAAAATTAAATAATTAAAATTTTATAATTTATTTTTAAATGTTTTACATATACACAATTATATGATGTATATATATTCCAAGTATGTATATATTTATAATTATTCAATATATATATGTATGTATGTATGTATGCATATATATATATATATATATATATATATATATGTAATATTTTGTATACATAAATTAAAGCACATATGCAAAAATTTGGATGATATATTTGTTTAATAGATGCGCTAAAATGTCCATTGCAGTGTAAATCCCAACACTTATATACGGGCATGTTAAATCCTTTACAGATTGTTATATGACACATGCACACATACATATATGTATGTATATGATATATGTATGTGTATACATTATAGTACTAATTACATAATATAAAACCATACTATTAATATAAACAAATAATAATTTTACTTAAAAGAAATTTAGAAATATTTTAAATAAATTATACTTCATAGGCCCAATAGAGATCCAAAATGGTAAAGAAAATCCCATTTCTTTGGGTGTAGGCTAGCATGGTTCCAACAGTAGTATCAGAGCCTAATAGCCTATTCGATCTAAATCAATCATGCTTGGGTTAACTAATTAAGCTCAAAGCCCATATATTAGGGTGTTTAGATTGGTAGTGTCGAATGATTGAGTTTGGGTACTCAAGTACTCTACCATACCTAGTTGTCAGCCTGGTCCGAACAGATTCGTGAGCACAAAGGTCACTCCTACTAAAAAAGGCCCAATTTAAACTGGGCCTTAAGCTAATTTTAAAATTCTTTGAAAACTAAAAATATATGATTTTAAATTTAAAAGTTAAATTTAAATAAAATATATATATATATTATAAATGTTATAATATAATGAAAATTTTCAAAATGTCTACAAATTAATATAAATTAATTTCACAATTTTTAAAAATTTATTAATTAGGTTTATAAAATACAATAATTAAATAAGTTAATTAATTAGTAGATATATACATATGTTGTATAGCATGATATATGTTATGTTGTTTTTAAAATGTTAACTTAACTTAAGTATACGTGTATGTATATGAAATGAATTTCAAAATTAATAAGTTTAATTAAAACTGTTTAAACAAACAAATTAGCTAAAGGTTAATTAATTAAATAATATACACATGTATATGATATGTTTGTTATACTATAAAGGTTATAATGCATAATGAATATTCTATATAAATGTTATATTAGAATAATATAAAATTAATTAAATAACATGTAGTAAATACAATGTTATACATAAGATTATTATTTTAGATAATAGAATATAAATGTTGTTTGTACCAAAATTGGGCACACTCTTTGGATGTAATTGAAGAGATTAAAATAAAGAAACTAAATGGAATAAGAGGCTAATCTGACAACCACACCAAGAATAATAAGCAGTAATAGAAGAAGACAAGAGTTTATAGTGGTTCGGCTTTGTAGCCTACGACCGCTTTGAATAGTTTTCTATTTATTGATGATTCTCAACCGAGTTACAATAGTACAAAACACCGGCAATCACGTTACAATGGAGTTCCAGCAAAGTAATAGCGTAGAAGTTCCAAAGATCCATTTTTAGTTGGAGTAGGGGTGCTATTTATAGGAGTAGATCTGGAAATATCTGCTTCAAATCTCGGAATACCTCTTTTCACACATAGATAGGCCCACCATATTAATATAGGGTTGTTTAGGATCGATCCTGACCGGTCCACTCCTTCTTCGTATCGATCAAGAATTGGCCCAATGGAGCTACGATCGATCATGGGCATTCTTGAGTGAATAAGCAGGCTTCTGTGAAAATTTCATGGCATTTGGACTTGTATTTTGAGAGTTATGATCGATCCAAGAATGAATTTTCCTTGGAAAGCCGAAGGCTTCGTATCAATGGACATTGTATCGATACAATGTGTATCGATCAGTTGTGTGTCGATGACGTGGCATTGGAGATGCACATTTCATGCTTATAGACCATTTCCTTTGGTTTGACCTATTCCTTCGTATCCATCCAAGGTTATACTCTTTGTATCGATCCCTACCTCCTTTTCTGTATCGATGCTTTGTCTCGGCTCTTCGTATCGATCAAACAATTGATCGATATGAAACATATAGTGGTTGGTTGAATGAAGCGCAACCGGTCCATGAAATGTTGAAGTCTATTAAAACTCGATGGATACGAAATGGATGGAGGTTGAGTGATGGAATTGGGCTCATTTCGTATCTCTCTGGATGGATATGAAATGATGAATGTAGGTTGATGGATACGAAATTGATGTGTTGCACATGGATCTTGGTCGATCCATAACTTAAGCATACGAACTCCGATTGACCTAAAATTTGGAATGTTTCCTTTCATAGCTTTGCTTGTCATACCACGCTAATTGTAGCTTGATCGGGACACGGACCAAGTATGCCTGTATCCATTGTGGACCTATAGAAAACTGATCTCTGGGGTGAATTGTCCTTAGTTTCTAGTCAAGCCCTTGGTGTCACAGCCTTGCCAAAAGGTGGGGTAATAAATGTTATATAATAAAACTTGTAAAATATGGATGTATGAACTAAAGGTGCAACATTTATAAACCTTAAATAGATTTAAATATTAAATACATACGTAAACGTACACATACTGTGATTTTTTATGTGTTCGACACTTGAATCATGAGGGTATTTTATATGAAATACATTATCCCAAACGTCAATATCACCCAATATAATATATTGAAGATTATGAATATTAAATATAATATTTTTCTCTACAATATATATATATATATATATATTAATAAATAACTTGCATACTCCTTAGTTGTTGAGCTAACTCAAGCTAAGGATGCTATGTGTAGTATTATCAATATATTGATAACGAGGTAAGATAACTATATTTATTTGTGGAGAAAATACATGTACTATGCTTAATCTTGTCATGATATAGTAGGTACGAGCAAATAATTTCATTTCGCTTTGTTGAGCAAACTAAAGGTCGAAGTGAGATTAGGACAAAGTACCGAGAGTTAGGAGTTATATATGATACAACTGATAAGGAGTTATCCATCGTCCATGGAGTTATGACTTGTTAAACAAACCCAAGGTCAGAATTTCAAGACAGACGAGCCTAACATCTATTAGTGAAGCTTTATGTTTTGACTTAGGGTTTGGTGAAACATAAAAGACTAGTGGATGTTTCACTTATTAGTAAAATGAAACATAATGGTTAACCTTACTAATATTATAAGAACATCTACTATGATATTATTTTAATAATCTACCGATTAAACAAGTAGAAAAATGTCAATTCTAAAACCATTTTCTGAAAATGGCAAGCTTATTGGAACCAGCTATATCGATTGGCTAAGAGTGATTAAGATGGCATTGACTTTGAACGTCTTTTGTTGGCTATTACATGGTAACCTAAAGAATAACCTGATAATGATGCGGACCCGAAACTTTGACGTTCTTATGAGAAATTGGTCTCAGACCTAGATATCGCCCAAGTTTTCATATGGTCTATGTTACATAAGCCATTGTAAAGGCAGCATGAAAACATGTTTGCAAATGAGATATTTGATAGTCTCAAGGCCCTATTTGGTGAACAGTCACGTTATGTAAGGTACGAGCTTACGAAGCAGCTGTTCAGTACCAAAATGACTAAAGGATGGAAAGTGGATGATTACGTGCTAATGATAAAGAGCTATCTTTATGGATTTTGCAATGGGACATACAGATAAGAAATGAATTACATGTTGATTTGATCATTGGTTCTCTTACACCTCAGTATTAACTGTTCATAATGAATTACAATATGAACTCATTAAATGTGAATCTTATAGAGCTCCTTAATATGTAAGGTCAGCCGAGTCTGCATCTAAGGATCATGGGGCCGCACTTGCTATAAAGCGTGGTGCATCATCTTTGAAAGGTTAAAAGAAGGGCAAAGAGAAGGTAAGAAGAACAAGAAAAGTAAGAAGGTCGATGACAAGGGTGAATGCCACCACTGCTATAAGAAGGGTCCTGGAAAAGGAACTGTCCTGATTACTTAAAGATTGTTAGTGAAAGAAAGAAAAATAGTTCTATAGCTCCATGGGGTACATTTATGATTCAAAATTGTTTTGTTATCAATAAAATGTCTTGGGTTTTAGATAATGGATCTAAAACTCATATATGTAATTCATTACAGAGGCTTAAGAACTGGAACCGCATGGTGAAAGGAGAGATAAGACTCCAAATTGATAATGGATCTATCATAGATGCAACGAGTAGGAGATTATCATTTATGTTTCTAAGTGGAATAGTTTTGATACTAAATAAGTGCAATTTTGTAAATACTTTATTCATAGGATTATATTTGTTTCTAGATTATCTAAGACTAGATATATATTCACTATGCAAATAATGTTATGAACATTATTTGAATTGAAATAAAATCTGCGATGGTGTTCTTGAAAATGGAATTTATGCGATCAATACTAATTATGTGTATTCAGTGAATAATTCTTCTAACAATATAAATGATAGTTATCTTTGGCATTGTAGGCTATGTCATATTAGTGAGAAATGACTGCAAAAACTAGAAATCAAAAGTTTTCTCTCATCACTTGATTCTAGATCATTTGACACATGTGGTTCATGTCCCAAAGGTAAAATGACGAAGCATCCCTTCAACAAGAGCAATGAAAGAGTTGATGAACTGATGTTAAGGTTAGTACATAGTGATGTATGTGGCATAAGCCTGTTATGGTAACGGTTCCCGTTACCGATATGGAAAAAACATTGCCGTATCGGTTCTATTGGTAAACTAAAAATGGATACCATTACTTTATCATTACCACCGGTATACCAAAGATTGGTACATGAATGATCGGTAATGGCAAATCTACCAATAGATAAAAATATCAAAAGTATGTTGTACTATTATTTTGATAATGATAAAAACTATTTTAGTTATCATTGATACTAAATCCACTAATGCATATATATATATATATATCAAAGCATTAATTTTATTAGTTGAATAAGAAATTACTTGTTTCATCATAGGTTATTTATGGCAAGAAAACTTATAAAGAAGCATTATCATAAATTAGAGCACAAATATCAATGTAATGTTTGATAAACTTCATCGAGTGTCCATTATTTAGATTAATTTTATATTAACATAATGGAATTAGAACGGTCGATAAATTTACCGTTACCACTGGTTTTGACATTTCCTCGGCATTGAATTTACCGTTTACATTGGTAATGTTACCATTACTATATTGATAATTCTAGCATACCAATCAAGCTCATTATTGATTACCAAGTGTTTGGCAATGGTATGGTACTGGTATATTTACCATTGCCACAATAGTCCTAATATGGTCCAATGCCTTTAATCACCAAAGATAATAGCTCTTAAATTGTTATCTTCACTGATGATTTCTGAAGACAAGGATATATGTACTTTATGAAGAATCAACCTGATTATTATGAGAAAGTTTTTGAATATAGAAATGTGGTAGAAAACCAAATGGGCTGTAAGAGTAAGATTCTTCGACCAGATCGAGGAGGTTACTAGGTTGCACAAGAATTCCAACATTACTTAAAAGATAATGGTATTATCACTCAGATTACTCAACCTTATACTCCACAACACAAAAGTGTGTCGGAGCGAAGGAACCGAACCCGATTAGATATGGTTCATTCCATGATGCGTAAGGCTGAGCTACCTTTGTCTTATTGGGGATATGTGCCAGGAACCGCAACGTATATGTCGAACTTGCTGCCCATTAAATTTGTATCTAAAATGCCACATGAGATGTGCTATGGTAAGAAACCCCAACTAAAGTATTTGAAGGTGTTAGTTATCTGACATATGTTATGAATGCTAATCCGAGTAAACTAGAGGCAAGATCGGTACTCTGTGTAAATTAAATTTATAGGGTATCCCAAAAACTCAATGGGATATACTTTCTATAATACTGAGGAACAAAAAGGTATAGTTTCTCAACACACCGTCTTTTTAGAAAAGAAATTTCTGTCAAAGGAAACTAACAGCAAAGTTGTAGACTTGGATGAGATCTAAGAAGTTAACACTAAGGCCAAAATGGTGGGAGAACCGAGTTTACCCGTATATGAAAACACACAATCTATTGGAACGTCTAGTAAGGAACCTTGTGCATTAGAGAGATACTATAGTTTTCTTATGGATGGCGAGGAGGATTGTGTTTTATATGATGACACTTTATCTTCCCACAAGCACTATAGAGTAAATACTCTGCACTTTGGCTTGAAGCAATGAAATCTAAGATGGATTCAATACACGAAAATAAAATATGGACTTTATCAGAAGTACCCGAAGGGATAAGACTCATCGGCTTCAAATGGATTTTTTTATGAAAAGCTAAATGCAAATGGGGAGGTAGAAATTTATAAGGAAAGGCTAGTTGCGAACAAATTTTGTCAAATTTAAGGTGTTGATTATGACGAGACCTTTTTTCAGTAGCCAGGCTAAAGTCCATTCGGATTATGCTAGCCATTGATGCGTTCTATAATTACGAAATATGGAAAATGGATGTAAAGATTACATTTCTAAATGGCCATTTAGAAGAAACCTTCTAAATGTTCTAGCGTGAAAGTTTTGTGTCAATGGGAGTGAAGGTAACGATTACAAGTTGGTAAAGTCCATTTGTGGACTTAAACAAGCTTCAAGAAGTTGAATAAAGTTTTTTTATAAAGTAATCAAACAATTTGGATCAGAATGTAGAGGAAGCAAATGTATACAGAAAGTAACTAGGCAACACAATCATATTCTTAGTGCTATATGTCGACAGTCTATTATTAAATTGGCAATGACATTTCTTTATTGCAATCAGTGAAGACTTGGCTTTACAAGAAATTCTCTATAAAGGATTTGGTAGAAGCAGCCTATATACTAGGTATAAAGATCTATAGAGATAGATCTAAGGGCTGTTGGAATTATCCTTATCCATGTATATAGATGCCATATTGAAAAGGTTCAATATAAAGAATTCCAAACGTGGAAACATTCCAATACAGTTTGGGATCATCTTTTCTAAGAGGAACGCTCCTCATACCGATGAGGAGAAAGAGCGCATGAAGAGGATCCTCATGCTTCAGGCATAGGATCCTTAATGTATGCTATGCTATGTACTAGACTGGATGTGGAATACACATTAGGATGCGTAAGCCGATACTAGTCTAATCCTAGAGAAAAACAATGGACGACCGTAAAATATATACTGAAGTATTTAAGAAATACTTGGGACTCATTCCTTATTTACAGGAATGGTGGTCTCCTTATGAAGGGGTATACATAATCTATCTTTCAAAGTGACATAGTTAGTAAGTCAATACCTGGTTATGTGTTTACACTTAAAGGTAGAGCCATCAATTGGAAAAGTTCCAAACAAGAGAGTAGTTGATTTGACAATAGAGGCCGAATACATCGCCATCAATGAAGTAGATAAATAGGCAGTTTGGATGCAAAAGTTTTTAAGTGAGATTGCAGTGATTCCTGACATAGAGAATACTAGAGCATTGTTCTATGATAACAATATGGTGGTACAGATCACAACAGGATCCAAAATACACAAGAAGTCATGACATATTCTTCGAAAGTTTCAGCCCATTAGAGAATTTGTTAAGAAGAAGTAGATTATCATACAAAGGGTAAATACCCAGGAGAACATAGTAGATCCATTCATTAAATGTCTAGCTCTATCGGCTCTCGAGAAGCTACTTGAAGGGATGGAGATTCCATAATTAGCCCCAACTGCAAGTAGGAGATTGATATTGTTAGGGTATGCCCTATGGGCAATTGTATAATTTTTTTCTAAATTAACTAACTCTGTAATCAATTTTTGTTCGTAATAAAAGTTTTTTTTGTCTCTGTTATACATTTGTTATAATGTGTTATAAATAATTAAATAGTTAATTAAAATATATTTAACAGAAAATCCTTAAATGATGTCTTGTGACGACCAAGAATTTCTGTAAATTAAAATTCGTATATTTAATTGAATTTAAATATTAACAAGTAAGATTTGTAAGTCAAATTTTTTTTATTTCGAATATCTGGATTTAATTGGATAATTAAATCGATAATTTAATATTTGAAATTCCAAAAATAATTGAAAATTGGGTTTAATATGATTAAAAATGATTTGTAAAATTTTATTTAATCATACTAGAGTTATAGTGATGTTATAGAACTTTTAAAATTTGAATTTAAAGTTAAATTGTGAAAATTGAATATTTTAATATTTAATTATCGACTGAAAAATAGTCATTTTTCAAACAGTCACGGATTTTGACGAAACTAGTTTCGTCGGATCCGTAATGTGATATTATTGTATGGTTTTAAATTTTGTGTCAATCGGATTTACCATTTGTCCGGGGCAAGTTAAAACGCACAGAAATTTAGTTAACCGATTTAATTTTAAATCGACCGTTTGTTACTATAACTCGCACAGATGCTCGAATAAGCTTTCGAAACCTATTCCATTGTGTCCGGAACGCGGGGTAAACCCTAGAAACGCCGGTCACTGCGCTAGATTTAGAGTTCGGAAAAGTCGGATGAATAGTGTTTTCGTTGAGTTTTCTATAAAGGACTCCACTATCTTCCATTTTGTGAAACCCTAACCTACCTAACCCTAGCCGCCACTCTTGAAACCCACGGCTGAAAACATGTCTCCTTCCTCCTTCGATTTCTTCCACTCCATAAATCATTTCGAGAATCTTTCAACTGGAAAAATGTTAAGCACGTCAAGATCCTTGTTTTCAACGGCTATGATTAATTTTCATCGAGCCGATCGACGGCAAATCGTGTTCAAAGTCGCATGTTCATCTTCGTTTTGCCGAGCCTAGGGGTGGCCGAGCCCTATGATGTTGTAGCCATAGGTCGAGCTCGTGAAGGCGGTCCGAACGGTGGTACTCGATCGAATTCCGTGCGGCAATCAAAGGGAGGTCGGCGGCAATTGGGTTCGTTTTCTGGACATCGAACGTGTTTGGGAAGAAGCTTGCGTGAGTGGCCCAGATTTCCTGAAGAAAAAATGAAAGGCAGTGATGATTGTTGGGTTTTAAAAGTAAATAAATTGAATAATTGTATATAATAATTTGTTTAAACTTTAAAATGCAATATCTTTTTCGTACGAGATCGAAAAAATGCGAAACAAGTTGCATTGGAACCGTATTGTCGAGCACTATGCATTAGAGCTGGATTAGATTTGATTGGAGCAGTGATAATTTCGCGTAAAATTAAACGCGCGTTTAATTTTATTCGGAACAAACACTGCAAACGTTATTGAAAGCAAGGTGAGAACTTCTCACTCAATCGAATCTGTTTCGATTTAAATTTTAAATAGTTAGATTTAAAATTGCTTGAATGTATGTTTGAACGATGATTGCTATTTATTGATTGAAATAGACATTATACGCCGTTATTAAGCGGAGGTTATTTATTAAAAACATATACTGCGATTATTTCACTGCAAAGTGAAATTGGTATTATATATGTACTTGGAGTTGATTTCCCACATTATATAGCGGATGAGACCCTATTGCGCCGTATAATAGCGGATAATATTTTATAAATCCCATATACCGCGATATTTCGTCTTGAAGCGGAATTGGTATCATGCTAATATCTTCGAATGCAGGGAAACAGGTTGGAGGGATCCAACTGGATTCCTCAAATGATTGAATTGGTTTCAATATTGTGTGTTGATCTATTTATAACCTGCGTGATTATCTTTGTGATTGAAATAGTTAAAGGCTAAATTTTAGCCGAATATATTTTTGGTATCATTAGATGCCGAAAATAAATAAAATTTGATTTTTGAAAATTTAAGTTGAGAATTCATAATAAAATTTAAAAATTTATTCATTTTAAATAAATAAACGTTGAGATGTTTATGTTATAAAATTATGATTTTTGTGAAATATAACCGAAATGTGAATTTTGAGATAAGTAGTTGATTTATTTCTAAAAATTGTTTAAATTGGGATTTTTGAATTATTATAAATATTTTATATAAAAGATTTATAAAATTGATATTTATAAATTAAAATATTGGAACTATAAAACGACTTTTTATAAGTATTAGAATGAAATAAAAAGGGATTTCATAAGTGAATGAAATTTATAGATTTATAAATTGTGAAGTTATAAAATGAATAGATTTTATAAAATAAAAGATTTATAAGTAATTAACTTATAAATTGGATTTTTGCGTGTAAATGGAATATGGATAGAATTTGTTAATAAAGTAATTTTATAAGTGAAGTTGTTATAAAATATAAATGGAATTTATAAACGTTGCTTTATAAATCCGAAATCGAATTATTTTAATAAGTTTAATTATTATTGCTTATTAAAGGAGATATATTCACGATTTTGGGAAAGTGAATAATCCTTTAAATAAAATATGCAGAAATGATAAATTTGGTAAATATAGTATATTCATGATTTTAGACGGTGAATAATATATTAAAGAAATATTTTGGAAAAGTGATATTTTAAATAGAATTAAAACGATTCAAAAACGTTTTAAAACGTGTTAAGTATCGAAATCATAGATTTCAACATTTATTGTTGAAATAGACGTTTTCGAGGAATAGAAGGAAATGGTGGACTATAACACTGTTGTTATAGTAAATGATTTTCGAAAGGAAAAGTTTTGTGTAGTATTGGGATTTGTATATCTATCTTAATTTCGAATCCCTATACTAGTAATTTTGGGTTGTCGTAACGATGTTTTACATAACATTTGTTTTGACCCAAATAAATATGTTTAAGCGAACGTTTTCCTTAAAGAATAAAATATATACTTAATTTAGATTTAAGTATATTGAATATTTTCAAAATGTTGAAAATAAATAGATTGGTGAATTACTTGTTATTAAATAAGTATGGAAATGTTTTTCTAATATGAAGTGAATGTTTGAGATTTTATCTTTTAAAGATAAATTAAAAATGAATATTAGAAATCAATTTAAAAATCGTATATTCATAGATATTTTGGAAATGGAAATTCAATATGGAATTTATAAAAGAAAGGGAAATTTGTTTAAAAATAAACATTGATTTATTTTTGAAGTGTGGAAATTAATTTACGGATTTGGAACGTAAATTTAATAAATCGGTAAGGATTTATTTAATTGGTTTAAATGAACCATTTTGAAATGAAGGTTGTAAAGGTGTAAATTGATTTGAAATTGGTTTTCAAATGGTTGAAGTGTGGAAGATATATATCTTACAAAGATATTTTTGGAAAATAAATAATTTGGGAAATTATTTGAAATCGGGTGATGTTGTGAATATTGATTGATAGTTAAATAACCGACTATCAATATTGACCCTAGAATGGCTATTTGTAGTGAATTGGTTGAAATTGAATGCTACACTTATTTTTAAATTATTGCGCTCGTTATTCGGATTACCCATTCCGAATAGTGATACGACGTAATGGATAGCATTGGAGACCGGTGGTGAAGGCCGGGTATTTGTGAAAATGATAGGATGACCTATCGATTGTCTCTGCACCGTTAGCTACAGTATGGAGATTTCCTTTGTGATGGGAAATTCGATCGGGATTGTGAATACCCGGATTGCAAGGGCTTCTTTTGAAGTGCCTTCAGTTCTGTTCGAACCCGAAATAGACTTGTATGGTTATGTGTATGACATTACATTTTGAGATATAAATCTGATTTCTTTCAAGTACATTTCCGTTGGTGGCGGAGAATTTATTTTCTTAGCTTAACGCCCTTAGAGGTTATGTGGTTGAAGGTTATCAGCGATATATTCCCAGTTTGGTAATGTGGCATGCTGAGTGTTGCTGTGTGATGATTATCCATTGATCATTTGTTGATCAAAGCGTGGCTTTGTATAAAGCGTAGCTTTGTGGACGAGACTTCGTCATACCTCACTCCCCGGAAATGGTCAAAATCGGAATATGCGGCAAGGTTATGAGGGTCGCGCCCTTTAAGGTATGTCATTTCCTTCTGGAAAGGATGGTATCATGGTATGGAACCCAGATACTTACTCATATTGACACACTATATATATTACTGTGTGATGTTGGTTATCGAGCGCGCGGATAAAGGTCCAAAGGGACCGGGGGATGGCATATTCGTGTAGTAGTTACCTAGTTACAAAGGTAACCCGGCCTTGTGTTGGCAGAGATCTAACCGTAACGTTAGGTTCTCGGGACGTCCCGCCAGAGGCGATCCCATTGACAGTAGGAAGTTCCTTAGCCTGACCATTTGTTAGAAATCCAAATAAAACAATACGCACCTTGTACGGTTTTAGTTGTAGAACCTGCCATTCACTTATGGTGGCGCCCCACTGTTTGGATGGTAGTTATAGTAGGCATAGTTCAGAATGTCTATGCTAGCTAAGATTTATATTCTATTTTCGAAATGGTTTCATCACTATGCACTAATAATAATATCAAAAATGATTTGTTTTGCGTAGTAAGCATCTTTGGCTATCATAATGAGAAATCTCCTTCAATTCTGCGTTTGCATTGTGCGTGTGCGGGAGGCCTTATGGTAGTTCCATTTTCCCAAAGCATTGCGGATATTTTTCACTTTCCTTATTGTTGTTGTTTTAAAAGATAAATAACTGTTTAAGTTCTCACACCAGTCTCATGACTGACCTAGAGTTTATTGTTCTCTTCCTAAACTCTGGGTGTCCATAATTTTCCACACGGGCAGTCTAGAGTCAGGTTATCAGGTCATTTTGGATTCAGAAGTGCTATGAAGCTCAAGTGGCGAGCTGGATGGCGAGACGTATTACTTGTATATGATATTATCTTTCCGCTGTAAATTCACCTACAGGGACATGTTTGTATAACTGTCCATTGTTTAGTTGTGTTGTACATTATTGTTGTACACTCTGATGATGTAACGTAATAACTGAGATAGTTCTCTGTTTTAAAGATATTCATTATCTATTATATGTTGTTCCACTGGACTGTGAGATTCTGATATTGTTTTTCATCTTTTTCCTTATTTCTTCTATCTTTTTCTTCTACCTCTTCTTTTAAGCCCTAACAATTCGGTTTTCCGGCATTCGATCATGCGGCATTTGATACAGTGGACGTATTAATGTCGATTTTCGGAAGTCGAAAATCTCGAAAAGTTACATTTGGTTTCAGAGCATATGGTTAAGTGACAACCTTGGCTCTGTTAGGTGTTACTCATTAGAGATAGAGTCAGTAATACTTTAGAATGAGTGTGAGTGTAATAATAGATATGAGCGCGTATTTGTTAGGGAATATAAAAATGTTTTATATTGTGATGATTGGTTTGTTGAGTGGTATATGGATTCTGGTCGTTATAATCTGTACAACTCTATCGATAGGTGTCTCTAAACACTTATACAGAACAAATCGATACGATATTGTTTTAAATCGGGTAAATGAAATAATTTTACCTTGATTATATTTTGTATATAAAGGAAATAATTTTTCAGGAATTATTAAAGTGTATATAATTGATTGCTTGGTTGTTGAAAATATAAATATATATAAGTTAATAAATGTTGTTTGAATAAGTTAAATAAAAACAACAGTTGTAAAAGAATGAATTGTATGAGCAAATGAATTATAAGTATGGAATTATAATTAAAATAATTTACAATTGTAAAATAATCTTATATATAAATAGTGAAATTATATGAGGAATTTTTTTTATAAATGTGATTTATAAATAATGAAAAGGGAAATTTTGAAAGAATATTTAGCATTGATTTCACTATTGTTACTGGGAAATAATAACGATGATGACTGCAGCATCATCAGTATCATTTTCAAGTTTCTGTGTGATGGATTTGCTACCATAGTAAATTGAAATTTAATTTTGTTGTGATAAACAAATTTGAATTTAAAATCCAAGTTGAAATTGATGAATATAAGTGAAATAAGTTTTGAACTTATAATATGAATAATAAATTTAGCTTTGGATAAGTTAATGGATTTGGAAGTTAAATAAATAAGTTGTATAACTTATAGAATGGGAAGGATAAATAAAACCAATTGTTAAAATGGTTAAACAATTTTGTTAAGTAAAATGAAATATGAATTTGAATGTTGATATGAATTTGACTTAATTACAAGTTAAATGAAATAGAATTTGAAATAAATTAGAAGTGTACTTAAGTTGTATGGTAGAAGTAAATGTAAATGATGTTGAAATGGAATATAACTTAAGTGATGTTGAAAGAAGTTGATTTTGGTATCAAAGTAAAATAATAAAGTTAATTGAATGAATGTAAACTTGAGTTATATAAATGAAATTCAGCTTGAAATGATAAATGAATTAGCAATGGATTAATGAATGGATTGAATGTTAATCAATCAAATGTAAATAAAGTGATATGAAATCATGAATGTAAGTGTTAATTCATTAAAGCTAATTAAAAGTGTTAAACCAAATTGAAGGTAAAGTGAATAAATTTGGTTGTATTGGATATACATTCGTTGTTAGATTATTGTTAATTGATTGAATAGAAGTTCATATGCAATTGAATGGATAGAAATTGAAAGCTATGTAATTGAATCCAAATTGGAAGTAAATAAATTTGAATAGAATTGAATTTGGTTTGGATTGAAAGTGAACTAATGTGAATTTAATTAGTGAATGTAAACTAATTGAATATGAATAAATGAATGTTAGTAAAAACATTCCAATGTTAACAAATCAAATGTGATTAAAATGAAAAGAAAAAAAAGCAATCAAATGACTATTAATGAAAAGTGAATGTATATTGATTTGGATAGACATTGATTTGTTGGATGTTAGTTGGATGATAGTTGTTTGGTGGTTGCATTTATTGTTTTTGTTGCATTTGCTATATTGGCATATGTAGTTGTTATGTTGCTATATGTTGTATATTAATATTATTTTCATATATACATGTTCTCATTTGTTTGATTGAGTGTATAGTAGGTGCGGATGGCTTATGCTTTGCATTTGGAGCTCGCTTTCGCACTATATTAGCCGTATATGCTCGCTAATAATAAATAAGGTACATATCTTGGATTAAATATCATACTTTTACACTATTTTCCCTGCGGGATGCCTCATCGCTTGATGAAATGCATATTTGTGATATATATACTGTCATTTTTTTCGGATCGAGCCGCGCAAAGGAGACTCTAGCGAATTTTTCCGAAAATTTAAGGCGTTAGATTTTTTTTTTTAGAAAATTGGAAAATTTTGAAAAGATAACTAAGTATAGATTTTGAAACTTAGTAAAGAGCATTGTAAGAAGTTTAACTATTGGATTTTGGAAAATTTAAAACACGTTACCGAATTTGAAATCTAATTTGAACGAACTGTTTTGAAAAATTAATGGATTCTATAACTTTTTCTCACTTGGTAATTTCGAGGACGAAATTCTTTTAAGGGGGGAAGTCTGTGACGACCCAGAATTTTTGTAAATTAAAATTCTTATATTTAATTGAATTCAAATATTAACAAGTAAAATTTGTAAGTCGAATAAATATTATTTTGAATATCTGGATTTAATTCGATAATTAAATCGATAATTTAATATTTGAAATTCCAGAAATAATTGAAAATTGGGTTTAATATGATTAAAAATGATTTGTAAAATTTTATTTAATCATATTAGAGTTATAGTGATGTTATAGAACTTTTAAAAATTGAATTTAAAGTTAAATTGTGAAAATTGAATATTTTAATATTTAATTATCGACTGAAAAATAGTCATTTTTCAAACAGTCACAGATTTCGACGAAACTAGTTTCATCGGATCTGTAATGTGATATTATTGGATGGTTTCAAATTTCGTATCAATCGGATTTACCGTTTGTCCGGGGCAAGCTAAAACGCACAGAAATTTAGTTAACCGATTTAATTTTAAATCGATCATTTATTGCTATAACTCGCACAGATGGTCGAATTAGCTTCCGAAACCTATTCCATTGTGTCCGGAACACGGGGTAAACCCTAGAAACGCCGGTCACTGCGCTAGATTTGGAGTTCGCAAAAGTCGGATGAATAGTGTTTTCGTTGAGTTTTCTATAAAAGGACTCCACTATCTTCCATTTTGCGAAACCCTAACCTACCTAACCCTAGCCGCCACTCTTGAAACCCACGGCTGAAAACGTGTCTCCTTCCTCCTTCGATTTCTTCCAATCCATAAATCATTTCGAGAATCTTTCAACTGGAAAAATGTTAAGCACGTCGAGATCCTTGTTTTCAACGGCTATGATTAATTTTCATCGAGCCGATCGACGGCAAATCGTGTTCAAAGTCGCATGTTCATCTTCGTTTTGCCGAGCCTAGGGATGGCCGAACCTTATGATGTTGTAGCTGTAGGTCGAGCTCGTGAAGGCGGTCTGAACGGTGGTACTCGATCGAATTCCGATCGACTGTAGGAGGTGCGAATATCAAAGGGAGGTCGGCGGCAATTGGGTTCGTTTTCTGGAGGCCGAACGCATTTGGGAAGAAGCTTGTGTGAGTGGCCCAGATTTCCTGAAGCAAAAATGAACGGCGGTGATGATTGTTGGGTTTTAAAAGTAAATAAATTGTGAATATTTGTATATAATAATTTGTTCAATCTTTAAAATGCAATATCTTTTTCGTACGAGATCGAAAAAATGCGAAACAAGTTGCATTGGAACCCTATTGTCGAGCACTACGCAATGGAGCTGGATTAGAGTTGATTGGAGCTAGTGATAATTTCGGATAAAATTAAACGCGCGTTTAATTTTATTCGGAACAAACACTGCAAACGTTATTGAAAGCAAGGTGAGAACTTCTCACTCAATTGAATCTGTTTCGATTTAAATTTTAAATAGTTAGATTTAAAATTTCTTAAATGTATGTTTGAACGATGATTGCTATTTATTGATTGAAATAGACATTATATGTCGTTATTAAGCGGAGGTTATTTATTAAAAAACATATACCACGAATATTTCACTGCAGAGTGAAATTGGTATTATATATGTACATGGAGTTGATTTCCCGCATTATATAGCGGATGAGACCCTATTGCGCCGTATAATGGCTGATAATATTTTATAAATCCCATATACCGCGATATTTCGTCTTGAAGCGGAATTGGTATTGTGCTAATATCTTTGGATGCAGGAAAACAGGTTGGAGGGATCCAATGGATTCCTCAAATGATTGAATTGGTTTCAATGTATGTGTGTTGATCTATTTATTGATCTATTTATATTCTGCGTGATTATCTTTGTGATTGAAATAGTTAAAGGCTAAATTTTAGCCGAATATATTTTTGGTATCATTAGATGCCGAAAATAAATAAAATTTGATTTTTGAAAATTTAAGTTGAGAATTCATAATAAAATTTAATTTTGAAATTTATTCATTTTAAATAAATAAACGTTGAAATGTTTATGTTATAAAATTATGATTTTTGTGAAATATAACCGAAATGTGAATTTTGAGATAAGTAGTTGATTTATTTTTAAAAATGGTTTAAATTGGGATTTTTGAATTATTATAAATAGTTTATATAAAAGATTTATAAAAGTGATATTTATAAATTAAAATATTGGAATTATAAAACGAGTTTTTATAAGTATTAGAATGAAATAAAAATGGATTTCATAAGTGAATGAAATTTATAGATTTATAAATTGTGAAGTTATAAAATGAATAGATTTTATAAAATAAAAGATTTATAAGTAATTAACTTATAAATTGGATTTTTGCGTGTAAATGGAATATGGATAGAATTTGTTAATAAAGTAATTTTATAAGTGAAGTTGTTATAAAATATAAATGGAATTTATAAACGTTGCTTTATAAATCCGAAATCGAATTATTTTAATAAGTTTAATTATTATAGCTTATTAAAGAAGATATATTCACGATTTTGGGAAAGTGAATAATCATTTAAATAAAATATGCAGAAATGATAAATTTGGTAAATATAGTATATTCACGATTTTAGACGGTGAATAATATATTAAAGAAATATTTTGGAAAAGTGATATTTTAAATAGAATTAAAACGATTCAAAAACGTTTTAAAATGTGTTAAGTATCGAAATCATAGATTTCAACATTTATTGTTGAAATAGACGTTTTCGAGGAATAGAAGGAAATGGTGGACCATAACACTGTTGTTATAGTAAATGATTTCCGAAAGGAAAAGTTTTGTGTAGTATTGGGATTTATATATCTATCTTAATTTCGAATCCCTATACTAGTAATTTTGGGTTTTCGTAACGATGTTTTACGTAACATTCGTTTTGACCCAAATAAATATGTTCAAGTGAACGTTTTCCTTAAAGAATAAAATATATACTTAATTTAGATTTAAGTATATTGAATATTTTAAAAATGTTGAAAATAAATAGATTGGTGAATTACTTATTATTAAATAAGTATGGAAATGTTTTTCTAATATAAAATGAATGTTTGAGATTTTATCTTTTAAAGATAAATTAAAAATGAATATTAGAAATCGATTTAAAAATCGTATATTCATAGATATTTTGGAAATGGAAATCCAATATGGAATTTATAAAAGAAAGGGAAATTTGTTTAAAAATAAACATTGATTTATTTTTGAAGTGTGGAAATTAATTTAAGGATTTGGAACGTAAATTTAATAAATCGGTAAGGATTTATTTAATTGGTTTAAATGAACCATTTTAAAATGAAGGTTGTAAGGGTGTAAATTGATTTGAAATTGGTTTTCAAATGGTTGAAGTGTGGAAGATATATATCTTATAAAGATATTTTTGGAAAATAAATAATTTGGGAAATTATTTGAAATCGGGTGATGTTGTGAATATTGATTGATAGTTAAATAACCGACTATCAATATTGACCCTAGAATGGCTATTTGTTGTGAATTGGTTGAAATTGAATGCTACGCTTATTTTTAAATTATTACGCTCGTTATTCGGATTACCCATTCCGAATAGTGATACGACGTAATGGATAGCATTGGAGACCGGTGGTGAAGACCGGGTATTTGTGAAAATGATAGGATGGCCTATCGATTGTCTCTACACCGTTAGCTACGGTATGGAGATTTCCTTTGTGATGGAAAATTCGATCGGGATTGTGAATACCCGGATTGCAAGGGCTTCTTTTGAAGTGCCTTCGGTTCTGTTCGAACCCGGAACAGACTTGTATGGTTACGTGTCTGACATTACATTTTGAGATATAAAGCAGATTTCTTTCAAATACATTTCCGTTGGTGGCGGAGAATTTATTCTCTTAGCTTAACACCCTTAGAGGTTATGTAGTTGAAGGTTACCAGCGATATATTCTCAATTTGGTAATGTGGCATGCTGAGTGTTGTTGTGTGATGATTTTTTATTGATCATTTGTTGATCAAAGCGCGGCTTTGTATAAAACGTAGCTTTGTGGACGAGGCTTCGTCGGACCTCACTCCCCGGAAATGGTCAAAACAGCAATATGCGGCAAGGTTATGAGGGTCGCACCCTTTAGGGTATGTCATTTCCTTCTGGAAAGGGTGGTATCATGGTATGGAGCCCAGATACTCACTCATGTTGACACACTATATTTATTACTGTGTGATGTTGGTTATCGAGCGCTCGGATAAAGGTCCAAAGGGACCGGGGGATGGCATATTCATGTAGTAGTTACCTAGTTACAAAGGTAACCCGGCCTTGTGTTGGCAGAGATCTAACCGTAACGTTAGGTTCTCGGGACGTCCCGCCAGAGGCGATCCCATTGACAGTAGGAAGTTCCTTAGCCTGACCATTTGTTAGAAATCCAAATAAAACAATACGCACCTTGTACGGTTTTAGTTGTAGAACCTGCCATTCACTTATGGTGGCGCCCCACTGTTTGGATTGTAGCTATAGTAGGCATAGTTCGGAATGTCTATGCTGGCTAAGATTTATATTCTATTTTTGAAATGCTTTCATCACTATGCACTAATAATAATATCAAAAATGATTTGTTTTGCGTAGTAAGCATCTTTGGCTATCATAAGGAGAAATCTCCTCCAATTCTGCGTTTGCATTGTGTGTGTGCGGGGAGGCCTTATGGTAGTTCCATTTTCCAAAAGCATTGCGGATATTTTTCACTTTCCTTATTGTTGTTGTTGTTTTAAAAGATAAATAACTGTTTATGTTCTCATCCCAGTCCCATGACTGACCTGGAGTTTATTGTTCTCTTCCTAAACTCTAGGTGCCCATAATTTTCCACACGGGCAGTCTAGAGTCAGGTTATCAGGTCATTTTGGATTCAGAAGTGCTATGGAGCTCAATTGGCGAGCTGGATGGCAAGACGTATTACTTGTATATGATATTATCTTTCCGCTATAAATTCACCTGCAGGGACATGTTTGTATAACTGTCCATTGTTTGGTTGTGTTGTATATTGTTGTTGTACACTCTGATGATGTAACGTAATAACTGAGATAGTTCTCTGTTTTAAAGATATTCATTATCTATTATATGTTGTTCCGCTGCGACTGTGAGATTCTGATATTGTTTTTCATCTGTTTCCTTATTTCTTCTATCTTTTTCTTCTACCTCTTCTTTTAAGCCCTAACAATTCGGTTTTTCGGCATTCGATCATGCGGCATTTGATACAGTGGACGTATTAATGTCGATTTTCGGAAGTCGAAAATCTTGAAACGTTACAGTTCTTGTATAGTAATTACAAATAGTTGCAATAATGAGTATTGTGTCACAATATAGTTAACACATCATTTTAAACATTTCACTCAAGATGCATCGAGATTGAATATCGAAGCATCCAATGAGATTAGAGTACGTAACGCTTTCTAAACATAAGATGCTCATGACTGCTGGGGGCACCAAAGGGTTACGTACTGATAATTATTTGATAATTATGGAATGACTCAATCGATAGTTTTCTATTGATTAATATAACTAAGGTCAAACAAAAAATATCGATGTGACTAATTTACAGAGCTCTCAACTTGATAATACTATTGATGTTCAATTTGAAAGTTCTGCTTTGATTATAGTCAAATCATCGCATAAAATCCATTGAGTGGCTATAGTTGGGTTGAGTGTATTGGGAGTGAGACACTCTTCAAGAGAGGATTTGTCTCCTTAATTATATAGGGTTACTATCACAATCAACCCAAGTCAAATCAAAGTCAAAATCTTTGACCAAAGTAGTTCGGTTAATAATAATAGTTAATATTGAACTAACGATTTTATGTTTGGGCACAGATTTGAATATGGAGGATATTGGCATTTGGACCATTACCAAATTCCATTAGTCCGAAGTGTTGTTGTTTTGACGAAGAGAATTGCTATAAATAATATTCACAATTGAATAATACTTCACAAAGTAAAACAAGATTTTACCGAAACCAATTAAGCGATACATTTGACCATAATATCACACCACCTGCTAAGTAAAGTGTGAACGTTAATATTCAAATAGTTTTATATTAATCGCTGGCTAAATTTACACCTAAAGAGTTGCACAATTGAATCATTGAATACTCTTTTGACCACATGATGTAATTAATTTATAATAGGTTTAAATTAATCAAAATAATTAATAGTAATAAAATATTAGTTATAAAAATTTATTTTGATTTGTTAAATAATATTAATTAATATGCTTATTGTATTTATTAATATATTATTCGATATACGTTATCCATACGCATTTAAATTGGATTTAAATGCGATGAATATTGTATGGGCTAAGACCAGAATTAAATCCTATATGGGAAACAGAAGTTTTGCCATACATAGACCGGGTAGGTGGCGTCTTTGATATGGTGAATATGCTAGATTTTTGATAGGATAAAGGAAGAGAATGGGTAAGAGAGAAAAGTGGATCTGGATCCTAACTTATCTCTCTAGTCTCCGCTCAATAAATAGATCATAACCCTCATTTTTCTACTAAATTTTTGAAGCCTCCACTACCTCTACCTCCGGTGGAAATTCATCTTCCCTCTCCTCCATTTCCAAGCAAAAATAAAATTAAAACAAACACTATTCGATAGTCTTTAGTCTACAATACGGGAGATAACACCTTTAGAATTGGAATTTGATTTAGGAGTTTATTTCAATACTTCAAGTTATGGTCCATTGGCATTAGTGAAAGGTAATTATTTGTTCTATGATTATATATTAATATTTTTAGATAATTTATACACCATATATTGATTTGTCAGTTAGGCGACGATTCTGGTATATCGATATATCGTCACATTTAAAATGGCTATATGTATAAATGCTCATATATTTAAAAAAATATATGACATGTACATGTCCTGATACTTATGGCTTAAGATGAAAAAATTGAAAGTTTCTAATTAAATTAATTTAACACGCATTATTTAAGTAACATAAACTCTATAATTTAAATAATAAATATCACACTATACAAAATATGGTTTAAAAATTACATATTATTAGTTTTATACCTTGAAATATTTTTCAGTATAAAAAATAAAATTTTAATATATGTATATATTATTTAATTCAAATCACTTAAATAAATATATAAAAAATAAATTGTCATATAAAATATAATTTAAATTTTATAAAATTCATTTCACACCCAATAAACTTTCAGCTGCAAAAAAATAACATTATATATGTTAAATAATTATTAATATAAATGTTGAAATTAAAATTAAAATTTACTTTTAAATTATAAAATATATATTAAATTACTCATATGCTAAAATATCATCTAGAGTTTTATATAACACTTTAAAACACAAGATTCTAAATCAAAATATTTTTATACACATGTACACATACGTACATATATATAATATTATTATTTATTTTCAATCGAAAATTTAAATTACATAAATTAAAAAAAATAATTCTGCCGTTAGCATTATTAGGTAGGTATATGTGTATGTATGTATGTGTGCATATATATATATGTATGTATGTATGTATGTATGTATATGTATATGTATATATTTTATACTTCATTTATATTCCAATTATATATATGTATATATATTTATTATTAAACTATATATGAGTATATTTTGTACATAAAATAATTTTTTTTTTGATTTTATAACAATGAAAAATATTAAATTATTAAAATTTTATAATATATATTTTTACGTGCTTTATATATATATATATATATATATATATATATTTATATATATAATTCCACATATATATTTGCAATTATTCAAAATAATATATATATATATATATATATATTATTTTGTTTATAAAAATTAAAGCATACAAACATACATTTGGAAGATATATTTGTGTACTAAATGAGCTAACATGTCAGTTGCTATGTAAATCCCAATACTTATACATGGGCATGTTAATCCTTGCACGAATTACTAAAGGACGTAGACACATACATATATGTGTGTATAATACACGTGTGTATATATTATAATATTAATTACATAATACAAAACCATATTATAAATATAAATAAATTAATTACTTTAAAAGAATTTGAAAATGTTCTAAATAAATTAGACTACATAGGCCAAATAAAGTTCCAAAACAGTAAAAATAAATAAATTAAATTCATCTATTTCTTCTGTTGTGGGTTGGCCTAATTCCTACAATTTTTAACCGAACTATTCTAACTAAAGATTTTGTCTTTGAGTTGACTTCAGTTGACCGTGATACTAAAATCATATAACTGAGAAGAAGAATCCTTTCTTAAAATAGTGTTTCACTTCCAATATTTCACTAATCCAACTATAGTGTTCGATGGACATCGTGTCATGATTCAACTATAATCAAAGCAGAGCTTTCATATTGAAGATCAACAGTGACAAGCGCCATCGTCCAAGCATTTAAGAGATTCGGCTTTGGTGCAAAAGGTTACAAGTTCTAAACTTGCGTAGCGTGATTCGAACGTTTATTAACATGTGATATTTTGTCCCAGTGACATGTTGTATATAAAAATATCACTTCAAAAAAAACGATCAACAGTATTCTCAAGTCAAGAAAGCCATGTAAATTAGTCACATTGATATTTTCTATTTGACCTTATATTAACTAATAGAAAACCATCGAGTGAGTCATTTCATAGTTATCCAATAACCACCAGTGTATAACACTTTGACGACCCTAGTAGTTATAAGTAGTACATTGCTCAATATTTGTAGAGTGTTATGTACTCTAGTCTCAATGGATGCATCGATATCCCGTTTTGATACATCTTGGCTAGTAATATGTAAAATGGATATGTTTATTATAGTATGATAAAATACTCATAATTACAACTATTTATAATTACTATCACAAACACACTATTTATGGATTTTCTATTAAATATATTATAAGTAAACATTTAATTATTTACAGCACATTATAATAAATATATAACCGAAAGAAAACACCTTTCATTTTGATAAGAATTAATTACAGAGTTAATAATTTACAATAAGTTATAGAATTACTCCTAGAACATATCCATTACTCTATCACTTTTCAACTCTAGGTGAATTCAGCAATGGAAAGTCACAAAGGCCACATGGAGAGCTTTGTGGTATTACATGCGATTTCGAGTTATTGATGATATGCATGTTCAATTGGGGGCATGCATAATTAGGTAAGTGGTTTGTATGTTGGTTATGTTTTCTTTAGGGAATGAGACATTTATTTCAATAATGATATTGGAGATTACTTGAAGCTTGAGGTTGAAAGTGGAGTTTGGATGAAATTTATTAAAATATTGTATCAAGTAGAGATTGTTGGGACTATGCTACAATATTTTGTCACTTGGTGTTGTAGAGGAAGTGCAGAGAAGACGAAACGGTGAAGGAGGGAGGATTGAAGCAATAAATGCTTGTACCAAAATTTCTGTCAACTGATGGAAGCTTCAGCCGATTGGTAATCTAACCAGTTGACTGAACTATCGAACATTTGCAACCCGAGAGCACTGTTGTTTTCAGGGTGGACCGAAACTATTTTCAATTGACGGAACCATGGACCGATCGATTAAAAGCAGCAGTTCAGTTGGCTAAAACTATTTTTATTTGACGAAATATGGACCGGTCGATTGAAAACAGTCGTTCAATCTGAAATGGCCATTTATATAAACTTTGAAGTTCGGGATTTAGGGGTAAATTTGTCATTTTTGGGTATTTTGGAATTTCCACCGTTTATTTCACGTATCTTTTACCCAACGACTGGGATTACTTTAGAATTCTATAAATATGCTTGTATATGGAGCCGCTACAAGATGTGTGGAAAGAAAGGTCTTCTTCGGTTTTGATGATTGATATTTTTCTTCAATTTTAGGAGTTAATTCTTGTAATATTTTGGTGAATTAACAAAAAATTTATTTAGAAAGATTACTTATGTCTTGTTTTTTCTTCAAATCTTATCTCTTCTCAGACCTAGTTGTGTAAAGATACTTACCATTCATGAATTGAAACAATAGTAACTTAAACTTATTATTTATGCTCTCTTCTTCTTCATTACTAAAAACCACACAATAATAGGTGCTTGAAATCTAAATTGGAGGGGGAAAAAAATTAAATTGGAGAAAATCACCAATATGTCGTGGTTAAAGTTCTTGAACTGAAAATCAAAATAAGTTAGGGTTTTTTTTTAAACCCTTTTCTTATAAGCAATTTTAAAGATGGGATAATATAAATATTCTTTAGGGTTGAACCCACCAAATTCATGAATTGAAACAAAATCACTGGTTTAACATTAAAAACAAGGGGTGGTGAAGAGCCCAGCCTAAATGAAAGAAAACGCAGTTCACATTTTTTTTTTTTTTCCCCAAAGCCGCATCTCCTTTCCATGCCGCTGCCACATAGCACCCGCATGCAAATTCGCCAGCTGTCCACGTCACATTCACACGTGTCATCTCATTCTCTACTCCCATTCCCTTATATACCTGCTCTCTGCTCCCCCCTTCCAACAAACATATAATAATAATAACATCCACAAGCTATATTATAATCCATGAAATCATCCATTTAAAAAAAAAAAAAATCGACCATTTTTAAAAAGAAGCAACAATGACGACTCCTCCACCTCCGACCCACTGCATCGCCGACGCCAACCCGGTACCCTCCCCAGCTCCCGCCCCTGCACCAGCCCCGGTACCCGCCTCGTTGCCTGCGCCAGTTGTGCCAGTACCTTCCCCCATGAGCATTGACCAGAATACCCCCAGCCCTGGAACTGGTTCTGCTGGAGGCTTCTACTTGGACGCGCTGGATGAGTACGTGATGAACTTGCCAAGGGCGGAGGATTTTGGATTGAGCGGGTTTGAGGATATCCGAAACCCGGATGTTGGCGGGTTTGGGTGCAACGAGGATGATCAGCTGAAGCTTGATGGGCTCGACGCTTATGATAACTGGTTTTGGGACATATGAAAGAAAATGTGGGTGCATGCATGCATGCATTATGCGTGTGTGTTTGTGTGGTGTAGGTAATGTTTTCGTACATCTTATATATAGTATATGAGTTCGTCGTCCTAGGTTATAATGTTAAGTTATAAAAATGGACAAAAATAATACATATGGGTCGTTGTGTTTGTTAATTAAGGTATAATGTGATGTATACTGTATGTTTAAAGTTGTTGTGTTGTGGTATATGCATAAGAAATTCCATTTATTCTATTAAATACTCATTGGCCCTATTTTATAGGTGAGAAATCAGAAAATCGAAGGAGAAGTGTGGTAGTGTGTGGGGGTTGGGAGGGTGTTGGTGGTGGAGTGCTATAATTATTATCTACGGTTCGCGCGAAATATCAAAACTTGGTTGTTTTCTGAATTCTTTTATATTATGATTTATGAAATTGTTTTTATTTAGAAGATTGGTACTTTATTTACAAAGAAAGTAAAATCACCTAAATATTTTTTACTACTCATAGGGTAGGCTACTTATTATCAACCAACTTAATAATTACAAGACATTATTTCTTTCTACAATACTTAATTTCACCGACTATTCGAGAAGTTAGATTTGATGTAGCTATAGCGGTTGCAAGAAAATGCTCATTGATCTCCACGTCTAGAAAAACCTTAATCAAAATTTTCTTCATGGAGGAGCATGCATCAAGACGGGGAAAAAGCACCACGTTTATGGACTATGACTTGTTCGAAAGCCTCGAAAATATGTTTTTACCAACTTATTTGCTCATTTATGAATTTAGATTTGCTTAATAAGCTTATAATGTCCATTAAAATTTGATCGAAGAGTCATTGAAATAGATTTTGACTGAAAAACTTTGTTGTTTCTCTTTTGCCACAAGTGTCCTACCATTGTTGTTAATGAGTCTATGATATCCTTGATTATACTCTTCAGTTGATAATTGTTTTTTTATATGTTCAACGATTTCATTTAGTTTCTTGTTGTTGTGACTCTATACATAAGACACCCTTCGATCTTATTCCAAACTTAACTTGAGTATTTACACTTGAAAATAGACATGAATTAAGCAGATTATTCTTAAAATTACACAAACAAGCATTTGAGCTCACTTACACCGAACCATTGATTTAGTCTGTCTTTTGTTGGAAAATGATTTATTTTTGCAATGTTTGTGGTCACTCACGTTTTCTGTGAACAACAATGGTCCCGTATGCGTTTGTGCCAGTTTTGTGTTTCAGTTTTAATTCAAATGGCTCTCCATGCTTATTTTAAAGTAAAATTCTCTTTATTATGGACCAATTGCCTGTAGTTTGAATCCTTGTCATTGTGAATTTGAATTTGCTAGATCTGATTGTATATGCTCCTTGGTAAATTAATATAATAAAATCGCATTCTTCATTTTTAACTAAATAATCGATTGTCTGATTATGAGTATTAAACAATGTCTTGTATGACCAACCAAGAATGTTAGCCATGGATTGGCCATTAATTCAAGTGTTCTTCCATAGATTGGTGCTAGTACCATCAATAATATGTTTTTTAATTAAAGGATTGCCTATGTGACTTGCTGTAGAAATTTCCAAGTATATGAAGAATTGAAGAACTGACATCAAAATTCAAGGTCCAGAAATTTCTATTTTTACTATATTTGTCTTGCATCCATGTATCCCATAATTGTTATCTCATTGTTCACATGAAATGCCTGGGTATGGTTATTTCCTGAATTCTTTTATATTATGATATATGAAATCAATAATACAAAGAAAGCAGCTACCGAAATAAGTAAACCGCCTAGAATTTTTTTACTATTCGTAAGGGAAGGTTACTCATAATCATGTCCCTTAATAATTACAACACATTACTTCTTTCCACGTTACATAATTTCTCCGACCATTAGAGAAGTCTGATTTCATGTAGCTATAGTGGTTGAAAAAAAAAATATCAGAGCTTGGCTGTTTTCTAATTTCTTTTATATTATGATTTATGAAAAAATAAATTATTTAGAAGATTGGCACTTTACTTACAAAGTAAGTAGGTACCAAAATAAGTAAAACCATCTAAATATTTTTTACTACTCATAAGGGTAGGCTACTTATTATCAAGCAACTTAATAATTACAAGACATTATTTCTTTCTACAATACTTAATTTCACCGACCATTCGAGAAGTTAGATTTGATATAGCTATAGCGGTTGCAAGAAAATACTCATTGACCTCCACATCTAGAAAAACCTTAATCAAAATTTTCTTCATGGAGGAGCTTGCATCAAGTAAGGGGAAAAAGTACCATGTTATAGACTATAACTTGTTCAAAAGCCTCGAAAATACATTTTTACCAACTTATTTGCTCATTTATGAATTTAGATTTGCTTAATAAGCTTTTAATATCCATTAAAATTAGTTTTAATCGAAGAGTTGTTGAAATGGATTTTGACTGAAAAACTCTGCTGTTTCTCTTTTGCCACAAGTGTTCTATCATCGTTGCTAATGAGTCTATGATATCCTTGATTATACTCTTCAATCGATAATTATTTTTTTAAATGTTCAACGATTTCATTTAGTTCCTTGTTGTTGTGACTCTGTACACAAGACACCATTCAATCTTTTTCCAAATGTAATTCGAGTATTTGCACTTGAAAATAGACATGAATGAAGCGGATTATTCTTAAAATTACATAAATGGCATTTGAGCTCACTTACACTGAACCATTGATTTAGTCTGTCTTTTGTTGGAAAGCGATTTATTTTTGCAAAGTATGTGGTCATTCACGCTTTTGGTAAACAACAATGGTCCGATATGCGTTTGTGCCAGTTTCGTGTTTCATTTTTAATTCAAATGGCTTTCCTTGCTGATTTTAAAGTAAAATTCTCTTTATTAGCTAGGGACCAATTGCCTGTAGTCTGAATCCTTGTCATTGTGAATTTGAATTTGCTAGATCTGATTGTATATGCTGTTTGGTAAATTAGTATACTAAAATTACATTCTTCATTTTTAACTATATAATCGGTAGTCTGATTATGAGTATTAAACAATGTCTCGTATGATCAACCAAGAATGTTCATGAATTGGCCATTAATTCAAGTGTCCTTTCATAGATTGGTGCGTCTACCATCAATAATATGTTTTTTAATTAATGGCTTTCCTATATGACTTGCTGTCGAAATTTCCAAGTATATGAAGAATTGAAGAACTGGTATCAAAATTCAAGGTCCATAAATTTCTATTTTTACTATACTTGTCATGCGTCCATGTATCCCATAGAGGTCCTGGGGGTGGTCGGGGAGGGGTTTATAATTGTTACGCATGAAATACCGGAGTACGGTTGTTTCCTGAATTCTTTTATATTATGGTTTAAGAAATCAATAATACAAAGAAAGCAGCTACCAAAATAAGTAAACCGCCAAGAATTTTTTTACTATTCATAAGGGAAGGCTACTCATAATCGTGTCCCTTAATAATTACAACACATTATTTCTTTCCGCATTACATAATTTCTCCGACCATTAGTTAAGTATTATTTGATGTAGCTATAGTGGTTGTAAAAAAATACTCATCAACCTTCAGATCTAGAAAAACTTTAGCCAAAATTTTCTACCTGGAGGAGCAAGCATCATGCCAGGGGAAGAAGTACCAAGTTCGTTGACTATGATTTTTTCAAAAGCCTCAAAAATATGATTTTCCTGATTTATTTGCTCATTTATGAATTTGGATTTTCTTAATAAGCTTTAGTATTCAATAAAATTAGTTTTAATGCAAGAGTCATTGACATGGATTTCAACTGAAAAACTCTAATGTTTCTCTCTCACCATAAATGTCCTACCATCACTGCTAATGGGATATCTATGATATCCTTAATTATATTTTTCAGTTGATAATTGCTTTGTTTTATTTTCAACGATTTCATTTAGTTCCTTATTGTTATGACTCTATATACTAAGTCACCCTTCAACCTTGCTCCATATGTAATTCAAGTATTTACACTTGAAAATAAGCATGAATTAAGTAGATTATTCGTAGAATTACACAATTGGCATTTGAGCTCACTTACACCGAAACATGGATTTAGTCCGCCTTTTGTTGGAAAGTGATTTATTTTTTGCAAAGTATGTAGTCATTCACATTTTTGGCGGATAACAATGGTCCTATATGCATTTGTGCCATTTTTGTGTTTCAGTTTTAATTCAAATGACTTTCCATGTTGATTTTAAAGTAAAATTCCCATCGTTAGGGACCAAGTGCATGTAGTCTGAATTCTTGTCATTGTAAATTTTAATTTGCTAGATTTGATTGTGTATGTTCCTTGGTAAATTAATATAATAAAACCGGATTCTTTATTTTTAAGTATGTAGTCAATTGTCCGATTATGAGTATTAAACAATGTATTATATGACCAACCAAGAATGTTAGTCATGGATTATGCATTAATTCAAGTATCCTAACATAGATTGGTGCTTCTACCATCAATAATACTTTTTTAATTAATGGCTTGCCAATGTTGCTTGTTGTAGAAACTTCCAAGTATATGAAGAATTGTTATCAAAATTCAAGGTCTAGAAATTTTTATTGTACTATACTTATCAAGTGTCCATGTATACCATAGAGGTATGTGCTATATTTGTTATCTCACGATTCGCATGAAATACTTGAGCATGGTTGTTTCCTGAATTATTTTATATTATGGACTATGAAATTATAGATGACTGTACTTTATTTAAAAAAGAAAAGTGGAACACAAAGTAAGTAGCTACCAAATTAAGTAAACCGCCTAGAATTTTTTTACTACTCTTAGGGGAACGCTACTCATGGTCACATCACTTAATAATTACAATGCATTATTTCGTTCCATACTACTTAATTTCACCAGTTATTCGAGCAGTTAGATTTGATGTAGTTATAGCAGTTGCACGAAAATACTCATCAACCTTCAAATCTAGAAATGCTTAGCCAAAATTTTCTTCATGGAGGAGCATGCATCAAGCCAGAGGAAGAAGTACCACGACTATGACTTGTTCAAAGTCTCGAAAATACAATTTTCATGACTTATTTTCCATTTATGAATTCGGATTTGCTTAATAAGCTTTTAATATCCATTAAATTAGTCTTAATCGAAGAGTCCTTGACATAGATTTTGATTGGAAAACTCCTGGATTTCTCTCCTGCCACAAGTGTCTTACCATCGTTGCTAATGAGATGTCTATTAATCCTTAATTATACTCTTCAATTGATAATTATTTTGTTATATGTTCAATGGTTTCATTTAGTTCCTCGTTGTTGCAACTCTATATATTATGACACCCTTCAATCATGTTCCGTATGTAACTCGAGTACTTGCACCTGAAAATAAACGTGAATTATGCATATTATTCTTAAAATTACAAAAATGGCATTTAAGCTCACTTACACTGAACCATTGATTTAGTCTGTCTTTTGTTGAAAAGCAATTTATTTTTGCAGAGTATGTAGTCATTCACGTTTTTGGTGAACAATAATGGTCCCATATGCATTTGTGTCATTTATATGTTTCGGTTTTAATTCAAAAGGCTTTCCATGCTAATTTTAAAGTAAAATTCCCATTATTAGGGACCAGTTACATATAGTATGAATCCTTGTCATTATGAGTTTTAATTTGCTAGATCTGAATGTGTATGTTCCTTGGTAAATTAATATAAGAAAATCGCTTTCTCCATTTTTAGCTTTGTAGTTGATTATTTAATTATGAGTATTAAACAATGTCATGTATGACCAACCAAGAATGTTAGTCATGGATTGACCATTAATTCGAGTGTCCTTCCGCATATTGGTGCTTTTACCATCAGTAACATGTCTTTTAATTAATGGATTTCCTATATGACTTGTACAAATTTCCAAGTATATGAAGCATTGAAGAACTGTTATCTAAATTCAAGGTCTAGAATTTTTTATTTTTCCTATACTTGTCATGCGTCCATGTATCCTATAAAGGTGGAGGGCTATAATTGTTATCTCATAACTCGCATGAAATACCCGAGTATGGTTGTTTCCTGAGTTCTTTTATATTATGGTTTATTAAATTATTTTTATTTTGAAGATTAGTACTTTATTTACAATAGAAAAGTAAGTAGCTACCAAAACAAGTAAACCACCTAGAAATTGTTTACTACTCATAATATTTACAACACATTGCTTCTTTCTATGTTACTTAATTTCATGTGCTATTAGAGAAGTTAGATATAATGTAGTTATAGCGGTTGCAAGAAAATACCCGTCAACTTCCAGTTCTAGAAAAATCTTAATCAAAATTTTCTTCATGGAGGAGCATGCATCAAGCCAAAGGAAGAAGTACCATGTCTATCTACTGTGACTTGTTCAAAAGCCTTAAAAATATGATTTTTCTGACTTATTTACTTATTTATGAATTTACACCAGACCATTGATTTAGTCTATCTTTGCTGGAAAGCAATTTATTTTTGCAAAATATGTAGTCATTAACATTTTTGGTGAACAACAGTGATCCTATATGCGTTTTAGCCATATTCGTGTTTTAGTTTTAATTCTAGTGACTTTCCATGCTTATTTTATAGCAAAGTTCCCATTATTAGAGACCATTGCTCATAGTCTGAATCCTTGTCATTGTGAATTTTCATTTGCTTGATCTGATTGCATATGCTCCTTAGTAAATTAATATAATAAAATCGCATTCTCCATTATTAATTATTTAGCTTATTGTCTAGTTATAAGTATTAAACAATGTCATGTATGATTAACCAAGAATGTTAGTCATGGATTGACCATTAACCCAAGTGTCCAACCATAGGCTGGTGCTTCTACCATCAATAATATGACTTTTAATTAATTGCTTGCCTATATGACTTTTTGTAGATTTTCAAGTATATGAAGCATTGTTATCAAAATTCAAGGTCGATAAATTTTTATTTTACTATACTTGTCATGTGTCCATGTATCCCATGGAGTGTCTTTTATTGAAATTTCCAAAGAAGTTTAATTGCATATGCTTATTCTATATCTTTTAATATACTTAGACCCATACCCCTTCACTTTTTGGCCTGTAAACTAGGTCTCAATTTATTTTGTGGGCTCTAACTTTACATAAGAAATTAATACAAATATGCTTAATTATGCTTAATCTTGTTTTGGAATTTGACATATTTGCATACTAAACTAAACGATTGGAAAGATTAATGACATTATCAAATCTAGTCACCTATTTATATTAATTTAGTACTCCATGAATCTATTATATTATTAATTTTATCTATTAAGTAAACGAAGTCCTTTGTTTTCAATTTTTTAGATAATAGATTAGAAGGGCGATGCTTTAAACTAAAATAAACAATTTGTTTTCTATTAATTTTATATATTAAGTAAACCAAAGTATTTAACTAGAAGGGTGGCACTTTGAACATTAATGATTTGCAGCACTTAAGCCTTATTAATCACACCTTTACTAAATAATTTTGTTTTTTGTTTTTTATGTGATAATAATTGAGGTTGCATTCCGTTCTCATTTTGTCATAGACTACATGATAGGATTTTTACTTTGAACATTTTCTTTAGAAAAATTTAGACATCGCCGACATATACTAAATGATTCATTAGTGGCCTAGAATTATACACGAGGTCAATATTTTTTAAAATGTGCTCAATCTCTAACTTAATGGACAGATACTCCATGGTGATGGAAAATAGATAAGGAGATAATGGATTCTCATGTCTAATGCCTCTGTTTCTATATGTAAACCCATAAGGAGTTCCATTAATGATGATAGAAAACGTGCATGTAGAAATTCACTTGTAGATGAGGGAAAGTATATGAGAGGGAAGCCCATTGTGTCCATCATATGAATTGTGAACTCTCTGTCGATCTTGTCATAAGCTTTTAAGCCATCAACCTTAATGCACATACTATTGCTTGATCTCCTATTAAAGCTTTTGGTTATTTCATAAGATATTAGACACTATTATGAAACATCTACCTTGGAAAAAAGCATTTCTGATTGTGAGATATTAGTTCATTCATCAACTTTCATTCTGTTGAAAATTATATTAGTTAAAATTTTATAAATTACACTACAACATGAAATAGGCCTAAAATTAGTTATACTATTCATAGTAAGGAATTTTCGCACTATAGTAATAAAAGCGTGGTTTATTTCTTAGGGGACTTAGGCTACGGCTCCTACTAGTAATTAAAATGGACAGAAAACCCATCATATTAAATTTATAAAAAGTAGGTCGCTACCTCCTTTTTGAAGCGGTAACCAATATGACGTATATGAAAACTACCAGATCTCAATTATTAATTTCTTCTTCATGCCATTTATCTCCATTATTCATTTTTAACTCTACAAGTTAAATCGGCAATCCTTGTAATAATATGATCTATTCGATTAAATATAAATCTAATTTAAGTTTGAAATCAGGTGAAATTACCATATATATCGAATAATGTTTACTTTTCTATTTCATAATATATACTTATTCAAATTTATTTTTATTGGTTGATAAAAAATGATTATGAATTTAAATGAACTTCCATTACAAGAGTCAACATCTTTACATGAATCCAGTTGCTCAGTGTATTCGATGGATTTAAATCGACTTCCAACTATTGCAGAAGTCCCTAGTTCAGATAGGTATTTCTATTAGTTTTTAAATATTCAAATTATACGATAACAATATTAGCTGCATTATGAATATGGATTATTATCAACTATACACTTTACTGCGTTATATTTATGCAATCATCTTTGTTTATTTATATTTGACTGCATTATGGTTTAATATACATGTGCGGTAAATTAAGTAATTATTAAGAAATAATTTAGCAGCATTATGTTTATGCAGTAATATAATATTAATACAAATATATTAATCTTTAATTATAGGTAATTGCATTATGCATATGTGTTATATATGACAAATAAGAAATAATTATAATGCATAAATTATTCACATATTACAGTTTCTAAGCTAATTTTTTTAAATACGTCATCTTTGTGCAGTTAATTTATTTATGCATTTATCTCAATCTTCTATCAGTTTAAAGATATTAAAATATAAACTGCTTTATACTTATGCAGTAAAATTAAAGTTTCTATAATATAGTTTTAACTACATTAAATACATAAATTTTATACAATTAATTATGATGTTTTATTTTAAATTATAATTAACTAATATGTTTTATTTGTATAATTACAGATCATATAACATTTTATTCTTGTTTGTTTTATATTCAAAAGAAATAGTTATGGTGTTCGTCCTTTCTAAGATTCAACATTCAAAAACAAACATAGCAAACTGTAAATTTTCATCTGAAAATATGGAAGTTTATTTTATTATGAAATTCTATTTCAGTTTATATCAATTTAAAATTGATGGTAATAAAATGTTTTGCAAAGCTGAATATTTTTCTATAGAAAATTTGTAAATCATCTTCTAAGCGAGCTGTCATACTTTGTGTCAAATCTTGACTGTTATTGCCCTGTTTATCTTATTTTTGACAAATTTGCAGCATTTTCGGTACCGATTATCGACTTTTGATCGGATGATCGTAACATTGATTTTGTATACTGTTTTGATCGTATCATCATGCTAATCTCCGCGATATATTCTATTCTATATTTTGATATCCGGGACGTGGCGGAATCCACGAAACGATTGTCCGTATCGGTATTCGTTTGAGCTGTTTGGTTCCCTGTGTCCTTTGGTGTTCCCGAGACAACCAATAGCCTTCTGCCTTTTATTATTCTCAAAAATTAATATTGGCTTTCTCTATTCCATGAAAGAATTTTGACCGTTACTTTCCAACCATTCGATATTCATTCTCTTCAAATGCCTGCTTATTTTTCCTCCATTTGTTTTCATTCGTTCCGTCTTCTTATTCTAAAGAAAGAAAAAAAATTAAATTATAATAGCAAAAGCACAGTTTACTGCCTCTGTCTTCTGTGTTCTTGCTTTGACATGAAGCTTCATTGGTCTCCCCTCTTCACGCACGGCCGAACTCCAACGCAGCCACAAATCGCCGTCGCCGTGGCAACCCGACACATCCCCTGACTGAGTACGACCACCCTCCACCTCGTTCCTCCCCTTAGTCTCTCCACTGACCAAGATCGGAACCCTTTCTCCTTGCCGATGCAAACACCACCCAGTGCAGCTACAGCCATTCCTTCCTTGTTCTCTGCCGAGTTCAGCAGCTTGACGCCTTCTCATTTTCATCGTGATCCAACACCAACCTCCTCTTTGCCTGAAGGTCACCTCCGCAGCCCAAGCCGTCAACCCTATAGCATTCTCTAGGTATATATATGTATTTATTTAGTCTCGTCATTTGTTTTCTTTAAACTTGTATGCATTTCTATATATATTTCAATATACATGTCTATTGTGTGTATATATATATCAGTTTATAATCGAACCTTATAGGTTTATAGCAGTACGTATATGCGTGTATGTAGGTGTACTTATATTAGTCTAGGTAAATATATTTATGTTGTTGTAGGTTGGTATAGTATAGTATATGTATGGTGTGTATATATAATATAGATGTTGTTATAAGTTATGGGTATGTTATATATATAAAAACTTTTCGTGTATACAGTAGTATGCAATTAAGATTAGTTTTTACATATTAAGTTTTCTATTTGATTTGTAAGCATATATATATATATATATGTACTAGCCATATATATATATATATATATAAAGTTGATTTCAAAGTATATATTATAATTTTAGTTTGTATATATATACTTATATATAAATCTGTGCTTGGTAAAAGATTTTATAAACGGTTGTAATAGTTTATTGCTTATTTAAATATTGATTTTTAATCGTTTTATACATATGATTGAATTTTATATTTTCACTTTGGGTTTATATAGTTTGTATATGAAAATCTACTTTCAGCAGTTTATATTATGTGTTTGTAAAGTATTTTATAAATTGTATATGATATTAATATATAACTTTTACTATTTACATATATTTACGGTAACATATGAATTTACAGTAGTATGTATATATAGCTTTTAATCGCATATATATTCCAACTCAAAACTGCTTGTCCTATGTTGTTTGTAATATACCTGTACTTGGAACAACGAGTATTTTATTTACACATATTTTATTTTAGAGTTTGGGTCTGTTATGCTCAATATATACATTTGCTATTATATATTTTGTAAGTTCTATACAATGTACATATTTCGCCTGGTTGGATTGCTTTCGAGTATATATGATCTGTTAGTGTATATATATATAGTTGTATACAGTTATATTATACTGCTTTTCAATCCAAGCTATAATATGTCATTTGTATGCATGTGTTGTCTTTGTATAATAATTTACATATAAATTTAGCACCATATAAATATATCTGGTAGTTCATAGATATGAGAATCTGACTATACAGAATATATATATATATTAGTTTTATAATAAATATGGATATTAAAGTATATTTACATTATTTATAAATATACAGTGTGAAGTATATAGGGATTTGGTTTATATACATAGATGTTATTTTATATTAAAGTTAAATTATTAATTTGAAAATAAATATGTATGTTTTAATTTAATATGCGTTTAAAATTTAGTATATGATTTTATAAATATAGTTATATATATTCATATACAAGCTTGCTTATACTAATTATCTTCATTGATCTAGTTCTGATTTGATTTTGTCAATTTCTATTTATCAGTGTGTTCGTCAAATTCAGACCGTCGTGCTTTGCTTCGACATTCATGCTTGGATTCATAATTCAATTTCAATGTCTGTATAAGTGTGTGTATCCATGTCATCTCATGTTCTCTTTAGCCTCGAAAGGTGAGAAAACACTCATGATTAATGTTCTTATATTTATTAAATTTGATTTCAATTGAAATGACAATTGAAATATGCTGCTGTTAGTTATTTACATTGTTATATATATGCCATTATCCATATATGTTCACCTATGACATATACACCATTATCTATTATTTATATTGATGATATATGTCGGTTATTTATTACTATATCTGTTATCACTCTGCAAGTTTCCTGTTAGTATAGAATTCACTGTGGGTTGAAATGATACATACCCGAACGGACTTTAGAATAGGAGAAAATCATTATGGGTTGAAATGGTAAACCCAAGCGATTTTCATTGAATTAAATTTGGGATTGCGGGTTGAAATGATATATACCCATATAAATTTAAATTACGGATTGAAATGATAAACTTCCGTATCACTTGACAATAGGATAGAAAATTATATACAAACACCGTTGCTCTATATATATAAATATTTTGAAATGATTTCTATGGTTTTGGAAAGAAATATATGGATATATATAATGTTGATTTTGATATTATATAAACGATATTTTATATATAGTTAAATTCTTGATTTTTAAGCTATGTATAAATTTGTTTTAATATAAAATAAGTTTAATAATAAATTTTGATTTTATTAAAGATAATATGGTTAAGTATTTAAATTATATTTTAATATAGAGTTTATAATGATTTAAATAAATTAAGGTTGGAAGATAAATTTGAAACTAAATTTATTTAACAATTAAACTCAAATAAGTTTGATTTGAAATTTATTAAATTTGAGTTTTGAAAGGATATGATTTTTTTATATAACTTGATTTTGGTTTAAGGTGATTTAAATGGATATATCAAGTTTAAATAAATTGAAGGAATATGCAATTATTTGAAGTTTAAAAGTTTTATTAAAAGATATTGGATTTATTAAGTAAATATTTCAAAATTAAATAATAGTAAATTGAATTTGATATATATATATATATATATATATGAAGTTATCAAATTTAATTTTGAAATTTTAGAATATTTAAAACTTTAAATATATATTGATATTGAAATGGTTTATTTGAGGTTCAAATCTGTATTTGAAATTGATATAAATTGAAATAGATTATTGAAAACTGAATTAAGTTGAAATTTATGAATTGAGATTTGATTTAAATTGAATTTTTGGATTCAACCTGATTTGAATCAATTTGTGAAGTTGAGGAAATTATTTTATTTTATAAAGTAATTTTAAATTTAAAACTATTTTATTATATATACTATTTGAATATCTAAACTGTTTAAGTGGTGAAAGTTAAGGTTTCGAAGCTATGAATTTCAAATTATTATGTTTTGAAATGTTATATTTTCAAGTGATTGGTTTCGAAAGTGTTATAACCTGAAAATGCTCTGATTTTGAAAATGGGTATATTTGGAATGGAAATGATACCGTGTTGATATAGTTTTTGAAATGGCAATGATATTTTGGTTTTGAAGTATATACTATTTTGAAAATGACCGCGGTGTTATAATAACGTTTGTTTGTTAAAGAGACAGAGATCGAAAGTTGTCATACTCTCTACCAACTCTGAAAACTACTTTAACAACCATGTACGTGGTGGAGATTCCAGAATGAAGTAGGATGGTGGCGACGTTCTATTGAGGTATATACATGGACCCAACCCCCGTGAGTTGGCATAAGGTGACTAAAACATAAGCAATCGAGGGGCTAATGAGGTAGCTCCTCTGATCGGACACACTTCTTCGATACCATTCTATTACTTTGTGATTGATTAGGTGTGCCTTTGGTTTTTAAGAGTGTGGCTCGAGGTGGGCGGTAGTGGCTGCTACGCGTTACCACCGGTCTGGAAGTGTAATTGGTATATCTACCTTGGCATTGCCTAGTTGTGCCGTGTTACCTACCCTAGCGCGCCTTGTATGTTTTTTTTGTACCATTCCTATGGAGTGCCCTTTGACGACACCCAGTAAGGGGGAGATTACGGTACTGTGTATACTATGGGAATATATAAAATGTGTTAAGGTGGAAAATGTAAAGCCTTAACGCTATTTTTAAATATATTATAATTTACTTTAGACATTATTATAATAGCGTATATTACTACCTAGTAGATAGTTTAACGGATCCGTAGAGTATGGTTATCCCAAACATCCTTTGAGTTACTTGTATTTCAGTTGTTGTTTCACTCGAGTTGGATTTATTGATATAAGAATGTTAATCCTGACTCGAGCGTTTTGTGTTTTACTTTACGCTTGGGTCAGACTGAGTGATACAGCTTTTGAGACTCACCTTTGGAGTTGGAGCTTTGTAACAGCCCAAAATTTTAACAAATATTTTATTCTTTTATTTTTAAACTTTGGGGTTTAATTTTAAAAAAGTTGAATTTTTAAATTTAATTATAAATAATCACCCAAATTTTTATTAATATAAGAAAATTCTATAATTCTTATTTTGGTTAAAGTTTAACATTTATTGGAATTTTAAATCTTTTAAATTCTAAGTTCCAAATCTTTTAATTTAACTGAATATATTTGTACAACGTTTTATTCCACTTTTTTTCTTTTAAAAATTGATTATATACCTTTTAAATTAAGTAATTAATATTGTGTAAAAGAAATAAATTCTACGTATATACATCGATTCTTAGTTAAATGATAAATGAATCAAATGGATGTAAACAAATCAAAAGTTAAATTAAGTAATAAATAGTGTAAATAAGCTATATAATTACACGTTTTAATTTGTACGTTATATCCGTTTTGTTTAATTTAATTACACATGTACAATGGAACGTTATTCTTTAGCGTATTTACTAAACAAATATAAAAGAGAAAGTTTAAAAAATTACGTTACTTTGTTAACTTTTTAGGCATACACTTCATTGTATTTATTGCATCTATAATACGCATTCTTAAATTCTTACCTTATCTGTAAATAAATAAATTTATCGGTAGACGTGCATTTCAAAAGAGGGAAGGAATTAACTATAGCCGTTCAAATTTATTACCTACACTGTCATTCACGTACAAACTTTCTACACTTTCATTTTCTCCTTCTGTTTTAATAGGAACCAAATCCATCTATTTTACTAACGTTCAAATCAAATATTTCTTTCCGTTTCTTTTCCCTCAATCAACGCAGGTTCTTCTTTTAAATATAAATACGTACAAAAATTTCCAACTACCTCTTATTTACAATAGGAATAAAATTCGCGTAGCCGTTCCAAAAATCAATTTATTTCCTTACCATTTCCTTCTTCCACTAAATCAACGCATCCTCCCTGTTACCGTTTCAAAACAAAAACTGTTTGCTACTTTTGCATTTGAATTACGTGACTTATCAGATAAATTCTTCACGTACGAAATTTCTTGCAAAAAAATTTCCTTGATCTGCGCATCCTCTCTGATATTTATAAGCATCACGTACACAAAATTTTTCACTTCATTTTTGGTTCATCTCGTTGCGTGTGAGCATTCTCTGAAGGTATGGCCACCGCCTTTTTCTTTTTATTTTATTTCTTTTCTCTTGCTTTGGTTTTTCTCTTGTTCCCACTGTTAGACACCATGCTCGGCCTCTCCATCACCTTTGCACGACTCAACTACATCTCTAGGGTTAGCCGTAAATGGTGATTAAGTTCATCACCATCAAAACCTTCCAACCGAGCCTAGGTTGTCTTCTTCCATCAGGTGATGCCACGCCTCCTCCTCCACACGGTGGCGAGCCATGCTAGCCAAGCCATGCAGCCGAGTCCTGATGCGGGTCAACGTAAATATATATATATATATATATATATATATATATATATATAAAGAAGGAAGAAGTAGCGTGCGCCGCCTGTACTTTAAAAGATAAAGTAAATATGTTGCACCACCTTTGTATTTATACACCCTATATGCCTAGACATAATCACTACCATGCGTGCTTGCATGCGTTTCAAAATGTAAATTTGGACAAGGCCGAGTATGTGGGGCGTTGGTCGAGTCATATGGTGAAGTGGTCGAGCAAATTTTGTCAATTATCCTCTTATTTAAAACTCGTTCTAGTTTTGATTTATTTAAAAATTTGCTTTGATCGTGCCTTCTGTACATTCCCAGTGTGGATATCGTTGTTGTGAATAAAATCTTCAACGGCGAAAAGGTGAGTATTCTCACCAAACAAACATACTTATAGATCTGTAAATTAATAACAAGTGTAATTGTAGAATGGTTATATTATATTTTACTTGCCTGTGATATAAATTTATGACGATAAAAGCCCTGTTATTAAATTGACACGTCATCAGTTATATTATATAATGTTATATTTATGTTGTTATACTATTTATTCATTTACTGTTTATCACACTGCAAGTTCCCTGTAGAATAGAATCATTACGGGTTGAAATGATAGGCCTGAACGATATTTATTTATTTAACTTGGAGTTGCGGGTTTGAAATGATAGAACCCGGATTTTCTTTGTAAATTACGGATTGAAATGATATATTATCCATATCACTTGACCTAGAATTAGAAAATATTATGCAGACCCGTGGTTATTTTATATATATATATATATATATATATATATATATTTCTGGAAATCTTAATATTTTAAAATGTGTATATTGTAATATTTTGGTTTAACTAAATTTTAAAATGATTTTTAGTGATTTACTACTAGTTAAATTTATAATTAAATAAATGGTTAAGTGGGAATTTGAAGCATAAATTTATTTTGAAAATTTTGATTTTGTAAAATATAATGGAATTCAAGTTAAGAAATAAATATGATAATTTGGTATAAATTTGAATATAAAGTGAGTAAATAAAGGGTTAAGTTTTCTATGAATTAGATGGTTAACTAAGTAAATACTTAAAAATGGAAGTTGAAATATAACTAAATTTATAAACGTGAATTTGGTTTTAGAATAAAGGTAAGTTAAGAAATAAATTGGAAATTTAGTTATTTTTGAAATGGTAATTAAACTTAATTGTTAAGTAAAATATTATAGAAATTTATGCACTTGATTTTATAAGTAAAGCTTAGAGAAGTTTGAATTTATTTGCGAAATTTACTTTATAAAAATCATAAATTATTGAGTAATTTAAAAGATTATTTCAAAGTGGAAAATATGATTTTATAAGTTAAATTGGTTTAAATTAAGGTTTAATTATTACTGAAATTATATTGAAGTCTGAAATTTAATTTACTTAAATCTATTGTAAAGGATATTACCGCACTTTGCAAGTGCTGTAGTTGATGCAAATAAATTAAGACGAAACCTTTGGTATTTATATTGGATTTTGTAAGAATAATAACTTCACCTTTAAATAGTTTAAATAAAGTATTTGGATTGAAATATAAGCTATTCTTGAAATCTATAACCATGGGTAATAATAACGTTGCTTGTTAAAGAGATCGGGATCGGACATGGGCATACTCTCTGTCGATACCGAAAACCACTTTGACAACTGTGAACGCGGTGGAGATTCCAGAATGAAGTAGGATGGTGGTGATGTTCTGTAGGTATATACGTGGACCCGACTCTCGTGAGTTGGCATAAGGTGGCTAAAACAGGAGCGATCGACACTAATGAGGTAGCACCTTGATCGGACGCACTTCTTCGTATGTCATTCTATCACTTTGGGATTGTTTAGTGCGCACCTTTGATTTTGGGAGTGTTGTTCGAAGTGGGCGGTAGTAGCAGCTATGCGTTACCATTGGTCCGGAAGCGTAATTGGTATATCTACCCTGTCATTGCCTAGTTGTGTCGTGTCACCTACCCTAGCGAGCCCGTACGAGTTTGATTTGTGTCGTACCTATGGAGTATCCTCTGGTAGCCTCCCGATCAGGAGGTATTATGGTACTGTATAGACTATTGGCACTGTTATGTGTTAAGGTGGAAAATGTAAAGCCTTAACTTTATATAAAAGTAAGTTTATTTTACCAATAGACACTATTATAATAGCGAAATATTACTATATAGTTAACGGTTTAACGGATCCTTAGAGGATGGACGGTCCCAAGCATCCTTTAAGTTACTTGCCTTTATATTATAGTTCACTTGAATTAGCTTACACTGTATAAGTATGTATGTCCTGACTCGAGTGTTCGTGTTTATTTCTTACGCTCGAGTCAGCCTGAGTATCAGTTCGGACTACACCTTTCCTGGAGCTAGGACTTTTGAAGATCATCTCTTTTAAGCTGTTGTCTACTTTCTATCCTGTCTTTTATCTTAACCTATGTAATTGAGACAAATAAGTAAGGTTTTATGTGGTTGTTCAAACTGTATTTGGTTTTAAGACTATGTAATTTATACTTATTTTGAGAATTTATGATAGCAGCTTCATGAACCACTATAGTATTTTAATTCTGCTGCGAGTATTCTAATTACTGTGTATGTGATTCTGTGATTTGATTTCATTTGCTCCAATTTTATTTACAATCTATTGTTTTGAACTATTCAAGTTTGACATGTTTTTAATTTATTGTCGAATTTGAATGGTGCAAAATAGTGGGTCGTTACAGTTGGTATCAGAGCCAGTTTTTTAGGCAAACCATAGCCTGTGGAGCAAAAAAAAAACTCATTATAGATAGGGTAGAAATACCCTAGAATGAGTGAAGTCAATCTTAGAACCCTTTCTTTGTGGAGAGCGTATTTTAAAGTATAAAATGATTTTAAAAGGATTTTCGAAGAAGTATTTTGATATAAAAAATTTCTTGTTTTGAAATAAATTTTTTCCAACTACTTCTTCCCTTTCTCCACCTTATGAAATTAGGTCCTTCGTAAATGCCTGTTTAGTTAAACTTTATCTTATCTAATATATCTTGGCCTCTATATTTTCCTCTGTCCTTAAATTCATTCTTGATTTCTCAAGATGAATCGTGAAAATGCCAGAGGAAGGGGACGAGGTGCTGCCCCAGCTCCTCTACCCGCTGCCCCAGTTAGATTTACTAAGCTTTGCAAAGAATATACCGAGCTTGTTGGCACCAAGTTCACAGGGTCTGAAATAATAATAGAAGCTCAATAGTGATTGAGAGACTTGGAGAGAACCTTCTCCGGCCTCGAAATCACTAATGCCCAGCAGCGGCAATTGGCAGCCTGGTAGATGAAAGGAGCCGCTTTGGATTGGTGGCTGTCAATTACAGCTCACACCGTTGAGGCTGACATCACCTGGGAGCAATTTAGGTATCTTCTTCAGTTGTCCAAGTTCGGTTCAGTTTTCCTTCCTTTTGAAATCTTTCTTATATTTCTTATCGTTCCTTAGGGATGCTTTTCTGGTAAGATGGATACCAGAAGCGGGAAAGTCTCAGCTGTATCGAGACTTTATGGATTTGAAGCAGGGCGATATGTCTTTTACCAAATATGAGAGGAAATTTAACGAGCTATCGCAGTATGGCCTAAATCTGATAGACACTCCTCTGAAGAAAAACGAGAAATTTATTGCGGGTGCACGCCCCAAGTATTACGATTGCCTCATTACCCACATGCATGGTACATTCACCGCTCTGATGGACATGGCTATCAGATATGAGAAACCCACCTCTAGGAAACCTCCAGCTGCCCAGTTTTTCCCATCTCAGTCTTCTGGTAGTTCTAAGAAAAGGAAGGCCAATTTCTACCGTCATAAGAAGAACTGGAACAATTCCCCGGGTTTAGGATCGTCTTCGTCATCTTAGAGGTAGCCTGTGGACCTATCTGCTATTACTTGCCATAGATGCCATTAGAAGGGACACTATGTTAATAGCTGTCCTACCTTGGGTGTTTCTATTCCACCTTCCGCTCAGTTGGCTAGGCAAGACCTTTGCCACATTTGCCTTCAGCCGGGACATTTCAAGAGGACTGCCCTACACAGAAGAAGGGCAAGGCATTTGGGATTTTCACTGTCACTTCTGCATCCTCCCTAGCTCCTCAGCCTGCACCTGCTCCCGCTCCTAGCGATTCTCAAGGTACACTTCAGGGTTCTTTTACTTTCTTTAAAACTCATGTTTGTTTCTTATTTGATACCGGAGCTTTCCATAGCTTTATCTCAGTAGATCTTTGTAATAAATTTGAAAGTCTTCTTTCTCCCGAGTTTACCACTACACCAGAAATGTCATTTTGCAACGGTTCTGAGCCGTTGCACAATGATTCTACAACGGCTTTGAGCCGTTGCAAAATTGGCAGCGGTAAAAAATAAGCAACGGCTTTCAGCCGTTGCGAAATTATTAGGAACGGCTCTAAGCCATTGCAAATTTACGTTTTACAACGGCTAAGAACCGTTGCTAATTTTAATTTCGCAACAGGTGAAAGCCATTGTAAAACCTTATTGTACAACTTTGTTATTTTTTTTTTGCAACGGCTCAAAACCGTTGCAAAATTTAATATTTAAAAAAAAAATATTGCTTTTTCTGCCCTCCTACAGCAATAGTCATTTCATTATCATACCCAATACAATCATTCGTAAATTTAACACAATATCACAAAAGAAAGGTCGTTAAACCAAATAAATTTCATAGATTCAACACAAAATCCAAACATAACATATCTTTTAATTACAATGTTCAACAACAATACATAACACTACATAGTTCAACAGCATCAATAACAACAATACGTAACGCTACATAGTTCAACAACATCAATAACAACAATACGTAACGCTACATAGTTCAACAGCATCAGCAATAATACGTAACGCTACATATTCAACACAGCAATAACTAGTATTACATACACCATAAAACTGTATATCAGAAAGTATTTTTTCAAGCCAACTAATATTACAGAAGAACTCAAAAATCCATAATTACCTCTCATTCCTCACTTCAGGCTAATCTTTTTCTCTGCGTCGTCTGCATTATGAACAAACACGCAGTTATTGCTTTTCAACTTCGACTGCCCAACTATAAATGATCATGCCTAATACAGCGAGAGCCATTCCCATTATGTTTTTAAACGTTAAGGCTGAGTCGAAAAGTAGCCAGCCAAGTGTTAAAACGCACACGGTTTTCATGTGGCCCAACACTTGAAACGATACCGCAGAGAAACGACCTATGCAAAGGTACTGACTGATGTCGCAGAACACAGCTAGTGCACACGAGAGAAGTATAAAGAACTGCATGGTTCATTGACAATGTCAGAATTCATTATGAATTGTATGTAAATGAAATGTAACAAGAGTAGAAGATGGCTTACGATTACACCAGAATCGAAGTTATACTTGATTATGTTTTTGCCATTGAGGTAATAATCAATGACTGGTCCGAAAATAATGAGGGAAAGCGCTTGAATGGGCACTACCTTGCTAAGAAGCTCAAATGAACTAACCGAGTATTTCTTTTGCAATGAACCAATTGACTGAGTTAAAATATAACTTAAATGTCAGTACATGTTGCAGATATAGGTTATCATATATGTAACTTTAGGAAGAAGAAAATTAGATAGAAAAACATTACTCGGAACATCGCTAGTTACTGCAGAAAAATATAGGTTAAACTAGAGTAACTACCACCCAAAAAACATTTCTCACGACAAAATTTGTTACTGTAGAAAAATATAGGTTATCATACATAAGTTTCATGTCACTACTAGTGAAAATCTTGTTTTTGAAAGCTCATTGTTGCGACTGTTTGGATTTGAGTGAAGAGTGGTATGTTAGGACTTAGTACATCTTATATTAATATTGAATTTAATTTTTTCCATAAAAAGAAATTGAAACAAACACAAAAATGCCCATCCCTAGCCTGTAATATCTAATAAATATCTAGATACTGGCACATAGATGCCCCTCCCTAGTTTCTTGGCTTCATAGCCAAGTTCATTGTTTAAACTGCAGTAACTTCTACCCAAAAAATAGTTTTAATGAAACCATGTGGGTTCTTATACAAAAGCTAAAAGAAGAGAGAAGATAATTAACAGCAGAAATCAACTAAAGTACATATTACAAGCAATTGGATTTGGTTATTATACAAAGTGTATTACACCAGCAGAATGAGGCGAGAGAGGTGAATGTTGAAATATACATTATATAAGAATGTTCTAGAAAAGATTACATGACTAAAGAAATGTCTGTAAAGCTTGATGGTCATCAACTAAATAAAACAGACCCATTGAAACTATACACTAAAAATGGCATTTAAGAGATAATTAGATAGAGCTAAAGCCTATATAAATTGAAGGAGAGAAAGAACTTTGCTTTGATCCTCCACAAACAAATTTAAACATCCATTATCAATACTGTTAAGAACAAGGTGTTGAAATTCATAAACATGTAAACTTTCGAATCATCCCAAATGACTGAAAGTATTTTATTTCCAAGAATAATATATATCAACAAGGATGAAACACTGATGCAAGCAACTATTTCAGAATTGTAGAAAGAGAAAGTATAACTCAAGATTTGTTGAAAAGATGTAGCGAAAATAGCTACACATGCACATATGAAACCTTTTGCATTAACTTTGACATCCGTAACTGTACATACACCAACCCCCAATACAACAACCACAACGGCAATTTTCACTTCCCTTGAGTAATGCTTGTTATGAAGGATCCACTCCATGACACATACCACAGGTATCATACTCAGCTTCGAGATCTACTGTGATAACCTGAATTTTTTTGGGCGTCTGCTAATTGAAAATTAACAAATGAAGATTTAAAAATATAATAAAGGTCGAATTATAAATATCTAAATAAATATTTATATTAATAATTTTCCTAACTAAAGTATTAAAGTTGGATAATACTAGTTTAATAATCTTCTTTTATATTTATTTAGTTGGACAAATTATCTTTCCAAAATTCATAAAAGAGATTTTCTAATCATAATATAAATAGGTATGTATATATATTGAATTAGAAACTATATTTTTATTTGATTTTCAAGATTTATTTAAAGTTGAATTCTATATTCAACACTATAATAGTTTCTATAAGGCATAAAGTAAGATTTGATAAAGGTGTGTGTATATATATATATATATAAATTTCTTTAAAGGTTATACTTAAATGAAGGTAGTTTGTAAAAATATAAGGATAAAAACATGTATGTATAAAAATATTATATCGCTTTTAGAAATTAATAAATGCATAAGACTTGGGTAAAATAAGATTTAATAAAGAATATTATATAGAAACACATAAACATATTAAGTACACTTTAGTTACAAATATTATACATACAAAATACAAGTGTTGGATTATCAACACATAATTTAACAAATGTAAGCCTAAGCAATTATGAAATCAACAAGTGTCATAATTCTCTTAATATTTTCTTTGTTTTAAAATCATAAACTAAAGCTATAAAATATATCTATACATTCTCTTTCCATTCTTTTTATTTCTCATCTTTTGAAAACAAAGAGAGAAAAAACCTGAAAATTCCTCAAACCTGAAACCTTCTCATACTCAAATCAAACTCATGCATGAAGCCACTTTCAAACTATGAGAAATGCAAATCCTGTAATCCTCCTCAAACCAAAAATCCACCTTTGTTTAAAAAAAAATTCAAATCAAAATCCTGGAAGTGTTAGCCTGAAACCATTTCTTTTCAAATCTTTAGCTAGGCCTGTAAACTCCTCAAATTAAAACCCTGTAACCAATTTCTTTTCAAATCTGGAAACCTGTAGCAGATTTTCTAATGCAAGCCTGTGAACACATTTTTTCAAATCTGTTGACAAGCCTGCAGCCTTCTTAGACAAGCAAGCAACCCGAAGAACATTGTCAGGCAATCTTCTCAACAACAATGAACTTCAGCTTGCAGTAATCAAAAGCCTCCTAGTATTCAAAATTTCTAGCATTCCAGTCTCTGCCTCTTTTAAAAAAATATCTGTGAGTAAACTCTTTTGTTTAAAATTTAAAAGCTATGTAAACTTTAGACTATAGCCTGTGAAATTGCCTGAGATGGATGATACTTTGTTTAATACATGAATGATACCTCTGTGATTTTGAATGTGTTAATATGTGTGCATGTCAGTTTTTCTTTCTATTTTTGAACTACAGGGTATAAAATAAATTCAAACCAGTTAGTTACTCCTCTGGTTCATTTTAGGTTGAGATGTTAAACAAAATTTGTTTCAAACTGAAAGATTTAAATTGAGAAAATTTATGAAAAGCAAGGATTGATCATTATGCCTGCATGTAGTTGTATGTCAATCTGTAGGAAGAATGCATTAAATCTGCATGTTTGAAATCTGTGTTTCTCTGTTCATATCTGATTACAGGGATGTATAAATAAACTAAAATTCAAACTTTTATATAAATACTTTGAAGCTTTGGGTTTCAAATATATTAATCAAGTTTAACTCATCTAAATTATAGAAGTATGTCTAAGAAATTTAAGCTTGGAAATTTACCTGTAAACAAGAAATTGCAGAGGAAACTTATATAATGTAATAAATAAATTATTGTGTTATGTTGATCCATATATATATATATATATATATATATATATATATATATATATATATCGAATCATTATTGGAATTTATGATTTTTAAAACAAAAATCAAATTTTAAGTGTTGGAATGAAGGTGAATTTTAAGGTTTACTGGAAAATGGGTTTGGGGTAATTTCTGGAGGCTGAAGCAACTGGAGTGGTTGGGATTATTACCGAAATCAAAGTGATTAATTAATTAAAGTGATTACTTTAAAGATGATTAATTAAGATTGATCACTTACTGAAATTGATTCATAATAATTAAAGGATAATTGCTTAATGACATTCATTAAGGAGGGTATTAAAGGGGTGATTACTAAATGTGATTTATTTAATTATGTAATGAAGTAATTAAGGATTAATTACTTAGTGTAATTAATTAAAGGATTGAATTAATCAAAAAAATTAATTAAGGATTAGTTAATTAATTAGTATGATTAATTAAAGGATAATTAATCAATGTAAATGGTTATAGAATAATTAATAGTAATTAATTAAAGATCAATGTAATTAATTGACTAATAAGAGTAATTAAAGGTTAATTACTTAATGTAATTAAGGAATTGTTAAGGATGATTAATTAATTGGGTTATAATTAATTAATGATCTAGTAAGCTGGATTAAAGATGATTGAAGTAATTAATTTATTTAAGCAAAAATGGTATGACCAATTAATCTTGCTTATAAATAATTAAATGATATTGAATGTCTTGGGTTATTGGTAATCCCTTGTGTGTGATTGTGATGTTATGAGATATGGTGTTTGAATACATATTATCTATCTGAAATGAATTGCTAAATAAATATGTAATTCTGGATATTAATGGAATTCTTGATACTTAAACAGCTTTGTTTTTAAGATAATATTGGATTCAAAAAAAACCGGGCTCGGGTGTCAGCAAAATACCCGAAACCACTTCGATTTCTAATCTGAAATAATTTCTTTATGGTTTTGATTTTGGAATAAATAGGCTGGAATGAAATAAATGATGTAAACTTGGTCATTTAATCTGAGTAGTAATGCTTAGATATGTTTGTAAGATGTGATGTTGTTTATGGCAGGTTAAGAACTCGTAACAAGGTACGAGTTGCCTCGGGTTTTAAATAAGTTCTATGCATTGGAATTTCATGTTAGATGAGTTTACTAACGCTCGTTTCCCGCCTGACCCGGGTGTTACTTTGATGTAATGCTCGGGTCAGTCCGAGTATTACACATTTTCAGGTAAGGACGTTCTGGAGCGTAGGAGGCGAGCTGGATGGCAGGAACGTATGGAGTGTTTTCCGCTGAGTATATTATTGCTGGTTATCTGGGATAAGTTATTTTAACTGTTCAGTGATTGTGAAATGTTGTAACTCTAATGTATTAATGTAAATTAACTAACGCAGTTTTCCTTTGTATAACTGCTATTTTATTTGATATTATATTTTGATCCGCTGCGAATGTGAGAATCTGTGACTTGTTTCTGTTTCTTCTTCTATCTCTTTTCTTCTTTATCCTAAATATCTGGGATTTTCGGGATCGGAAATTCCGGGTCGTTACAATAACAATTATGATAATATGATGACATCATCACCTAGAACATTAAGAGATTATCCTATTACTAATATTATTGAAGATTTAAATACAAGAGTATCAACCGGAAAATAGTTAAATCAAATGAGTCATGTTGCATTTATAACAAATTTTGAGCCGAAAATTTATAAAGAAGCATCAAAAGATGATTTTTGGATTATTGAAATGCAAGATGAACTTAATCAATTTGCAAGAAATGATATATGGGAACTTGTACCATGACCAGATGATCAATCTGAACGAAATGGGTTTTTAAAAAATAGATCAGATGAAAATGAAAATATTGTATGAAATAAAGCAAGATTAGTAGCCAAGGATATAATCAAGAAAAGGGAATTAATTATGACGAAACATTTGCTCCCGTTTCACATTTCAAAGCAATACTAACATTACTGGCTTTTGCGTGTCATCATAACTTTAAACTTGTTCAAATGGTCGTAAAATGTGCATTTTACATGAATTTATAAAAGAAAATTTGTATGTTGAACAAACTCCTTTATTTGTTTACAACAAATATCCCGACCATGTATTTAAACTTAAAAAGGCCTTATTTGGAATAAAACAAGCACCTCATGCTTGGTATGGAAGATTAAAAACTCATTTACAAAGTTTCGGTTTCTAAATTGGTTAAATTGATTCCACTTTATTCATAAAACAAGAAACTAATAATATTTTAGTCGTACAAATATATGTTGACGACATCATATTTGGATCCATTGATGAAAAATTATGCACTGAATTTTTTAACATAATGAAAGATGAGTTTGAAATGTCATATATGGGAGATTTAAACTATTTCTTAGGTTTACAAATAAAAAATTTAGAAAATGGAATAAATCAAGAAAAATATTGTCAAGATTTATTAAAACATTTTGAAATGGAAAACCTATCAAGTAAACTAACTCCAATGAGTACTACTGTAATGACCCGTAAATTTCCGATAATAAAATTTGTTATTTTAATATGATTTTTGTAAATAAATTTGGAAGAAATAAAAACTTTGTAATTTAATAGTGAAATGAATGCTAAGTGGAAATGTAACAATGGTATTTAGAACTAACTGTTAACAATTGAAATAAAACTCCAATAATGAGCTAATGCAAATTTTTATACTTAGTTATAAATTTGAATATAAGAAAACAAGTGTGAATGTTGAATCAATTAATGAGATAATGTATGATTAATAGAAATGGAAGAAAATCAGTGTGGGTTACGAAGTTGTAACATTTGGCTATAGATAATAGACTTATTAATGTGAATAAAATCCCAATAAATGAAGTAATACAAATTTTATACTAAGCTACAAGTGTGTATATGAAACAAATGTAAGTATTGAATTGATCAATGAATTACCACATAATTTATGATAGGTGAATAGAATTGTGTTAAGAAAATAATTATAACATTTGATTGTTAATAATAATGGATTCATAAGTGTAATTAAAGATTATGGTAACAATTATTATAAGTTACCTATTTAGTCTATAAAATTAATTGGAAATTAATTATATTTAAATGTAAATAAATGTTCACTAATGTGAGTTAGGACAGTAATTGTAAAGTGTGAATGTAATATAGTAATGGAAATGTATATTTTATTCATAAAATAAAATAAAGGATTAAAACCAAGTTGAATAAATTACTTGAGGTTTTAATTATAATAAATGTATATATTTGACAAATTCAATATAATTGAAACAACAGTTAATACAAAGGAAAGACGGGAATTTAAAAATATTAATGTAATGAAAAACAAACAAATATTAACTAGGTTTATAGAGTAATAAAAGACATAATAAAAAGGATTAGAATTGAATCAAGTTAGTTATTTGGAATTAATTGTAATTAAATGCAATTCAATTCACAATAAATGAAGATAAATACTGTGACAATTGATATTTGGATGAATTAGGAAATTATTGATGTACTATATAAACCAATGTTAATATTTCCTATGAGATGATAAGTCAATAATTGATTTCATAACTAGGTTGAGAAATCAAATAAATGGGTTTATCGAAATTTCAATTAATAATTAATGAATTTATTAAAATTGAAATTAAATATCGAAATGGGAAAATTAATTAACTTTGAATTGACATCTAAATTGTTTAAAGCATTGTAATTGTGTAAGAAATCAAAAAATGACAAGATCTGTTAATTTTGGAATAGGAATTTGAAAATTTTGATTTAATTGATTTAATATTTATTTATTTAATATAGCCATTTTGGACACTGACTCGGATTTCGACAAAACCAGTTTCACCGGATCCGTAACAGTGAATTATTGTAGGATTTCAAGTTTCGCAACGATTGGACTTGTCGTTTGATCGTACAGTCTCGAAACGCCTAAAAATCAATTTAATTGAAATCAATCGAAATCAATTTGAAATAACTTGATTTTAGCATAACTTCTTCATACGATGGAATTTGGACTTGAAACATGTTCCATTGCGTTTAAAATATTTAAAAACATCTATTTTGATATATGGTTTGACCCATTTTCGTTTCGGAGGTTGAACGGGCTTTACGGGTCGTTTATCGTTCCAACCCAAATCAAATCCGATCCGTTATTTCTATTTTCTAACCTACCTATAAATATCTCGTTATAAACCCTAGCCACTCCTCATATTCATTTGTCTGTACGTAAATCTCCTTCTCAACTCCTCATTCCAATGGCAGACAAACCTAATTCCCAAACCCTCAAATTCAATTTCAAAACCAAAGTAAAAATTCAGACTCCTCAAATATATCGAATTATATATCGATTTGAAGATCTCGACGAGCGCATCTCAGATATGTAATTCATTTTTCAATCTGAACCTCTGTTTGTCCAAAAATTGAAGAACAAGTCTCGGCTGTTCATCGCGCATTGATCGACTTTATCGGATCGTCAAATTGATTTAGGGGTTTTGTGGAGAGGACCGAAGGGATCGCATCGGCATGGTTCATTCGAAGATTTGACGGCTAGATCGTGCTAAAAAATTCGATTAAGGTTCATGTAAAGTGGCGGCTGTTGGGTGTTTGCATCGTTGGTCGACGTTCGTGGGGACTTTGACGTGTCGGCGCGAGAAGATCGGAGGTCGAGCGGCAGCGATTCTGGCCAGGCGCGAGTTGGCGTGGGCTTGGCAGTGGCGTGCGATCATCGATGGAGGCGGCTCCTATTCTGTAGCACGTTAGGGTGAGCTTAGGGTTCATGAATGACGGCAATGGTGACGTGGTCACGAACGATTGGGTAATTCCTTTATTTATTAATTTATTGTTTTATTTTTCGATTCCGAGATGTTCTAATCTGCATATCTTTTGCATATGAGGTCCGTTTCATGCACGGTTTTCTCCATTAGGATCCTATTGGAATTTCGGACATTTCAATGCCTGTTTGGAAGAATTCTAAGACCGTTCAAATTTTGGACTTAAAATTGAATTTAAATTCAATTTAAATTCAAAGGTGAGTATTTTTACCTACTCACAACTTATAAAATTTCTTATGTTTGTTAAATTTAGTTCAAGATGTGATTAGAAATTTATTTATGATTGTTTGGTATATCTTTAATCATCATCTCAGTTAAATGGAATTTATTTGGATTAAATTGTTATTTAACTTGTTATTGCATATAAACTGCCAGTTAAATACCTGTTATTTATTATCAATTTCTATATTGATATTTATGGATTGTTTTGGATGATGATTGTGATGGATGTTGATTGTTGATATTGGTTGAATGGGTGTTTAATTTATATCGTTATAAACTGCAAGTTCATTATGGATTATTATTAATTCGGATTGCGGTTTGAAATGATATACAACCGTAAAATTTTAAACTACGGATTGAAATGATAAATATCCATATCACTTAACCATATGATAGAAAATTATATATAGACACCGTGGTCTATATATAAAAATATTTTAAAATGATTTCTATGGTTTTCTAGAAATATATGGTTTTATATAAATATTAATCTTAGATATTATACAAATGTTATTTTATTCAAGATTTTAAGCTTTGTATAAATTTGTTTTAATATAGAATAAGTTGATAATAAAGTTTGATTTTATTGAAGATAATATGGTTAAGTATTTAAATTATATTTTATATAGAGTTTATAATGATTTAAATAAATTAAGGTTGGAAGATAAATTTGAAATTCATTTGAAATTGAATTTATTTAAGAATTAAACTCAAACAGGTTTGATTTGAAATTTATTAAATTTGAAATTTTTAAAGATATGATTTTTATAACTTGATTTTGTTTAAGATGATAAAAATGAATATTTCAAGTTTAAATTAATTGAAGGAACATTTAGTGATTTGGAATTTGGGGTTTATTTAAAAGATATTGGATTTGTAAGTAAATATTTCAAACCTGAATAATAATGAAGTTAAATTAAGGTATGTATGACGTTATCAAATTTAGTTTCGAAATGGTGGAATATTTAAAGCTTTGAAATATGTGGAAATTGAAATGGTTTATTGGGGGTTCAAATCTGTATTTGAGATCGACATAAATTGAAATGGTTTATTGAAAACTGAATTGAGTCGAAATTTATGAATTGAGATTTGATATAAATTGAATTTTTGGATTCAAGTTGATTTGAATCAATTTGTTAAGTTGAGGAAATTATTTTATTTTATAAAGTAATTTTAAATTTAAACTATTTTATTATACATACTATTTGAATATCTAAACTGTTTAAGTAGCGAAAGTTGTGGTGTCGAAACTATGAATTTCAAAGTATTATTTTTTGAAAATGTTATATTTTCAGTATTTGGTACGAAAGTGTTATAACCTTGAAAATGTTATGATTCTGAAAATGGATATGTTTGAAACGGAAATGATATCGTATTTGGCTTTGAAATGGAAATGATACCTTATCGATATGGTTTTGAAATGGCAATGATATTTTGGTTTTGAAGTATGTACTATTTTAAAAATGACCATGATGTTATAATAATGTTTGGTTGTTAAAGAGACCGGGATCGGAAGTTTTCATACTCTCTTCCAACTTCGAAAACCACTTTAACAACCGTGTACGCGGTGGAGATTCCAGAATGAAGTAGGATGGTGGCGACGTCTTATTAAGGTATATACGTGGACCCGACTCCCGTGAGTTGGCATAAGGTGGCTAAAATAGGAGTAATCGACGGGCTAATGAGGTAGCTCCTCTGATCGGACACACTTCTTCGATACCATTCTATTACTTTGTGATTGATTGGGTGCACCTTTGATTTTTGGGAGTGTGGCTCGAGGTGGGCGGTACCACCGGTCCAGAAGTGTAATTGTTATATCTACCCTGGCATTGCCTAGTTGTGCCGTGTCACATACCCTAGCATGCCTTGTACGAGTTTGATTTATGTCGTACCAGTGTAGTATTTGTGGTAGCCTACCGATCTGGAGGTACGACCGTATTGTGTAACTATTGGCACTATAAAATGTGTTAAGGGGGTTATGGGTAACGCCGTAACGCTATTTTTAAATATATTATATTTTACTTTAGACATTATTATAATAACGTATATTACTACATAGTAGATAGTTTAACGGATCCTTAGAAGAAGTAAATCCCGAGCATCTCTTAAGTTACTACACTCACGTTAGACATTGGATAGGAGATGTCAAACCCCATAAACATCTCTTACGCCGTTACACTCACATTTTACCGTTGATTTAACTTACATAAGATCTTTTAGTTCTGACCTAAGTGCTTTGTCTTTGCAATTCGCTTGGGCCATCCTGAGCATTACAAGATTTGAACACTCTATGGCTGGAGGACGAAGACGAAGTTGTATTATTATTATTTATTATATTTCACTACATCATGTGTTCCACTGCATTATTTATTATTCTCTAGTATGTGTAACTCTGATCTTTGTTGTATAATTAAAATAAAATGTTTTGCAAAACAACTTCATGAACTGTTGTTTGATTAGTATATTTTGTCATTTCGCTGCGAGATTCTGTTTCTTATTTTTTTCTTTCTCTGCTTTTCTTATTCACCCCAATAACAATCCGCCCTTCTATATGGTTTGAGTCGGCATGTGTGTCTGCCTAAAATGTGCAAAAAGGCAGGATGTTACAACTACTCTACACTTAGATAAAGATGAAAATGGAAAATATTTCGACCAAAAATTATGTATCAAAGTATGATAGGATCTTTGTTATACTTAACAACTAGTGAACCAGATATAATGATGAGTGTTTGTTTATGTGACCAGTTTCAAGCACAACCAAAAGAATCACATCATTGAGCAGTAAAATGAATCTTAAGATATTTCACAAACACTAGAAATTACATACTTTTTTACCCAAAAGGAAGCTCGCTCGAACTCGTGTCATATAGCGAAGCTGATTTCGACGGTTGTAAAACGGATAGAAAAAGCACAAGTGGCACATGTCATTTTATTGGTCGGTCTTTAGTTTCATGGTTTAGTAAAAAGCAAAACTGTGTTTCGCTCTCGACATGTGAAGCCGGTCGCATTTCATCGACTTTCGCATGGGCACAAGTAATCTATATGCAACAAATCTTCAAGATTTCGATAAAATGATAACAAGATCTCATATATATTGTGATAATACTAGTGCCATAAATTTATCAAAAAATCCTATTAACCATTCTCGAAAAAAGCATATTGATATTCGTCATCATTTTCTAAAAGATAATATGGAAAAGGAATTATATCAGTGGAGTTTGTAAATACCAAAAGTCAAGTAGCTGATATTTTTACAAAACCATTGAGTGAAAAACTTTTATTAAACTAAGACGAGATCTAGGAATATGTTCTTACAAAGAATTGGTTAAATAAATCTATAGGATTAGTTTTGTACACATAAACTACACATGATAAAGTTTATAAATTTAAACTAATACTAACCATATAAAATCTAACTACTCACTGTTAAAAGTTATATGGTTGAACTTCTTTTCCTTAACCAATTCTCTAAGTATAGTAAAAACTTCATCTTATAAATCAGCCTATTTTCTTCCTAAAAACAACTAGTTTATTAAGAAAAATATTACTCAAAAAAATGTCTTATGATCAAGACTCCAACTATTCAACTATCGACTATAAATCACCCTCATCGGATAGCACTTACGTTTCACCAACTAAATCCACACCTACATCAATTCGCTCAGCCTCTGTAAACATTGTTGCATCACCTACATATCACATTGGCTTTCCCCTAAGGAAAAGAAAGCCAAACAGTTAAGTGATCTGCAATCAATATCTCTCACCGACAAAGTCAATGAAATATATCACTATCAACAAGAAATGATGAAAGTTCAACGTGAAATGTATTACGAACAACCACATCAAGGATCTCATCTAAATTTTTTCGAAATATGTATTCTAGCAATTTGCGGTCATTCACCAACAAAAAATTACATACATCAAAAATCTCCTCAATTACAATAAACTCCTATAAAAGTGTATATATTACTCCGAGAAATCTATGCAAACCAGGACCATCAAATCAAGCTTGGATTGACGCTCTAGCTCGTCCAAGTTGGCCTCCACTAAAGTCATTAATTGACGACATAGAAGCTGAACCAAATTCATGGGATATATATCAAATCAAAAATTCTAAATTATTAGAGAAAATTGAACTTATGCTACGCATCGTGTAAAATAAATTTATTTATTAATTTTTGGTATGTATATTGTTTTATTGTATGAATATTCCAATGAAAATTGATTACTTCATAAAAATATATACCAAAGACGTTTGTGAAAATACCACAAACGTCTATCAAAAATTAAGGGAAAAAATTTCCTATAACCTCAGACATCTTTAAAAACTCACAGACGTCTGTCCTTTCTCTCTGTTTAACTTTTCTGCAACCAAAGACGTCTGTGTAAACCTCACAGGCATCTATCGTATCTTTCTGTTTACTTCTAACTAAAAGCACAGACGTATGTGTCCCACTCACAGACGTATGTCGCTGTTCCAAACCATACCTCTAGCAGTCATATATATATATATATATATATATATAAGTTTTTCCTAATTTTACCTCTTACCTTAAATTTACTTTCAAACTCTAAAACCCTAGCCTCCATCCAATCTCTATTTGCTCACTAATGGCTCCCAAACAAAAAGTCCATTTAACAAACGAGCCAAGAAAAGCCAATCATCTTCTCACAATCTAGTAGTTATTGATGCTCTCATTCAAGAATGGCTTCGCGATAGCAAGACTGCCAACAAGCGTTTTGACGAGCTAAAATAAAAGAATCTTTGTTCCTGGTCTATTTATAGATTATGCAAGTTTGGAGAAAATAGCATTCAAGAACCTACTATCGACTCTGGATGTTGGGATTTAATCACTTTCGACGAAAATGAGGTACAAATCGACCAATAGCTATCTTTCTTTTCTACGCCAATTTACGTAGTAGCGATATTTGGAATCCTGTGAATGATGAAAGATGGTTATGGATGAGTGTGTACGGACGTGTTTTAAAAATAGCATCAATAACATTGGATGTATACTTAATTGTTCTACAACCGGGATCGATTTGGAAGAAATTCCCAACAATATAAATTTGCGAAGGGATGAAATAATCATTAGATTTGGGAAGATAAGATGCCCCAAGGTGGAAATCCGTCTCCTTACAACCAAAAGCTAGATTGTTAAATCATATGATAATAAATACGATAATCCCACGTCTAGGTAATCATGAACAAATCTATGATAATGATCACAACGCCCTTTATGCTATCTTTGGTGGAATACAAATAAATTAGGCTAAATTCATGGTGAAATTAAAATCTTTTGGTCTCATCATTGATACGCTATCATCTATGCTCCAAACATTATGCATCTCTTAAATGCTTATGGGTTACCCTACTATATATCTCATTTTAAAGAAATCCCCGTTAAAGAAAGCGGTATCTGGTTTTTATCATTGATGGATCTTCCTCCACGACCACCCCAAATTATCTTCCTTGAACAATGGAGGTTACAATAACAACAACAAAAAGAGCATCATGGTACTTCTCCCACTACTGCTCCTCAACATACTTACTCACATCATTCTTCACAATAACCTACATCCTCTAGTCATGCTACTGAATATTATTTGGATTCTTAAATACAAGAAGCTCATGTTGAACCAATGCGAAACGAATCTCTTCGTGATTTAGCACTTAAAAACCAAAAGCTAATCACGGCCAACCAACGAGCTTTGAAATAAATGATGACTAGAATGGAACATTCTTTTTCTACAAGAATGACTAAAATGGAAAAGACGTTAGAAAAGGTTGTTTCAAAATTAGGAAAACTTATGAGAAAGGTCTGTGGCAGATGATCCTTTCACTCATCATCTTCGCCATCACCGACACCATCCTCTCGAGCACAGACATCAGTTTATCGTGCTCATAATTCTCCTGAAGGATCTTCTTACGACAGAAGAAAGACTCATATGCAAGAACAACCCGAGGAGGAAGAAGAAGGAAACGATTATACGTATGTATCAGATATTCCATAATTTCAACATCCATCGTACATGGCATTTTCTAGAACTCTCCATTCAAGAAGATGAGGAGTACAATGACCAAACGCAATGGTCAGGCATATACGAACAGGATCTTACATCTTATTGGGAATACTATGAGAATTATGAAGGCCTATCTTAACTCTTCAAACTAGTACAATTGGCATTTTTATCCTTTTACTATCTTTCCATCATTTATGCTTATGCTTGGCCGTTTAACTATTTAACTCCTACTACATTAGTCTCTGTTTCTATTTGAACTTCGTTATCAAGTTTTAAATATTCATGATCTTATATACAACATGATACTAAATGCCTATTTAACATTTATGTTTATATCTTATATCATTCCTTCCATTTTGATAATGACAAGGGGGAGGAATCTATGCATATTCGTATATGCATATTCATTAGGGAAGACAAATATAATAAGTCTTCCATTTTGATTGTATAGTTGTCATCATCAAAAAGGGGGATAATGTTAGAACCATCAGTTTTTGTTTCAATAATAACAACTATATAATCAAATATATATATATATATATATGTAACAGCCCGCAAACCCGTACCCCTTTGACTCGATAATATTCTCTATCGGTTCAACTCAAATTGGACGGATATACGAACCATTAGGGAAAAAGACGGAGGTAGAAGAAGAAGAAAAGAACCAATATCAGAATCTCACAATCGCAACGGAACAACATGTGATAGATAACAAGTGATCTTTATACAAAAGAACTATAACTGTTTAATACTTACAATCATCGGAGTACAGAATCAATAGCATAATACTGGACAGTTATGATAACTTATCCCCCACAAAACTGAATACACAATACACCACACATAGCATAATATATTTCAAGTATGTGTGATTTATCTCGCCATCCAGCTTGTCTCCTGAGCTCCACAGCATCCTATCATGTATCTGTAATACTCGGTCTAGCCTGTGCATTATCATAAAATAACATCCGTGTTAGTTTGGAAAACCAACGTGAGAAAACATACCCAATTGAATTATTAAAGTTTTCAAAATCCTTTGAAATCAAAAGTATCTCGTAAGACCACGCCAAAAATAAACATGCTAGATTTTTACCTTACGATAACCAAAATATTTTTATCAAAATCCTCTAATATTATAATAGTGTCTAAGTACAAATACTTATTCAAATAGCCGAAATTATTACATTCATTAAATTCCAACATATCAGGCTCTACAATCAAAACCGTAAAGGGCACGTAGAAAGAATGGATTTCTAACTAATGACTAGGCATTGGGGTACCACCTGTCATGGTACCTGGTGTAGATCAGCACACTGAGGACCGCTCCCGATTCCTTGAAACACAAGGACGGAGCTACCCCTTACTGGATAGTCCGAATAAGATCACTCCACGGTTGGGATCAGTAATCGTCCTCACAGCCAAAGAAAAGGGACATCTAGACAGGGGAAATCTTACCCTAATTGGGTGCTACCCACTTAGCCTTTATGCATATCCCCTAATTTTCAGTCATTCCCGGTTGATAAGGCTCGAGGTTAAGCGTTACCATTTTAGAAATATTCACTTAGAATGCTCATTGTCCTCCAATGGCAATGTACTCATAGCATTCATCCATACAAGTTCGTTCCCGGTCCGAACAGAACCGAAGACACTACTCATACTACATCCATTTTGGAATCATCCTCAAGATTAATAGCGACTAGCCCTTGCACTTCACCTCTCCATCTTCGCCCCGAGCTCTTGTCTTCCTTTTGAAAACGTACTCGTTGGATCGAAGTGTTTTTCGGATCACAAACCCGATCCCAGTCTCTTCGAAACAACGTTCGCTATTTTGCGATAAACTCAACCCCGGTTCTTTAGGAAATACATAGACGAAATGAAATCGAAGATCACCTTCTAATTGATACTGTGGATGGATTTTCTTATAACGTCCTAGAAGGAAGAATGAGTTTTTACGTATAGTATAACACCTCGAACGGTAACTGTACCATATATTCTCGTACTTCTCCTAGATATTCCCAAAGTTATATTTGGGTCCAAATTTGATAGTCGGTTATTTAACTATCAATTAAACAATCATTTCAACTAAATATTTCATTTTACTGGTAACATCGAGGCTTATTAAATTTAGACTTTAAATAAATTGAATCACCCTTCCCAAAAATATATACCCTTAAAACATTTAAAACAAAGTTACTTAAATTTCTTTATCCAAAACAATAGTTATGAAATTCTATAATAATTTCCTAAGTAAAAAACTTAAGCCAAAAAATACTTTTAAAAAATAAGGCTATTATATCAAGTATAAATATTTAATAATTATCCTTTAAATCATAATACTAATTTAACCCTTAAAGTAATTACTACTATAATAAATATTTACTTTAACAATTTTAAACAGCTAAATAATAACTTTATCTAAAACATTCTTTCAAAAACTTCTAAAATTTCTAATTTATATTTAAAAGTCTTTCTTTGAAAATATACTTAGATATTCAGTTTAATTTACAGTTTAATTTACGTCCCAATCCCGTATATTTTCTTTCCACACTTTTTAAAAACAAAACCACTATTTATTTTTAAAACAAATTACCATCTCCTTATAAATTCCCACTATGAATTTAAAATCACAAATCCATAGAATATTTATTTCACTTTATTTATAAAACCCTGTTTATAAATCCATAGCCCGTTCTTCTTTTAATCACCCCTTTTCAAACACTTAATCGATTTCTCAAATTGCTTCTCTGAATTAAATTCTCCTTTAAATTTTATTTTTTGATTTATCCAAATTTATCCCAAAATCCATTAATTCCAGATTCGCTTCTTTATTTTGATTTAAAACCTTATTAAATCTGAAATATTAATTTCACATTTTACTTCATAATCCTTCTTTTATTTTTCTCAACTCGTTTAAATCTTGAATCTAAAATAAATCCTTTAATTCTTAAACAATCGCTTAAGTCTTCAAAACTCTTTATTCCTATTTATTCAAATTCTCTATTTTCCCATTTCCCAGAATTTATTAAATAGGATTCTAAAGTCAATTTTTTACTTTTCCTTTTTATTTATTCAACTTCACTATGATTAGTTTACTTAAAATTCTGTCTTTTATTATCCTTCAAAAATACAATCTTTATATTTTTGATATCTTAAAATACCCAAAATATACTGAGCCAAACGGTAGCATTTACTAATCTAAAATTTCAATATAATCTATCACAGGTTATCAAATAAATCATATCACTGAATATGAGAATAAATTTCAATGTTTTGAGGAATCCAGTTGGATCCCTCTACCTATTTCCCTGCATCCATAGATGTTCGCACAATATAAAAATACCAATCCCACTACGAGTGGGATATCGAGGTATAAAGGGTCATCCGCTATTATGCGGGGTGCAAAGCGTCTCATCCGCTATATAATGCGGGAAATCAATCACTCCAATATATATACTAGAATTGGCGCGTGCTTCGCACACGAGCTGTTTATAAACGGAAAGAAAGGGCATTTTCGAAATTTCAAAAAGTCATCGAGTATATTAATTCAATGAATTTTCTTTATTTGTAGTAGAGATATATATATATATACACACACTACTATATATAATATCACATTCAGACTGAAATAAATTATCAATTCAAGCAATCAATCAATAATTTAAATTTTAACCATTTAAATTCACCAGCAATCCAATTTGAGTGAGATTAACTCACCTTTGACTTTTGTTTTGCAATCTGACCCAAACTGGCTATTTTCTTCACGATTTTGGATCTAGTACAAACACTGTATGGTTTATTAATATTTTTATATAATCGAACATCAATTACCTTTTTTATTAACTTGATAATAATTTTAAACTAATTTTCCTAATATAAATAATTTCTAGCAACTAAAATATTTTAATTAGTTAATAAAACGAATTTACCACCATAGTAATTTATTCTAAAATTAAATAGTTGGTTTAATATGTGTATAAGTATATTTATTTTACTTTATTTTCTTTGAAACAACCTATACTAAAAACAATCTTTATAAATCAAACCTTTATATAAATTCCTACATATATTTTTTTCCAAAATCCTATCTGTATATATTTTAAATCTTAAACAGTAAGTTGAGGTATTATATATTTCTAATCTATACATATATATATATACAGAATTAAAATAAAATAGGTTTATACCTTACTGTAAGGGTCACCACCACACCGCAACCTTCGAGCGACCCTCCTCCACCTCGAGTCACCATCTTCCTCGCGCTCGAGACCCCCTTGTATAAGACATATCTCGCCGCTTCCCTTAACCTCCAATCATCCCCACTTCCTTACGAAACCAACAACGTATGTGCACACCAAAAGCCACATGACTTCACCTCGCAGAACAACATCTCGACTTCCTCTACAAAACCCCCTCACAAGCTTGATCAGACCACCTCACCAATCACCTGCCGCCATTTCTGATTTAAACAAAATGCATGGCCCACCCCGACAAAAACTTCGGCGACCATCACCAAACCATTCTCTTCACGGTCTTCCTCTCACCACCATGATCCCACGCCTAATCGCCAACCACTTCGTTTCCCCCTAAAATCCAAACCCGAGAACAACCAAACCCGTACGCCCTCACATCACACTCGCCAGGAAGCTCGCAAGCTAAATCGTTCACGTCGCCTACTCTCAATCCACTCCCCTTTTTCGTCATGCTTTCTATTCTTTTCATTATTATAGAATGAACTTCATTCGATTTCAAATCTGAAAGCCGTGATTAGGAATTGGAGAGAAAGATTCGTTCGACCATCAATTTTATTTCTTTTACAGACGATAGATTTTAAAAAAAAGGGAAGGCCGGTCGTTGTTTTAAATTGGTAGAGGGAGACAAGAAGCGATGTTTGGCATGTTTGAATTGTTTGCATGTAGAAATTATCAAGCTACAGTGATTTTGAAGAGAAAGCAAAATGCTGATGGAAAAGAAAGGTTGTTGTAGAAAATTTTTGACCAGTCAAACAATATATATTATATTTAAATTTTAATCGTCTCGAATTCGCAACTTAAAATCTCGACCTCCTATCGAGGCATGATGCTAGGCGTTCATAAAGTTATACCCCCATTCTGAATGCAATGGAAAAGGTTTTGAATCCTAATTCGATCGTATGAAGAAGATAGCTTTTTGGATCCAGTTAATATATTGAATTTCCGATGCAGATTTAGTGCGTTCATATATCATGCGGCCAAACAATAACTCCAAATGTTACAAAATTTGAAATCTGATAATAATATACTATTACAGATCCAATAGAACTGGCTTCGTTGAATTCTGAGACTGTGATTTTGAAGGCTATTTTAAATGTCAATTTAAATGATATAATTCCAAAACTGAACAAATCACTTTTAAGTTCAATTTTAAATCTTTTATTACCTTCAGTATTGTCAATATAGATTTTATAAGCCTTCAAATTATTTTTAACAGGCTTAAAAACCAAGATTCAATATTTTACCCAGTTTCCAATTATTAAATCTAATAATTAAACTATCCAATAAATAGTGATATTTGAAATCTAAGTTAAAAATTAAATTAAAATATTTAAAACCAATAAAAAATTCCAATTTCAAATGTCCAAAATTCTGGGTCGTTGCAATATATATATATATATATATATATATATATATATAATATAAAAATTATAGGTATGTACTACAAGAAGCCATCATGCTCGAAGATATTGAGACTCGAAGACAAACGAGATCCATCAACCATACTATAGTTATTAAGGTTATTCTAATGGAAAAGGGTCTTAGATAAAATATTGTTAAGGTATCCTTGAGTATATATGCATACACGATTTCATATACAATGAACTTAATTTGAAAAAATGCTTTTACTACCCATAGAAGTCTGAGGTAAAACCACAGACGTCTGAGGAAATACTCGAAAAAATAAATTTCTAAAGCCATAGACATTTGAGGTAAAACACAGACTTTTGTGACAATCCTCGAATAATTATTTTTTGAAGTTACGAACGTCCAAGGTTTTGCCATAAATGTCTGTCAGTTGAAAAACTGCAAATTTTGAAAAGACGCTTCTATTGAGCAAAAAGAAACTACCCTCCATCGAAAGGTTGCAGCCATTAAAATGAATATTACTTATCTAATAGTAACAACTCTTCATCTGCATCCTTTTGAATTTATAAATACTACCATGATTGAGATTTAGAGATTACCTGAATTGAATTAACTAAATCTATTATCTCTTGATTTCTTATCACTCTCTTGTGCATACGTTGCTTACATTTCTTAAAACTCTCAATCTGTTTTAACCAAAATATAATTTTGGTTAAATCACTTCCTATAACTCAAAGCATTCACATTCACATACTTAAAGAAGATCATAGGAAGATTTGTACTATTAGTCAAAAACCGTGTTACTTGGAACACAAGATAGTCAGAAATATACTTTTGTGTTAGCTTATTTTTCCAGATGAAGCAAGGGTTAGTTGGTTAAAGGAAATACCTAAGAGGAGCTTCGGGACTGGAAGTAGGACAGGAGGTCTGAACCGGTATAAAATATATGTTGTAATCGTTTCTATTATTTATCTTATATTCAATTGTTATTCTCTATTAACATAGTTAGTAATATACACACGTGTATATATAAGTTGCATGCTTTATAAAGATCCTATAGACCTATAGAAACTAGAGTTACTTGATCCATAATAGTGGATTATTACATGCCGTCAAATTCAGTGGCGATCGGCTGTATTGGTTGTACGAGATCGTGATGCGTAAAAACTAATTAAAGGAGTTTAAATTAATATAAGTTGATTTTTGAAAGCTAACTTCTGTATCCTTGGAATTAAGTCCTGATACTAGTTCCATTGTTTTCGAAATAGGGGTATTTCATATAGAACGTCAGGTGGCACTCCTTTCGAAATATTTCAACGTGAATATTATCATTAAGAATTGCCTATTTAAAGGACCCTAAACCCATTTTATTTCCTACTTAGAAAACCCTAACCCTAGTTACTCAGAGCCGTCATTTCTCTAAAAGCAAATCCAACAGTCGAGCTCGATATGCGCCACTCGTTTTTAGGAGAAGGTCTCAACATGGAATTTTTCATCTCGATATTTGGAGCATGATGGATGGTGGAGATCGTCGATGGTGGAGCGAGGTGGCATAGATCCGGGCATAATAGTTGGCAATGTTTTAAGCTTGAGAACATCCATGCAACGACGTCAGGAGGCAGCAGTAGGGTCGTTCGACTCGTCGTCGATGGGGCTCTCTCCTGTGAGAACGCGATAACGATCAATGGTTCATAGAAGCGACTATGATCGAGGAAAGACATCGAGTGTTTTGGGTTGGCCTGGAAACGAAAACCCAATATGAGAGAAAGATATGAATGGCTAGGATTAATTAAGTGTAATTAAATTAAATTAACGATGTAATTAATTTTATTATAAAATTGAAATCTTATAAATTGTTTAACTCTTTCCTACAAGATCCAAATCGAACACAACAAGTCGCGTTGCGCTCGGTACAGCGAATACCAAGTTACAGAGTTGGATTGGATTTGATTGGAGCTATTGGAATTTCACGCTACAATCAAACGCTATTTGGTTTTAGACGAAACCAGAACTCTTTGGTGTCGACTCGAATTTCGATGAGTTAAACTTCTGTAACGACCTGGATTTTCGAATCAATCAAAATAGCAGAAAAATCCGTCTATTCTAAAACATCGAATGAAAACTACCATTTTAACATACAATATTTGATAAATATTCATCGCTATTTAATGTATATGATACAATTTCAATTATACAAGTTATAAGAGTAATCAATTTAATCTACTATGTATGCTTTAATACATACCAAATAAAGATACAACTATCTAACGCTGCACAACTCTGATGAAAGAGACAGCTATACCCATTTATGCAAACTCAATAAACATGTCAAATGCGGAATAAAGTAGTAAGCACAAAAGAGACATCAACACGATAAATAGCAAATAATAAACTGAAAATTGTTATGTTATTATTAGGGTTGCATCACTACCACTTGTGACTGCTTATGCACCCCTATATAATTGGGTACCCAATTATATACAGGATCAAGCCAACATAGTTCACTTACCACAAATAGGACACATGGAGCCTACGATGCAACAAATAATACGTAGTTCAAGTTTAGATTTTCAAAATCTAGTTAGCTTTATTATTTTCAAAATATGACTCATTTCAAAAATAATCTCTTTTGACCAATCTTCTGATTTTTTAATTTTAAAACTTTTGAAATAATATACATACATCTTTTGTATCAAATTATACTTTACTTAGGATTTTAAACAAATAACTTCTGAAATATTTATTTGAAAATCTCAAAACACAACGTAAAAGCATATCTAAGTATATGCAACCAGATCGGGAGGTTTGTAGCCATAACAAGGCAACTAGGTCCCAGCCTTCTACAAAAACAGATATGTATATCCCTTTGTTCGTCGAGAAAACTATACCGAGGATACATAACATCTGCACCTCCCTTGTCCACCTTTTTAGTTATGGGTTATCCGAATCATCGATAACGTAGCAAATCAGTTTATATCCTGAAGTGACAAATCATTTTACACTAATATTCAGAAATACTTTCAAATAGTGTTGTTATTTTCCCAAATCGTTTGAATCATTTTCAAACACTAGATTATTAGTCCATGAAATTCTCTTTTATAATACACTTTTATAACCCATTCTTTATATAAATCACTTTTATTACTCTTTAAATTATTTATTCCAAAATATTTCCATTACTTTTCAAAAGAAACCATTTCATTTAAAAGATAAAATATCTTCTAAAATTATAATAAATATCTTTTATTATAATTTTCACTTAACCAATATTTTTATCAAACACCTTATAATCAAACTATGAAATTCTAATCACAAGGTGTTTGTATTTAATCATTCTCAATTTATTATCTACCCAGCCCATGCATATAAAAAAGTTAAACTTCTCATAAACTGGTCAGGCCTAATTCAAATAATCAATAAATTAAACAACCACAACAATAAATGATAATCAATGCTTCATTCTATCAAATATTTACAATACTTTTTATTTATCTTGGGTTAAAACAGTTCGATATTTATTTTTAGAGTATCCGGGCTTTCCCTTCGACATGTGTAGTCCCTCACCCAAGCCTCCTTGGATCTCACAGACGAAACATGTGTACTAGTCATTTTCGCATACCCCGTTAAATATTTAACTTCTAAATTTTAAAATACTTAATTAATCATCCAAACAAAGGCAAACAAGGAAATCAAACCATTATTTTAGCAAATAGAGAAAAAAAGAATTCAACAAGGGTTTTCAAACAACACTTAACACTTAAAAGTTCCTTCAACTTAGCAATTGTTTTAATGAACTTAAAGGATGAAATAACTAACTTTGGATTCCACTTCTTCAAACTTTAAGGCAAGGGACTCAAGCTACGATGCTTCGAAATGAAATCAAAATAAACTTGAATTCCTCATTCCTCCTAAAATAGATTCGGGCTCACCATGCTTTACCCTTTCCTCTATTGTTCTTCAACTTTTTAGATGCTAAACCATGTTCTAATGGTATTCTAAGGTCTTGGGCAAAGTTTGGTGAAGTTTGAAGTTGGTTTGATATGATTTTAAGAAAGTTAGTAAGGAAGAAAAATAGAAGAAGAAGTCATTAAAATAGCTTAAAGGAAGAAAAAGAATAGAATATGTGTTATAAAATGAGAGGAAAACTTGTGTATTTATAGGAAAAGAAGAAGTGGTAAGTTACCAAACTAACCCCTTACCAAATTACCAAAATACCCTTCCTTCACTTTAAAGTTAGCTTACTTTTTTCAACACTTACTATCATCCATCATTACGTTACTTTATGCCTTTTTTACTTAATACTTAAGGAATGTATTTGGACGAAAAGTGGATTAAAGTGAAGATTTGCCTTGGTTTTGAGGAGATTTGATTTGATGTTTGTTTTTTGACTTTTTAATTACCTTACCTACTTTTACTAATGGCATTCTAGAATTCCCTAATGATACTTAGTAAAAATAAACTTGATTTTTTATAAATGTGTGTGTGTGTATGTGTGTGTATGTGTTAAAACATGTTAACAAAGGGGCAACAAGTTGTGATAACTTATATTGAACAAAACATTGATTTTCGATAAAACGTATTACGGTCACATTTTGACGTTTTTGTTAAAATATTTATTTATGTAACAAAACTTGAAAATAAGTTTCTTATCATCTTCAAATAATTAAAACAAGTGTATTTGAATTATAAAACCATAATTAAATTAAAATCCAATTATAAAATACGACGTCGATTTGTCAACGAAATTTGTCAGTTTTTATAGAACAAGTATTTTTATACTTAGAAAACTTTTATAAATCACTTATTATCATTTTATAACAATTAGAAAAGAATTATTTATCATTAAAACAAAAATTGAACATACATCCAATTTTATCGCAAATCGACTTTTGTCGCTTTTTGATGCAAATCTAAATTTCTTAAATTTGTAATCAAATTCTAAACATAAGTTTATCATTCTTATTTATTACATAAAAAATGATTATTAAGTTTGAAAACTCTATATATGAATATTTAAAATAAATTATATATTCCATTTTTAAAGTGGTAAAATTACGGGTCGTTACAACTTACCTCTCTGGCCCACTTATATTTTATATAAGTGAGATATTTTTATTATTGCTTGTTTGGATTATTTAATATTTTTGTTAGTTGGCTTGGAAATATTACCACCATTGGAGGGGATGACATTACATTCTCTTCTAGAGCGGATGACCCTTTTTATACGTTCCCGACACAAAGCAAATGATTAATATTTTACTATTGTATATTGTATGTGATGTAGCGGGACATGTTAGAGGGGTCCAACAGGATTCCTCACCACTGTTGGTTTTTATTTACATATATATGTGTATGTGTGCATGGACACATATATATATACATATATATATATATATATATATATATATATATATATATATATATATAAGCTGTGAGGTAGGGGGACAGGTTGGAGGGATCCAACTGAATCCCTCATACTGTTGATTTTACTTTTCATATATTATGACATATGATGTGGTGGATGCTATATGTGATGATGTCGATATGATTTTCAATATTTAGTGCTATAGTAGCACTGTGTGATATTTTAGTAATTTGAAATACTATAAAATAGTGATTTTGAATTGAAATGATTTCCAAAGTGATTTTCGAATTATAGATGTGTTAATAAATATTCTTGAATTATTAAAAGGAGTTTGTTTAAATAAATAAAAGTATGACCTTTGGTATTATAAACTGATAGTTAATGGAATGTTTTAAATAGAAATTTTCGAAGGGTTTGTATAAAGGATTTATAAAAGTGATATTTTATATATAAAGAAACAGATATAAAACTGGAATTTTGTAAATTTATATATAAATTGGATTTGTAATCGATATTTTTTAAATGGATTTATAAATAAATTAGATTTATAAAGGAATAGATTTTTAAAGAAAAGAATTTACAAAAAGTATTTTATAAATAATTATATTTATAAAGAAAAGGATTTAAAAATGTATTTTTATGATAAATGAGTTTTAGAAAAGAATGGATTTATAAATAGAATTTTATAAATAAAGAGATGTTATAAAAATAGAAGTTTTATAAAATAAAAATGAGATTTATAAGCATAGTTTTATAAATATGAAATGATTTATGTTGAGATTTAAATATGGATTTTTATATAAAGGAAATACATTCACATTTTAAAGGTGGAAATAATCTTTTAAATGAATGTTTTGAAAGTGATATTTTCAAATGAAGTTAAATGGTTTTAAAAAGTGATTTAAAATGTGTTAAGTGATGAAAACATATATTTCAATGTTTATTGTGGTAATAAATGTTTTCGAGGAAAGTGAGGTAGGCATGGACTATAACACTATTGTTATAGTATGTGATTTCTAAAGGAGATGTTTTATATAGTATATGAGATTTATATATATATGCCCTATATTTGATGTTGATATTCGAGGTGTGTAACTTTTATCAACTAAAAATTAAGAATGTTGTTCAATCAAGGCGTTCAATCAAGGTCTAAGAGGTAATGATATCAAACTTGAATGGCTTCACTATTAACTAATAAATAGTTGAAGTTCGACATCAACGATAAATGTTACGTATAATTAGTCGAATCCCTGTACTCATGTTTTTGGATTGTTGTAAAGATGTTTTACGCAACATTCGTTTTGACCCAATAAAATATGTTTTGACCTTCCATTGTGATATACATGAATTGGTTCTTATAATTTTACTAAAAGCTTAGTAGTGTAGGAAGTATTGCTTCTTATAATTAACACCCGTCCTAAGGCATATGAACTAATGAGTTGTACGGTTATAGAAATTTATTTAGTGTGTCTCTAAAATGGTAATGTTATTAAATATACTTATACCATTGATGTGACGACTCGGTATTTTTAACCATTCGCATCCACACATGTCGGACTTGAATTGCTCAAAATATCGTATTTTTAATTTATATTTGGCAAAACTCAGCATATACAGTAAATAAATAAATCACAGAATCACAGATACAGAGTAATATGACAATAAGCAGCGGAATAAATAAATAGTAGTTCATGAAGCTACTATATAAACAACAGGGTTTGTAATAAAATACAACAGAATATCTTAAATACAATGTAGTCTCGAATACAAAAGATGACAAGTCTGAACGAAACAACTGGATAGCTGAGAACTGAATAGATATATATATGGATCTTTAAGAAAAGCTCCAAAGGTGAGTCTCAATTGTTGTGACACTCAGTCTGACCCGAGCGTAAAGCAAAACACAAAACACTCGAGTTAGGATTAACATTCTTATATTAATAAATTCAACTCAAGTGAAATATCAACTGAAATACAAGTAACTTAAAGGATAGTTAGGAATTCCACCCTCTAAGGATCCGTGGAACTATCTACTATGTAGTAATATACGCTATTATAATATGCCTATAGTAAAGTAAAAATATTAAAATAACGTTAAGGCGTTACCCATATCTCCCTTAATACATTTTATATATTCTCGTAGTCTATACAATACCATACACTCCTCTGGGTAAACTGGAGGTTTACCCAAAGAACATCACATAGGTACGGTACAAAACAAACTCATAGAAGGCGCGATAGGACATGCAATAAGGCACTTGAGGCAATGCCAGGGTAGATATACCGTTTGCGGACCCGGACTGGTGGTAAGCATAGCAGCTACTACCGCCACCTCGTGACACACTCCCAAATCAAAGGATGAACCCAATCAAATCACAAAAGCAATAGAATGGTATCGAAGAAATGTGTCTGATAGGAGGAATGACCTCACTTGGCCCGACGTGGCTCCTGTTTTGGCCGCATCAAGCTGACTCATGAGAGTCAGGGTCACGTAAATACCATAAAGAACCATCACCAAACCATCCATCTTCATTCTGGAATCTCCACCACGTACATAGTTTTTAAAGTGGTTTTAGGTATTGGCAGAGAATATGACAATATCGGATCCTGGTCTCTTTAACAACCAAACATTATTATAACACTGTGGTCATTTCAAAATAGTTTATACTTCAAAACCAAAATATCATTTCCATTTCAAACCATATCAACACGATATCATTTTTCACTTAAAATAATATTCATTTCCAAATCAATAACACTTTCAAAGTGATAAAACTTCCAACATTATAGACTTAGAATTTATAATACTTTGGAAATCATAACACTTTGAAAACATAACTTTGAAATTTATAACTTTGAAATCATAACTTCCCACTTGAACAGTTTAGATTTTAATAATAGTATATATAATAAAATAGTTTATAAAATAAAATAGTTTATATTAAAAACAATTTATATAAAATAGTTTTTATAAAAATAATTTATAAAGCAAAATATAAAATAATTTTAAATATAATTTAAAAATACTTATATAATAAAATAGTTTTCTCAAATTTCACAATCGATTCAAATCAATTCGAATTCCAAAATTCAAATTTAATTCAACCTCAATTCATCAATTTCAACTCAATTCAGTTTCTCAATAAACCATTTAAAATTATATCGATTTCAAATACAGATTTGAACCTCAAATAAACCATTCCAATTTTAATATATTTCAAAGCTTTAAATATTCGACATTTTCAAAACTAAATTTGATAATTTCATTTATATCTCAAATTCACTTTACTATTATTTAGTTTTGAAATATTTACTTTGTCATTTCAACAACATTTAAATAAACTTCAAATTACAAATTTAAATAAACTAAATATCCCATTTCAATTTACGTAAATTTTAAAATATTCATTTAAATCACTTTTAATCAAAATCAAATTACAAAATCATATCTTTAAAATCTCAATTTAATAATTTCAAATAAAACTTATTTAAGTATAATTCTTAAATAAATATAATTTCAAATCAATTTCAAATTTATCTTTCTGACCTCAGTTTATTAAAAATTATTATAAACTCTATATTTGAAAAATAAAATTTTAAATAAATACTAATCGTATTATTAAATTTATTTATATATTAAATCTATTTATATATTTTAAAAATAGTAAAATTATAAATAAATTCTTAAAATTTATAATTTCAAAATTAACTTATAACTATACAATTTTCAAAACATAAAACTTTAAAATCTAAATTTTAAAACTTTTTCAAAAATACATTTATATGTAATATCTTAACATCAATATTTATTAAAATAATATATTTCTTTCCAAAACCATAGAAATCATTCTTAAAATATTTATATATAGACCAACGGTGTTTGTATACAATTTTCTATCCTATGGTCAAGTGATACGGATATTTATCATTTCAATCCGTAATTTAAATATATACAGGTATATATTATTTCAAACAGCAATCTCAAAGTCAATTCAATGAAAATCGTTTGGGTTTATCATTTCAACCCATAAAGATTTTCTCTTATTCTACAGATCATTCGGGTATGTATCATTTCAAACTATAGGGAATTCTATACTAACATGGAACTTACAGAGTGAGAACAGATATGATAATAATATAATAGGCATATATCATCAATGTAAATAACAAATAATGGTGTCAGATATCAAAGGTGTCAGATGCAGATAATATCATATATATAGCAATTTAAATAACTAACAGCAGCATATTTCAATTGTCATTTTAATTGAAATCAAATTAAATAAATATAAGAACGTTAATCGTGAGTGATTTCTCAACTTTCAAGGTTAGAGAAAAGTGCGAGTATGAAATGAGTTACGAATCCAAGCACGAATTCCAAAGCAAAACTAAATGGATAAGGATTTGACGGATAAGCTGATAGATAAGAGTTGATGTGAACGAATCAAAATCGGTTTTGATATAAACTGAGAATACATTATTATATTATGTATATAATTTCAGTATTTTAGTTTAAGACAAATATTAAAATAATATAAAGATTTCGAAATCATTATTCTTAAACTCAAGTATTAAAATCAAAGATATATTTTAAAACCCATACTTATATCTACTTACCAATATAAATTTATATATGAACATATACAAACTCACATTCATATTATATTTGAAATTGATATTAAAACATATGATAATTATTTTATTTAGGCTACTCTGTAAAAGTACACACACACACACACACACACACACACATATATATATAAACTGTTTTTGAAACCACATATATAGCTGCTATACTAATATATATGTAAACTATTAAAACTTGAACCTTCAACCCAAATAGTATATATATAAACTAATATAAGCTGTGTAGACTAACCTATATAACTAGCAGTAAACAAAGATTTATACACAACACATATACATACAACAGATTATATAAGAATAAACTTATATATAAACTATTATACACCTACATCAATATATTATATAAAATTCAATATAAACTGGCTTTATATCTATAAACTTATATAAAACATATTATTTAACTAAGATATATACCTTAACATATATTATCAGACATATATAAAAGAACTAGATTATACTAATATATACAATATATATGGACTTTTATACAGTATATATATTACTAGCATACTTTATAACATTATATACAATGAATAAATATATATGTTATAAACAACTTCACCTATGAAAAAATTCATATAACAAACTACAATATAAACTATATATATACATGTAAGAAGAAAATAAGATGGAGCATTCGGTGATGAGGAGGAGTCGCAGGCCGAGGGGAGGCCGACTGCTGGGTTTGGGAAGGGCTTGCGAGAGCTTCAGGGCCTCGGGTGTTTGTCATGGAAAGTCGAAGGCTTCGGTGGAGGAAGGCATTGGTTGTGGTGGATGTTAGGTGATGATGACATGATGGTTCGGCTAGTTTTGGTGAGGAGATTCGGCCATGGCTGATGGTCGATGCAGATGGTGGTCGAGCATGGTTAGGCAAGAGAGGAGGTTCGGCTAGCTAGTGGTGATGGTGATGAAGGTTTGGCCATAGGGGTTTGGCAGGGGAGGTTTCGGCCTGTGGAAGTTTCTGTGAGGGGAGTGGAGATGACATGAAGGTTCCAACCTTGGTGATGATGCGGAGGAGCAGCCGATCATGGTGAAGGTGGTGATAGGGTTCGGCCTGGCTTGATTTAGTGGTGGAGAGGATGATAAGCAAGGAGGATGGTGGCCGAACATAAGAAAGAACAGAAAAACATTAGAGATAATAAAAATAGAAAAGAGGAAGAAGAATAAAATTATTAGAAACTTACTGTGTAAATTTTTTTACAGAAGAAGAAAGAAAGTGAAAAGATGAGGAAGAAATGGGAAGAGAAGAATGAGAAGTCGGTAGATAAAAAAATGAAAGTGAATGAGACCAAAAGTTTGAATGGTTGGAAATAGCAAAGGTCAACAATCGAATAACTGGCTGAAATTATTAAGCTCTTCAATTTCACGTGGGTAACTAAAATGACAAAAGAAACCAAAAGATTTTAAAATCGGTGCCGATATGAAGTCATTATCGCGGATTCCGCTACGTACCAGACTTCAAAATACAGAATTGAATATACCACAGAGATCAGCATGATGAAAAGATCAATATGATATACAGATATCGTTGGTGCGATCATTGTATCAAAAGCCGATATTCGGTACCGAAAATGCTGCTAATTTGTCCAAAATAAGAAAAACGGAGCAATAATAGTCAAAATTTGACGAAATGAAATATGAAGTCTCACTCAAAAGATGATTTACAAATTTATTATATAAAAATATTCAAGTTCGGAATACAATTTATTATCATCAATTTTTAACTGATTTGAATTGAAATAAAATTACACAATAAAATAAGCTTCCATATTATCAGATGAAAATTTACCATTTACTATGTTTAATTAGATGTATTCCAAATATCAAATTTATATTTCAAAATTTAAATATTTAAAATTTCACAAAAATTCAATTAAATATATTTTTAAGACTATTAAAATTTACAGGTCGTTACACTCTCCTCCACTCAAAACTTTTCATCCCCGAAAAGGAAGGAGGTAGGAGAATATGAACAACCAGAAAGAAAAATAGATTGAAATACCAAATACAACAATCAATTTTAAACCATATAGACTTCATTTATTATAAAATTCGTTTATATCCAACTAATTGATTCCAACTCATTTTATTTAATAAATCAACTTTATTGTGTTCACATTTGAATGATTTTATTTCCATGTATTTTTATTCAATTGATTTGTTTCAAATTTACTTACATTTATGAAAAATTTCACAACAAAACTTTTTTTATTTTACTCAGCTATTAAATCTATTGATCAACCATAGTTAATTCCATCTCAACATTCAACTTCAACCATTTAAAATTAAGTTAATATTCAGTTATTTAGTTTAATCCATTTTATTCAACTAATAAATAGTCATTCAATTTAAAATTGATTTTCTTTCATTTTATCAACATTTCTTTCAAACAAATTCATTTTTGAATTAACTCATTTATTTTATCCATTTATGTTCAGCTAAGTTGTTTCCACTAAAATTCAATTTCAGCTGAGCCAAATTTTCTAAAATACAGGAAATTGAGTTCTCAAATTCTTAATTTTAAATTCCAAATGAATTTATAAACCATGTTTTATAAATTCATTTAGTCAATGGTTTACAAAACCATAAATGAGAATCAAATATTATTTTTCAATAACCAATCTTGTTAGCTATTAAATTTCAGAAGTTGAAGAAGGCGACGGTTGTGGTGGATGTTAGGTGATGATAGAATAAAGGTTCGACTAGTTTTGGTGAGGAGATTCGGCCATGGATGATGGTCAATGGAGATGGTGGCTAAGCATGGTTAGGCAAGAGAGAGGTTCGGCTAGCAAGTGGTGATGGTGATGAAGGTTCAGCCATAGGGTTTGGCAGGGGAGGGTTCGGCATGTGCAAGTTTCTATGAGGGGGAGTGGAGATGACATGAAGGTTTCAACCTTGGTGATGCTATGGAGGAGCAGCCGATCATGGTGAAGGTGGTGATAGGGTTCGGCCTGGCTTGATTTAGTGGTGGAGAGGATGATAGGCAAGGAGGATGGTGGCCGAACATAAGAAAGAAAAGAAAAACATTAGAGAAAATAAAAATAGAAAAGAGGAAGAAGAATAAAATTATTAGAAACTTACTGTGTAATTTTTTTTACAGAAGAAGAAAGAAAGTGAAAAGATGAGGAAGAAATGGGAAGAGAAGAATGAGAAGTCAGTAGATAAAAAAATGAAAGTGAATGAGACCAAAAGTTTGAACGGTTGGAAATAGCAAAGGTCAACAATCGAATAACTGGCTGAAATTATTAAGCTCTTCAATTTCACGTGGGTAAATAAAATGACAAAAGAAACCAAAAGATTTTAAAATTGGTGCCGATATGAAGTCATTATCGTGGATTCCGCTACGTACCAGACTTCAAAACACAGAATTGAATATACTACAGAGATCAATATGATATACAGATATCGGTGGTACGATCACTGTACCAAAAACCGATATTCGGTACCGAAAATGCTTAAGAAGGATGATGGGCAAGAAGGATGGTGGCCAAACTTAAGAAGAAAAACATTAGAGAAAATAAAAATAGAAAAGAGGAAGAAGAACAAAATTATTAGAAACTTACAATGTAAATTTGTTTTGTAGAAGAAGAAAGAAAGTGAAAAGATGAGGAAGAAATGGGAAGAGAAGAATGAGAAGTCAGTAGATAAAAAAATGAACGTGAATGAGACCAAAAGTTTAAATGGTTGGAAATAGCAAAGGTCATCAATCGAACAACTAGCTGAAATTATTAAGCTCTTCAATTTCATGTGGGTAACTGGAACGACAAAAGAAACCAAAAGATCTTAAAACCGGTACCGATACGAAGTCGTAATCGCGATTCCGCTACGTACCAGACTTCAAAACAATAAATTGAAAATACCACAGAGATCAGCATGACAAAACGATCAAAATGGTATACAGATATCAATGGTATGATCATCATATCAAAAGTCGATATTCGGTACCGAAAATTGCTGCTAATTGGCCGAAAATAAGAAAAACGGAGCAATAGCAGTTAAAATTTGACGAAATGAAAAACGACATCTCACTCATAAGATGATTTACAAATTTATTATATAAAAATATTCAGATTTGGAAAAACAATTTATTATCATTAATTTTTAACTAATTTGAATTGAAATAAAATTACACGATAAAATAAGCTTCCATATTATTAGATGAAATTTATCATTTACTATTTTTAATTAGACGTATTCCAAATATCAAATTTATTTCTCAAAATTAAATATTTAAAATTTCACAAAAATTCAATTAAATATATTATTAAAACCATTAAAATTTACTGGTCATTAGAATTGATATAAGGACATGGAAATGTTTTCTTAATATAGAAGATTAAAGTGGTTTTGTAAATATATCTTTTATAAATATTTTGAGATAAATAATTTGGAAAGTGATTTAATTAATAAAAGATTAATTAAACGGGCCTAATGATTGCTTTAATGCTAGAATATATTTTGGCCAATGTTTGGTTTCTTGACTTGATGTGGGAACTATTTAGTCATGCACTTAGCCTAAGGATGACTGAGTATGCTTGATTATCATTTGGTGTAAAGAATGTTGATTTGAGTAGAGCAGAGTGACTATGGTACTCCGATCTACCGGTTTCCTTCTTGGAGGAAGGATGGCAAGCTGAGAGTTGGAAACGTGATAAGTCAACGAGACTTGGTTTCTATATGAGGTTGTGGGCCTCTTTATCGATGTTGGTCCGAGAGACCAGGATCGGATTTATCTGAAAACCATTTCGAACCAACTTTTGCATTCGAAAGTGCAGATTGATGATGATGATTTTTGAAGATGGAGATCTTCATAATGCAGGGCGTCTTGCTACTAGACCACGATGCATATTATATATATGTTTGAAGTCATGCTTCGTTTTGAACATCTTCAGAGTGCAAGGACTACTCGCTACTAATCCTAAGGGTGATTCCTGACAGATGTGGTAGGAGAGTACTTTCGATTTGTCCTATTCCTAGACAACTTGTTTGGAGGAATGTCAGACGTTGCATTTCTAGATCACACTAATTGATCTCTATAAATGTATCATCTGTTTGGTGGTGGAGAAGGCAACTTCTCTTAGCTTAACACCCTTTCCTGAGACATATAAGCTCAAGAGTTATACATTTGTAGAAATCGGTTATGTGATTGTGGAATGGCAATGTGGCATTCAAAGTGGAATGTGTTATGTGAAAGGTAATACGTTACCTCTTGGGCCTCATCATCCGGTAATGGATTAAACAGGGTATGCCGTAAGGCTATGTGGTTCACAACTAATAGGGTATAATCATCACCTTTCTAGATTACTCTTCATATTTCGACTATGTTGTGTATGATGTGGCCATGGGTAGGTCACTTACAACTGGGGTGATGCCATATTCGACTTCTATTGCGCCACCAGATGGGTGCTACGAGTAGACTGGTCTTGCCAGATGCAAAGGAATCGAAGATGTCGATCCTCGATACATTCCTCTAGAGATGTACTGTATGAAAGGTAGTCCCTTGCTTACCATTATATGGAGTCCAACCTCCAATACGTGCCTGCCATTTTGTTTGTAGAACCTACTTTGTAGCTAGTATGCCTGAAATTAATAATGTAACAATTTCAGCTGTGATTGAATATTATTTGTATAATAGACACTAGTATAATATCATAGAATTTGAGATGAAATTTTTTGGTTATCGTAAGGTAAAACTCGTCCGTGTTTATGTACGGCGTGGTCTTGCGAGATTCCTTTTGTTTTGGAAAAGAAAGTTATTGATAACTTTAAAATTCAATTTAGATATGTTTTCTCACATTAATTTAATAGACTGATCGAAGCGTTATTTCCATTCAATGCTCAGGTCAGACTGAACATACTTATAGTTTTAGATTTTGATGCTTTGGAGCATGAGAAGACGAGCTGGAGATCAACAGGTCGTATTCATGTATATGTTTATTTTCCACTGCATTAATGTTGAAATTATCAGCACTTGTGAGAACATGTTGTTATAACTATCCAGGCTGATGATTTCTTTATTTGTGTACTCTGATTCGATGTTTGTATATTACAGTTTCTCTTTTGTAAAGATCATTGATTATATTATATGTTGTTCCGTTGCGTTGTAGGATTCTCTATTGTTTAGTTTCTTCTCTTCTTCTTTCTTATTTCTTTCTCATAACTATCTGTCTCTCCGTTCCGTTTGGGCTGGACATGGGTGGTTTATTATCATATCGAAAGGTACGGATTTGCGGGTTGTTACAGTTGGTATCAGTGCTTAGGTTCTGCGAACACCAGGGCTTTGTTGGGGTACTCATTATAGAGAGGGTAGTAGCACCCTAGAATGAAGTCGAGTGTATTATAGATATGGGCGCGTATTTCTTAGTGATATAAAAAATATTTTATATTATGTTGACTTATCGGTCGAGTGATTTATGAATCCTGGTCAGTAAAAAATGTACAATTGTATCGATAGGTGTTTCTAAGCTCTTAAACAATGAAAACCGACACAGTATTATTTTTAAATGGGGTAAATGAAATAATTTTACCTTGATCATATTTTATATATAAAAGAATATTTTTTCAAAAACTATTATATTCCTTATGGTGCGTTTGTTGCTAGAGAATGACAATATTCAATTATTAAAATTTAAGTTTAATAAAGTTGTTCATTATAATCTAAACAAAGATAAGCAATTGTAAAATGAGTTATATAATAAAGTAAATTTATATGTAGGAAATAAAAGTACTGATTATTATCAAAATGGTCACCATTTGTGAAATAACCTTATATAAGAAGTTAAACTATGTAAGTATATTTATGAATATGTTTATAAATAAGAAAATGGATTTGTACTAAGAATTTGAGGATTTAAATCCCATTGATTTTTGAAAATTATCTTTCAACATTTTAAAGAAATAGTAATGATATTATTTAAAAAGCATTTTAATTAGAAATATTTAATAAAAAGGATTTAAAAGAGATAGAAAGCACTATACTCACTTCAATTGCTGGAAAATAATTCAGATGATGATTGCAAAATCATCAGTATTCATTTATGAGTTTTAAGTGATGGATAGCTACCATAGTGATTGGATATTTAAATTTTGTTTTGGTAGAACAAGTTTTTATTTAAAAAATTCAAAAGTATGATTTGACATACAGAGGAGTTATATATATATATATATATATGATTTCAAAATGATTTTTGAAATGAAACTTAACTTAAGTAAAGTTAAATAAATGAATAAGATGAATTAATTATTGAAATGAGCTAGTGAAATGAATATAAACTTAAGTTTAAAGTGATTATATAACCATAAGTTGTAATTATAAGATGTGGATGAACATAAGTGATGATTTGTGAAATTGTTAGTAAATAAGTTTGTATGAATATAAAATTTGAGAAATCGAAAGGAAGACCAAAATTTAAAAAATGGTTAGCATTTTGGTTAAGTAGAACAAAATCTGAAATTGAGATATTAAAAAAATTTAACTTAAATAAGGGAAATGAAAGGATTTTATAAAATGGACCATAAATGAATTTAATACAGAATGAAATTTTGTTAAACATAAATTAGATGTGATTTAAAATGGATGTGAATAAATGAATGTGGATAATTGAAGATGAATATGATTAAAATGAATATGAATAAAAAGAATTTTGGTATGATTAAATGATATGCTTAGTTAACTTTGTTTACTAGTGTTGCATATGGTTGTTATATTATTTTATGTTATATAATGATTTTAACTTCCATATACATGTTCTCATTAGTTTTTGAGTGTTTAAAAGGTATAGATGGCGTCTGCTTTGCCATTTGGAGCTCACTTCAACATTATGTTGATTATATATGCTTTCTAATATTAATAAAAGGTACACATCTCAGATTACATATCATATTTATGTTTTTCCCTACTGGATGCCTCATCCTTGAGATTAGATGTATGTTATATTATTATATATATATATACACACACATATATATTGTAAATTTTTTCGATCGAACCATGCAAAGAAGACGCTGGTGAAACTTTTCATGAATTTTAGGCAGTATAATTTTTTTGAGAATTTTGGTAAAATTTTGATAACTAGAATTTGATTTTGAGTTATAACTTGGAATGGTATTAGTTGATGTTTATGAATGAAAAGAAAGATCTATAATCTATTTCAGCTAACTAATTTTAAAAAGCAAATAGGATTATGGCATTTTTCCTACCTTCATAATTTCGCAGACCAAATTCTTTTGAGGGGAGGGAAGTCCGTAATGACCCAGAATTTCAATCGTTTGAATTTGAAATATTTAATTGATTTTAGATATTGAAAAGTTAATTTTATAAGTCAAACAACTTCAAATATAGTGATTTATTTGATAATGTGAATTATTAAATTGAATAACTGGAATTGTTTAAATAAATGAATCTTGAATTTAATAAAATGAAAATGATTTCGAAGCCTTTTTTAAATTCTATTTGAATAAGAATGAAGATAATGAAGTTTTATAATTTTAAATAAAAGTGAATAAACAGGTTTTAAAATAATTCGTCTTAATTAACGTGTGGAAATAACCTTCTCGGACATTGTCTCAGATTTCAACGAAACTAATGCCATTGGATCCGTAATAGTGAATTATTATACGACGTCGAATTTCGTGGTGATCGGACGTATTGTTTGATCGTGCGAGATTGAAATGGGTAGAAATTAATTAAAAGAATTTACATTAGTATAATTTGATTTTTGAAAGCTAACTCCTGTAATTTGAAATTGAGTCCCGATACTAGTTCTATTATGTTTAGAATAAAGGTATTTCATATAAAACGCCAAGCGGCATGCCTTAATTGGAGGTGTGAACAGTGTCGTTAGGAGTTGCCTATATAGTGGACCCCAAACCCATCCTCTTGCCCAGTCAGAAATTCCTAACCCCAATTATTTAGATCCCATGTTTCTCTAAAAGAAAATCCAATGGTCGAGCACGATAGGCGCTGCTCGAAGCATTTTTGTGGGAAGGTCTCAATATGGAAGTTGTTCACCTTGATGATTGGAGCATGATGGAAGGTGGAACCGTCGACAGTGAAGCAAGGCGGTGCCAATCCAGGCATGAATGTCAGTGATGTTTTGAGCTTGCCAACATCTAAGCGGCGTCAAGAGGTGGCAATGGGGTCGTTCCTCTCGTTGTCGATAAGGCTCTCTGCTGTGAGAACACGGCGGCGACCGGTGATTCATAGAAACGATGGTGATCGTGGACCGAAGTCTAGTGTTTTGGGTTGGCCTGGAAACGAAATCACGGTGGGGGAGAAAGAGAAGAATAGCAATGGTTAATTAAGTGTAATTAATTTAAATTAATGTAATTAATTTTATTATAAAATTGAAATCTTATAAATTGTATAACTCTTTCATACGATGTCCAAATCGAATGCGACAAGTCACATTTTGCTCATTACAACGAATACTATGTTATAGAGTTGGATTGGATTCGATTGGAGCAATTAGAATTTTGCGCTAAAATCAAACGTTGTTTAATTTTAGATGAAAATAGAATGCTTTGGCGTCGACTAGAATTTTGGTGAGTTAATCTCACCTCTCTGGCCCACTTATATTTTATATAAGTGGGATATTTTTATTGTTGCTTGTTTGTTTGGATTATGTGGTGTATTTATCAGTTGATTTGGATATATTCCCGCCATTAGAGTGGATGACATTACGTTCCCATCTATAGCGGATGACCCTTTGTATATGTTCCCGCCACGAAGCGGATGATATATATTTTATTACTATGTACTGTATATGATGCAGAGGGACAGTTTGGAGGGATCTAACAGGATTCTTCAACATTGTTGGTTTTTACTAACATATATATGTGCTAATATGTGTGTGTGTGTATGACGTGTGATGTAGGGAGACAGGTTGGAGGTATCCAACAGGATTCCTCATACTGTTGATTTTGCTTTTCGTATATCGTGATGTACGATGTGTTGGATGCCATATTTGATGACACCGATATGATTTCCCTTATTTAGTGTTATAATAGCATTGGGCCATAGTTTTATTATTTTGAAAAACTATAAAATAGTGATTTGGAATTGAAATGATTTTCAAAGAGATTTTGGAGTTATAGATGTGTTAATAATTATTCTTGAATTAATAAAAGGAGTTTATTTTAAATAAATAAAAAGTATGGATTTTGGGTACTACGACTAATAGTTTATGACATATTTTAAATAGAAATTTTTGAATGGTTTATATAAACGATTTATAAACGTGATATTTTATAAATCAACAAATAAATTTATAATCGAATTTATAAATATATATATACACAAATTGGATTTGTAATTGATATTTTGTAAATGGATTTGTAATACATATTTTGTAAATGGATTTGTAATCGATATTTTGTAAATAGATTTATAAATGGATTTTATAAATAAATTAGATTTATAAAGGAATAGGTTTATAAATGAATTTTATAAATAAATTAGATTTATAAAGAAAAGAATTTATAAATGGATTTTATGAATAATTAGATTTATAAAGAAAAGGATTTACAAATGAATTTTTATGACAAATGAGATTTAGAAAAGAATGGATTTATAAATAGAATTTTATAAATAAATAGACGTTATGAATATAGAAGTTTTATAAAATAGAAATGAGATTTATAAACATAGTATTATAAACATGGAAATAATTTATATTGAGATTCAAATATGCATTTTTATATAAAGGAAATACATTCACGTTTTAAAGGTGCAAATAATCTTTTAAATGAATGTTTTGACAGTGATATTTTCAAATGAAGTTAAATGGTTTTAAAAGGTGATTTAAAATGTACTAAATGATGAAAACATATATTTCAACATTTACTGTTGCAATAATGTTTTCGTGGAAAGTGAGGAAGGCATGGACTATAGCACTATTGTTATAGTAAGTGCTTTCCCAAAGGAGATGTTTTGTACAGTATACAATATATATGCATACATACATACATATATATATATATATATCCTATATTTGATGTTAATATCCGTGGTGTGTAACTTCTATCTAATTAGAAGTTAAAAATGTTGTTCAATCAAGGTCCGAGAGGTAATGATACTCCAAATTGAACGGTTTCATTGTTAACTGATAAATAGTTGAAATTCGACATCGAAGATTAATGTTAAGTATAAATAGTTGAATCCCTATACTATTGTTTTTTGGTTTTCATGTCGATGTTTTATGCAACATTCTTTTTGACCCAATAAAATGTATTTTGACCTTCCATTGTGAAATAAGGAATTAGTTCTTACGATCGTACTAAAAGCTTGGTGGTATAGGAAGCATTGCTTTTTATACATGGTACCCTTCTTGAGACATTTGAACTCGGAATTTGTACGGTTATAGAAATTTGTTTAGTATGTCCCTACAATGGTAGTGTTATTAAATATACTCATTCCATTGATATAAGTATATGGAAATGTTTTCTAAATATAGAAGATTAATGTGGTTTTGTGAATATATCCTTTGAAGATATTTTGAGATAAATAATTTGGAAAGTGATTTAATTAATAAAAGATTAATTAAATGGTCCAAGTGACTTCTTTAGTGCTAGATTATATTTTGGCCAATTTTTGGGTTCCTTGACTTGATATGGGAACTGTTTAGTCATGCACTTAGCATGAAGCCAACTGAGTAGGCTTGATTATTGTTTGGTGTAAAGAATGTTAATTCGAGTAGAGCGGAGAGACTATGGTACTCCAATCTACCGAGCTTCCTTCTTAACCGAAGGATAACAAGTTTAGAGTTGGAAAAGTGATAGTCTACGAGACTTGGTTTGGTATAAGGTGGAGGGCCTTTTTATCAGTGTTGGTCCGTAGAGACCGGGATCGGATTTACCCGAAAACAACTTCGGACCAACGTATGCGTTCGAAAGTGCAGATTGAGGATGATAATTTTGAAGATGGAAATCTTCATGATGCAGGGCTACTTACCACTAGACCCCAATGCATTTTATATTTATGGTAGCAGTAGTGCTTTATTATGAAAATTTTTGGTATGCAAGGACTGCTTGTTACTAATCCTAAGGTAATTATCTACAGGGTACGGTAGGAGAGTACATTCGGTTTGTCCTGTTCCTGGACAACTTGTATGGACATATGTCTGACGTTGCATTTCTAGATCACATTGATTGATCTCTATAAATGTATCATCTGTTTAGTGGCGGAGAAGGAAACTTCTCTTAGCTTAACACCCTTTCCCGAGACATACGAGCTCGGGAGTTATACATTTGTTGAAGTCTGTTATGTATTGTGGAATAGCAATATAGCACTCAAAGTGGAATGTGTTATGTGAAAGGTAATATGTTACCTCTTGGGCCTCATCACCCGGTAATGGCTTAAACATGGTATGTCGTAAGGTTATGTGGTTCTTAACCATTAGGGCATGGTCATCACCTTTTTAGATTACTCTTCATATGTCGAGCATGTTGTGTATGCTATGGCCATGGATAGGTCGTTTACGACGGGGGTGATGTCATATTCGGCTTCTATTGTGCCACTAGATGGGTGATACGAGTAGACTGGTCTTGCCGGATGAAGAGGAATCGAATATGTCGATCCTTGATACTTCCTCTAGAGATGTACTGCATAAAAGGTAGTCCCTTACCTACCAATGTATGGAATCCAACCACCAATATGTGTCTGCCATTTTATTTGTAGAACCTACTTTGTAGCTGGTATGCCTGAATTTAATAATGTAATAATCTAAGCTGTGATTGAATATTATTTATACTAGATACTAATATGATATCATAGAATTTGAGATGAAATGTTTTGTTTATCGTAAGATTAAACCCGTCCTGTTTATGTGCGGCGTGGTCTTGCGTGATTCCTTTTGTTTTGGAAAAGAAAGTTACTGATAACTTTAAAATTCAATTGGGATGTGTTTTCTCACACTAGTTTAACAGACCGATTGGAGCGTTATTCCCATTCAATACTCGGGCCAGACCGAACATACTTATAGTTTTAGATTTGGATGCTTTGGAGCTTGAGCAGACGAGCTGGAGGTCTTCAGGTCGTATTCATGTATATGTTTATTTTCCACTGCATTGTTGTGGAAATTACCAGCATTTCTGAAAACTTGTTGTTATAACTGTCTTTGCTGATGATTTGTTTATTTGTGTACTCTGATTTGATGTATGTATATTATGGTTTCACTTTCGTAAAGATCATTGATTATATTATATGTTGTTCCGCTGCATTGTGGGATTCTATATTGTTTAGTTTCTTCTCTTCTCTTCTTCTTTCTTCTTTCTTTCTCATAACTGTCCATCTTTTCATTCCGTTTGGGCTGGACATGTGTGGTTTATTGTCATTTCGAAAGGTGCGGATTTGCGGGTTGTTACAGTTGGTATTAGTGCTTAGGTTGTGCGAACATCTAGGCTTTGTTGGGGTACTCATTATAGAGAGGGTAGTGGCACCCTAGAATGAGTTTGAGTGTATTATAGACATGGACGCCTATTTCTTAGTGGTATAAAAAATATTTTATATTGTGTTGACTTATCGGTTGAGTGATTCATGAATCCTGGTCGGTAAAAAATGTACAATTGTATCGGTAGGTGTTTCTAAGCTCTTAAACAAGGTAAACCGACACAATATTGTTTTAAAACGGGGTAAATAAAATAATTTTACCTTGATCATATTTGTTCATAAAAGAATAGTTTTTCAAAAATTATTATAGTCATTTTGGTGTGTTTGGTTGTTAGAGAATGGAATATTCAATTACTAAAATTTAAGTTTAATAAAGTTGTTTATTATAATCTAAACAAAGAAAAACAATTGTAGAATTAGTTATAAAAGAAAGTAATTTATAAATGTGGATTAAAAAGTATTGATTATAATTGAAATGATCACCATTTGTGAAATAATCTTATATAAGAAGTGAAGCTATGAAAGTATATTTACAAATATGTTTATAAGTAAAAAAATGGATTTAAACTAAGAATTTGAGGATTTAAATCCCATTGATTAAGAAAATTGTTTTTCAACATTTTGAAGAAATAACGATGATATTTTTAGAAAGTACTTTGAATAGAAATATTTTAATAAAAAGGATTTAAAAGAGATAAAAAGCACTGAACTCACTTCAGTCGCTGCGAAATATTTCAGGTGACGACTGCAGCATCATCAGTATTCATTTTTGAGTTTTAAGTGATGGATTGCTACCTTAGTGATCGGATATTGGAATTTTATTTCGGTAAAACAAGTGTTGATTTAAAAGAAATTAGAAGCATGATTGATATACAAAGGGGTTATGTATATATATGACTTCAAAATGATTTTTGAAATGAAGTTTAACTTTAGTAAAGTTAAATGAATGAATAAGATAAACTAATTGATGAAATGAATATAAACTTAAGTTGTAAAGTGATTATCTAACCATTGGTTGTAATTATAAGATGTGGATGAACTTAAGTGATGATTTATAAAATTTTAAGTAAATAAGTTTGTATTACTTATAGAATTTGAGAAAATAGAATGTAAACCAAAATTTAAAAAATGGTTAAACATTTTAGCTAAGTAAAACAAAATTTGAAATTGAGATATTAAAAAAATCACTTAAATAAAGTCAAATGAAATGATTTTATAAAATGGTCTATAAATGAATTTAATATGGAATGAAATGTTGTTAAACATAAAGTCGATGTGATTTAAAATGAATGTGAATAAATGAATGTGGATAATTGAATGCGAACATAAAGAATATGAATAAAATGAATATGAATAAAATAATTTTGTATGATTGTATGTTATGCTTAGTTAACTTTGTTTACTGGTGTTGCATACGGTTGTTATATTAATTTGTGTTATATCATGATTTTAACTTCCATATACGTGTTCTCATTAGTTTTTGAGTGCTTAGTAGGTATGGATGGCGTATGCTTCGCATTTGGAGCTCGCTTCCACATTATATTGATTACATATGCTTCCTAATAATAATAAAAGGTACACATCTTGGATTACACATCGTATATTTATGTTTTTCCCTACGGGATGCCTTATCCTTGAGATGAGATACGTATTAGGTGATTATATATATATATATATATATATATATATATATATATATATTGTAAAAAAAATTCGATCAAACTGCGCAAAGGAGACGTTGGCGAAATTTTCCATGAATTTAAGGCATTTGGAATATTTTGAGAATTTTGGAAAAATTTTGGTAACTAAAATTTAATTTTGAGTATAACTTGGAATGGTATTAGTTGATGTCTGTGAATGAATTTAAAGACTTAGAAAGATTCAAAATCTATTCCAGCTAATTGATTTTTGAAAAGTAAATAGGATTATGGCATATTTCCTACCTTCCTAAATTCGCGGATGAAATTCTTTTGAGGAAAGAAGTCTGTAACGAACCAGAATTTCAGTCATTTGAATTTGAAATATGTAATTGATTTTGAATATTGAAAATTTAATCTTATAAGTCAAATAACTTAAATTTCAAATAGCAATTTATCTGATATTGTGAATTATTAAATTGAATAATTGGAATTTTCTAAATAAATAATCTTGAATTTATTGTAAATGAAGATGATTTCGAAGCCTTTTTAAAATTCTATTTGAATAAGAATAAAGATAATGAACTTTTAAAATTTGAATTAAAAGCGATTAAATTTGGTTTAATAATAATTCATTTTAATTAACGTGTGAAAATAGCCTTCCGGGACACTATCTCGAATTTCAATGAGACCAGTGCCATAAGATCCATAATAGTGAATTATTATATGTCGTCGAATTTCGTGGCGATCAGACATATCGTTTTGTCATGTAAGGTCAAAATGGGTAGAAATTAATTAAACGAATTTAAATTAATATAATTTGATCGGACATATGCCTAGTATGCAAAATCATATTTCCCTTATCGAGTTTTCTTACAATAATAGCTTCTAATTTAGTATTGGTATGGCACCTTTCGAGGCACTCTATGGAAGGCCATGCCGATCTCCTTCGTGTTGGCTTGAAGCCGGTGAGAAACTGGTTTTAGGTCCAGATTTTATTCGTGGTTCCATAGAAAAGATTGACCTTATTCGTCATAGGATGAAGAAGCTCAAAGTAGAGAAAAATCCTATAATGATAACCGAAGGAGGAAATTAGAATTTTCTGTGGGAGATTTGGTATTTATTCGTGTTTCACCTATGAAGGGTCTTGTGCGTTTTAGTCATTCAGGAAAATTAGAAACTAATATATTGGCCCATTTTCCACACTGGATGCGTTGGTTCCATGGCTCATCGCCTTTTATTACCGGCTCAATTTTCCGCTATTCATGACGTATTTCATGTCCCTCGACTACGGAAATGCCTTAGAGATTGCGACTCTATTCTTGAGCCTAGTGTTCTTAAAGAAATTAAAATTTCATCTAATTTGACTTATGAGCAACATCCTTTCGTATCATTGCTATGGAGGATAAACGCCTTCGTAATAAAGATGTTCCGCTTGTGAAAGTTAAATGGTCCTCAAATCCTAAGGTTTGCTCTTGGGAATCCAGAGAATTCATCGAGCGAACACATCCGGACTTACTCTCTCATGCTCCTTAAGGTGAACTTCTCACTTTAAATTTTTCTTTTGTGTTATTATGCCTTAGAGTGGTTGTTCCTCTTTATTTTCTTCTTAAGTGTTGCGAGGACGCAATTTCTTTAAGGAGGGGAGTCTGTAACAACCCGCATATTTTACGATTATATATTTAAATATTTTATTTAAGTATAGCGTCGTTAGTTGGATTAAATTCTGAAATGTGACTTTTTGTAAACAGTCGAATCCGTACTTGAGACACGTCCATTGAGTTTAAAATAACGTTTACAACTTGTTTAAGTATAAACATCGATATGTTTGGAGTTGATTAGGATTTTGGTATTTTCGGTTGGGCTTTGGGTTGTGTTCTAGCCCACTAACACAATAAGATAACCCAAACCTTCTACCTAATAGCTCCCACTCCACTCCTCTTCATTCATTCATTCCACTCATAATTTCCTAACACTCTCAAGCCCTAGGAAAAATGGTGGGAAGAGGAAGCTAAATTCCTAAACTCTTATTCTCTTAGGAAATTCAAATTCAAGTTATAAATCAAAGAGAAGCTTAGGTAAGCATCCTCTTCATCTTCTCCATCTCAATCACTCTTCAATTTTTAGAATTTCCTATAACCTAACTTGGAAAATCTTTGCATGTAATAATAGATTGAAGATCTTTGAGGTGTAGTTAAAGTGGAATTGATCTTTCCTTATTTTAGAGCTTCTCATTCCTTGTTTTGATTTTAAAGATGAGTTCTTGAACTCACATCTATGTCTATAGTTTCCATTGTTGTTAGGTATGAATTTCTAACATCTATTTCTTATTCAGTTGCTTTTGAATTGAATTGGTTTGGTGAATTTTTCAATTTTTGGTATTGAAGTCAAAATTTATGAAAATCCTACTATGGATTTTTGGAGATGTTATTTGGGGTATATCAAAGAGCCTACAGGTCTGGGTTATCGCTTGGCATAAATCCCTTGCATCCATCGTTCGTTCGATCGCCTTTGAATTGATTTGGCCATCAATGGCCTAGGAAAATTGTTGCTCGGTACAGGCAACCAGACGTTTGGTTGAAAAATCTAGACGTCTGGTTAGGGCACCAAAAAAAAAGAAACAGCGGAAATAAAATAAAATTCTAGAGCCCAGAATCAGACTTCTGGTTAAACCCAACCAGACATCTGGATGGCTTTAGGGAATAAAAAGAAAAAAAAGAGAAAAAAATTATAAATTTCCACAACCCCGGGTCAAACGTCTGGCCAAACCAACCAGACGTCTGGTCCTGTGAAATTTTGTCTATTTGCCTATTTTTGAGTGGATTTCCAATTCTTATCGATTTTTGTTGATCCGGTTAGTTGTTGTCATTTATTATCGACTTTGATGACTTCTTTTCTGGATTTTTAGGAATTTCCGTTTGATGGATTTAATATCGATTTATGGTTTTAATTCACGTCGTCGAATGTAGATTTTAATAAGAGATTGTTTTACAATCTTTTCTATGTTTTGTCACTTTAAAATCAAAGGTTTTTATACTAGTAGTAAATACTCAAACTCTTTCACAAAAATGATTTCAACGTTACTTTTAATTCAAAGCTCATTTTTAAAACCGTTTTCCGATCCATTAATATATACAAACTTTTACCTCATTTGTATGAGAAATCTAATTAAATAGCTTGGCAAAACAAATGGTATAAAACGCTTGCGTTTACTTCGTTGGTTAATTCTTGGACTTGTTCGATTGAACTCTCGTGACAATTTTCGAGTGGAAATCTACAATTTGTTCGTAAATATTTAAGTTAAGCTTGTGATCATGGGACATGAAGCCTAACTCATTTATTTACAAGCTTAGTGTAATTTACACTTATTGATCAATGATGACCATTTTGTAATTTAGACTAGCGATGTGCGATGTCTCTTTGTCTGCGTGGGGAACTAAACCTCGTTTCGGTGGAGCTTCGGCTCAATTTGAAGGGGTTGCGACCCATGGTCTTCGGGCCTTTTGTGGAGCTGTGGCTCAAATTTGATGGGTTAGCAACCATGGGATAGCGTCCCGTTTGTGATAGTCCTCCCCTTTGTGTTTTCTGGATTTCTAATTATTGATTTCTGGGATTTGTGTTTCACCAATTTTTTGCAATTTGCATTGATATGTTTTGTCAATATTTGAGGTTTGGTGAATAAGCCAAAGAAAATGATATTCTTTTTGGATATTTAAGGAGATTTGGGATATTGTATGATTTTCATTGTTATCAAATACATACTTGTCACAGTATGACATTATTATTGTAATATATTTTTGTCATATCTCTTATCCAATCTCATCTTGTATGATATTTATAGCTAGACTGATCCGTTTATTATTTTCTTCTTAAACAATACTCAGGTCAGATCGAGGTATTTCAGGTGCTTCCACTTGACTTCTTAGCAGAGACTAGCTTCTGACTTTTGGCAAACACTTTAGCTTAGTAGTTTTTGTTTTTATACATTCGAGATAGAGACTCCTTGATGTATGCTTATTCTTTTGTTTAGTATTTGTACCTATTCTTTTATGATGTAGTGGATCTTGTATGACCACTACTTTTATGTTCACTTATATATGTTATATTCATATTTGTTTTCGGCTTAGTGATATGAACATCTATTATTGATTGTGTTTTATACTTATTTTATATTTGTTTTCGAAGGTCACATTGCCACTGTGTAGTAGCTTTGAGTTTGTATTTGATATGTCAGATTTCCTCTTAAAATGAAATGCATGTCATACTATCTGACATATCGATACTCGCACAAAGCAATTCACAGATGATCGCTCCTCAGCTACCTTATTCTTCATGCTAGTCGATGGTATTAACCCCCTAGTGTCATTGGCTAGTGTGATTATAGAGGTGGGGCGTCATATTACTTTTACACCAGTGTTATTTTTACCTAACAGAGCTAAGCCTTTCACTGCACACACTTATGCATGCGGAACGGGTCTAGAAGCGGTGTTGATGCATGAAGGGAGGGTATTATGTTACGGTAGTAGGCAGTTGATGACGCATAAGAAGAACTATCCTACCCACGATTTGGAGTTGGCTGCCATAGCTTTTGCACTTAAGACTTGGAGTTATTTGGTTGGAGAGAGGTTAGAGCTTTTTACCGACCATAAGTCCTTGAAATACATATTCTTGCAAAAGGACTTGAACTTAAGGCAACAAAGGTGGATGGAGTTTTTAGCCTCGTATGATTTTGAGATAGGTTATACCTCTGGCAAGGGTAATGTGGTTGCGGATGCATTGAGTATAAAGAAAGAAACCCTTAGTCCTTTGTTCGCAGAGTGAAGGAGCTTGGAGTTTATTTCTACTTTTTATTTTAAGCCCTTTACGGACATTACTCCTGGATTGTTGGCAACCTTAGAGGTAAGGCCTACCCTTATGGATCGGATTGGCTCGAGGCAGCGGGATGATTCGGAACTCATGGACATTATGGATAGGGTTAGCCGAGGAGAGGTCTCAAGACATATCCAACATTATACCAATGATTTAGAGGGTGGCTTTGGAGAAATGGGAGGCTTTGTGTTCCACATGTCGATGACTTGTTGAGAGCAGTTTTGGAGGAGGCGTGCCATTCTCTTATGACTATTCATCCGAGTGGTGAAAAAATATATTGCGGTATGAAGAGGATGTTCTATTGGGGTGGTATGAAGAAGGACGTGGCAGAATTCGTAGCTAAGTGTCTCATATGCCAAAGGGTAAAAGCAGAGCAGCAGAATCCCGATGGATTACTACAGCCCTTAGATGTACCGGAGTGGAAGTGGGACAGTATTTCTATAGATTTCATTGATGGTTTACCCTGTTCTAGGAAAGGGAACACTAGCATTGGGTGATTATTGATAGATTGATCAAGAGTGCTCACTTCATCCCAGTTAAGAGTAAGCTTACAGCTTCATATTTGGCATCCTTGTATATTTGAGAGATAGTCCATCTACACAAAGTTCCTTCTAGTGTTGTTAGTGATAGAGATCTCATTTTCACTAATGAGTTTTGAAGATCTTACAAGAGGAGCTAGGGATGCAACTTAGGTTGAGTACGGCCTATCACCCCCAGACGGATGACCAAACAGAGAGGGTAAATAGAGTGCTTGAGGATTTACTGTGGATGTGCATTTTGGACAATGGAGGAACTTGGAAGGAGCATCTTTCGTTGGTTGAGTTTGCATACTATAGTAGTTACCAAACAAGTATAGGAATGACATCATTTGAGGCTTTATATGGGAGACCTTGCAAGTCCCCATCATGTTGGGTAGAGTCTACGGAGAAGTTATTGCTTGGACCCGATATGGTTAGTGAGACCTCTAAGAGGGTGGAGTTGATTCGGCGAAGGATGAAGACAGCTCAAGATAGACAGAAGTCGTATGTGGATAGGAAGAGGAGAGACTTAGAGTTTGAAGTTGGAGACTTAGTTTTTATCACAGTATCCCCACTTAGGAAGGTGGTAAGATTCGGATCTAATGGAAAGTTAGCCCCTAGATTTGTTGGATCATTTCCTATCACAGAGAGAGTTGGGAAGATGGCTTACCGAGTAAAGCTACCAGATAGGCTCGCAAGAGTGTATTGCGTTTTTCATGTTTTGCACTTGCGAAAGTGCTTACATAATTTGGCGGAGGTTGTAGAGCCTATTAAATTAGAGGAGGTGGAGGTGGAAAGAGAAGCTTCTATTCGGTGTATCCCTACAAAGATTGTTGGAAGCGATATCAAGCGACTAAGGAATAAGGAGGTTCCACTGATAAAGGTGCAGTGGGGAGAAGATGTTGTAGACGCCACTTAGGAAGCAGAAGAGAAGATTCGTACTTCCTATCCTCGTCTTTTTGACAGTAAGTTTTAGAATTCCTTTTTCCATTTTAGTTTTGAATAGGTTCTTTTCTTTATTATCCTTTAGGAGGGTAGAACTTAGAATTTAACCTATGGATGGTAGGATTTGACGTAAACATGTTAATAGAACATGTTATGAATCATGTATGTTAGTGGTTGCAAGTGTTTGCTAGTGGATGCTATAGACGCATATAGGTACACTAGGCACTATTATTCCTTAATGATCGGCCTAACTAGGACACTAGAGCATATGCATATGGATGTGTGTGCATTTTTATTTTATTTACATGATTGCTATAAATGGATAATTATCACATGATTATTGCATTTTGGATGATGTTTGTAGCACACATATAGAACTATCGGTTACCATTAGAATTTTTTTGCATTCATGGAGATACATGGCACAGACATGATTGCATAAAAGGAGGTCAACTGAATCAGTGGACCGCCTAATCTTTTTATTAGTTAGGGACATTTACACTACACTAATTGCATAAGTAACATAAAATGCATTAGAAAAACTTAAGGACAATGGATGATAGGTTGATGATTGAGTAGTTCGTTGTAGAATTGGATGAAAACATTTAGTACATTATTCTATCCTTAGATATTTCGGGGATGAAATCCCATAAGGAGGGAAGAATGTAACAACCCAAAATTTAACCCGTAATAATTAATTTGTTAATTAATTTAATGATAAAATAACTTTGTGAAATTATCAGAATTAAGCCACGGAAGTTGCACCATTGTTCTGTGGCAATTTTCTGGCCAATTTCCATATATAGAACGTCAGAAACCGAGCTAATATGACCAAGTTATAAAATAAACAAAATAAGCAGAAATATAATGAATATATATATATATATATATATATATAAACACACACGATCGGGTCGACTGGGCAATGGGCGATTGACTGCCCAGTTGATCCGCTTAGTATTTTTGCAAGCAAACGAACGTTAATTCGTTCGAACAAATTAGAGACTTCGGAACACGTCATTTGCACCCTTTTGTTTAATCCAGTCCCTCTGTTTCTACATCCGATGGATCCTATTCAGCCTATGACGTGGTTGCATCATATTCAATCTCCAAAACCAACGGTCCAAGATCCACTTCTACACATATAAATAGACCCTTAGACCTGATACTTTTTTTCATTCTAGATTTTTTCCGCTTGGGTTCACCTTTTCAGAAAGGACCCTAAAAGGAATAATTTTCCAAGGAGAGAATCTTTTTAGTAAAAATTATTTTATAACTCCAAGTGGATCAGAAAAGTCCAAAGGAAGAGCTTAGGACCAGAGGTGAGTGATTGTAATTATTTTAAGATTTCTTTATGTGATTTAAAATAATAGGATTTTCAATAGTTGTGGTTTTACTATGATTTTTGGAATAGCTTTTTTCAGTAATTATTTACAATTTTTAATTATTTTCAGTCTATTCAGCTATTCCTTTCGGTAATTTTAGTATTTTTTATGTTAATTATAAACTATTACTGTTAAGCGTAGCTTTTTATTTATGGTCTATTTATGGTATTTAAGTTTATTTACTATTATTTATTTCTTATTTACATCTTTTTGACGTTTTGGATTTTGTGCAAGCGTCTATTCTCTTCATTCCCCTTTTCTGCACATATGGATTAGACGCGAATATGGATTTTATAAGTAAGAATATTAAATGAAGAAAATAAGATGTAAATTATAAATAATGGAATAGGACTGAAATTACGCTTAATTATAATTAGAATTAGACTAATTGAAGCTAGTTGGCATAGTTATAACTTAGAATTATAACTAAATGAAGTAAAAGATGAAAGGAGCTTATTTTCACACTTAGACCTGGGGTTAAGTAATAAGTATGATTATAACGTAGGTTATAATAAGAAAAAACAGAATGGGGCTTATTTTAAGGCTTGGGATAAATTGATAAGCATAGAAAGTAAAAAATGGTAATAAAGGCTCATTTAAATAATTAATCTAATTTAATAAGCAAAGATGAAAGTGGGACATGTACCAAATAGCATTTCCTAGGGCACACTTATGCTAAGAATGGTAGTAATTGGCCAAATGGAAGCCAAATCAAAAGGATTTGGATAAGGGGGCAACTAGATATTGTTTGGATGAAGGGCCAGTGCCAACAGCATTTTCCTTTTTTTCTATAGACACACAGTGATCTCGCATGAGCCTCAAGTGAGATGAGAGGCACATTATGCTGTACATTGGAGGTAACAAGAATACCCAATAGGTGAAGCAAAAGGTAGCATGGGCATGGTGGCAGTTACGCGTGCGACTTCCATTCGGGTGCTCAGTAATAGCTATGAGTTCCAAGCGCTTAGTATGGTGTCTTAGTAGACACCATTGCCTTCTTTGTAGGGAGCTATATATGTCGTCTGGATCCATAGTAGTTGCTGTGAGCATCTTCCGTAGATACCATTGGCTGCTGTGTAGGGAGTTATATAACGGCTAGTCCACAAAAAGGTCTATGGAATGGTAGGCCGATCAAAAAGGGTAGAATTAGGGTTACATCCTAATTACAGGATTAGGAGTTCATCCTAATTAAATAAGAACAAGTGCAAGCAATCAAAGTTAACCTATCTTGAGCAATATTTAATTGTATTTATTTCCAGTTTATCTCTTTTCCATTTCCTTTGTTATCCTTATTTAAGCTAGAACTTTTGTAGAGTCTATTACTTTTATCTTGCTTAAAGATTCTAGTAATTAATATCGTTCACCAGACTTTTAGTCTGACTCGCTCCTCTATTTCCCCCTTTTTTTCCTTAGGCAATCAAGGAAGAAGCTAGTAGACTGCTGCAGCTTGGAGTTCTTCTTGGAGGAGACTTCTTCTATGTACTTCTTTTATTTTCAGCTATTGTTCTTGTGTGCACTGGTTTATTTATGAGGGATATTACATACCCTGATTTTGAGACAATGAAGTTTTATTTCATAACACACTATGGGTTTTGAATGTTGTATTGACATTTGACTTATTTATGAATTAATTCTAAAGCTTTGTTCTAATTAAATACTTATTTAGTTTCCGCTATTTTTAACTATTTTTGTCTTGTAAATCTTAGTCTCTGTTAGTTTCAGTTATACCTGCAATGCATCACGCCTTTTAATGTGTCCTTTTTGGGTATATTAAGGGTTGTTGAGGTGTTTCTCCATTCTCAAGTGGAACTAGAATTTTCTATTCTTTTGATTGTAGACTAATTGTTCTTGCTTAAAGTCAACTTTTCACATCTTAAAAGTTAATAAAGAAAAAATAGTAGCACTTGAACAACTACTTCGAAAAAACCTATTGATTAATTTGAATTTAATTCAATGGAAATTTGTTGTTGAACTTCATATAAGAATCAATTGTATATCAGATCGCACTTCAGAACTAATTGCAGTCTAGTTCTACATATAGCCAACTTTATAATGTATTTTAGCTTGCATTCCAGCTCAACACTGTACTAGATTCTCATTCCACTGCACATCCTTAACAAACCGTTATTGTTGGCCAGCCTCAGAGTTATGCTTTATTGTCGCCTTTTTTGGGTACATTTTCGTAGGCCTACGTTATAATATTAGCCTTAAAAAAAATTTGGATGTATTTTTGAGTTTATCATTGGTATAACGATCTATATCATTTAGCATCATTGACACCTAACATATATTCACATATGTAATGCGAGCTACTATGTTTTGCATAGTTCTTTTCCATGTATAATATTAAAGTATGAAACATTAACGATTACTAACATCTTGATTTCTTATTTGACATAAACGTGACCAATATTGCAGATGTCAAAAGAGAAAATATCAAAAGCAAAGCAAGATGAAATCAACTATTTAACTTGTTATAAGTAAGTTGTTAATGCAAATATATATGAAGTATTATGTATGGATATGGGTAAAGATATTTGAATAATATGTATAAAATATTATGGATGGACATGAGCAAAGATTTTTGAACGACATGTATGAAAATGGAAAAGTTGTTTGAACATATCATTTTGTATACTCTGGTGTTGTATCTGTATACGTGTATATATATGTTTATCTACTGTTCAGTGATGTGTTTTGCATTTGAGTTGTTATATTTTATTCTGATAGATCCTATAGCCACATATGGCTTTGTATTAAGTATTTATTGGGCATGTCGATCCACTTGAGGTAGAGAAGAAAAATATAGAGCATTTATCGACGTATTCAATAGATATTAAGACAAAGCTATAAATGGTCATTCCTAACCAGCCCTATTCTTCGCATTAGCAGATGGTATTAGCTAGTAATACTCTTTGTTAATGTGGGTCTCAGGGTAGGGTGTCACAGCTTAGATAAATATCGTGCTTTAATTTTCATATTTTTTATATGTTTAAATCTTTTGTATTTATATGCAAAGAAGAAATGGGTGTGGATGTTATATACGTGGAAAAGTTAAAACGCAATGAAAAAATTCCAGAAATCAGTATTACATTTCATAGCGTTTTATAAAGGCTATCATTTATCAAACGCTATAGAAATTAACACGCTATAGAAAACTACATCATAGAACTGATAATGCTATAGAAATGTGCATAAAAACGCTATAGAAATATGTATGACAAACGCTGTAGAAAGTAATCATGGAAATATTTCCTAAAGCATTTTTTCTTAATAGCACTGTTCAAATGCTATGGAAAATTTATTTTTCATAGCATTTTTGCTTTTTATATTTAAATTTTAAGGTCTACTATAGCATGTCGTTCCACAACGTTCTCTGAAACGCAATAGTAAGATATAATAGCGTTTTATAAACGCTATTAAATCCCCAGTTTATTGAAGTGGTGTCCATATCCATGACCTTGTCCTCGTTCTTGACCATGATCTCATCTCTGTTGGATTCGATTGCTTTCTTCCTTTTTTGAATCAATATGTGTCTTAAGTACCTGCTACTCAATCTCTTCCTTCTTCATTTTCTTTTCTTCATAAGCTTGCAATGAGCCGAGAAGTTCCTCTATTGTCATGGCTTCTAAGTGTTTTTCTCTTCGATGATGGCGACAATATGTTCAAACTTTAGATTTGATGATTGAAGGATCTTCTACATAATTCTTACATCATCTAAATTCTCACCATTTCTTTTAGATTATTAGTAACTGTTAAAACTCTTAAGAAGTAATCAGAGACGGGTTCACATTCTTTCACATGCGACGCTTCAAACTGTCCTCTTAATGTTTGAAGACGTACCTTTTTGACTTGATCGGCTCCTTTATAAGATGTTCGAAGCTTCTCTCATGCTTTTTTGGTCGACTTTGCTCTTGAAACCTTCTTAAAAGTATCTTCATCTAAACCTCGATAGATCAAACAGTTCTTTGGTGGGTATTACTCATTAGAGATAGAGTTAGTAGTACTCTAGAATGAATTGAGTATAATAATCGATATGAGCGCGTATTTGTTAGTGAATATAAATGGTTTTATATTGTGTTAATTTATCTATTGAGTGGTATATAAATTATGTTCGAGTAGTGGGACGCCACTAAATCGATAGGAGTTTCTAAGCACTTGAATAGAGTAATTCGACACAGCATGGTTTAAAACCGAGTAAATGAGATGATTTTACCCAAATTATATTTTGATGTAAAAGGAATAATTTTCTAGAAATTATTATAGTAGATTGATGTGTTTGACTATTATTATATAACCCAAATAAGATTTTTTTTTTTTAAAAAATAATTGGAATAGTTATAAAAACCAAATTGGATTGTATAAGTATGAATTATACAAATGAGTTAAAAACTACAAATGGGTTCAAACCAGAATTTGGAAAATTTAAATTCCGGAGATTTTTAGAAGCATTTTCCCAAGTGTTTGAAGATAAATAATAGTATTATTATTTTGGAGATATTTTTGAATAGAAAAATAGTTTTAAATGGATTTTGGAAGTGATATAGCATTGAACTCACTTCAGTCGCTAGAAAATAGTTCTGATAATGACGACCTCATCATCAGTGTTCCTTTTCAAGTTTCTAAGTGATGAATTGCTACCATAGTAAATTGATATGGATATTTTTCGTTGAAAGCAAGTGATTGTATGAGAATTTCGAGGGAATTGTTTTGGATAAAATCAGATTGATTTTTGAAATTCGAAGCAAGTGGTTTGTTAAACAGAAAAGGAGTGTGTGTGTATATATATATTTAATTTCAAAATAATTTGAAATAAATACCGGGTGATTATAAATTCTGAAATCCCATGGAAGATGATATTTATAAGGAAGGAAGTGTGAAAAATTTAAGTTGGGATAAAATTTAAAGTGAGGAAGTTGAAATGGAATTCAACTTAAGTTAAGTTGGATAAATTAAATTTTAGAAATTTAATTGATTGGATTTGAATTTAATTGAATTATTATAGTGTATAAATGAAATGGGAGTTACTCAGGCGAAGTAATTGGAGTATATAATGAAATTGAAAGGATTAAAAAATAAAATTGTTTAGAGTGAAATTAGTTTAAGTATGAATAACTCGAAATTGGTTTTGAAACGTTGGTTAAGAGGAATTGAAATTTAAATGAAAGGTGAATTAGGTTTGAATTATATGGAATTGAATTAATTATGTAAATGTGAATTATAAAGTGACCATATAACTATAAGTTATAAAATTTGAATTGGATTAGATATAATGTCAAATTGAAGTAAATATAAATTTTGAGTTGTGAAATAATTATATAGCCGTAAGTTATAAATTTTGAATGAAATAAAATTTTAGTAAAAATCTAAAATTATGAATAAATAAATTGGAATGGCTTATAAAAATTGAAATTTATCGAATAAAATTACTTGGGCTATAAATAAATGTCTCAAGTTAAAAGTAAAAGTGAATATTGGAATTGGACTTGAGTTATAAATTAATTTTGACTTAAATTGTAAGTGAATTTAATATAATTGAGAATATTGTCGAATAAAATAAAAATGGATTGGGATAGTAATGAGTTAAGTTATAAAAGAATTCAGTTTAAAATGTAAATAAATTGAATGTGGCCTTTGATATGAATTAAATAAATTCGAGAATGAATTCGAGTATGGAATTAAAATTGAAGTGGATTAAATGAATGAACTAATTAATTAGTTAATTAGTAAATGAAATGGAAGTTGGTTGAAATGATATAAACTTAAGTTATAAGGCTGAAAATAATTGAAATTAAACAAACTAACTTAAGTTAATGTTGAATGGGGGCTTGATCCAAATAAATTTGTGAATGGTTATTTAATGAAGTAGCGGGAATGATTCTGAGTTTAATGAAATGAATTTGAATATAATGGAATTTGGATACGAATGAAATGTAAGTAAATTGATTGTGAGCAGATCCAAAATAGAATAAATTTAAATATAAGTTGATTTGGAATCAATTTAAAATAGTTATAAGCTAAAATGATTATTCTATTAAATGAATGTTGTCAGAATTGCAAGGAGAAAAAAATTGGCGTTTGACGTAAACGAAAGTAAATAAAATTCTATGAATCAATAGAAGTGAATATAATTGATTTTTAAATCATTTTGGAAAGGATATGAGTTTGTATCGCATAAAATAAATCGAATGCAAGGAAATTGAGTTGTAAATCATTCGAATTTAATATGAATTGATGTATAAATCGATTTGAAGATGATAATCGAATACTGGAACTTTATAATAGCTTATAAATATACGTTTAGCATGTGGTTTATGAAAATCTTGTGTTTAACTAGTTAAATAAATAAAATGTGATTAAATTTCATGTTTTGGTACTTATGAGTTTAAATTGAGTATGTACAGGTACCTGGAGCAGTTTTGCTTGACTCTGGTTGCGTAAATTGCAAAATAAAATAAGCGGCTTGCTTAAAAATGCTAATATAAGGTACATTTTCGGATTAAATACTGCAAATTATAAATATTGATATATATTTTGTTTTCTGACCGTGTGACTCGATGTATATATATTTATCTCTTTTGTTATATTGTAAAAGGTTCTCCATACAAAAGGGACTCTGCCAAAAAATTTCGAAAATCTACGGTGTTGGAAAAAAATTTGAAATTTTTTGTTAACGACAATTTGTTTCCAAATTATAATTGGAATAAAGGATTTTGGAAACAGAATTGAGAAATAATTGTTTTAGTCGAAACTAAGTTTTAGAAAAGTGAAATATCGAATTTTCACCAAGTGGGTTTTGAATAAGTATTGGGCTTAGAATATTTTTCTGGCTTAGCAATTTTGGGGACGAAATTCTTTTAAGGATGGAGGAATGTAACAATCCGGATTTTTCGTCGTTCAATTTTGAATATTGAAGTGGTTTAAATATTTGATTTGGATTTATAATTTAGTTAGTAAAATTTTAAAACTGAAAATTTTAAGCAATTTCGTAAAAAAATAGAAAATCGTCGATTTAATCGACGATTTAAAATAGAGATCTGAGGCATAGTCTCGAAATTCGACGAAACTAGTTCCATTGGAGCCGTAATAGTGTATTATTATCGGATTTTAAATTTCGTAACGTTTGTATTTATCGTTTGGTCGTACATGATAGAAACGCGCTGAAATAAATATAAAAAATTCAAAATAATAATTGGATCCAAAAAACTATCTTATCCGTACGGTCGAATTAGAACTCGACGCCTTTTTATTGCGTTCGGAGTATGGTATGACATTATAAACGTCTATCGGCATGTCTCGATAAGAGATCGGAATTTTTAATTATTAAAAATGATATATTTATAATTAAATAATATTATAACTACTTTGCCTTCTGATTCACGCCACCCATCACGTACCCTTTCTCTTCATAATTTCAAATCACATATAGCCGCCTTCCTTCACAATAAAATTGCATATATTTCCCTTCTTCTCCAGATGAAAACGAAACGAAATCAAAAGAAAAAATAAATCGAACGAAAATTCTAAAGAAAGAAAAACGAGATCAGAAATCAAAATGGGAATCGCGTGAGCCTTCTTCCTTCTCCAGTTAAACGAAAAAAAATGCAGAAGGAATTGCGAGCAAATCGTTGGGTATGGGTTCGACTATACAGCGAGGCGCGCGAAGCATTTCGCAGAGGAGAACTGAGCGGCGGCTCGAATGGAGCTCGATGGCGAGCGGTTGTAGCTGGCTTTGGCGGCGAGAGTCGCGATTTGGTGTTGGAGGCATGTGCGCGAGGAGGGAGGCGAGCGTGGTTGATGGAGATAGGCGAAATGGGCGAGGGTTTGGTGGCGTGCGTGACTGTTTGGGGGTCGCTGTTGGTTGCGCTCAGGTCGCGATTCTTGGCCGAAGGCGAAGTTGTTAGGGGAAGTGAGGGGAGTCGCGTTTTTGTTTGGCAAAGGGGAGTATGGCAGAGGTCGTGAAGCTGGATGTTGTTGGCAAGATTTGAGGTGATGTTTGTAGCGACTGTGGTCAGCAAGCACGAGGGAGGATGGATGTGATTTTAGGATGTAGGCGAGCGAGGCTATACACGTAGTCGAAGTAGAGGTATTCTCTGTAACTAAAATTTAATTACAAAGTTAGTTTATTTAATTTGGAATTTAAACGAGAGTTAGCTAATTAAATTTTATAAAATTTCCATACGAGGTCGGAATCATGAAACAAATCGAGTTGGTTCATAATAGGGAAATATATGCAATAGAATTGGGGTGGATTGCAATTTTAAAATCAAGGTGAGAAATTCTCACTCATTTGGGTTACTAGAATTTATTTTATATAGTTAAAATAAATTATTGAATGTTGGTTGAAGTTATTAATTATTATTTGTTGAATGATATATATATATATATATATATATATATCGGTATATATATTAGTAGTTGGAATGATATTTCCACCTATTATAGCGGATGAGACCCTATATGCCCGTATAGTAGCGGATGGCCCTATATACCGCGATATTCACCTCGAAGTGGGATTGATATTTTTATATTGTATTAACATATGTGGATGCAGGAAAACAGGTTGGAGGGATTCAACTGGATTCCTCAAAACGTTGAATTTAATTTCATATATTGTGATATATGGATTGTGTAGAATAATCTATTATAGGTTATTGTAGTGATTGGAATAATTGGATGCTAAAGCAGAACTGGCTTGAATTTCGGTATTCTAAATACCATAATATTATTTTTGGAATTTGAAGGAATTTAGAAGGAGAATTGGATATAAAAATATTTATATCGAAGTTTGGAATATTTTAAAAGAAATTGGTTTGGTTAAAACAATAAATTGATTTTTGGTTTATATTTAACTATTTTTAAAAATATAGTTTAAACAAAAGATTTTTTTTTAAAATAATTTATATAAAGTATTTTTAAACGATGGATTTTTTTAAGAATAATGTTTCCGGAAAATATGAAAAGAAGTTAAAATCGATACTAAAGATGGATCGGCAGAAATGAAAAGAATTTGTAAAGGATTGAGTTTATAAATGGAATTTATAAATTAGATTATTTTAATAAAAAGTGAAATTCAGAGAAGTTATATATTTATAAACGGTGTTATAAATAAAGGAAATCGATAACGAATGAAAATTTAGGAATATGAAAATTCATAGAGTGAATTTATATCAGAATATGGAAATAGAGTGAGAAAATTAGTGAATGCTATTTTTGAAAAGTGAAAATGGTTAAGGAAATCGAAATGGAAGTGATGTGAGGTGATTCGAGAGGGATTCATAAAATTGAATCGGTTATTGAAGTTTAAAAAAATATATTTTTGTTTTAAGGAGTTATGTTCGTTTTAAAAAAAGAAAATTTTATTATTTAAACTATGAAAATTTAAATCAGTTGAGATTGAAATACTTCGGTAAGTAGATTTTCAAATATTAAGTATTTATTTAATACATTCTAACTTTTAAAAATCAGCTTTGAAAATTTATTTGTTTTATCTAAAAATGAGTTATTAATGTTTATAAAAGTGTTTTCAATATTTAAATAATAACTTAAAACATAATTTTTTTTAAATTACCATTCTTTAAAAATACTCATTATATATATAGTTTTGAAACGACTGAAAATTTATTCATAGATTCTTTCGAGATGTGTAGACGGGTTTTATTTAAATGATGAGATTTTATAAGAGAAATCCTATATTGAAATTCTAGAGACTTAAGAAAATTTTCCAATGGTTTAAATGCGATAACTTCGAAAAGAATTCGAATTCATTAAAGAAGTATAAATGGTTAGATGAGATTATAGATAAGTATAATCGGTTTGGGAATTGTAAGAAGAAATTTACTAATAATTCCGGAGATTTATGAGATGAGTTACGAATTTTTCCAAGTTTAATATTAAAATGATTTTTAGAAAATATATGTATATATAAATAATCTCCTAAGTATTGAAAGGAAGGTTTGGAAGATATTTTAATGGGAAATGATTGGAATAGAAATATTTTCCTAAGTATAAAAATAGAAATTTGGATTATTTCTAAGTGTTGAGATGGTTCGAAAATATCCTGTTATGGATTTAATTATTTGAAATTGTTTTCAAATATTGGAAAATGTAAAGAAATTTGAATATATATCTTAGTAAAGATATTTTGAAATAAATGTTTGAAGAATTATAAAATAAGGCCTAGTGTCTGCTTATGGATGTTTTATTGATACTTAAATAACCGACTATCAATATAGGTCAATTTCGTTAATCGTTTCGAAGAGACCGAGATCGGATTTTAATTATCCGAAAACCACTTCGATCCGGTTTGAACGTTACGAATAAATACCATGAAAATGATGAAGACGGTGATTCGATTTGTTCAGACCCAGGACAACTTATATGGACGAATGCTATCAGAACATCGTCATTGAAGGACGATGAGCATTCTAAGTAAAACTATTTCTTGAAAGGTAATGTTTAGCCTCAAGCCTTATCAATCGGGAATGACTAAAATAAGGAAGATGTAGCAAGGCTAAGTGGGTCGCACCCAATTAGGGTATGTTATCACTTTTCTAGATGTTCTTGGAAACCTATTTATTATGGATATGGTTGTGCATGAAAGAAGGAGCGCTCGATGATAAGAGTGGAAACACCTGGGGTGATAACATATCCGGTCTATCTAGGTTAGGGGTAGGTCGATCTTGTGTAACAGGGGAACCGGGCGAGGTCCTCGGTACATTGTTCTTGAGGTGTATTGTGATGGGCGGTATCTTAGTGGCCCAGTCATTGTATGAAATTCATTTTCCAATACGAGCCTTACAGTTTTGTTTGTAGAGCCTAGTATGCTGGAATTTAATTAATGTAAAATTTCGACTATTTGAATAAGTATTGTACTTAGACGCTATTATAATATCTCTGGATTTTTTATAAAATGCTTTGGTTATCGTAAGGGAAAAACCAGTCGTGTTTACGTGTGACGTGGTCTTACGACATACTTTTGCATTTCAAAAGATTTTTGATAACTCTAATTATTCAAATTGAGTGTGTTTCTCACTTTGGCTTTCCAGACTGGTTCGGGTATTATTTTATTATAATTCTTGGGTCAGACCGAGTATTACAGATTTAGGATAGAATGATATGAAGCTCAGAAGGCGAGCTGGAGTAGTAGAGACATATCTCACTACTTGATTTATATTCCCGCCGTATGAGGACAAGTTAGTAAACTGTCCAGATTGATTGTTATATATTGTACTCTAATAATGATATGTATATTAACAGCACAGTTCTTGTATTAAAAATCTGTTATTATATATTATAGTTTGTTCCGCTGCGATTGTGAGATTCTGCTGTTGTTGTTCTATTTTTCTTCTATCTTTTTTTTCTTCTTTACCCTATTTATTCGCTTTTTCGTACACTTTGGGTTGGACGATAGTGAATTATTGTAACTGAAGGGATACGGAACTGCGGGTCGCTACAAATTTTTTTTGAACACTCGTATATTGTATGCAATGACCAAATATCAATTGGGTTGACCCTAAACCGGGCTAGGTAGTGATGAAATCATACCTATCCTAATAATAATCGGATCGATCGTGGGTTCGGGTTCAGATATGTAAGCTATACTTGGATTCGTATTAACATGGCAGGTTCAGTCCGGACTCCGACCAAAATCTGTACCATCGACATGTGCATATATGTGTACATGCACGCATGCCTTTTTGACTATCATGCCATGCTAAGTACGAGCCTGCAGATGTACCTGGGTATTTTGAAACTGGTTCTGGTTTACGCATTTGACGGAGATATAGCACAGCAAACAATACACTAGCAGTGGCGGCTTTCTTGTATGTAACATGAATATGCATTAACTACCTGTTTGACCTGGCAGTATTGTATTGGTGGGAGTTGCATTTATTAGCGTTATTTGAATATTGGGAAAGAAAAGTAGTATTTTTAATTTATATATAATTTATTTTGTAGAAAAAAAAAAATAGATGCCTAAAGAGCATTGACCACGCTCCATTTTTAGTGCCCGGAGAACCATGTACAAAACATACCCCAACCATTTTTTTATCAATACACCCACATGCATGTGTGTGGGTGTTCGGTGCATAGTATATAGACACATACTATCATATGACTGCTCTGAGTGCTCACAAGTTGGATTTATTAATCATCAGGACTGAACAGTGATGTTTCTGTTTGAACAGCTCGTTTTAAAACTAAGTAGTTTGGAAGATACTTCGTACTAATTGCATAACATTAACATGTGCCATGAACATATACATAAAAATATACATTTCTATATTTTATGTATTATTACTTATCAGAATTCAAATATTATTTTACAGAACAATAAATATACCACATTTATTACGTATTTTTGTGTGTGTATACAAGTTTATGATGATCAGAAATTACTGTTTAAAGGGAAATGGTATTCGAGTCAAGCAACTTGGTCTGGTAGCAAAGCATGGGAGTTTCTTTAATGACTGGACCCTGCATTTACTCAATCTGCGTATATATATATATTTCATTTTCATGTTTATTCTACTATCACTTCACTAACTAAGCTAACATAGCAAACATGAATATAATCCAAGTACATCTTCTTGCACTTGTTCTTTGTCTTACTTGTATGCATCTTGTTACGATAGTTCTTACGCTCATTTTCCTACATCATAAGCACATTAGAAGCAGTAGATATATCGGGAAATCGGCTAAGTTTAGAGGAGTGGTGGTGTTGGTAAAGAAACATGCGTTAATGGATATGACTGACTTAAAAGCTTCTCTCATTGATAGAGTCTATGAGATTTTTGGAAGAAGGGTGTCGTTTCAACTTATAAGTGCCACTGTTGGAGATTCAAGTATGTCATATATAACCTTGTTTATCTTTATTTTTTCTTTTCACATAATAATAATAATATTATTATTTTTTCTTTTTCTGGAATGAGGTATTTAGATGTTACGTATTAGTGCTATAAGTCTTAGCTAATATATAACATACTCGTATCAATACTTGTGCTCACAGTTTCTCTATGGTTCAAATGTGTTAACTAGCACAGTATTAACATTAAAATTAACAACAATATATTTATATGCAGATGATAGGGGAATAGGGAGAACAGGAAAACCAGCCTACGTAGAAGATTGGATAACTAAAATATCATCAATATACGCAGATGAAGTCCAACTCAACATACAGTTCGACTGGGAAGAAAGCCATGGAGTCCCTGGTGCTGTTGTTGTGAGAAATTTTCACCACTACGAATTTTACTTGAAGACTTTGACCATCAAAGGTCTGCCTCAAAAAAGCCATCTTCATTTCGAGTGCAACTCTTGGGTTTATCCAGCATGTAAATATTCGAATGACAGGGTGTTCTTCAACAATGACGTGAGTACTTGATTTTTACACCTTAACATGTTACGTCCAGCACTCTTTCTTGAGAGGAGCATGCAATATGTTTAGATGGACAAAACTAATGCAGAATTCTAAAACATTATATGCTATTTCAACAAAAGCTTTCTCCTGTTAATTACAGACTTACTTACCAAAGAATACCCCAGAACCATTAAAGCCTTACAGAGAAGATGAGCTTCGAGTTCTTCGAGGGAACAACACATTTGGGAAGTTGTGGGAGCATGATAGAATATACGACTATGATGTTTACAATGATCTTGGAGATCCACTAAAGGGACCCGAATTCGAACGCCCTGTTCTTGGTGGATCAGATGAACTACCATATCCTAGACGCGCTCGAACAGGACGACCCCTGTCAAATGGTTTGTCCCTTTTAACTTTTTCTTTCCTTTGATTATTACTGACAACATTTGTCCCTATCAAATGGTTGAGTAGTTGCATGTCTTTGGTTCGATCACTTAGACATATACATCTACTCTCAGTAGCTGCATGGCTTAGGTTTGTTCTCTTAGACATAAACATTTTTATGTACTTATTGTTAACGATAACCTCTAATCTGAGTAAATATAACTGGATGTACAATTGGGATATAGAAATTAATCTGCATAATGTTTATACGTATGTGTAATATGTCCCTATGTGCCTTGCTGTACATAATTTTTAGTGGAAATTAGGATCAAGCTTCTTATTTTCAAGTTTTGTACGTGAAAACTCTTCTCAAAAACATATTTTAAATTACGCCTCAATTTTCAATTTTGGTATATATATTTTCATCTTTTTTTTCAGAAATTAAATCTGAACTTTAATCGCATGTTTTTACGTTCAAAACTATTTTTTTTAATTATTTTTGAAAAACGTAAATATTTGTAGAGTTTTCTGCAAACATGCTGAAACTTACAAATACGAGTTTTCCAAAAACTTGTTTTTTAGGAGGAGGGGGTGTGGAGGGATTGTGTTTATAAACTTAAAACTTAAATGGCTTAAGTTGTTTTACAAAAGTTCCCCAATTTTTATTTAATGTTCCAGGTGACTATATACCTTGCGATGAGTATTTTAATCACTTGAAGTATTCAGATTTCTTAGCATTCAAGCTGAAATCAGACATGGAGTCCTCAGTCAAAAGCAAAGGTGTAGAAGAGTTCAAGTCAATTAACGATGTAATGAAACTGTACAGAGGACCTATGGAAATGCCTGGCATGATTTCAAAAATCATAAAATTGGTGCCTTTTGAAATGATTAAAGAGTTGCTAAGAACAGATGGAGAACGTTTATTGAGTTTTCCATTGCCTCAAGTTGTCAGCAATGGTATGAATTATAGTTTATTCGTTTCCTTCTGATTTTTATTTATCCTGTAACTGTGTTACTATATAGCCCATGGATTTTGTAATATCTACCTACAGATGAAAAAGGTCACTGGTGGGCAACAGACAAGGAATTTGCACGACAAATGCTTGCTGGTTTACATCCAGTTCTTATCCGTGCTGCAAAGGCTTGTTCTGTTCCATCATTGTTATCTTGTTTCTATCTAACAAAAGATCCAAATTCTTGAAATGATATTTACCGTTTCTTTTCTTTCTTTTTGTTCATAGAATGAGGAAGTTCAAAGTTTTATCAACCATAGCAAGGTATGAATGAATACTTGTTAGTAGACTGTGGAAATTTCCATATGTTCTCCTCTTCCGCCAGTTCATTTCTCTATATACTTACAGATGGAGAAACACGAAGAAGATGAAGACATAAATGATTGGGTCTTTCCATCATTAACCGAAGAAGAAGTCGACGCTGAAGATGAAATCATGAGATACTTCATTTTAGATCATTCTTATTTAAAGGATCACATAGACAAGATACACAAAGCTAGTTCAAACAAAGTATATGCCTCCAAAGCGCTCTTGTACTTGGAGAATGATGGTACATTGAGTCCTAGAGGCATCATGCTAATCGAAAGCATCGGAAGTCAACAGTTTACAAATAAATATTACTTCCCTTCTGTGGGTGGAATTAAAGGAGCACTGTGGATGTTAGCTAAGGCATTTGTCACTGTCAATGATTCCGGTTATCATCAACTCATCAGCCACTGGTATCCGACTATAAATTAATTCACATTGCTCACCGTTTAATTCATTACATAATAACACTAATTCATTATTATCTCTTCTCTAGGTTGCATTCACATGCTGTGATAGAACCTTTTATTATAGCATCCAGGAGACAGCTGAGTGTGATGCACCCGATGTACAAACTCCTCATACCCCACTTTCGTGACACAATAGACATGAATTCTCTCTCTCGCCAAATACTCATACACGCTAATGGCGCAATTGAGAGGAATTTCTTCCCTGGAAAATACGCCTTAACTCTGTCCTCTACGGTCTACAAAAACTGGAATTTCATGGACCATGCACTTCCTACTGATCTCTGCAAGAGGTACGTACAACTATAAATTCATAAATAAGTGGAAATTAGCCACAAGGGTCTCTTTAGCAAGTGCAATTAGTTTCTAGGACACACAACTGAAATAATTACTTTTAAGGACGAAATGCAAAATAATTAGTTTCTAAGGTCTAAAAATCTATGAAATTACGTCCTTTAAAGTAATTGGACTGCTGACCTTGTCCTTAAAATTAATTATTTTGCTGATTTTGATCTTGAAATTAATTTCTGTGGATGTGTGTCCTAGAAACTAATTGGACAGCAAAGTTTGTCCTTCTAATGAAATGCCCCTTCATATAAAGTATTTTGCAAATGAGAAATGAGAGAGATAATTTTTAAATGGGACAATATATAATTTTATTTCAGACTTTTCTTACGAATTTTAATTCTTAATTACTTGATTATAAAATGAGACGCGTCTTTTTATAGTAGCTCATCTTTTAAATTGACTGCGGAGGTGTATTCAATCATAGGGCTAATATTATTACTCTAGAACTCTTCGTATTTCTCTAATATAATTGTCTCCAGTATTTTGTACAAATGACAGTTCTAGAGATTTCCTAGATTTATTACACACTAAAACATATTTCTAGACATTTCTTAACTTTATTTATGATATAGAAAATATTTATCATGATAACTTAGTCTAGACAATTTTTTTTTCTTGCCAACTTTAGCTTACTCCAACTTAAGTAACTATTAGATAAAATCTAATGTAGAAAAGTCTATTTACACACAAATAAAGACACAACTAACGAAACAAATTAATCTCAACTGTTTGATCTTTTCTTTGATTTTAACCTCAAAATGTTAGCGTAACGAGATTAAATGTTAATACAATATATTGTATCACAAATTATGTTTTTATTTGTGTCTCGATAGCCACTCTCTATATTTATACAGAGAAAGGCATATGAGTCTCCACTAAGTGGAGGCAACTCTTTGTATTTGGCACTTAGGGACAATGAACATGCAATTACTGATATTGTTTTTAACATGTTTTCTTTCTTTAATTTGCAGGGGAATGGCAACCAAAGAAGGGGGTAAACTAAGGCTTACAATAGAAGACTACCCATACGCAGTGGACGGCCTAGAAATATGGGATGCTATCAAAACATGGGTAACCGATTACTGCTCAATATACTACTACAACGACACATCAATCCAAACCGACCTCGAACTACAAAGCTGGTGGCACGAAATTCAATACGTAGGGCACGGTGACCTAAAAGATCGCTCATGGTGGCCTAAAATGAACACACTGGAGCACCTGATAGAAAGTTGCACCATAATCATATGGCTGTCCTCGGCTTACCATGCAGCTCTAAACTTTGGACAGTATGCCTACGGAGGTTTTGTCCCAAACAGACCAACCTTAACTCGTAGGGCAATGCCTGAACCGGAAGAGTATGACACATTGATGGATGACCCTTATGGGTTTTTTTTGAAGACTATCACGAGTAAAGGGCAGGCGATTTCTGTGATGGCGGTGATAGAGATACTGTCTAGGCACTCGAGCGATGAAGTGTATATTGGGCAGAGGGATGATGGTGAGTGGACTAGTGATAAGTTGGCCATTGATGGGTTTAAGAGGTTTCGAGATCGGTTGGTGGAGATAGAGAGGACCATTGAGAGGAGGAACTTGGATGAAGGGTTAAAGAATAGAAAGGGGATGGTTGGGGTACCCTACACTTTGTTGTATCCGAGTACCACCGACTGTGGTAAGAGGGCTGGGCTTACTGGAAAAGGTATACCAAATAGCGTGTCTGTTTGATGGACTCTGTTTTGAGTGTATTTTTGTGCTCTTTTTTTTTTTTTTTGTGTGTGTGTGTTTGGTTGGGATAGTAGGATATGGCATTGCATTTTTTGAGACTTTTTACTTGTGCAAATTATCTGTATTAATGTCGCAAGAAATGCATATATAGAGTAACAATGAAAAGCTAAGTAGAATAATACAGGCTTAGAAGATAATTTTCACTGACTGGTTAACTAACTACTTAGGTCAAGCCAACTTGAGCAGCTTTTCCCTTGGTAGACGTCCTTCAAATAAACGATCACCGGTCAAGTACAGTCTTCAATCTCCAAGCGATTATAGGATTCTTGTTGATAACGAAAAAGTAACAACTCGATGGAACCACTATCATATACTTAATAAGTCTACATAACCTAGCTACCTCCCCTACTTATGGAAATCCTCCCATCTCTTATGGGATCTATTTAGGAAAAGCCATAAATAGCAGAGCTAAAAAATCTAGAGGATGGGATGTTTATAGAAGACCTTAAACTAAGCAAGTTCTTTAAGCATCTCCTGCATGAGCCAGATAGAAGGAAAGGGGAAAGATTCATGCTTTTTTACTTTCTTCCTCATGCTATAGCAGCGTGAATTTGAGCGGGGGAAAGAAGAGATGAGAATTTTTTTTATTCAAGCATGAATTCCCTAAACGATAATCTGAAAACTATTTATGAGCAAGTAATCTTTTTTTAAAATTTAATACTACTTAAATGGGTTTCTAAAGCCCGTTTAACACTTGAATGATTTCCGAAGGATCATTTAATGTAAAATGTACTAAATGGTTTTTTAAACATCATTTAGTGAATTAAATTTCACATTCACTGGTGGATGAATGTTAATTCTTTCCATTTTTTCCTTTGTCCTCTTGCTAAAAATTAGCCTTCTGTTGGAGATTCTTTTATTAATTCTCTTTTAGTAGCTCAAATAATTTTGAATTTAATTAATTAATTAACCTTCCAAGCCAAGCCGACATAAAATAATTCTATAATTTATTTGTGGCAAAACCAATTATTTTAAATAATTATCCTCAACTTTTGATCAAACTAAATAAATGTATGATATTTTTTATTAATCAAATTTTAAGCACTTTAATGAGAATGATAAACTAATATAACCAAAAAGGTTTATTTTTTTGCAATAATTTGTAAATTTTATACAGCCATTAAATCAACTTAAGTTGAAATTTGAAAGTTACGGCTACGATGTGTGACACTCAATTTTCAGTAATATTAGAACAATTCAAATATTAAAGTATGTACGAACTTTGCTAAAGTACAGTAGTAAATGCAAGTTCAACTACTTAAAATCATCTACGTGAAGTCTTACTTATATAATCATTTAAGCTACATCCATAAGTAACGATGTATTGTGCATGTTGTGTCTCTTTGTTAAGACTATGTTACTTAGACGTTTATAATTTGGTCGATGATCAACACTTTAATAATGTATGTAATTAATTGGAAAGATTGACGTTTGAAATCCCTTGGTTTAACTCGATAATATTTATCGACTAACATTATGTCATGACCAAGGTTTTTGTGATTACATGTTAACTTTCAATTATAGTGATACCAACCTTCTATATTGAAAAGGATGAATTTTCTCTTGATTAATGTTTCACTTCGTGAATCTCAACATATAATCAACTTTGTGTGTAACACGGTCTTTGTATTACGTGATTGTCTATAATTAAAGTTAAACTTAATACATAATATCAACTGTAGTTGCACACCATCGCATGAAATCTTACATTTACTTTAATGCTACAACGTAGATTTTGATGTTTTGATGATAACAAGCATACAACAATTTTATTAATGAATTTATAAAGTTTTTACAGATCAGTAAGCAACTACAACGCAAAGAAATGAGGTATTAAGATATAAAGAGGACACACATGCACATATGACGATATACATGTAGGAAAGGAGGAAACATAGCAAACAAGACTAGGAAGGAGTTCATGAGCATTCAAATTTAATAAAAAGGAGTTTGTAAATCTATTAGAGTACAAATACTCAAAGATAAACTCAAAGATGGACAAAAGAGCACTAAAGTTACATGTGTGTCTATATCAAATCCTTATAGAGTCGATTTGTTACAAATCCACAAATGATCTTTAAATCACTCAAAATATCTATACAACATCTAAAATAACATCTAGTATTTAAAAGAAAAAAATTCTCTGGATTTAAGGGTATTACCTAAAGGCAATTATATATTTTGTTACGTAGATCCAATTCTATAACCAGTCTTACTTGTAATAAATGTATCTGATTTCCATTATATACTTTGTTATATAGCGATATAATTAATAAAGTAATTGTCAAGGATCTCTAGCTCAAGTGGTTAGCGTGTGACGCTTTAGATAGAGGTTCTAAATGTCATGGGTTCGAGCTTTCGAAACATCAAAAAGAGTGCTCTACATGAATAGAGTATCACTCATGTTATAAAAAAAAATTAAGTAATTAATTTAAAGTATATTAAATAGAAACCCTTAAATGATATATTATGTGATAATAATTATATGTTGTAATTATGAGAAAATTATCACAAAGTAAAATATTATTTTAAAGCAAAATTATATTGGAACATAAATCGTAGACATGATGAATCTCAACCATTGAATTGCCAACTGATTTCAAACCAAAAATGTGAACACGTTGGAATCCAACGGTGAAAATCTATTGTGTCACCAATCGTTTTATTTTATGTTCAAATAGTCGCCCTACTTAAATATTCTTAGTTAAGATATTTTGAGAAAGGATATCCATACATCCATTGAGACTAAAGTACGTATTCCTCTCCAAATATTAAACAGTGAATTACTCACAGTTGTTAGAGGCACAAAGGAGTTATGTATAGATAGTTATTGAATAGTTATGGAATGACTCATCAAGAGTTTTCTATTGGTTAACAACAACTAGGCTAAATAGGAAATCTCAGAGTGACAATATTACACAGTTCTATTGAGCTTTGGTATTTGTACTTCTCTTTGATTGTAGTTAAATCATGCTATGACTACAATCGAGCGATTACAGTTGGATCTAAGTTGAGGCATTTGAAGTGAAACACTATTCAATAGAGTATACATCTTCTGAGCCGTATGAGGTTAGTATCACGGTCAATTTTAATTAACTCAAAGTCAAAATTTATGGCCAGAATTGTACGGTTAATAATAAATGTTATTATTGAACCGCGTGTTTTGTTTATGAAGGAACTGGGCTAGCTTGCAACGGAAGAAATGAGTGAATTCCAAAAAATTTACCTTTTTTGGATCATTAATGGGCCTATAAAGTCTAAATGTATTGAGATCTTATCTAAATTTCTTTTAAATAAAATCAGTATTTTATTTAATACCTTATTTTGTTTTATTAATTTTATTCTAAAACAATCAAGAATCAGATATAAAAATAAGATTTGAATATATCAAATATATTCATTCCTTAATTGTGTGATAGAATAGTTAAATATAAGGCAAGTATGATCAATTGATAATATGACATATATGAATAAATAAGAATAAATTTAAAGGTAATCACATAAGGGAAAAGTGGGAAAAAATTAAAAGATGACAAAGATGATTGATTCGTCTTTCCCTTTTGGACAAACTTGATTTATGCAGCATTCAATTAGCAATCATTGAATCATGATGACATAAAAATAGGAATGACCAACAATAATTCGTACGCATATACTATTACCTCATTTAAAGTTGTTTGATATTGATAAAACATTTAAATTATACAATTCGAAATATAAACAATAAGTTCTATACATATAAATGTAATTATTTGTATATAAAGATTAATCCAAAACTTCTCGATTAATTCCAAATAAACCATATTACATTTAAATTTTCTGATGTATTTATGGACTTATGTAAACTTAAATTAGTTAACAATATATACACACACACATACACACCCGATTAAATCAAGAGATTCAACCTATATGAAAATGTTTTTTTAAAACAAAAGTGAAACATACTAAACTGAACAATATATTAGCAAAATTATGAATACTTACAGAAAAATATTAACCATGTCAAATACGGTAACAAACTTATAAATTTATTCTAATCAGTTTATTATCAAAGCATCCTATAATCATGTGTGGTTTCAATTAAAATATGTAACATCCCAGTATTTCATGTCATTCGCATCCGCACATGTCGGACTTGAATTGCTCAAAATGTCAGATTGTTAATTTATATTTGGCAAAACTCAGCATATACAGTAAATAAATAAATCACAGAATCACATACACAGAGTAAAATAATAATAAGCAGTAGAAAAAAATGAATAGTAGTTCATGAAGCTACCATATATATATATCAGAGTTAAAACAAGATACAACAGAAGTCTCTAATACATAAAAGTCTCAATACAATAGTTAATAACAAAATCTGAATATATCACTGAAGTCAACTAAATAACCAAAAGCCGAATAGATATAGAGGATCTCCAAGCGAAGCTCTAACTTCAAACGCAAGTCTCGAATGCCGTGACATTCAGTCTGACCCAAGCATAAAACAAAACACAAAATATTCGAGTCAGGATTAACATTCTTATATCAATAAATCCAACTGAAGTGAAATATCAACTGAAATACAAGTAACTCAAAGGATGTTTGGGATACCCTTCCTCTAAGGATCCATAGAACTATCTACTATGTAGTATAATACGCTATTATAATATGTCTATAGTAAAGTAAAAATATTAAAATAGCGTCAAGGCGTTACCCATATCCCCTTAACCCATTTTATAGTGCCATATTCTATACAGTACCATAATACCTCCATAAACTGAAACTACCATATGGCACTCCATAGGTACGATACAAAACAAACTCGTGGTGGTCTCGATATGGTAGGTGACATGGCACAACTAGGCAATGCCAGGGTAGATATACTAATTACACTTTCGGGCTGTTGGTAACGCATAGCCGCAGCTACCGTCCAACTCGATCCACACCCCCAAAAAATCCAAGGGTGCACCCAATCAATCACAAAGTAATAGAATGGTATCAAAGGAGTATGTCCGCTCGGAGGAGCTACCTCACTTGGCCCTTCAATTGCTCCTGTTTTAGTCATCTTAAGCTAACTCACAGGAGTCAGGTCCACGTATATTCCTCATATAGAATCGTCACCGACCAACCTACTTCATTCTAAAATCTCCACCGCGTACACGGTTGTTAAAGTGGTTTTCGGTATTGGCATAGAGTGACAATAATCGATCCCGTTCTCCTTAACAACCAAACGTTATTATAACACCACGGTCATTTTATTTCAAATAGTTTATATTTCAAAACCAAAGTATCATATCCATTCAAAATCATAACAATTCGAGATCATTACTCACTTTAAAATAATATACATTTCAAAATCATAACACTTTCCAAAATTATAACTCTTTCGGGATTATAAACCTTTGAAACCATAACACTTTAAAAATCATAACACTTGAAAATCATAATACTTTGAAATCATAATGCTTCGAAATCTTAACCCTTCCACTCAAAAGTTTAGAGAGAAAATATTATATATAGTAAAATTGTTTATATAATAAAATAGTTTATATAATAAAATAGTTATAAATAAAAATATTTTATATTAAAATAATTAGTATATAAAAATAGTTTTATATTAAAAATAGTTTATATTAAAATAATATATATATACATTAAAATAGTTTATATATTAAATAATTTATAAAGTAATATTTTATATATATTTTAAAACACTTTACATAATAAAAATAGTTTCCTCAAAGTTCACAAATCGATTTGAATCAACTCGAATTCTAAAATTTAGTTTAATTAAATCTAAATTCACAAATTTCAATTAAATTCAATGCAACGACCTGTAAATTTTTAATAAATTCATTTGTTTTGATAATGTATTTAACTGAAATTTTGATAAATTTTAAATAACTGAATTTTGAAATAAAATTATTATATTTGGAATACGTATTTAAAAACATAACAGATGGTAAATTTTCAACAGATTATATGGAAGTTTATTTTATTGTGTAATTCTATTAAATTCAAATCAGTTAATAATCGATGGAAATAGATTTATTTTCAAAACCGAATATTTCTCTATAGAAAATTTCTAAATCATCTTCTGAGTGAGACGTCATCTTTCATTTTTCAAAATTCAGACTTTTATAGCTCCGTCAATCTAATTTTCTACGTTTTTGCTGCATTTTTCACTTGCGAAAAAATTCGAATTTTTATATTTCAATCGTACCACTGATATCTATATACCATTTTGATCGTATCGTCGTGCTGATCTCTGCGGTATATTTATTTCTGTGTTTTGAATTCCCGTGCACAGCAGAATCCACGAAACCGATAATCGTATCGGTGCCGGATCCGTGACCATTTGATTTATTTTGCGTTTCAAATTTCAAACATGACCGACGCGCATCAATCAATTGCTTTAATTATTTTCAGCTGAATCTAGAAAAATATTACTTCTATTTGAATGGTTCATATTGCCTTTATAACTTCATTGGTTTTTCATTTCATTCCCTTTATTTTGGATGCAACTTAGTTGCATCCTCCCACTTTCTTTCTTTCTCATCTACGGGTACAATTGTATTTTGCAAATATGATATCTACCACTGACGTTTCCCACTTCCAAATCTTAGCATCACCTTCTCCTCTTTGTACTTTTGATTTTCAAACTTTATATATAACATTTTTTTTTCCTGAAGCACTTTTATTTCTTCTTCCCCTTTTTTCTTTTCTTTCCTCCGTTTCCTTGCACGAGATAGCGGTTCCACCTCCATAGGCGACACGTCTAACATCTCTGACCGCTACCGCAGCCGCGCCTCCGCACTCCTCCACCACTCAAACGCCTCGGCTCCATCCAGATCCACGCACGTAGCCTCCTCCCTCATCGAACAACCCTTACTCCGACCCACTTTCCCTCCAGCCCGTGAGCAACCCAACCACAACACGCATCGCCTTCATCTCCATCATCACCAAGTCCAGCCACCCGTTTCCATCCATATGGCCACCACCCTCCAGTTCTCCTCCTCTAAACCCGGTTGCCATAACCCAAGCAGACCTGATCCATCCCACACAACCTCCTATGTCGGTCCACAACAAACTATTCTGATCTATTTTCGTCGATCTCTATTTACCAGCTATGTTTGTCTAGTTCGTGCCAATCTAGATTTGATTTGGGATTCGTTTTTGGATTCGTAACTCATCTCATTCCGTTCGTCTCTAATCTCGAAAGGTGAGCAATCACTCACGATTAACGTTCTTTTATTTATTAAATTTGATTTCAATTGAAATGACAATTGAAATATGCTACTGTTATTAATTTAAATGGTCATATATGCTATTATCTGTAGTTGTTCACCTGTGGGATATGACACCATAGCCTGTTGTTATATTATATTGTTACTAATGATATATATCTGTTGTTATATTTTTACCGGTTATCACTCTGCAAGTTCCCTGTTAGTATAAAATTCAATATGGGTTGAAATGATATAAACCCAAACGGACTTTAGAATAGGAGAAAATCGTTATGGGTTGAAATGATAGACCCAAGCGATTTTCATTGGTTTTGAATTTGGGATTGCGGGTCGAAATGATATCTCCCCGTATATATTTAAATTACGGATTGAAATGATGAATATCCATATCACTTGACCATAGAATAGAAACTGATACACTGACGTCGTTGGTCTATATAGATATTTTGAAACTGAATTCCATGTTTTTGAAAGAAATATATGATTTAATAAATATTGATTTAAAAATTATATAATTTTTATATATGGATTTAAAAATAATATATAATTTAATTAAGATTGATCTAATTAATATGAAATATGTTTAAGGATTTATTAAATTTGTATTTCAGAAATAGCTTTGTGGAACATTTTTATAAGCTAATGTTGGAAGATATATTCGAGACTTATTTAAAATTGTGTTTAATTAAGGATTTTATTAAATCGATTTGAAGCTATTGAATTCGAAACTTTAAAATATGATCTTCTAACTGGATTTTTTTTTAAGTAATTTAATGGATATGTCACGTCTAAAGAAATTGAAGGTAATATGTAGAAAATGTAAATTTAAGGCCATATAAATAATATTGAATTTATTAAGTGAACATTTCCGAAACTAAATAATAGTGAATTCAATTGGGAGACTAATGCAATTGTCAAATTTAGTCTTCGAAATGTTGAATATTGAAGCTTCGAATTATATCGACTTTGAATTACATTGAAATATAAATGGTTTATTTGTGATTTCAAATCTGTATTTGAAATCGATAAGATTTGAATTTGTTCAGTCAGAAACGGAACCGAATGGAAATTGATAAATTGAGATTGAATAAAATTTGAATGGGAAAGTCGAGTTGATTTTGAAGCAATTTGTGAAGTTTGCGGAAATTACAAATACTCTACTTTATAAATTATTTATATATATACTATTTGGGAAATAGATATATTTGAAATAAAAATGATATTTTGGTTTTGAAGTACAAATTAATTTGAAATGACCACGGTGTTATAGTGTATATTTATACATTGTACATAGCTCCACGGACCCTTAGATGATGGTTATTCCAAACATCCTTTAAGTTACTTGTATATCAGTTGATATTTCACTTGAGTTTGATTTATTGATATAAGGATATTAATCCCGACTCGAGTGTTTTGTGTTTTGCTTTATGCTCGGGTCAGACTGAGTGATACAGCATTTGAGACTCACCTTGGAGTTTGGAGTTTCGTTTGGAGATCCAACTATCGATTCAGCTTTCAGCTCTTCCAGTTGATTGGTTTAGAGATGTCATCTGCTCGCACTGGAGAGCTCATTGTATTTGAGTTATTCTGTTGTATTTTATTTCTTACTCTGATGTTTATATAGTAGCGTCATGAACTACTATCTATCTATTCCGCTGCATTATTATTGTATTATTCTGTGTTTGTGATTCTTTGATTGATTTATTTGCTGTATATGCTGAGTTTTGCCAAATTTAAATTAACAATATGATATTTTGAACAATTTAAGTCCGACGTATGTGTCTGCGAATGGTTGAAAACATCAGGTCGTTACATTCAACATCTCAATAAACCATTATTATATTGATTTCAATATAGATTTGAACTACAAATCAAACCATTTCAATTTCAATAGGTTTCAAAGCTTTAAATATTCAAACATTTATAATAACTCAATTTTGATAAATTCATTTATATTTCAAATTCAACTTTACCATTATTTAATATTGAAATATTCAATTAATCAATACAATAATATTAAAATAAAGTTTCAAAATACAAATTTAAATAAAACTAATTATCCCATTTAAATTTATTAAATTTGAAAATATTCATTTAATCATCTTAAATCAAAATCGAGTTATAAAATCATATCCTTAAAATCTCAAATTCAATAAGTTTCCAATCAATCTTATTTAAGTATAATTCTTAAAAAAAAAATTCAAATAAATTTCAAATTTGTCTATCCAACCTTAATTTATTAAAATTTATTATAAAAATATATTTTTAAAGTCCGATTGTACTTCAGCCATGCCCATGCTTGTTACATCCGCCATGCTTGCTCCTGGCTTTTCCCATAGCCGAGAGCTACGCAGTTATCACCGTGTATATATATGTACATACATACATATATATATATATATATATATATAGGAAATTGTTAAGGTAATGTATATAGGTTGCTTTGCCTTCTTTGTTTTATTTTACAGTTTTATATAAGTAATATACGTACATTTTGAGAAAAAGATACGTGTTTAAAATTTTATTCAACGTATTTATATATTGGGTTGGTCTTAAATTTTATATATGTAATATATTGTGTGTGTGTGTATATATATTAATAGAGATATAGTAATTTGTTATATAAGTTGCATTGGTATTTTATATAATTTGGGTATATTGGATTCTGTTATTTATAATATGTTAGTATTACTTTAGTTTTTATAAAGTGAATTTGGGGTTTGTTGTTGATATATATATATATATATATATATATATATATATATATATAGAAACACGTAAGTTATAAATAATGTTTTCCAAAGATTTGCATATGGTTGACGTGTGTTATATATATATAGTAATCTGGACTTTTAAAAGTAATGACATTGCTTTTTAAATATTGTTTAAGTATGAGAAATGGAAAAGTCAGGAGTTGAATGGTTAGGAATACTAATGGCGAGCAATGAATGGTCACCGAAAATCCAAAAGCCAAATTGCGGAACTGATACGGAAATCGTTCCGTAGATTTCACCGTCTCCCGAACTCTAAAACAAAAAAACAAAGATATTACGGAGACCAGCACGGCGAGACGATCAAAACGGTATGTAGATATCAATGATACGTCCAAACTATCAAAAGTCGATATTCGGTATTGAAAATGCTGTTAAAACGCCGAAAATAAGATAAACGGAGCAATAACGGTCCAAATTTGACGAAACGAAATGTGACGCCTTGCTTAGAAGATGATTTATGAATTTATTATATAAAAATATTCAGGTTTGAAAAACATTTTATCATCATCAAATATTAACTGATTTAAATTTAAATAAAATTACACAATAAAATAACTTCCATATTATTAGATGAAAATTTACCGTTTTCTATTTTTATATAGACGTATTCCAAATATCAAATTTTTATTTTCAAATTCAATTATTTAAAAATTTCACAAAATTTCAGCTTAAATACGTTATTAAAAATTATTAAAATTTACGGAGCTACAAAATAAGAAGCAGATAATAAGAACAAATAAGCTTTCAAATCTAAGGTGATTCAATCTATATGAATAACTAAGTTTTTTCATTATTATTATAAAACAAAATGTGATATATACTGAAATAAGCAATATGTTAAATTCCTTTGAATACTTAAAGAAAGACAATTGTGATGTCAAATAAGGTGACTAATTTAGAAATTTATTGTAATCAATTTATTATCAAAACATCATTTAATCATATGTAAGTTTCTATTACAGCACAAACGCAAACAATAAGAACATATAAACTTTCAAATCAAAAAATTACATTTTGATTTGATTGGTTAAACATACATCTAAAATTAAAATATTGCTTAATCATATATAAGTTTTAGTTTTGATTTACCTTAAAAAAATCCCAACCAATTTATATAATAAACAATTCAAACGACATAAACCATTTTGAAATCAAATGAGACAATATTATATACATATAAATTTTGACATTCAATTTTTTCAAACATTATACCAAAATTATTAGAATAAGAAGATCGTATCTTAATTTTAAAGCTCTGAAGTACACATTGAAAGATCAAAATTTTCCTTTAGATGTAGTCCGTACCTTGAACGATAAATCAAACCTTCTAGATTCAGAATTGGCCTCCAGATGTTGCAAGAATCAAGAGACAAGAACCACGTTGAATTTATTTGTTTTGTTCGAACTTGTTTTAAGAAAATTTTATTTTCACGAAGGCCATTAAAGGAGAGGAGCAGAGCTTAAGAAAGAAAAAAGTAAAAATTGTGTGTCTAAAACAAAACGTGAACAAGGATGAGAGAGAGAATATGTTCTAAAAGAAAACAATAAAACCTTTTCAATTTCCTCCTTTAAAACCTTTCTTATTTAGTTCCAAAATTAAATCGCCAAATCCTCTTCCATCCTCTTCATATATTCGGCAGAATAAAATAAGGAGAAAAGGATAAAGTTCATTTCATAAATGATATTTAAGTGATTCATAAAAAGGAGATTTATATTATTTTTTCATTAATTCCTCCTTTATATTTTTAAATCATATTTGAAACCTATCCTTTTTTTATCATACATAAGCCTCAATGAAAAATTCCATAAAGCACTTAGCAATTAATCTATTTAAATCCAATTTAAATATTTTATTGATATCGAATATTAATACGCGCGTTTGTAACTTTTATAGATGCACCTTGTTAATTGCTAGTTCAAACAAATCAAATGAAGTTTTATAATTAATATTGCATAAATATTAATTAATTTAATTAATTTACAACAATTTATAAATTAATTAAATAATGTGGTCATTCAGACTATTCATAATTAAGGTTGTGCGACTCAAATGTGTAAATTCAGCCAGTGATTAATATTAAACTATTCGAATATTAATGTTCACATGTCACTTAGCATGTGGTGTGACATTTTGGCTAAATTTATCGCTTACACATCTTTTGGTAAAATCTAGTTTTACGTATTATAAGCGGTACCTCATAGTGATAATTATATACACCAATTCTCTTCGTCAAAACTATACAACATTAGGACTTATGGAATTCGGTAATGGTCAAAATTCCAATATCGTCCACATTCAACTTTATAATCTAAACACAAAGCCATTGGTTCAATAATAACAATTATTATTAACCGAACCGCTTTGGTTAGAGACTTTGACTTTGAGTTGACATCAGTTGACCGTGATACTAAGCTCATATAATCGAGGAGACGAATCCTCTCTTGAATAGTGTTTCACTTCCAACGCTTTCACTTGACCTAACTATAGTCGCTCGGTGGACTTCGTGCCACGATTTAACTATAATGAAAGCGGAGCTTTCATATTGTGGATCAAAAGTATTCTCAAGTAGAGAGAACTGTGTAAATTAGTCACATCGATATTCTCTGCTTGACCTTAGTTATATTAACCAATAGAAAAATTATCGAGTGAGTCATTTCATAGTTATCTAATAACTATCAGTACGTAACCACTCGGTTCCCCCAGCAGTCATAAGTAATACATTTCCCAATATTTGAAGAGTGTCACAAACTCTAGTCTCAACAAATATATTGATACCCAATCTCGATACATCTTGACTAGGAATATTTAAAATGGTATATTTATTTTTATCGTTATAAATTACTCATGGGTTACAATACTGTGCAACTACTATCACAAAACATACCATTTATGGATTTTCTATTAAGTATACTTTTAATTAAATTAATTAATTTAACACATTATATCAAGTATATAATCGAAAGCAAACACCTTTTAGTTCAAACAAAATTGGTCATCAAGCTAGATATATGTAACAAATTATATAATTGCCTATAGACATACCCCTAACTATCAGTTTTTTGACAAACCAAGTTAAATATGGATGACAATGGAATTTTGATCAAAACCAAATTTCATAAGTCCTAATGTGGTATAGTATCGATTATTGTAAACAAATGTTACTATAAGGTACCGCTTAAATCATGGAATTAGATTTTACTAAGAAAGATGTATAAGAGATAAATTCGATCAAACTGTCACTCCACCAGCTAAGGTTGACGGGTGAACGTCAATATTTGAATAGTTCGATATTAATCGTTGACCAAATTTACACCTACGAGTCGCACAATCGTGTTAGTGAATTATCCAAAATACCATATGATTTAATAAATTTATAGATGTTGTAGATTAAATGATGTTTATGAAATATTACTTATTTATATATTTAATGTTTTGGGTACTACTAATGATTTTCTAGGTGTCATTAGTAGTTATTGGATGCATATATATAAGCTTTTTATGTGCGTATAGATATATGATATCGGTACATTTTTAAATATGACTTGACGAATGAATTTTGAGATTTATTGGTCCATAAAGGGTACAATACATGGTCTGCCATGGTAGAAGAACAAAGGAGTTTGAATTTTAGATCTGGATCTATGATGGTTTGGTAAAAGGAGATGGAGTAAAATGTGGAGAAGTTTTCTCCCTTTTATCTAACCATGCAAGTCATTTTCTTCTTCTTCTCTTTTCTTTCTATCAAAGTCGAACTCACTAACCCCTCCCTCCTCTTGGTCAAAAATCATTAGCATAAGAATACGTCAAATTAATTAAAGGCAGTACGTACATTCAAACATTGCATAATCGGGTGATTGATTCTAAGGAGTATACGAGGTTCACTAATCAAGGTGTGTTTAAAGACATAATCTTTAAATGGAAACATTTAGAATTACATTTATATGTTATTTTGTTATCATTATAATAATTTTATATTTGTATTATTATCTCACAACAATATTATCCTTTCAAAAACCACAAATATTTTTCTTACAAGCAATTTGATTAATTAATAAGTTTGATATCAAATATATATGAACATCATTTAATTCAACTATAAAAAAAAATATTTCAAAATGTTTGTTATAATTACCTAAATATTATAAATAAATTTTTAAATTTTATATAATTATTTATGAATTTTAGAACATAAACTATATTAATACCCTATTTAAATACATAGACACACATACACATATTATAAACTATTTAAAATTAATTTCAGCTGTTTATTTAAAAAAATTATTTTCTACCCGGAAGTCATTTTTAATATATTTATATTATTTACATATTTTAATCATCATTTGAAATAATGTTTGTATTTAAAAATATTATATATATATATAATCATTTATTATAAAATTATTTTTAATTTAAAAATAAAAATTATCACTAGCCGAAATGTTTATGTATGTATATAGATATTTACTTATTTTAATTATAAAATGCACATACAAATCTGTCTACACATATTAAATAGTTTATGTGTTTTAAAATAAAAAGAATTATAATAAAATCATTTTCGATAGGAAATTATTTTATATATAAATATTCATATATAAATTATTTCTAAGATCTATATTTGAATTTGAAAATATTTTACGGAAGTCTAGATTGGATATTTTAATTATAAATTTTTAACTTGAAACATATTGATTTAGTCAAAACTAAATTAGAAAATTTAAGTTTTATTTTTACATAAATTATTTTGAATTTTTATAATATTTTCAGACTATTTTTTGAGACAACCAATACATATATAAATGATGAATGTATATACGGTAGATGGAAATCCCAACATCTACATGCATAACACTAATTGTATACACTTTTATTACGTTGCACATGCACACTACATATTCACACACTAGTATATACTGATATACTCATAACATACAAATATTAATTTAAATTAATATTGAAAATTATTAGATCAAAATAATTAAATAATTATGATTTTATTTAACATATCTAGGTTGGATATAATGTAAATATTAGATTTCATAAGCCTACTATGATCCAAGGAATTTTTTTAAATGCATCATTTTCATCCATCACAAACCAGCCCCGTTCCATCAAAGGTATCAAAGCTCAAATGCTCCATGCGGTCTAAATTAGCAACTTCAGGGACAACTAATAAAGTCTACTTATTCGATGGGTGTTTAGAATAGTTGTGTCTAAGCTTAGGTTAAATAATTAAGTATTCTTCCCTCTTTGGCTATATGTCTGACCCAATAGGTGGAGTAAGTCCAAAAGGGTTGGACCAATTGTAAAGACGTAATTTTTTGAACATTGGACTATTTTCAACATTTTGTTTGAAAACTTAAAACATATTAAAATTTAAAATATAAAATTTAAAATTAATTTTATAAAGGTTATAAAATATTTTTCAAAATTACGTCGAAAACGAAATAATATTTTTTCAAAATTATTTAATATTTAATTCATCGGATTAAATAAATAAATAAAAGTTAATTAATTCAAATAAACATATATATTGATATATGTGTGTGTATAGATATAATTATCAATCTTATAGTTGAACATATATATATCAATCTTGAATTATTCAACGTAAATTGTAAATAAAATATTTTGAATTTATTAAAATTATTTTAATTAAATAAAATATATGTTAAATAAATGAATTAAAATTTGTTAATTAAAAATACACACACATATACACACACACACACACACATACATATATGTTGATACGTATGTAACTATAATACTTATCCATTGTTGCCACTTCTGTTTAATTTAGCCACGGATGTTTTTGCCAAAATTATTAAATTAAACTATAACGAATGGGGCTCAAGTGAGTGTAGGTAATGACATCACTTACAATGGTCTTTCTATTCTACAATTTATAAATGACACCGTGATTTTAACCTCGCATTTACTCGACACAACGTAGCTCTTAAATTTATCTTATATAGCTTTGAAATGTTTTCTGGGCTTAAGATAAATTTTGTAAACTTTCAGTTTTAATCCTGAATGATGTAGATAATGTAGTAAATCTGATTGCTAAATACACTTAATTGCAAAACCATGAGCTTTTGCTTAAATTATTTAGGATTTCTGATTAGATCGACCAAGCTAAAGATGGAGGAATGACAAATAATAATTTACAAAACTGATATAAAAAATATATCTAACTGGAATAGAATACTTCTATCCAGAGCAGGTAGAATCATTCTAATTAACTCTATTTTATCAATCCTACTCATCTATTAGATGTCCTATTATCTCTTCTCAAAATGGATAATAGTTAAAATAGATAAAATTAGAAGACGCTTCCTTTGGAGTGGGGATAATTCCAACCGTTGTATAAATTGTATGATTAATTGGGAAACAGTTTGTAAATCTAAATTGAAGAGAGAGTTTAGGAATCTTAAAATGGCGTTTGGAAATTTAGTAAAACAGACGAAAACCTTGTTTAGTAAAACAAATGAAAACCTTATGTGGGAAGAGTGATTCTGAACCGGTTTTATAGTAGAACCTTTAACCTACACCACAGCACTTCAAACGCTAACAATATGTCTCAATTTCAGAAATCTATCTTAAAAGACTTCAATATTTTCAATCTTCGGATTAAAAACATTGTTCATTCAGGTAATAACACATCATTTTGGTATGATAGGTAGATTTTTGGTATACCCCTTAAAGTTGCATATGAAGAACTTTTTAACATACGTAATTTCAAAAATAAGTTAATTTCAGAGATTTTTAGACCCCATGATGTATTTTCTTAGAACTTTAATTTCAGTCGCTCACTTGGAGGTGTTACCTTAACCTAATTTGTTTTACTTTGTACTAAGCTAGAATATTATAACTTAGGCAACAAAAGCAATATGAATATTTTCTTTAGGGACTATACGAAATTATACACCTTTAACTCGTTGTATAATTTTTTAAAATTCTTAGGCACTAAAGCAAATATCTTTAAATTTATTTGGAAAGTAAATGCTCCATTCAAAATAAGTTTCACATGTTGTTGATTTTACATATGAAATAAAACACAATTGAATTTCTAAAGAAAAAAAAAAAGTTTTCTACAAGCGAGGCGTAGAAGATGTAACTCACATATATTACAGTAGTCCCTTAATCAATTCCATACTAATAAACATTTTTAACATTTCCGAATTTAAAGGAACTGGTACTATTTTTAAATGTGACTGCTACTGGAATAATTTTAGATATCAATACGATATAAGTAATAGAGTTTCATTTGACACTATTTTCACCATTACATTTTAATATTTGTAGTTTAAAACGAAATCAAAGAATGTTTAACAATGGTCGTAATACTTCTGATAATCAAATTTACATAATTGTGTTTTCCGTTACAGTTAGGTTGCAAAATCTTTGTCAGCTTTTATCTTGGCACCAACCAATGGTTAACAGTGAATTAATCTTTGATATGAGTTTGTACGATGTACAAAGCTTTCGGCTCCACAGCAGAAGGAGTTGCAAATTGTATCAGCATCAAAGGGTTTCACGTCCTCCTAAGCTTACTTGTACCTGTAAAATCATCTCTCCCCCCAATACAAAAGTGTTTGCATCACAGACGTTAAAACCATATGTAATTTTTACGTCAAATCGCATAAGCCCCCTGCTGTAATAGAATTTGACAGTATACAAAGTGTTGGTTGGTTTACATAAGCAGAGAATGAATTTCACGTGGCAAGGGGACCCTGAATCCGAAACGCCTATTTTCGTCCCCATCATTACGTACGTTTCTCATGTGACCTTCCTTCGTTTCCGCAAAATGGTTTTGTCAGGTTCATTTCTTTTCTATGAACCTGCGCTATAGGTCAAGCTTGTACTTATCCTATCCCATTTTTGTACTGGACCCCACCGTTTAAAAAACCTCCGAAACGCTTTAAATACCATGTGTGTCATCCTCCCCAACCTCATTATACTCTTTCCCACTAGTATCAAAAACCGTTTCTTTTTAACGCCTTCCCATTCTTCTTTTTCTTGTTTTCATGCCCTGAATATTCCACAGTGCTTATCCTTCTGCATTATTTTATTTCAAATAGGAATGTACCTTAGGTGAAGGGTGCATTCGTACTCTTTTCGTTTGCCAATCTAACGTTAATCGTGTCTGCCGAACGCAGTGACTTTAAACAATAGATTCGTTTTAAGCTCCACTATTTTTCACTAACCTGCTAAATTAAGGTTTTTTAATAACCCTTTAGCAACTTTAATATAAAATGGTTGATTTGAATGACTCTTTTTTAAACCAAATCAACAAATATTTGCATCTAAACCACTATTTTTTTGAGGCATAAATGCTCAACATAAATAAGAAATCTATTGTAGTTATCAAATCTGAACTATGTAAATCATGTATTCTTCAATTTAGTTATATAAGATTAAAATAATATTTCTTTTTCCAACACAAATGATGTTATAATGAAAATAAATTAACTTTAAATATTTGTTTTACATCTACTGAAGCTTTGTGCAACTCCGCTATTTTCCGTTTTATCTCTGCTGTAACATTTTGCATCTAAACCACTATAGAACTGCTAAGCACTTTAACTGCACAAGCTAAGATAGTTGCAAAATATTTAAAGTAATAAATACAAATACATGCATTGATAAAAGCAAATACATGCATCGATAAAAGCAAATACATGTGATGAAAAACCAAATATATGCATTTAGAAATGCAAATGGCTAAAACTGTATATACTTATTGAAATAACTACAAATATTTGAAATCTAACTTCAAATGCATGCATTAAGAAATTCAAATAAATGCATTGATAATTGCAGACATATGAAATGATAACATCGAATATATACAATTAGAAGCGCAAATATTTGCAGCTTAAACTGAATATACTTGCTAATATTACCGTAAATATTCAAGGTGCTAACTTCAAATGGCAACAAAAACCGTAAATATTTGCAGCTAGAAGTGCATATTTTTTTGACATTACTGCAAAATATATGAAGTGATAAGTACAAATACATACATTGAGAAATTTAAACACATGCAGTAAGAAAAGAAAATGCAGCAAGAAAAGAAAATATAAGCAATGAAACAAAAAATATATACAGTTAGAAATATAAATATTTGCAACTATAGCTGCATATATGTGCTAAGATAGCCACAAATATTTGTTGAGATAATTGCAAAATGTTGAAAGATAAATTAGAAATAATCATACTCATTCTTTACTTCTTTTAATAATCAATAGGTTGAAAATATTGAACAAAGTAAGTTCAATGTAAAGGAAGAGACAAAAAACAAATGCAAAAGAGAAAAAGGCAGTTAGTACAAAGAAGGGAAAAAACCTCTTCTCAATTTCATGCTTAAATCGAGAAATTAAAAATCTTTGGAAGTAAGAGAAATGAAAATGGAAACACCATTCGTAAAGTTCATTGATACGGTTGACAAAGAAACCATAACTATGGCAGATATAATAAGGAATCAAGCTGCAATAGATATTATAATATTGAGCTATAAATCAAAACAAGACAGCTTTATATTCGGAAATAATAGAATGAAGTTCAAAGAAGATGACATTGCAACAACATTGAAAACAACCAGTGAAAAATTGCGACAGCGAAATATTAATAGAGTCAGGGGTATGCCCTAGGGGCAATTATGTAATTTGTTACATATATCTGACTTGATGATCAATCTTATTCGAAATAAAAGATGTTTTTTCTATTGTATACTTGATACAATATGGTATGTTAATTAATTAATTTAATTAAAAGTGTATTTAATAGAAAATCCATAAATGAGATATTTGATGATAGTAGTTACAATGTGTTGTAGTCATGAATGATTTATCACAATAAAATAAATATACCATTTTAAATATTCCTAGTCAAGATGTATCGAGACTAGATATCGATACATCCCTTGAGACTAGAGTACGTTACACTCTCCAAATGTTAGATAGTGTATTACTTATAGCTGCTGGGTGCACTAAAGGATTATGCACCAATAGTGACTCATTCGATAGTCTTCTGCTAGTTGATATAACTAAGGTCAAACAAAAAGTATAATTGTGAAAATTTTACATAATTCCTCGATTTGAGAAAATCGTCGATCTTCAATGTTGAAACTCCTTTTTTATTATAGCTATCATGGCCCAATGTCCACCGAACGACTATAGTTTGGTCGAGTGGAAGAATTGAAAGCAAGACACTACTCAAGAGTGGATTCATCTCCTCGGTTATGTGGGGTTAATATCATGCTCAACTGAAGTCAAATCAAAGTCAAAGTCTTTGGTTCGAGTAATTCGATTAATAATAATTGTTATTATTAAACCAAAGACTTTGTATTTGGACTATAAAGTTGAATGTGGATGATATTGGAATTTTAACCATTACCAAATTCCATCAGTCCTAATGTAATGTAGTTTTGACGAAGATATTTGGCGGTAAGTAATTGTCACAATCGGGCAACGCTTAATAAAGTAAAATTGGATTTTATCCATACCATGTAAGCAATAATTTGGTCATAATGTCACACCACTTGCTAAGTGATGTGTAATAATATTTGAATGGTTTGATATTAATCGTTGACCAAATTTACACTTAAGACTCACATAACTGAAATGTTGAATACTTACAACATGAATTAATTAAATTATAAATTAGCTAAATTAATTAATATTTATGAAATATTAATTATAAAATTTTAGTTGATCGTGTTGAACAATATTAAAAGGTTGTTTTAAATATATTTATCAATATATAATGTCGATATGCATTTAAATTGGATTTAAGTATGTAAAATATTATTCAGATTTGAAGTGATTTTGAGACCTATATGAGGGTAATAGCCGACTGTAGGATAGCATATGAGGCCGGCCATGTGATGGTTAGGATGGGCTTAGACTTTGAAATAAAAAGGAGGAAAAAAGTAAGGAAAAAATAAGGGTCCGAATTTATATTTTTTTCCTTCGTATCTCATCTATTTAAAGCTCTATAACCCTCATTTTTTTGAAGACCTTTTGGTCTCCTCTGCTATAGCATAGATAGGCTATATCCCTTCATATACCTCAAAATTTTCAAGCTTTAAAACATCAAATAAAATTTAATTCAATTGTTGGTCGTAGCTGCATTCGGGTAGTTAACATCTTGTGGATACAAAATTCAATTAAACGAGTTTGGATTCAACATTACAACATGTTCTATCTAGGCACATGCAAATGTATGTTCTCATTTACAATTTATAAATAATGTATATAATTGTGTAATATATGTTTTAGTAGTAGTTGAACAAATCTACCTACATCAGTGCTATCCCCATAGGATGAATTACGTATGTATATGAGTTAATCTAAATATGAAAATTTGTATATGTCACACATACAAGCTTACGGCCAGGTACTTAAAATACAAAAACAAATTGATTGAAATATAATATTAAAATGATTTAATGCTACAACTAAAATTAATATAATATATACTAATATAAATGGTATGTTTTTACTATTTTTTAAAAAACTCAACCTAGAGCCCTGATGAAATCGAAGGGATGGGAGGAGCTCCCTCACGCCTGGTCCGACCACAGACGCTTGGGATTTAGACCAGCCCAGCACAGAGACTTGATGCCCCCCACCATTAATTGTGGGTTTAACGGGGACCCATCTCCGCGCTTTCAGTGGGAGTAGGGCAGACGGGAATCGAACTCGCAACCTCTTTAACAGTATGTTTTTACTATTATTTTAACATATAAATAGCATTAAAAAGGAATTTTTTTCTTATATATATCTGTGTTTAATTCTAATTTTAATAAATGATTATATTCATTATCTAAAATTAAAATCATATAGATATAAATGATTACAAATAAAATTATATACTATATTTATGGTTGCTAGAAAATAAGATGTAAGTTTTAGAAAATGTTTTTTGGATTTTTTTTATTTCAATCATATTCTAGTATAGGCAAAAGCTAATTTAATATTTATGTATTTAAAATTTAATTAAATATTTATTGAATATACATTATATATATTTATTTATATTATATATATATATGTAACATTTAAACATTTAACATATATATACACACACATGTTTATAAAAACTATTTTAATAATATATTACATTAAATTTTCAAAATATTTTTATGTTTATGTATGCATTTAAAATTTATTTGTTGTATTCCCCTTATTGTTTTTCAAAAATTTATATAAACACTTGAAATTAATTTATTATATTAATATAATGTCAATATAATATGCACATATTAATATATGTATTATTTTATAGATTGACTTGTTACTACTAATATTTTATAACAAATAAAATTACACACACAGAGATACATACATACATACATGTTTGTGTATATATATACACACACATATGTGTGTGTGTGTGTGTGTGTGTGTATATATATATATATATATATATATATATATATTTACAATACTTATGTGTATAGAGGGGCTAATATGTCTATTGCGGTGTAAATTTCAACATCTATTTAAAGATATGTTAAACCATGTACACTTTGTTATGTTACACATGCACGTACATAAATATGTGTATATGATACACATATATATTAGACCATACAAAATTATACAAAATAGGATCTTCTTTTTAAAATAAATAGAATATTGATTTTATCTAAAAGAAAAGTTAGAAAAGTTCTAAATAAATTTAGACTACACAAACCTAACAAAGATCGCAAAAAGGTAAAAAGATTGAAATTTACCCAATTACCCCATTACGATCTGGCCCTTTTTCAACAATGGTATCATAGCTAAATAACTTATTAAAGCCTATCTATATAGTAGGGTATCTAGAAAAGTAGTGTCTAAGGTTGTGCTTAGATAATCAAGTACTCCAACCCACCAGACTACTGACCTAGCCTGAAAGGATGAGGTAAGCCCAAAGTTTATCCCTAATAGAAAAGTCCCAATTTGAATTAGGCCTTAGGATAATTTCAAAAAAAAATTGAAATTAAAATGATAGTTTTAAATTTAAATGTTAAATTTAAAACAAGAAAACTATTGCAAATTTTATAATATAATTTTCCAAATTAATTTAAAAATTAAATGAAAATTTTAAATTAAAAAGTTAAATTTAAAATAAAACATATATTATAAAAGTTAGAATATAAATTTTTTCAAATGTTTGAATATGTTATAATATTAATTTTGAAAATATTATTTACAATAAGATTAATAAAATAAATGAATTAACTTAATAAGTTAATTAATTAAATGTATTTACATGTATAACATATAATGATATATGTTATGTTGTCTTGAATTGTTTAAGACAATATTAGTATACATGTGTGTATAAATGAATTTTTGAAATTAATAAAATTTTATTAAAATGTTTAACTAGATAAATTAATTAAAATTTAATTAATAAATAAAAATAAAAATATATAAGATATATATGTAATACTATAAAGGTTATGGTATACATATTCGATATAATATGTTATAACTGAATAACATAATAATTAATTGAAGTGTTAATTAATTAAATTAATTAAATAAGATATAATTAATTTTGTGTTACATATAAGATATTATATAAGTTAAATAAGGTATAAAGTTATATAATAATAAAACTTATATATATGTAAAAGTATATATACTGTGATTTGAGTCTAACACTTGAATCACCAATATATTTCATTAGAAATACGTTATTCTATAATCACTCAATTAAATGTATCGAGGATTATCAATCTTTAATATAAGTTTTGTCCTTTACCATTTATATATTAATAAATCACTTGCATACCCTTTGGTTGAGCAAGCTTAAGCTAGAGATGTTATGCATAGTATTTTTAATATATTGAATAGATGAGATAAAATAAGTGTATGTGTTTATTGAGCTAACTCAAGGTACATATACTAAGGACATAACGAAATGGTGGTACGAGTGAATAATTTATTTTGATTTGTTGAGCAAACTAATGGTCGAAATGAGATTATGGCAAGGAACCATGGGTTAGGAGTTGCATATGGTACAACCGATAAGGAGTTATCCATTTTTTGTAGGGCTATTGCTTATCGAGAAAATTCAAAGTTATCATCCTATGACAACTGAAACCTAACACCCCCAGTGAAGTCAAAAGATTTCCATGTTTCGTTTTAGGATTTGGAGAAACACAAAATACTAGTGTGGGACTTATTAGAAAAATGAAATGGTGACATATAACCTTTCTAATATTGTAATAACATATGCTTTATAAAGTTATAATAATCTACATTGATAGTATTATGCAACTAAAAATTGTTAAAATGTTTGTTACTTAAAATATTCAAATGAACTGAATTAATATTGGCAAATTAAAATATCTTTCTACATAATTGACTTAATTCTACAACATCTCTTCTAGGATGTTTAGATTTTTGCAATATAAAAATCATAAAACATCTCTTCAAAAGTATGTTATATGGGTTATCTCTTCTGGAGAATATTATAATGCACTTCTTCAGATATATAGTTTGGCAAACACCCCCAAAAATTATCAAAACTTGGGTTTTACCTGGTAGCGCCAAAAATGGTCACCAACACCCAAATCCAGATGAAAGCACCAAGTACCAGTCACAGCTTACAGATAAATTGAATGTAGAGAATATAAATATGAGGAACAGTAAAAATTAAAACGAAAGCAGTAAATAACAACAGATTTATAGGGTTCGGCTAACTCCAGCCAACGTCCACTCCAGAAGTTTCCTTTTTTTGCTGTAATAGTCGATTACAGTTACAATTCAAAGTTGGCTGAGTGCCTTAACCTTAGAGAAGAGAAAGTCAGAGTGCTGAAAGAAGATCCTTTTTCTGAACCGCCATGCATTGCATTTATAGGCAAATCCTGAGTTGTTGGGCTTCTCAAGCGATACAGGCCTATTAAGGCTTCGGTCGCCACTCCCTCCACTTCAACCGATCCCAAGTCCTCCACAGGCTAACCCGAAGTAACCATGGTACTGACTCGAAGTGACCTGTTCCATGACTCAAGTAACATGACCTACCTTCAAGTGCCAAACCACCCAAATGCCGAGCGGCATCTGCCAACCTACCTAGGTCGAGCCATTATCAATGTCGAACGACCCAAAGCCGGGCCATCTTCAATCATGCCGAACCACCATCGAGGCCGAGCCACCTGTGACCGAACCATCCAAAATGCCGAGCGACCTTCGCCTCATCAATGCCGAGCCGTCCACCAATGCCGGGCAACTTCCAATGCCGAGTGAGGTATGATACCGAAAGACATCTAATGTCGGGAGACTTTCAATGCCGAGCGAGACAATGCCAAACGACATCCAATGCCAGGCGACTTTCAATGTCGAGCGAGGTACGATGCCGGACGACATCCAATGCCGAGTGACAATGCCGAGCCACAACCAGTCGACCTTCCTGAACTTCCATACCTTGACCGGACATTACCATGCCGAACGGCCTAGCCACAAGGTCGGAATCCAAACACTTCGAACCACTTCATTCCAACCGAACGACCTATCATCTATCCAATTGAACATCATCCATTTGAACCAAAACCATCATATTTCAGCCTCGATAGTTGTGAAGCTAGTTAGGTTGAATCCGCCTGCCTATGGCTTTGACAAAAGGCGGGTTAACACTTTTTCCCCCAAAACATGCCTTGCTATTGGAAGGTGTGTTTTGAATAGTTCCGAATCTGATATCAAAAGTCCATAGCCACATCATCCAAGTGCATCGTTCTTGACTGCTTTAAGTCGGTGTCTGATTCCAAGTTCAGTAACCAAGGCCTTAGCCAATTCCATATCCATCTGAACTCGACAACCGAGTCCTAATCTATCCTTATCCAATAACCAATAACCAATAACCGAATCCAAGACCTCTCACGGTCGATATCTGAATCCGTAACCTCTCCGGGTTCTTGCTAAGCGCAATCCACACCTGACGACCTTGGTCCAGTGTCTCTGGACGTTGAGTTATTACCATGGCTTAAGTCCTAAGCCGAATCTTGGTCGCTCTGGACCCTTGTCGAGCATAGTCCATACTCGACGACCTGAAGTAGTAACCGATAATATGGGCCTAAGTCCTAGGCCAAATCCTGGTCTCTCCAGACCCTTGCCGAGCATAGTCCATACCCGATGACCTGAATAAGTCGATTTGCCGTGCTTGGACAAAGCGACTTACCCCTTGCCGGGTATAATCCATACTTGACGACCATTTATCAAAAACCAGATAAAAATAAAATCAAAATTCAATCCAAAATCCAAATCAAATTGGGAAACCAAAAATCCATATCTGAAATCAAAACCAACATCCAAACACGAAATAGTCATCCAAACAAAAATCCAAATCAGGAAACAAACAGAATCAGGAGTTCAAACCAAACTCTAAAATAAAACCAGAAAAACGAGAGTCCAATCCAAAAACAAAAAACGAAAAATAGATTTCACAAAACATAGCATCGCGGTTTATCATCATTCAGAGCATGCTTAGGGGACATCTCCATCCCCGTACATGAGTAAATGACTTGGCCGTTTGCCCATGGTTTGCTACTTATTTCATAATGTCCCAGTCAATTGATAACTAATCGACCATTATTCCTGGGCCTCGCACCATATTGTTTAAGGTCGACGGTGGTCGCTTCTGCTCCACCGCTACATTCTGAGCCCCGACATACTGTCACAACTGTCCATTCCTTACATGCTCCATAACTATGTCCTTTAAATGCCTGCAGCTGTTGGTATCATGTCCGTCCAAATCATGGAAGAGACAGTGTCTTCCTGATGCTCTTTCACGTTTTAAGGGTTCTCTTCTAGCTGGCCTTCAGTTAGGAAGGCGATTCCAAGTCTCCAAATAAATCTGTTCCAACGTCTCGTTCAATCCTGTATAGGGGGAGTATTTTGGCTCTCTCCACCGCTTCCTAGCTTTTCCTAATTCGTCATCCAGCTTCTTTTTCCTTTATCTTTATATTTTTCCAAGCCTCCGCTTGATGGCCCTCCATCCTCAACCATGTTCACCTCTTTTAACTTTATATCTGAGCATGCATCTTCCTGCCGAAGGAATCTCTCAGCTTCGTGAAAGAATTCCTCGAGATCCATTGGTGGGTCCGTAAAAAAGATACCTTGAAATCTGAATTCTCTTTGACCCCTGACACTGCTGCCATTAAGACCATCGATGGATCCGGTCGATCCACCGAAGCAACCTCTGCACTGAACCGAGTTAAGAAAGCTCTAAGTGATTCCTCTGTCCTTTGCTTTACCGATGTTAGCGTCATTACATTCTTTGGCCTTTTGATATGAACCCAAAATTGCTTCAGAAGTTTGTCCACCAATTCTGTCCATGTCCTAATAGATCCTTCCTCTAGTTTCCTGAACCACATTGCAGCTATATCCGTTAAGTACAGAGGGAAACATCGGGCCATAACTTCCTCCGATGCCCCCCAGCACTTCCATGTGTCTTATGTATCTGATCAAGTGATCAGTTAGATCAGCCTTGCCGTTGTATATCTCCACGTTAGGCAGCTTAAACTCTGGTGGATTCCGAGCTATCCTAATTTCATGAGTAAACGGATTCCTGTTTACTCCTTCCAGATCTCTATTGGTCAAACCTCCGCACATAATTTGCCTGATAATCTCAACCAATCCAACATTGTCGATCAAGGGTTGCCCCTCAAGTCCCCGAGGGAATTCTGGTACATACTATTCATCTCGCGCTTCTACATTCCTGCCAGCATCCTGTTGTGTGGTGTTAGATGGAATTCCTCCATGAACTGGTTCAGCATTACCTGGTGGTGTGCTCCCGAGTCTAGGTCCATCCAGATTGTTAGTTGTCTATTGATTGGGAGTTTCCCCTTGCTGAATCACTCCATCCGCCTGCTGGTTGTGTTCCTCTGGTCAAGTTCCAAGAACTTGAGCACCTGCAATTCCCGATTGTCCAGATTACCTAAGAAGAGCCTGCATCATCTTCTTTTGTTGTTTCATCATCTGCTGCTGCATAGAATTCATCATATCCTGCATCTCGTCTCGAGTTATGTAGATGGATGCATGATCCTCTCCAGATCTAGAAGATGCCGCTTGACTTCCTTCCTGATTGCTCCTTTCCGTAGCTTGCTTCCTTATTGGTGGTCTAGCCATTGCTTTCTAAAATTCAAGTTCTTAAGCTTTTCAATCCAGAATCCCTGAGTGCTAGCTTTCTCAGTGAAAGCACCAAAATGTTAGCGCAAAAAATGGTCACTAACACCCAAATCCAGATGAAAGCACCAAGTACCAGTCACAACTTACAGATAGATTGAATGTAGAGAATATAAATATGAGGAACAGTAAAAATTAAAATGAAAGCAATAAGTAAAAACATATTTTATAGTGGTTCGGCTAACTCCAGCCTACGTCCACTCCAGAAGTTTTCTTTTTATTGCTGTAATAGTCGATCACGGTTACAATCCAAAGTTTAACAATGGCTGAGTACCTTAACCTTAGAGAAGAGAAAGTCAGAGAGCCGAAAGAAGATCCTTTTTCTGAATCCCATACGCTGTATTTATGAGCAAATCCTGAGTTGTTGGGCTTCTCAAGTGATACAGGCCTATTAAGGCTTCGGCCGAGTTCACACCCTCCACTTCAACCGATCCCAAGTCCTCCACAGGCCAACCCGAAGTAACCATGGTACTGACTTGAAGTGACTTGTTCCATGACTCGAAGTAACATGACCTACCTTCAAGTGCCGAACCACCCAAATGACGAGCGACATCTACCAACCTACCTAGGCCGAGCCGTTATCAATTCCGAACGACCCAAATGCCGGCCCATCTTCAATCATGCCAAACCACCATCGAGGCCGAGCCACCTGTGACCGAACCATCCAAAATGTCGAGCGACCAAAGATACCGAGCGACCTTCGCCTCAATAATGCCGAGTCGTCCACCAATGCTGGGCGACTTCCAATGCCGAGCGAGGTATGATGCCGAACGACATCCAATGCCGGAAGACTTTCAATGCCGAGCGAGGTATGATGCCGAACGATATCCAATGCCGGGAGACTTTCAATGCCGAGCGAGGTACGATGCCGAACGACATCCAATGCCGGGAGACTTTCAATGCCGAGCGAGGTACGATGCCGAACTACATCCAATGCCAAGTGACAATGCCGAGCCACAACAAATCGACCTTCCTGAACTTCCATACCTCGACTGGACATTGCCATGCCGAACGGCCGAGCCACAAGGTCGGAATCGGAACACTTTGAACCACTTCATTCCGATCGAACGACCTATCATCTATCCAATTGAACATCATCCATTTGAACCAAAACCATCATATTTCAGCCTCGATAGTCGTGAAGCTAGTTAGGTTGAATCCGCCTGGCTATGGCTTTGACAAAAGGCAGGTTAACATTACCAACTTCAAACTAATTTACCAAACTAAAATAAAATAAAATAAAATCCACATAGCAGACTTCAAGCTGCTACTAGTTGATCAGTTCGACCATATCATTTATTGTTGCACTTAGATTTTCATCATTTGAAAATAAAACTAGGGCTAAGTCGGTTTGGCGTAAGATTCATGTTCCTAAAATGGCTATATGTTTATACGAAGTATTAAAAAAATGGCTATATGTTCCCAAAATGGCTAACCCTCAGATTTTGATCTAAAGGATTTAAAGAAAACCCTAGTGGGTAAAATTGTAAAAGCAACAAAAAGTTGAAGTTTCAAACTTTGCGATGTTGGACCATCAACGGTGTTGTATTACTAACTTTCATTCTTAAAAAGCTAAATGCCCACGATGGTTTAGACATAGTGTTAGTGTTATTAGCCTATGAAGCAATATGAACTGACATCCATCCAAACACAGTCTGCAACATGTACGATTTTAGCTAAAAACAGATTTTGGTACCATATGTGATGATCTGCATCTGCAAGGATAATAGATAGAGTCTCTAATTTGCTCATCTTTGCTCACTGAAGCCTAGTTGTGATCTTTTGTTCAACAAAAGGTTTGGACATTGTTTAAAGTGAAAGCATAATGGACGTCTATTCCAGTGTCAAACTTTGTGATGTTTGACTGTTATTTTCCATGACTGTTACAATGGTATTAGTGATGCACAATTGTCTGTTTACCCTGATGAAAATGTGTTATGTGTCATAGATATGCTTCTAAAATATAGCAACAACGGGAGTGAAATGGCAACTTTAGAGATAATAGGTATCCTGTAGAAGCCAGAACTACATTGATTTTGCTTGAAAGGTCTTTATGAGATAGAACTTATAGTATAAAGAATTAAAAAGCAATGAAAAGGTAAACTGATGTCAGCAGACTAATTTGCTGTATTGAGGCTAAATGGTTTCCAAAATGAATTGATTTTGGACATTATGGAGAAGCTCAATACTTACTGTGTTAGAATTTGATTCAGAGAGAAAGAGAGAGATTAAACGTAAAACCATTAGAAGACTACATTGTTATTAATTAAAAGATGAGAAATACAAGGCTAAAAATTGATAATAAAATAACAAACTACTCCTAAACTTAAGCCACTAAGATAACCACAACACCACTTCTACCACAAAAATAGCATGCATGTGTTGACTTCTTCTTAAACATGTGCTAACTCTAACACCCTCCCTTAAACTAGATGTGCTAACATCCAGTTTACAAAGCAATGAACTGCGCTACTCAATTTCTTCATCGTCGTGCATAGACGAACTCGATCACAACTTTCATCTCTAGCTGGTTGGACATGCTCAACTGTTTCACATTGATTGGTACTTTAACCATCAACGAATACTCTTGGTTTCCTCTTAGGGATCCACTGACCTCTTCATTCGGGTCGTCCCTTGTATTGTCATCTCCACAACAAGTGAGAACCGCAGCTCTTCTTCCTTACTTGTTGGATGACACAAAACCAAGTCTTCCTCACTCAACCTACTTCACATGTAGGCATGCTCTTCAAACAGTTCTCTATTGAGTACTCCACAAATGTCCAACCCCATAACCGACGGTCTACCATTCGTCGTCTTCATCTTCTACTCTAATACCACATGCACCCATCACTTCACTGCAACTGCCACATCTCATAGTGCACTTTTCATACACTCATCACATTACCTACCCGAAGTCGCAATCCAACTCAACTTCAACTGGGTCATTCAGCTAACTCTCAGCTGCATTTCCGACGCCAACTCACTTCCATCATTGATTCTCTTTCACCACCACATCAACATCATCCCTTTAGCATCTCCTCTTCAAACCCAGCACTGCAACAACAACTCCTCTTTTCCTAAACACTGCATCTACTCCATCTCCTCATTATCTTCTGCCTGAAAGACCTTCCTCCTTCACCTTTCACAAAATAAAACCACACACTTCTCCATCAACATACAGTGCATTTTCTCCAAACCATTAAGAACATCACTGCCTACAACCTAGCAGCTTGCACACACCTTTCTTTTGCAATAACATCCTACACAAACAATTGCAAAGTCTTCCACCTGCACATCGCAATATCATCAACATCCTACCATCAATAGCTGCAATTCAACTTTTCCCCAACATTCACATATACTCCATCAAACTGCAATCTCTAACCCGCCTGAAGCACATACTTATACAACATACTCACCAAAGCACTGCAATACATCACAAACTTCACCCTTACTCCTGCCTCTGCCTCATCAAAAACCATACAAGTTGCTGTCAAAACATACCTGATACATCACCTCCCCTGCTCAACCAATTCCAACCTTCAGCCAGTTGCCATCACCAAAATTCACACTCCACTGCCAAATTCACAACATACAACTCCACTTCGACACCAACTCACTATCACCCATCCTCTACACACCACCACCTTATACTTGCATTACCGAAACACTTTCACATACCCTCTGTCAACATCCTACAACTCCAAGAACAACCACAATCGAACACTGCTACCCATCACGCTGCAATCAAACAACCAAAACATCAATCGAACAAACTTCTCCCTCCTCCTACTGCATGTTCATCTCCACTGCCAATTACCTTGCCAATGAACTAGAGCAGTAACCACTGAAAACTGTCACATAGCTGCCCACCATCAACTGATCATTGCACTACATCCATTCAAACTTACCCCTGAAAACAACCCAGCAACTTGTCTGCCTACCTCCACTGCCAGAATACAAACAACAACCAACCACTTCAGCTCAACCCTCCGACCACTCAAATCATTCAAATTCATAACACATCCATTCAACTGACCTTCATAACAACTGAGACTCCTCCGACAACTCATCACTACACCATTGCATACACTTCCTTTCCCCCCGACTTCCCTTCACTACCATACTCAAACCATACAACATATCACATAACTGTCGCATCTCCTCTGCCAATAGTGCATCACCAATACCTGTTGCCTGAACCACTTGTCGAACCCCACTCTACACAGCTTTCCTCCTAACAACCATCTTCACCATCGAACCTGACCCCCTCTAATCAAACTTCATAAGCAACATCCATCGCCTGAAACCAAGTCCTCATCACACCACCATCACAGTTCCTAAACCAGTCCACATTCACACTGGCACACAACCGAAACTGCAGTTATACCACTTTTATTGCCACTTCCAAGCTCCTCCATCGTTTCAATAATCCACAACACTATAAACACTCACCATTGTCCATACGTTTCTGCTGCACTGTCATCTATCAACCCCAAATTGTCTTCACCACTAGAAATACCGCCTGAACCAACATTTCAACAAATTCTGCTTTTCCTCTTCATCCCTCTACTGCCCATCACAAAAGTAACTGCCCATACATACTCCATTCACAACAAGTCTTTCACATTACTAACCACTTGATCGCTTCAATTCACTAACCTCTTGCACTTGCCTGATACAACACAACATCTTCTTAACCCTTCACTAATACAACCACTGCTGCAAACCACTACTGTGCTACTGCCCGAACAAGCTTCTGACCAAAACACTTCTGCAATACAATACAGCAACAACCCAAAACTGTGCATCGACCATCAACATAACACTGTCTCGCACAATTTCATACTTGAACGACACCAAAACAGCAACCAGAGACTAATCTCAGATCAACAACTGCAACTTCGAATGTCTCACACCCGAACCGCCTTCCATCCAAATTCCATTTCTTACATCAACAACGATTGTTGAATCGAACCTCATCACTTTAACCTAATCGCCGAATCTCCCCAAACAGCCGCCGCCCTCAACACAATCACGACATCATCGCGATCGATCCAGGGTGTTGATTTGATTTTTGGACAGAAGATTTTGTTTGAGGCTAATTTTCTTTCGGGATTTTTTTTCTTAACTCTCGCTCACTAGTTTTTTTTTAATCTCCTCTCAATAACTCCTCTCTTTTGCCTAGCTCTGATACCATGTTAGAATTTGATTCAGAGAGAAAGAGAGAGATTAAACGTAAAACCATTAGAAGACTACATTGTTATTACTTAAAAGATGAGAAATACAAGGCTATAAATTGATAATAAAATAACAAACTACTCCTAAACTTAAGCCACTAAGATAACCACAACACCGCTTCTACCACAAAAATAGCATGTATGTGTTGACTTCTTCTTAAACATGTGCTAACTCTAACATACTATACATGTGCAAATAAAGTGTGTGACAAAATGGATTTACTTAAACTTGCCTCCTATCTGATGTCTGTGAGGTAACAAGTACTAAATTTGAAACGTTAAAAGCCGGAACCTTATTGGTGACCAAAGTTTTTTAGTTAGAACTCCAATCCTTTGAGCATTTGATGAGAACATATTTCAAAAGATGAAATGTGTCTCTTTTGATGAAAGTGAACGGTAAATTTTAATAAGAAAATCAACAGTTCATGAAAATTACAAAGAAAACGGATAGAGGCACAGTCATTTAGAAGTACACCTAACGTTAAGACATTACCCAGAAAAACATCCTGATTCCTGATAAAGATAGGAAGATGAAAAAAAAACATGGCCTATAAATATAATGTTGACCAAATCTGGTACAGCGGAGAATATATACCTACATGACTACATCCTCCGCCTTTTTTGACAATATACCAAATTACCCTTCGTGTTGATAACGTGTTATAAAGACATTAAAGAAAGAGGAAGAAAATATTTTTTTCACTACCAAGATTAATCATACATTTTCATTACATTAGTACTTTAATATAAAGGCCTAGGAGCGTGAGATAGAACTAATCACACGATGTGAAACTAAATACAAAATACCATATAACATATTCACTATTTATATTTACATATATTATAACATTTTCTCTAATTTGATTTTTTTCCCTCTAATTTAGAGTTAAGGTTTTTAGGCATACGGAAGAAGTTGCAAAATAAATTAATTTCTGAGACAACAAGTTTATTTTAGCCTCAATGACACTTTATAGCGTAAACAGAAATTGAGAGTTGCATCTATCGTTCTGTGATTTGCAATATAAAGTGTCATTCAGACTAAAAAAATAAACTTGTCGTCACTCAGACGATTTTTTTTCCAACTTCTTCCTTTTGCCCATTTTCCTTTTTTTTTAACCCCTTTTTTTGTAAGCAATTTAAAGATGTTATAATACAAATATTTTTTAGGGTTGAACCCACCAAATTCATGAATTGAAACAAAATCACTGGTTTAACATTAAAAAAAAGAGGGGGGAGGGGGGGGGGGGGGGGGGGGGGAAGGTTTGGTTTTGTGAAGAACCCAGCCTAAAAGAAAGAAAACGCAGTTCACATATTTTTTTTCCAAAGCCACATCTCCTTTCCATACCGCAGCCACATAGCACCAGCATGCAAATTCGCCAGCTGTCCACGTCACATTTCACACGTGTCGCCTCATTCTCTACTCCTATTCCCTTATATACCTGCTCCCTGCTCCCCTTCCAACAAACATATAATAATAATAACACCCACAAACTATATTATAATCCATGAAATCATCCATTTAAAAAAAAGAAAAAAATTCGACCAGTTTTAAAAAGAAGCAACAATGACGACTCCTCCACCTCCGACCCACTGCATCACCCACTGCATCGCCGAAGCCACTGGCGAGTCCTCCAAAGCGGGAGCCAAAAAGAAGAAATGCTGCCCATTACGTAAAGCCAGAAAAGGCTGCATGAAGGGCAAAGGAGGACCCGAGAACGCCTCCTGCCCGTACAGGGGGGTTCGCCAGCGGACCTGGGGCAAATGGGTGGCCGAGATTCGCGAGCCCAACCGAGGGGCCCGTCTCTGGCTGGGCACCTACCACACAGCCTACGAGGCAGCCCAGGCCTACGACGCTTCCGCCCGCGCCCTCTACGGGGAGTGCGCCCGCCTTAATCTCACTCCCAACCCGGTACCCGCCCCGGCTCCCACCCCTGCACCAGCCCCGGTACCCGCCCCGGCTCCCGCCCCTGCACCAGCCCCGGTGCCCTCCCCGGTGCCTGCGCCAGTTGTGCCAGTACCTTCCCCCATGAGCATTGACCAGAATATCCCCAGCCCTGGAACTGGTTCTACTGGAGGCTTCTACTTGGACGCGCTGGATGAGTATGTGATGAACTTGCCAAGGGCGGAGGATTTTGGATTGAGCTGGTTCGAGGATATCCTAAACCCGTATGTTGGCGGGTTCGGGTGCAACGAGGATGATCAGCTGAAGCTTGATGGGCTCGACGCTTATGATAACTGGTTTTGGGACATATGAAAGAAAATGTGGGTGCATGCATGCATGCATTATGCGTGTGTGTTTGTGTTGTGCAGGTAATGTTTTCGTACATCTTATATATGGTATATGAGTTCGTCGTCCTAGGCTATAATGTTAAGTTATAAAAATGGACAAAAATAATACATATAGGCCGTTGTGTTTGTTAATTATGGTATAATGTGATGTATACTGTATGTTTAAAGTTGTTGTGTTGTGGTATATGCATAAGAAATTCCATTTATTCTATTAAATATTCATCGAGCCCATTTTATAGGTGAGAAATCAGAAAATTGAAGGGGATGTGTGGTTGTGGGTGGGGTGGCGGGGTGCTATAATTATTATCTTACGATTCGCGCGAAATATCGTAGCTTGGTTGTTTTCTGATTTCTTTTATATTATGATTTATGAAATTGTTTTTATTTAGAAGATTGGTACTTTATTTACAAAGTAAGTAGGTACCAAAATAACTAAAACCACCTAAATATTTTTTACTACTTATAAGGGTAGGCTACTTATTATCAAGCAACTTAATAATTACAAGACATTATTTCTTTCTACAATACTTAATTTCACGAAGTTAGATTTGATGTAGCTATAGCGGTTGCAAGAAAGTACCCATTGACATCCACATCTAGAAAAACCATAATCAAAATTTTCTTCATGGAGGAGCTTGCAGCAAGTCGGGGAGAAAGTACCACGTTTATGGACTATGACTTGTTCAAATGCCTCGAAAATGCGTTTCTACTAACTTATTTGCTCATTTATGAACTTAGATTTGCTTAATAAGCTTTTAATATCCATTAATTAGTTTTAACCGAAGAGTCATTGAAATGGATTTTGACTGAAAAACTATGCCGTTTCTCTTTTGCCACAAGTGTCCGACCATCGTTGCTAACGAGTCTATGATATCCTTGATTATACTCTTCAGTTGATAATTGTTTTTTATATGTTCAATGATTTCATTTAGTTCCTTATTGTTGTGACTTTATACATAAGACACCCTTCAATCTTGTTCCAAATGTAACTCGAGTATTTACACCTGAAAATAGACATGAATTAAGCAGATTATTCTTAGAATTACACAAATGGCATTTGAACTCACTTACACCGAACCATTGATTTAGTCTGTCTTTTGTTGGAAAGCGATTTATTTTTGCAAAGTATGTGGTCATTCACGTTTTTGGCGAACAACAATGGTCCCATATGCGTTTGTGCCAGTTTCGTGTTTCAGTTTTAATTCAAATGGTTTTCCTTGCTGATTTTAAAGTAAAATTCTCTTTATTGGGACCAACTGTCTGTAGTCTGAATCCTTGTCATTGTGAATTTGAATTTTCTAGGTCTGATTGTATATGCTCCTTGGTAAATTAATATAACAAAATCGCATTCTTCATTTTTAACTATATAATCGATAGTCTGATAATGAGTATTAAACAATGTCTTATATGACCAACTAAGAATGTTAGTCATGGATTGGTCATTAATTCAAGTGTTCTTCCATAGATTGGTGCTTCTACCATAAATAATATGTTTTTTAATTAATTGCATGCCTATGTGACTTGTTGTAGAAATTTCCAAGTATATGAAGAATTAAAGAACTGGTATCAAAATTCAAGGTCCAGAAATTTCTACTTTTACTATACTTGTCATGCATCCATGTATCCCATAGAGGTCCGGGGGGTGGTTGGGGGTTTATAATTATTATCTGATTGTTCGCATGAAATACCTGAGCACGGTTGTTTCCCGAATTCTTTTATATTATGGTTTATGAAATCAATAATACAAAGAAAGCAGCTACCAAAATAAGTAAACTGTCTAGAATTTTTTTGTTACTCATAAGGGAAGGCCACTCATAATCATGTCCCTTAATAATTACAACACATTATTTCTGTCCACATTACATAATTTCTCCGACCATTAGAGAAGTTTGATTTGATGTAGCTACAGAGGTTGCAAAAAAATACTCATCAACCTTCAGATCTAGAAAAACTTTAGCCAAAATTTTCTTCCCGAAGGAGCAAGCATCATGCTAGGGGAAGAAGTACCAAGTTCATCAAATTTGATTTTTTCAACAGCCTCAAAAATACGATTTTCCTTACTTGTTTGCTCATTTATGAATTTGGATTTGCTAAATAAGATTTTAGTATTCATTAAAATTAGTTTTAATCGAAGAGTCATTGACATGGATTTCAACTGGAAAACTCTAATGTTTCTCTCCCGCCATAAATGTCCTACCATCACTGCTAATGGGATGTCTATGATATCCTTAATTATACTTTTCAGTTGATAATTACTTTATTTTTGGTTCAAAGATTTCATTTAGTTCCTTGTTGTTATGACTCTATATACTAAGTCACCCTTCAACCTTGTTCCATATGTAATTCAAGTATTTACAACTGAAAATAAGCGTGAATTAAGTAGATTATCCTTAGATTACACAAATGGCATTTGAGCTCACGTACACCGAAACATGGATTTAGTCCGCCTTTTGTTGGAAAGTGATTTATCTTTTGCAAAGAATATAATCATTCACGTTTTTGGTCAATAACAATGGTCGTATATGCATTTGTGCCATTTTTGTGTTTCAATTTTAATTCAAATGGCTTTCCATGCTAATTTTAAAGTAAAATTCCCATCGTTAGAAACCAATTGCATATAGTCTGGATTCTTGTCATTGTGAATTTTAATTTGCTAGATCTGATTGCTTATGTTCCTTGGTAAATTAATATAATAAAATCGCATTCTTTATTTTTAACTATGTAGTCAATTGTCCGATTACGAGTATTAAACAATGTATTGTATGACTAACCAAGAATGTTAGTCATGTATTATGCATTAATTCAAGTATCCTTTCATAGATTGGTGCTTCTACCATCAATAATATGTTTTTAATTAATGGCTTGCCAGTGTTACTTATTGTAGAAACTTCCAATTATATGAAGAATTGTTATCAAAATTCATGGTCTAGAAATTTTTATTGTACTATACTTGTCAAGCGTCCATGTATACCATAGAGGTATGGGCTATAATTGTTATCTCACGATTCGCATGAAATACCTGAGTATGGTTGTTTCCTAAATTATTTTATATTATGGACTATGAAATTATAGATGATTGGTACTTATTTACAAAAGAAAAGTTGAACACAAAGTAAGCAGCTACCAAAATATGTAAACTGTCTAGAATTTTTTTTACTACTCTTAGGGAAAGGCCACTCATGGTCACATCACTTAATAATTACAATGCATTATTTCTTTCCATACTACTTAATTTCACAGGTTATTCGAGCGGCTAGATTTTATGTAGTTATAGCAGTTGCAAGAAAATACTCATCAACCTTCAAATCTAGAAATGTCTTAGCCAAATTTTTTTCATGGAGGGGCATGCATCAAGCCAGAGGAAGATCAAGCACCACGACTATGACTTGTTCAAAGTCTCGAAAATACAATTTCATGAATTTTTTTCCATTTATGAATTCAGACAATTTGCTTAATAAGCTTTTAATATCCATTAAAATTAGTCTTAATCGAAGAGTCGTTGACTAGATTTTGATTGGAAAACTCCTCCATTTCTCTCCTGCCACAAGTGTCTTACCATTGTTGCTAATGAGATGTCTATGAATCCTTAATTATACTCTTCAACTAATAATTATTTTATTATATGTTCAATTATTTCATTTAGTTCCCCGTTGTCGCAACTCTATATATTATGACACCCTTCAATCATGTTCCGTATGTAACTCGAGTATTTACACCTGCAAATAAGCGTGAATTATGCATATTATTCTTGGAATTATAAAAAGGGCATTTAAGCTCACTTGCACTGAACCATTGATTTAGTCTGTCATTTGTTGAAAATCAATTATTTTTGCAGAGTATGTAGTCATTCATGTTTTGGTGAACAATAATGGTCCCATTTGTGTTTCTGCCATTTACATGTTTCAGTTTTAATTCAAAAGGCTTTCCATGTTGATTTTAAAGTAAAATTCCCATTATTTGGGACTAATTACATAATATGAATCATTGTCATTGTGAGTTTTAATTTGCTAGATCTGATGGCGTATGTTCCTTGGTAAATTAATATAAGAAAATCGCTTTCTCCATTTTTTAACTTTGTAGTCGATTATTTAATTATGAGTATTAAACAATGCCATGTATGACCAACCAAGAATGTTAGTCGTGGATTGACCATTAATTCAAGTATCCTCCCGTATATTGGTGCTTCTACCACCAATAACATGTCTTTTAATTAATGGATTGCCTATATGACTTGTTTTACAAATTTCCAAGTATATGAAGCATTGAAGAACTATTATCAAAATTCAAGGTCTAGAAATTTTTATTTTTACTATACTTGTCATGCGTCCATGTATCCAATAGAGGTGGGGGGCTATAATTGTTATCTCATGATTCACATGAAATACCGAGTATGGTTGTTTTTTGAGTTCTTTTATATTATGGTTTATTAAATTATTTTTATTTTGAAGATTAGTACTTTATTTACAATAGAAAAGTGGAATACAAAGTACGTAGCTACCAAAATAAGTAAACCGCCTAGAAACTATTTACTACTCATAAGGGTAGGCTACTCATAATCATTCCACTTAATAATTACAACACATTGCTTCTTTCTACATTAATTAATTTCACCCGCTATTAGAGAAGTTAGATATAATGTAGTTATAGCGGTTGCATGAAAATGCCCGTCAACTTCCAGATCTGGAAAAATCTTAATCAAAATTTTCTTTATAGAGGAGCATGCATCACGCCAAAGGAAGAAGCACCATGTTTACCTACTATGACTTGTTCAAAAGCCTTAAAAATATGATTTTTCTGACTTATTTACTTATTTATGAATTTACACCAGACCATTGATTTAGTCTATCTTTGCTGGAAAGCAATTTATTTTTGCAAAGTATGTAGTCATTAACATTTTTGGTGAACAATAATGATCCCATATGCGTTTATCCATATTCGTGTTGTAGTTTTAACTATAATGACTTTCCATGCTTAATTTAAAGCAAAATTCCCATTATTAGGGACCATTGCCCATAGTCTGAATCCTTATCATTGTGAATTTTAATTTGCTTGATCTGATTGCATATGCTCCTTGGTAAATTAATATAATAAAATCACATTCTCCATTATTAATTATTTAGCTTATTGTCTAGTTATAAGTATTAAACAATGTGATGTACAATTAACCAAGAATGTTAGTCATGGATTGACCATTAATCCAAGTGTCCTACCATAGGCTAGTGCTTCTACCATTAATAATATGCCTTTTAATTAATTGCTTGTCTATATGACTTATTGTAGATTTTCAAGTATATGAAGCATTGTTATCAAAATTTAAGGTCAATAAAATTTTATTTTACAATATTTATCATGTGTCCATGTATCACATGGAGTGTCTTTTATTGAAATTTCCAAAGAAGTTTAATTGCATATGCTTATTCTATATCTTTTAATCTACTTAGACCCATACCCCTTCACCTTTTGGCCTGTAAACTAGGTCTCAATTTATCTTGTGGGCTCTAACTTTCCATAAGAAATTAATACAAATTTGCTTAATTATGCTTAATCTTGTTTTGGAATTTGACATATTTGCATACTGAACCAAAAGATTGGAAAGATTAATGACATTATAACTCTAGTCGCCCACTTGTATTAATTTAGTACTCCATGAATCTATTCTTTTATTAATTTTATCTATTAAGTAAACAAAATCCTTTGTTTTCATTTGTTAGATGAGAGATTAGAAGGGCGACACTTTAAACTAAAATAAACATTTTTTTTCTATTTTTTTCTACTAATTTTATCCATTAAGTAAACCAAAGTATTTAACTAGAAGGGCGACACTTTGAACATTAATGATTTGCAACACTTAAGCCTTATTAATCACACCTTTATTAAATATATATTTTTGTTTTTTGTGTGATAATAATTGATGTTGCATTCCGTTCTCGTTCTGTCATAGACTACATGATAGGGTTTTTTTACTGTGAACATTTTCTTTTGCAAAATTTATATATCACCGATATATACTAAATGATTCATTAGTGGTCAAGAATTATACACAAGGTCAATATTTTTCGAAATATGCTCAATCTCTAACTTAATGGACAGATACTCCATGGCGATGGAAAATAGATAAGGAGATAATGGATTCTTATCCAATGCCTCTGTTTCTATATGTAAACCCATAAGGAGTTCCATTAATGATGATAGAAAACGTGCATGTAGAAATTCACTTGTAGATAAGGGAAAGTATATGAGAGGGAAGTCCATTGTGTGCATCATATGAATTGTGAACTCTCTGTCGACCTTGTTATAAGCTTTTGAGCGATCAACCTTAATGCACATACTATTGCTTGATCTCCTATTAAAGCTTTTGGTTATTTCATAAGCTATTAGGAACTATTATGAAACATCAACCTTGGAAAAAAGCATTTCTGACTGTGAGATATTATTCATTCATCAACTTTCATCCAGTTGAAAATTATATTAGTTAAAATTTTATAAATTACATTACAACATGAAATAGGCCTAAAATTAGTTATACTGTTCATAGTAGGGGATTTTGGCACTATAGTAATAAAAGCATGGTTTATTTCTTAGGGGATTTGGGCTACAAGATCCTACTAGTAATTAAAATGGACAAAAAGCCATCATATTAAATTTATCAAAATTAGGTCCCTACCTCCTTTTCGAAGAGGTAACCAATACGTCGTATATAAAAACTACCATATCTCAATTATTAATTTTCTTCTTCATATCGTTTATCTCCATTATTCACTTTTTATTCTACAAGTTAAGTCGACAATCCTTGTAATAATATGATCTGATCAAATATAGATCTAATTCAAGTTTGAAATCAGGTGAAATTACCAAATATATCGAATAATGTTTATTTTTCATTTTCATAATATATACTAATTCAAATTTATTTTTATTAGTTGATAAAAAAATGATTATGGATTTAAATGAACTTCCATTACAAGAGTCAGCATCTTTAGATGAATCCAGTTGTTCAGTGTATTTGGTGGATTTAAATCGACTTCCAACTATTGTAGAAGTCCCTAGTTCAAATAGGTATTTCTATTAGTTTTTAAATATTCAAATTATACAATAACACTATTAACTGCATTATGAATATGGATTTTTATCAACTATACATTTTGCTACGTTATATTTATGCAGTCATCTTTGTTTATTTATATTTGACCGCATTATGGTTTAACATACTTATGCGGTAAATTATGTAATTATTAAGAAATTATTTAGCGGGATTATGTTTATGCAGTAATATAATATTAATACAAATATATTAATATTTAATTATACTTAACTGCATTATGCGTATGTAGTAATATAAGTAATTCAAATAAGAAATAATTATAATGCATAAATTATTCACATATTACGGTTTCTAAGCTAAATTTTTTAACCACATCATCTTTGTGCAGTTAATTTATTTATGCATTTATCTCAATCTTCTATAAGTTTAAAGATATTTAAAATATAAACTGCTTTATACTTATGCAGTAAAATTAAAGTTTCTATAATATAGTTTTAACTACATTAAATACATAAATTTTATACAATTAATTATGATATTTTATGTTAAATTATAATTAACTAATATGTTTTTTTGTATAATTATAGATCACATACACCTTTTATTCTTTTTTGTTCTATATTCAAAAGAAACTGTTATGGTGTTCGTCTTTTCTAAGATTCAACATTGAATTTGGTGAGAAAACTAATATTTTCAAAATGGAAAAATATTTGATCTATACAATGGGATTTATCTTATATTAATGATAAACAAAAGAGAAACATTAAATTAGATTTTGATTTGCAAGCCTTATTGTGCATTTTGCTTTCAACAAAGTAGATTCTCTTGTTATCAATATTGATGTAAAAGGTATATCATCATCTGTTTTCAATACAACTACTTCCACTTCAAGTAATTATAAAGAAGGTGCTAGTTCTAAAGCAGGTTGTTCTGATGATAATAGTAGTGGACTGCTAAATATTCTTAGAATCGATCGCAGCAGTCCAATAGTACAGTTAACAGGAGTTGGGCAATGTTTTAGTAGCGTTAAAGATTTTAGAAACAAATTAATACTATATCAACTTGTAAATGGATACAAGCTTAAAAACATCAAAAATGACAAGAAGCGTGTTACTGCAAAATGTACTCAACCTGATTTCAAATTCAGAATTCATGCATCTTGTCCATTTACAAATCCAAAAAGTATCATTGTTAAAACGATGAACAGTGTTCATACATGTATTGCTGGAGTTGTTGATGTAAATGATCCTCCAATACCAAGCAAATTTGTCAAAGAATTAGTGATGAGTTATATTCGTTCTAATCCCTCGATGAAAACTAGAGATGTAATTAATCAATATAATTCTGAATTCAAGATTATACTTAGCTACTATTATGCTTGTACAGGAAAATTTCTAGCGATTAAAGAGCTACATGGAACTTCAAATTTATCGTATCATCATTTAGTAGAATATATTAATTCAGTAAAGACAACAAATCTGAGAAGCATAACTGTTTTGGAAGGTAATCTATTTACTGGAAATTTTGAATGAGTATTCATCGACTTAGAAGCTTGTTCTTTAGGTTTCAAGTACTGCCTTCCTATTATAGTTGTAGGCGCAACTTTTATGAAAGGAAAAACTCTGGGATGTTTAATATCAGCATCAGCAAAAGACGAAAATGAAGGCGAACAATTTTTTTTTATAGAAAAGCCGTCCTCTGAACCAAGTCCCATAACTTTCAAACAACTTTGATATACTTGTATTCAAAGCTTTGTACTTGTAATCGGATCGGAAAAGGAGAATAACATATAAAGTGGACGTAGGCACATTCTGGCCGAACCACTATAAATCTACGTGTCTTTTACAGTTTAGTCCCTGCTTTTTACGTATTTGCATAAACCACCCAAATCACTACGAATAACATAAAATCAACTAAATTGCTGAGATCTGTGATTTTTGTTTGAATATTGCTGAGTTGTATTCATACACTGGTGCTTTCACGGTATTTGGGATTTGTGTTTGCGCCAAAATTGGCCATAAACCCCAAATACCGTGAAAGCACCAGTGTATGAATACAACTCAGCAATATTCAAACACAAGTCACAGATCTCAGTAATTTAGTTGATTTTATGTTATTCGTAGTGATTTGGGTGGTTTATGCAAATACGTAAAAAGCAGTGACTAAACTGTAAAAGACACGCAGATTTATAGTGGTTCGGCCAGAATGTGCCTACGTCCACTTTATATGTTATTCTCCTTTTCCGATCCGATTACAAGTACAAAGCTTTGAATACAAGTATATCAAAGTTGTTTGAAAGTTCCTTCCAGGCTTGAGCTCTCAAACTTGTCTCCCATTGTTGTACCCCTGCCCCTCTATTTATAGAGTGAGGCTGGGGGCAGAGGTCTTGGATGTATATAGCTGCTGGTGGGCCTGGGCTGAAGCAATCTGGCCTGGCAGTACTGGTTCGGCAAGGCCTTGGTTCGGCGGTGAGTGGCTTGGCTTGGCATGGAGTTGGTCCGGTAGTAGTTAGTCCGGTAGTGCATGGAGTTGGCTCGGCAGTGGCACTTTGGGTTTGATTCGGCAGGTAGTGGAGTGGTGAGGTCTGGTTCGGCTATGCTTTGGACCGGCCTTGCTTGGAAAAGGTTTGGATCGGTGGTACTTTGGTTCGGTCTCGGTACTACCGAATGGATGTTATACTGAGAATGCCAAATGATCCCTTGTGTTGGGAATGCGGAATGAGCCATGTGGAGTTCGAATAGTATGTCCCTCCTACCTTGCATCGATCATATCTCCTTTATACGAACTCTGATTAACCTGAAATTTGAAACATAGCCTCTCCTAATCCTCATCATCATCTCTAATCAATTTCGTCCTGATCGGAGCTTAACCCCGATATCCAACATTCCTTACCAATTTGTTGATATTCCAGTTTTGACCAAAAAATGGGATAACACTTTGCCCCCCAAAACATGCCTTGTGATAACAAGGCGTGTTTTGAATAGTTCCGAGTCCAATATCCAAAGTCCATAATCATATTGCCTGAGTATGTTATCTTTGACTGCTCCGAGTCGATGTCCAATTCCAAATCCAATAACCAAAGCTTGAGCCAATTCCATGTCCATCCGAACTCGGCAACCGAATCCCAAACCATCCTTATCCAATAGCCGATAACCGAATCCAGGACTTCTCCGGGTCGATATCCAAATCCATAATCTCTCCGGGCTCTTGCCAAGTGCAATCTACACCCTGACGGTCGTGATCCAGTGTCTCTGGATGTTAAGCTAGCCTCATCGTGTTCTTGTCGAGCGTAATCCACACTTGATGATCTTGGTCCAGTGTCCCTGGACGTTGAGCTAACCTCTTCGGTTTCTTGCCAAGCGTAATCCACACTTGACGACCTTGGTCCAGTGTCCCTGGACGTTGAGCTAACCTCTCCGGGTTCTTGCCAAGCGTAATCCACACTTGACGACCTTGGTCCAGTGTCCCTGGACGCTGTACGATGCCATGGCTTAAGTCCTAAGCCGAATCCTGGTCTCTCCGGACCCTTGCCGAGCATAGTCCATACTCGACGACCTGAAAATAACAATTGATAATATAGGGCCTAAGTCCTAGGCCGAATCCTGGTCACTCCGGACCCTTGCCGAGCATAGTCCATACTCGACGACCTGAATGAGTCAATTTACCACGTTCAGGCAAAGTGACTCACCCTTTGCCAGGCATAATCCATACCCGACGACCGTTTATCAAAAATCAGATAAAAATTCAATCCAAATCCAATCCAAAATCCAAATCCAAAATCCAAATCCAAAATCCAAATCCAAAACCAGAAAACCAGAAATCCAAACAAGCATCCAAAACCGAAAACAATCATCCAAAGGAAAATCCAAATCAAAAAGCAAGAAAAACCAGGAGCTCAATCCAAGCTCCAAAACCGAAAATCAAAAAGAAAAGCAGTGTCCAATCCAAAAGCAAGAGATAAATTTCACAAACCATAGCATTGCAGTTTATCATCATTCAAAGCATGCCTAGGGGCTATCTCCGTCCCCGTACATGTGTAAATGACTTGGTTGCTTGCCAATAGTTCGCTACTTATTTCATATTAACCTGGTCAATGGATGATCAACCGACCATCATTCTTGGGTCTCCCACCATCGTAGCTTGAGGTAGGAGGCGGTTGCTCCTGCCCCGCCGTTGCATTCCGAGGTCCAACATATTGTGGCAGCTGTCCATTCCTTACATGCTCCTCAATTATGTCCTTTAAGTGCCTGCAGCTGTTGGTGTCGTGTCCATCCAAATCATGGAAGAGACAGTGCCTTCCTGATGTTCTTTCCCGTTCTGTTGGTTCTCTCCTAGCCGGCCTCCGGTAGGGAAGGCGATTCCGAGTATCCAGGTATATCCGCTCCAGCGTCTCGTTCAATCCTGTGTATGTGGAAAACTTTGGATCCTTCCATTGCTTCCTAGCATTTCCAGAACCATCGTCCAACTTCCTTTTTCCTTTGTCTTTATCCAAACCTTTGCTGGATGGTCCTCCAACCTCAACTGCATTAACCTTTTTCAACTTTAAATCCGTACTCGCATCTTCTTGCCGAAGGAACCTTTCTGCCTCGTGAAAGAATTCATCGAGATCCCATGGGGGATCTCGAATCAGAGATACCTTTGAAATCCGAATTCTCCCTAACTCCTGATACTGCTGCCATTAAAACCATCGATGGATCGGGCCGATCCACCGAAGCAACTGCGGCACTGAATCGAGCTAGAAAAGCTCTAAGCGATTCATACATCCTTTGCTTTACCGATGTCAATGTCATCACGTTCTTTGGTCTCTTGACATGAACCTGAAACTGTCCCAAAAACCTTTCCACCAATTCCCTCCAAGTCCTGATAGATCCTTCTTCCAGCTGCCTAAACCACATTGCAGCTAAGTCCGTCAAGTACAAGGGGAAGCATCGGGCCATCACTTCCTCCGATGCCCCCAGCACCTCCATGTGTCTGGTGTACCTCATCAAGTGATCCGTAGGGTCTGCCTTGCCATCATATACCTCCACGCTAGGTAGCTTGAACTTAGGTGGATTCTGAGCCATCCTTATTTCCCGAGTGAAAGGACTCCTGTTCACTCCTTCCAAGTCTCCGTTGGTCAAACCACCTCGCACACTCTTCCTGATTATATCTACCAATCCAGCGTTGTCTGTCGGGGGTGGCTCCCGAGGGAATTCCGGTACATACTCTTCATGTGGCTCGCTAGCAGCAACGTTGGTTCTAGCCTGTTGAACTCCTTCCAAAGGTCCTCCTGTGTTGGATCCTACGGGCCTGCCCCCAAGCCCTTGTCGATTGCCCTCTGGCTCTGCATCCTGTCCTCCATTGGGTTCCATAACCCTAGCTCCTTGTCCTGCATCCACGGCTACTGTAGCTGTTCCTAATTTCTGGGTCCCTGCAGCTCTCATTTGCTCCAAGAAAGTCTGCATCATCTCCTGTTGACTCTTCAACAACATCTCTTGCAGTGAATTTGTTATGGCTTCCGTTTCATCCCGGGTTATGTAGATTGAAGCTGGTACTTCCTCACCTCCGGAGGATGCTTGTTGACTTCCTCCATGTTGGCTTCTCTCAGCCCTTAGCCTTCTACTATTTTGCCTAGTCATTGTCTTTCAAATCCAAACTTCTATCCGATGTAGCGGGTGCTGGTCCTTCTCAGCGAAAGCACCAAAGTGTTTGCGCCAAAATTGGCCACAAACCCCAAATACCGTGAAAGCACCAGTGTATGAATACAACTCAGCAATATTCAAACACAAATCACAAATCTCAGCAATTTAGTTGATTTTATGTTATTCGTAGTGATTTGGGTGGTTTATGCAAATACGTAAAAAGCAGGGACTAAACTGTAAAAGACACGCAGATTTATAGTGGTTCGGCCAGAATGTGCCTACGTCCACTTTATATGTTATTCTCCTTTTCCGATCCGATTACAAGTACAAAGCTTTGAATACAAGTATATCAAAGTTGTTTGAAAGTTCCTTACAGGCTTGAGCTCTCAAACTTGTCTCCCATTGTTGTACCCCTGCCCCTCTATTTATAGAGTGAGGCTGGGGGCAGAGGTCTTGGATGTATATAGCTGCTGGTGGGCCTGGGCTGAAGCAATCTGGCCTGGCAGTACTGGTTCGGCAAGGCCTTGGTTCGGCGGTGAGTGGCTTGGCTTGGCATGGAGTTGGTCCGGTAGTAGTTAGTCTGGTAGTGCATGGAGTTGGTTCGGCAGTGGCACTTTGGGTTTGATTCGACGGGTAGTGGAGTGGTGAGGTCTGGTTCGGCTATGCTTTGGACCGGCCTTGCTTGGAAAGGGTTTGGATCGGTGGTACTTTGGTTCAGTCTCGGTACTACCGAATGGATGTTATACTGAGAATGCCGAATGATCCCTTGTGTTGGGAATGCCGAATGAGCCTTCATATTTGAGAATGCCGAATGAGCCATGTGGAGTTCGAATAGTATGTCCCTCCTACCTTGCATCGATCATATCTCCTTCATACGAACTCTGATTAACCTGAAATTTGAAACATAACCTCTCCTAATCCTCATCATCATCTCCAATCAATTTCGTTCTGATCGGAGCTTAACCTCGATATCCAACATTCCTTACCAATTTGTTGATATTCCAGTTTTGACCAAAAAATGGGATAACACCCTTGGTAAATTTATTTAGGATATGAAAGCACATGGTAGGAATCGAACCTAGGTCTTTTTACCAAAACTTAAGCATCATTTCCACTATGCCGCATCCGCGAACGAAGATACACAATTATTCTAACTGCATGTATATATTCTGTTTGTTAAATATTACTTTTTGCTTACATCAGTATGTTTCAACATATATGCAGTTACAAATAGATACGAATACTACATATGCTGTTAAAAATATTTAAATATGCAGTTACAAATACAGTTGAATCTTTATGCTTTAAATAATTACTTTACATGCATAGATGCTTAATACATATGCAATTACAATTGTTCTGTTTTTCTAGATATTATTATAGCAACATACTTTACATATAAGTATGCAGTTATACACACACACATGTAGTAAAAAATATGCACATATGTAGTGAAAAATATGTTGATATGCAGTTACAAATGTTCTTTTTTTTTCAATTATTATTACAGTAACATACTTTTCATGTTTTAATTAATCACCGCATAACATATATGTCGTTACATAAGTTTTTATTTTCAAATATAATTATATTAACATATGTTATGTATATTTTAGATATGTTTGTTTTGGTGGTAGCTATAGTTTCCTATGAAAATGTAGATAATTTGTATTGGTTTTTCAAACATCTATAGGAAATTCTCATCGATGATAATAGAAGATACATTTTTATGTCAGATAGACATTATGGAATCAAATTACCTATCCTCAAAGATTTTCTAAATGCTTACTGCAGCTACCGCTTATATCATTTAAAACAAATTCTAATATCATCTTTGGGAAGTTTTCGTACTAATAGAGGATGGATTGTAAGATTATTTACAGAATGTGCTTATATGCACCTGCTTTTTCTCGATACATGAATGTTATGGAGACATTTAAATTAATTGCTGGAAAATTTTTGCTATCTTTCTTTTGAATTTACTTCCTAGGCATTGGATATCTGCTCTATTTCCAGGAAATCATTATGAAGAAATGGCATCAAATATGGCAGAATGCTTTAACAGTTGATACTAAAAGAAAGAAGTTTGCTAATAACTCCATCACTAGATGCTATTAAAAGCAAATTAATGGTCTTAATGTCAAATCGTCAAGAAGAATAAAAAAATTGGAGTACTGCATTATGTCCAAACTCAGATTAAAAAGGAAAAAAATTCATTTCACATAAGTATGGGTTGGATAGTAAATAAATCATCTGTTGATATTTTTGACGTACAACAACCAAAGGAAAAGTTAAAGTTGAAGATATCAGTTTTCATTCTTGCAATATCTGGCGTATCAACAACTTTCCATGTGATCATGCAATCAAAGTTATGCTAAGCCAAAATCTAATAGTTTATGATTACATTGAAGATTACTTCAAGACATCTTACTATACTCAAGCTTATTCTCATAACATCAAACCAATTCCGACTTTATAAAAACATAAATGAAACTCCAAAAACTATTTTGTTGCATCCTCCAAAATAAAAAAGACTACTTGGTAGACCATCTACAAGTCGTAGAATAGATGTTGTAGAAAGAATTTCAAGAAGAAAAAGGAAATGTGCATTATGTCAAAGTAATGGACATAATAAAAGAACATGTCACCAATATAAAGTTTGAATTATTTATAATGATCTAGAATTTTAGCCATTTAAATTTGAAATATTTAATTGATTTTGAATATTGAAAAGTTAATTTTATAAGTCAAGCAATTTAAATTTCAAATATAGCGACTTATTTTATAGTGTGAATTATTAAATTGAATAATTGGAATTGTTTAAATAAATGAACCTTGAATTTAATGTAAATGAAAATGATTTCAAAGAATTGTCAAAGAATTAGTGAAAATGATTTCTCATCACTTTCTAGTGCATACATTGCTTGCATTGCTTATATACTCTCAATCTATTATAAATAAAATATAATTTTGGTTAAATCACTTTCTACAACTCAAAGCATTCACATTCACATACTCGAAGGAGATCATAGGAAGATTTGTACTATTAGTTAAAAACCGTGTTATTTGGAACACAAGATTGTTAGATATATACTTTTGTATTAGCCTATTCCTCCAGGCGAAGCAAAGGTTAGTTGGTTAAAGGAAATACCGAATGGGATCTTTGGGACTGGACGTAGGACACGAGGTCTGAACCAGTACAAAATATCTGGTGTGGTCATATCTGTTATTTATCTTATATTCGATTATTATTCTCTGCTTAACATAGTAATATACCTACATATATATAAGTTGTATTATTTATAAAGATCCTATAGACTTACATTTGGTATTAGAGTAAGATTATTTCAATCTAGAGTAAAATACAACTAAAAAAAATCATTAAAATGGCAAGCACATTTCAGGAAGGCCAATCAACTTCCCGTCCACCACTATTTACTGACTCTAATTATGCTTATTGGTTAACACGTATGTGAATTTTTATGGAAGTCAATGGCTCAAAAATTTGGCTAGCAACTCAAAAAAAAAATGAAGCATGTGACATCGATATTAGTACAAGGACCGATGCATAAAAAGCAAAGACATCTAACAATGCCAAAGCTATGAATGTATTGCTTTTCTCACTTGACAAAAATGAGTTTTCACGTGTCATGCTCTGCAAGACTGCGTACTATATGGCGCACCTTACAAGTCATATATGAAGGCACAAATAAAGTCAAGCAAACTAAAATTTCGAGTTAACAAAATCAATTTTCATCTTTCAAAATGAAAACAGGTGAATTTATTATTGACATGTATGTAAGATTTCAAACCATTCAACACGATCTCATGGCACTTGGGGTCAAATTCACAGATTTTGATTTATTCATGCGAATTTTAAACTCTTTGAAAAATGACTGGGAAAGAAAAGTTTTAGCCATTGAAGAAGCTAATGATCTTTCTTAACTTAAAGTTGAAGAGCTAAAAGGAAATTTGATTTCATACGAAGCTAATTTACAGGCCAGAAAGGATCAAAATTATGAGAAGAAAAATAAAGCAATCTAAGTAAGTAACAAAGATTCAGACTTAGACAAAGGGGAAATTGTCTTTATTGCCAAAAAGTACACTGAGTTCAAGAAGTTAAAGAAATGACCAAATTTCATAATGGCACCAAACCAAACTCTTCAAATCAAACATCGATTAAATGCTATGAATGTGAAATTTGGGCCACATGAAGAAGGCTTGTCCACAACTCAATAACGACAAAAAGAAAAGAAAATTCTAGAAATTCAAGAAAAAGAAAAGAGTTTTTCAAGTAACATAGAAAAATTCAGATTCGTCTTCTTCTTTAGATAGTGATGGTGAAAGCGACTCAGACCAAGTAAATGCGTATTTATAGCTAACATTGATGGCATATGTTCTGAACTTACTTATTTAATTAGATGATAAATATAGAGAATCGAAAAAAAATTAAAAGGAATATGTAGAAAAGTTAAGTAGATCAGAATTAGAAATCGGATAATAAATGATGAAAAAATTATCTTAGAAGAAGAATTAGAAATTTTACAAAAGAAATATGCAACACTATTTTTTCAAAACGACAAATCATTAACTAATTTAGAAAATTATAAGATAGAAAAAGTTAGTCCAGAAAAAGAAAAGGTAGAATTACAAGCAAATTTAGATTCTAGAAATGTTGAAATTTGTGATCTTAAAAGTAAATTAGACAAAATAACAAATAATGTGACAAAATTCAATAAAGAAAAACAAAATTTAGAAGATTTTATAATGATACCTAAACCATCTGGAAATCGAAATGGATTTGGTCTTAAAAATAAACAAAATTCAAAGAAATATAGCACATTACACACAAAATTCAAAAAGCCGAATTTAGAAACTAAGTTTAAGAATTCGTATACAAATATGGTCAAAATATGGATTCCAAAAACAAATAATAAACTATTCAGACAAAAATATATTGATGAATATTTACAGAAAGTTGTATATAACAAAAATTACACTTCTATAGGAACCAAATACTCGTGGATATGTCTACCTTTCTCCACTAACACGTAGGACCCTAATCAAAGAAGTTGGGTACCAATTAAAATTTTCTTATTTTGCAGGTACCCAAAATTAAAATAAAAAATAAATAAAAATGGATATTCGATAGCGGTTATTCTAAGCACATCACTGGGAATGCTAATATGTTATCAAATATAACATATATCGATGGTGGCACAGTAACATTCGGAGATAACTCAAAAGGATTTTTCATCGGTATCGGAGAAGTTATCAATATCGGTATTTCTAATTCTCCTATAATTACAATGTTTTATTGGTAGAAAATTTGAAACTTAACTTATTAAGTATAAGTCAATTATGTGATAAAGGATTTAAAATTGATTTCGAAAAACATAAATGCAGTACTTTGATCGAAATAAAATTTTAATTTTTGAAGGATTTCGAAATCGAAACATATACGTTTTAAACATGAATATCAAAAACAAAACAAAAAAGGAATTAGCCATAATTTTTTGTTTCCTCGAACACCACAACAAAACAGTGTTGTAGAAAGGAAAAATCGAACTTTATAAGAATGTGCACGAACTCTGCTAAATAGTAGTAACTGACCAAGGAATTTTTGGGCCTAAGTCATTGCTACCGCTTGTTATGTATTAAATCATGTAACACTTAGACCAATGACTAAAAACACATGCTATGAAATATTTTTTTATAAGAAACCAAAAGTATCATATTTTAATGTATTATATCAAAACGCTTCATATTAAACACCAAAGATTATCTAGGAAAATTTGATTCTAAAGCAGATGAAAGAAATTTTGAGATCGAAGCAAAGCATTTAGTGTCTTTAATAAACGAACAAATATTGACGAAAACTTTGACGAAAACAAAAGTGACGATGATGAAGAAATTATAAATAAAACTAATATACCCATACATGAAAATAATAATAATAATAATAATAATAATAATAATATTGTCAATAACAGTAATGATAATATGATAACATCATCACCTAGAATGTTAAGAGATTATCCTATTAATAATATTATTGAAGATTTAAATACAAGAGTATCAACTGGAAAATAGTTAAATCAAATGAGTCATGTTGCACTTATAACAAATTTTGAACCGAAAATTCATAAAGAAGCATCAAAAGATGATTTTTGGATTATTGCAATGCAAGATGAACTTAATCAATTTGAAAGAAATGATATTTGGGAACTTGTACCATGGCCAGATGATCAATCTGTAATTGGAACGAAATGGGTTTTTAAAAATAAATCAGATGAAAATGAAAATATTGTACGAAATAAAGCAAGATTAGTAGCCAAGTATATAATCAAGAAAAAGGAATTAATTATGACAAAACATTTGCTCCTGTTGCACATCTCCAAGCAAATACGAACAATACTGGCATTTGCATATCATCATAACTTTAAACTTTTTCAAATGGTCGTAAAATGTGCATTTTAAACGAATTTATAAAAAAAATTGTATGTTGAACAACCTCCTTTATTTTTTTTACAAGAAATACCCCGACCATGTATTTAAACTTAAAAAGGCTTTATTTGGATTAAAATAAGCACCTCATGCTTGGTATGAAAGATTAAAAACTCATTTACAAAGTTTCGAATTCTCAATTGGTAAAATTGATTCCACTTTATTCATAAAATAAGAAACTAATAATATTTTAGTCGTACAAATATATGTTGACGACGTCATATTTGGATCCATCGATGAAAAATTATGCATGGAATATTTTAACGTAATGAAAGATGAGTTTGATATGTCATATATGGGAGAATTAAACTATTTTTTCGGTTTACAAATAAAACAATTATAAAATGGAATAAATCAACAAAAATACTGTCAAGATTTGTTAAAACATTTTGAAATGGATAACATATCAAGTAAATTAACTCCAATCAATACTACTCTACATTTAGATAAAGATGCAAATGGAAAAGACTTCGACCAAAAATTATATATCGAAGTATGATAGGATCTGTGTTATACTTAATAGCTAGTAGACCAGATATTATGATGAGTGTATGTTTATGTGCCCGGTTTCAAGCACAACCAAAAGAATCACATCATTGAGCAGTAAAATGAATCTTAAGATATTTAACAGACATTAGAGATTACATACTTTTTTACCCAAGAGGAAGCTCATTCGAACTCGTGTCATATAGCGATGCTGATTTCAGCGGTTGTAAAACGGATAGAAAAAGCACAAGTGGCACATGTCATTTTATTGGTCAGTCTTTAATTTCATGGTTTAGTAAAAACAAAACTGTTGAAGCCGATTGCATTTCATTGACTTTCACATGTGCACAAGTAATCTATATGCAATAAAATCTTCAAGATTTCGGTCAAATAATAACAAAATCTCCTATATACTGTGATAATACTAGTGACTTTCACATGTGCACAAGTAATCTATATGCAATAAAATCTTCAAGATTTCGGTCAAATAATAACAAAATCTCCTATATACTGTGATATTACTAGTGCCATAAATTTATCAAAAAATCATATTAACTATTCTCAAAAAAAGCATATTGATACCCATCATCATTTTGTAAGAGATAATGTGGAAAAATGAATTATATCGGCTGAGTTTGTAAATATCAAAAATCAAATAGCTGATATTTTTACTAAACCATTAAGTGAACTAACTTTTATTAAACTAAGACGAGATCTAGGAATATGTTCTTACAATGAATTGGTTAAATAAATCTATAGGATTAGTTTTGTATACATAAACTACACTGGATAAAGTTTATAAATTTAAACTAATGCTTACCATATAAAACCTAACTACTCTCTGTTAAAAGTTATGTGGTTGAACTACTTTTCTTTAACCAATTCTCTAAGTATAGTAAAAATTTCATCTTATAAATCAGCTTTTTTTCTTCCTAAAAACAACTATTTTACTAAGAAAAATATTACTCAAAAACATTGTCTGACGATCAAGACTACAACTATTCAACTATCGACTATAAATCACCCTCATCATATAGCACTTATGTTTCACCAACTAAATCCACATCTATATCAAATCACTCAGCCTCTATAAACATTATCGCATCATCTACATATCACACTGGCTTTTCCCCTAATGAAAAGAAAGCCAAACAGTTAAGTGATCTGCAATCAATATCTTTCACCGACAAAGTCGATGAAATATATCACTATCAATAAGAAATAAAATGTATTACGAACAACCACGTCAAGGATCTCATCTAAATTTTCTCAAAAAATATATTCTATCAATTTGCGGCCATTCACCAACAAAAAATTACGTACATCAAAAATCTTCTCGATTACAAGAAACACCTACAAAAGTGTATAACATTACTTCGAAAAATCTATGCAAACTAGGACCATCAAACCAAGCTTGGATTGACACTCCAGCTCGTCCAAGTTGGTCTCCACTAAAGTTGTTAATTGATGACACAAAAGCTGAACCAAATTCATGGGATATACAACAAATTAGAAATTCTAAATTCTTAGAGAAAATTGAACTTACGCTACGCATTGTGTAAAATACGTGTATTTGTTAATTTTTGGTGTGTATATTGTTTTATTGTATGAATATTTCAATGAAAATTGATTGCTTCATAAAAATATATACCAAAGACGTTTGTGAAAATACCACAAACGTCTATCAAAAGTTACGGGAAAACAATTTCCTGTAACCTCAAACATCTTTGAAAACTCGCAGACATCTATCCTTTCTCTCTGTTTAATTTTTCTTCAACCGCAAACGTCTGCGTAAAACTCACAGGCATCTGTCGTATCTTTCTGTTTACTTCTAACTAAAAGCACAGACGTTTGTGCCCCACCCACAGACGTCGATCGCTGTTCCAAAACCCTACCTCCAGCAGTCATATATAAATAAGTTTTCCCTAATTTTACCTTTTACCTTAAATTTACTTCCAAACTCTAAAACCCTAGCCTCCATCCAATCTCTATTTCTTCACTAATGGCTCCCAAACGAAAAAATCCATTTAACAAATGAGCCAAGAAAGGCCAATCATCATCTTCTCACAATCTAGTAGTTATTGATGCTCTCGTTCAAGAATGGCTTCGCAGTAGCAAGATTGCCAACAAGCATTTTGACGAGCTAAAATCAGAGAAGCTTTGTTCCCGGTCTATCTATAGATTATGAAGGTTTGGAGAAAATAGCATTCAAGAACTTACTGTCGCCTTCAGATGTCGGGATTTAATCAATTTCGACGAAAATGAGGTACAAATCGACCAATTGGCTATCTTTCTTTTCTACGCCAATTTATGTAGTAGCGATATTTGGAATCCTGAGAATGATGAAAGAAGGTTATGGATGAGTGTGTACGGACGAGTTTTAAAAAACAGCGTCAATAACATTGGACGTATACTTAAATTGTTCTTCAACCGGGATCGATTTGGAAGAAATTTCAAACAATAGAAATTTGCCACGGGATGAAATAACTCATTAGATTTGGGAAGATAAGATGTCCCCAAGTGGATATCCGTCTCCTTACGACCAAAAGCTAGATTGTTAAATCATATGATAATAAATACAATAATCCCACGTCTAAGTAGTCATGAACAAACCTATAATAATGATCACAAAGACTTTTATGCTATCTTTGATGGAATACAAATAAATTAGGCTAAATTCATCCATGGTGAAATTAAAAGCTTTTGGTGTCATCATCGACACACTATTATCTATGCTCCATACATTATGCATCTCTTAAATGCTTTTGGGGTACCCTTTTATATATCTCACTTTGAAGAAATACCCGTTAAAGAAAGCGGTATCTGGTTTTTATCGTTGATGCATCTTCCTCCACGACCACCCCTAATAATCTTTGTTGAACAATGGAGGTTACAACAACAACAGAAAGAGCATCATGACACTCCTCCCACTACTACTCCTCAGCATACTTACTCACATCATCCTTCACAAAAATCTACATCCTCTAGTCATGCTACTGAATATTATTTGGATACTGAAATACAAGAAGCTCACCTTGAACCAATGCAAATGAATCTCTTCATGATTTAGCACTTAAAAACCAAAATCTAATCACGGCCAACCAATGAGTTTTGAAATAAAAGATGACTAGAATGGAACATTCTTTTTCTACAAGAATGATTAAAATGGAAAAGACGTTAGAAAAGATCGTTTCAACATTAGGAAAAGTTATGAGAAAGGTCCGCGGCAGATCATCCTCTCACTTATTATCTTCGCCATCACCGACACCACCCTCTCGAGCACATACATCATTTTATCATGCTCATACTTCTCCTGAAGGATCTTCTTACGACAGAGGAAAGACTCATATGCAAGAATAATCCGAGGAGGAGGAAGAAGAAACAATGTTAGTATGTATCAGATATTCCGTAATTTCAATATCAATCGTACATGGCATTTCAAGGTCGCTCCATTTAAGAAGATGAGGAGTACAATGACCAAATGCAATGGTCAGGCATATACGAACATGACCCTACGTCTTATTGGGAATACTACGAGAATTATGGAGGCCTATCCTACTCTTCAACCTAGTACAATCGGCATTTTTATCCTTTTACTATTTTTCCATCATTTATGCTTATGCTTGTCCGTTTAACTATTTAACTCCTACTACATTAGTCTCTGTTTCTATTTGAACTTCGTTATCTAGTTTTAAATATTCATGATCTTATATATACCATGCTATTAAATTTCTATTTAACATTAATGTTTATATCTTATATCATTCCTTCCATTTTGATAATGACAAAAGGGGAGGAATCTATGCATATTCGTATATGAATATTCATAGGGGGAGACAAATATAATAAGTCTTCCATTTTGATTGTATAGTTACCATCGTCAAAAAGGGGGATAATGTTAGAACCATCCGTTTATGTTTCAATGATAACAAGTATGCAATCATATATATATATATATATATATATATATATATATATTTGTGTATGTGTGTGTATCTGTAACGGCCTACGAACCGTATCCCTTTGAGTTGATAATATTCTCCATCAGTTCAACTCAAATTAGACGGATATAGGAACCATTAGGGAAGAAGAAGGAGGTAGAAGAAGAAGAAGAAAAAGCAATATCATAGTCTCACAATCGTAGCGGAACAACATATAATAGATAACAACTGATCTTTATACAAAAGAACTATAACTGTTTAATACTTACAATCATCAGAGTACACAATCAATAGCATAATACTGGACAGTCACGATAACTTATCCCTACAAAACTGAATACACGGTACACAATACGCAGCAGAATATATTTTAAGTACGTGTGATACGTCTCGCCATCCAGCTCGTCTCCCAAGCTCCACAGCATCCTATCCTATATCTGTATACTCGGTCTAACCCGAGCATTATAATAAAATAACACCCGTGTCAGTCTGGAAAACTAACGTGAGAAAACACGCTCAATTGAATTATTAAAGTTTTCAAAATCCTTTGAAATCAAAGGTATCTCGTAAGACCACGCCACAAATAAACATGTCGGGTTTTTACCTTACGATAACCAAACATTTTTGTCAAAATCCTCTGATATTATAATAGTATCTAAGTACAAATACTCATTCAAATAGCCAAAATTGTTAAATTCATTAAATTCCAGCATACTAGGTTCTACAATCAAAACCATAAAAGAACGTAAGAAGAATGGATTTCCAATTAATGGCCAGGCACTAGAGTACCACCTATCACGGTACCTGGTCTAGATCAGCATAACGAGGACCACTCCCGATCCTCTACAACACAAGACCGGAGCTACCCTTACTGGATAGTCCGAATAAGATCACTCCGCGGTTGGGATCAGCAACCGCCCACACAGTCGACTAAAAGAGACATCTAGACAGAGGAAATCTTACCCTAATTGGGCGCTACCCACTTAGCCTTGCTGTATATCCCCTGATTTTCAGTCATTCGCGGTTGATGAGGCTCGAGGCTAAGCGTTACCTTTTTAGAAATATTCACTTAGAATGCTCGTTGTCCTCCAATGACAATGTACTGATAGCATTCATCTGTCAAGTCCGTTCCCGATCCGAACGGAACCGAAGGCACTACTCCTATTAAATCCATTTTGGAATCATCCTCAGGATTAGTAGCGACTAGCCCTTGCACTTAACTACTCCATCTTCGCTCCAAGCTTTTATCTTTGTTTCGAAAACGTACTCGTTGGATCAAAGTGGTTTTCGGATCACAAACCGATCCCGGTCTCTTCGAAACAACGTTCGCTATTTTTTGGTAAACTCAACCCTGATTCTTTAGGAAATATGTGGACGAAAATAAGATCGGAGATCACCTCCGAACCGTTTCTTTGGACAAATTTCCTTATAACGTCCTAGACGAACGAACGAGTTTATACGTACAGTATAGCACCTCGAACGGTAACTGTACCATATATTCTCGTACTTCTCCTAGATATTCCCAAAGTTATATTTGGGTCCAGATTTGATAGTCGATTACTTAAATATCAATTAAATAATCATTTTTACCAAATATTTCATTTTACTGGAAACATCGAGTCTTATTAAATTTAGACTTTAAATAAATTTAATCACCTTTCCCAAAAATATATACCCCTAAAACATTTAAAACAAAGTTACTCAAATTTCTTTATTCAAAACAATAGTTATGAAATTCTATAATAATTTCCTAAGTAAAACTTAAGCCGAAACTTTTAAAAAATAAGGCTATTATATCAAGTTTAAATATTTAATAATTATCCTTTAAATCATAACCCTTAAAGTAATTACTACTATAATAAATATTTATTTTAACAATTTTAAACAGCTAAATAATAATTTTTTATAAAACATTTTTTCAAACACTTTTAAAATTTCTAATTTACACTTAAAAATCTTTCTTTGAAAATATACTTAGCTTTTCTGGAAAATACACTTGCCATTCCAATATAGCCTGTCTAATCATTTCTAAATCCTTCTCGATTTACTTCCAATTTAATTTACGTCCCAATCCCAAAAAATTTCTTTTCATACTTTTTAAAAAAAAACCACTATTTATTTTTAAAACATATTACCATCTTCTTATAAATTCCCACTGTGAATTTAAAATCTTAAATATCCACTAATATTTATTTCACTTTATTTATAAAACCCGTTTATAAATCCATAGCCTTATTCTTCATTTAATCACCTCTTTTCAAAACACTTAATCGATTTCTCAAATCGCTTCTCTGAAGTAAATTACCCTATAAATTTTATTTCTCGATTTATCCCAAAATCCATTAATTCCAGATTCACTTCGTTATTCTGATTTAGAACCTTATTTAAATCTGAAATATCAATTTCATATTTTACTTCACAATCCTTGTTTTATTTTTCTCAACTCATTTAAATCTTGAATTTAAAAATAAATTCTTTAATTTTTAAGCAATCGCTTAAGTCTTCAAAACTCTTTTATTCCCGTTTATTCAAAATTCTCTATTTTCCCATTTCCTAGAATTTATTAAACAGGATTTCAAAGTCAACTATTTAATTTTACTTTTTATTTATTCAACCTCACTATGATTAGTTTACTTAATATTCTCTCTATTACTTTCCTTCAAAAATCCAATCTTTGTATTTTTGATATCTCAAAATACCAAAAATATACTCATCCAAACCATAGCATTTACTAATTTAAATTTTCTATATAATCTATCACAGATTATCAAATAAATCATATCACTGAATATGAAAATAAATTTCAATGTTTTGAGGAATCCAGTTAGATCCCTCCAACCTGTTTCCCTGCACCCACAGATGTCAGCACAATATAAAAATACCAATCCTACTTTGAGGGGGATATTGTGGTATAAAGGGTCATCCGCTATTATGCGGGGCACATAGGGTCTCATCTGGTATAAAATGCAGGAATATCAATCACTCCAATATATATACACACACACTACTATATATAACATCACATCCAGACTGAAATGAATTATCAATTCAAGCAATCGATCAATAATTTAAATTTTAACTATTTAAATTCACCTGTAATCCAATTTGAGTGAGATTAACTCACTTTTGACTTTTGTTTTGCAATCCGACCCAAACTGGCTATTTTCTTCACGATTTTGGACCTTGTACAAACATTGTATAGTTTATTAATATTTTTAAATAATCGAACATCAATTACCTTTTAGATTAACTTGATAATTAATTTTAAACTATTTTCCTTATATAAATAATTTCTAGTAACTAAAATATTTTAGTAAGTTAATAAAACGAATTTACCACCATAATACTTTATTCTAAAATTAAATAGTTGGTTTAATATGTGTATAAGTATATTTTTTTTCTTTGAAATGGCCTATACTAAAAATAATCTGTATAAACCAAACCTTTATATAAGTTCCTACACATTTTTTTCCAAAATCCTATCTATATATATTTTAAATCTTAAACAGTAAGTTGAGGTATTATATATTTCTAATCTATACATATACATATACATATACATATACATATACATATACATATACATATACATATACATATACATATACATATACATATACATATACATATATATATCTATAAAGAATTAAAATAAAATAGGTTTATACTTTACTGTAGTAAAAAAAACCAGCCTCGCCACCACACAGCAACCTTCGATCGACCCTCCTTCTCCTCGAGTCACCATCTTCCCCACTCTCGAGACCCCCATTTCACGAGATCCATCTCGCCGCTTACCTTAATCTCCTATCACCTCCGCTTCCTCACGAACCAACATCTTACGTGCACACCCAAGGCCACGCGACTTCACCTCTTAGAACAACATCTCGACTTCCCTTACGAAACCCCTTCACCAAGCTCGACCAGGCAACCGCACCAATCACCTGCCGCCGTTTCCAATTCGAACGAAATGCACGGCCCACCCCGACAAAAACTCCAGCAACCATCGCCAAACCATTCTCTTCGCGATCTTCCTCCCACCTCCATGATCCCGCGCCTAATCACCAACCATTTCGTTTCTCCCCCAAAATCCAAAACCTAGAACAACCAAACCCGTACGCCCTCACATCGCACTCGCTAGGAAGCTCGCGGGCTAAATCGTTCGCGTTGCCTACTCTCAAACCACTCCCCTTTTCCGCGATGCTTTCTGTTCTTTTTTTTCTTCTTTTTTTGATTATCGAACGAACTTCGTTCGGTTTCGAATCTGAAAGCTGTGATTTCGAATTGGAGAGAATGATTCGTTCGACCATAAATTTTCTTTCTCTTATAGACGATGGATTAAAAAAAAGCCCAGTAATTGTTTTAAATTGGTGTAGGGAGACAAGAAGCGATGTTTAGCGTGTTTGAATTGTTTTCGTGCAGAAATTATCAAGCTATATTGATTTTGAAGAGAAAGCAAAAGGCTGATGGAAAAGAACGGTTAATGTAGAAATTTTTTGACCAGTCAAACAATATATATTATATTTAAATTTTAATTGTCGCGAATTCGCAACTTAAAATCTCGACCTCCTATCAAGGCATGCCGCTAGGCGTTCATAATGTTGTACCCCTATTCCGAACGCAATGGAAAAGGTTTCACGTCCTAATTCGATCGTATAGAGACGATAGCTTTTTGGACCCAGTTAATATATTGAATTTCCGATGCAGATTCAGTGCGTTTATATATCATACGGATAAATAATAACTCCAAACGTTATGAAATTCGAAATATGATAGTAATACACTATTACGGATCCAATAGGACTGGTTTCGTCGAATTCTAAGACTGTGCTTTTGAAGAAAATTTGTAAATGTCAATTTAAATAATATATCTCCAAAACTGAACAAATCACTTTTAAATTAATTTTTAAAACTTTTATTACCTTTAGTATTGTCAATATAAATTTTATGTGCCTTCAAATTATTTTTAACATGCTTAAAAACCAAGTTCAGTATTTTACCCAATTTCCAATTATTAAATCCAACAATTAAACTATCCAATAAATAGTGATATTTTAAATCCAAGTTAAAAATTAACTTTTAAATATTTAAAACCCACTAAATATTCCAATTTCAAATGTCCAAAATTCTGGGTCGTTACAATATATATATATATATATATATATATTATCGAAATACAGGTATGTGCTACAAGAAGCCATCATGCTCGAAGATATTCAGACTCGTAGATAAACGACGATCCATCAAACATACTATAGTTAATAAGGTTATTCTAGTGGAAAAGGGTCTTAGATAAAATATTGTTAAGGTATCCTTGATTATGTATGCGTACATGATTTCATATACAATGAACTTAATTTGAAAAAATGCCTTTACCAGCCCCAGATGTCTGAGGTAAAACCACAGACGTCTGAGGAAATACCTGAAAAAATAAATTTCTGAAGCCATAAACGTTTGATGTAAAACACAAACTTCTGTAACAATATTCGGATAATTTTTTTTAGGTTTCAAGTGTCTAAGGTTTTGCCACAGACGTCTGTCATTTAAAAAACTGCAAATTTTTGAAAAGACACTTCTATTGAGGAAAAAGAAATTACCCTTCATTGAAAGGTTGCAGCCAGTAAAATGAATAGAACTTATCTAATAGTAACAACTCTTCATCTGCATCCTTTTGAATTTATAAATACTACCATGATTGAGATTTAGAGATTAACTGAATTGAATTAATTAAATCTATTCTCTCTTGATTTCTTACCACTCTCTTGTGCATACGTTGCCTACATTTCTTAAATCTCTCAATCTATTTTAACCAAAATATAATTCTGGTTAAATCACTTCCTACAACTCAAAGCATTCACATTCACATACTTAAAGAAGATCACAGGTAGATTTGTACTATTAGTCAAAAAATGTGTTATTTGGAACACAAGATCGTCAGAAATATACTTTCATGTTAGCCTATTTTTTTGGGCGCAACAAGGGTTAGTTGGTTAAAGGAAATCCAAAGAGGAGCTTCAGGACTGGAAGTAGGACGAGAGGTCTGAACCATTATAAAATATCTGTTGTGATCGTTTCTATTATTTGTCTTATATTCAATTGTCATTCTCTGCTTAACATAGTTAGTAATATACACACATGTATATATAAGTTGCATAATTTATAAAGATCCTATAGACCTATAGAAACTAGAGTTACTTGATCCATAATAGTGAATTATTACATGCTGTCAAATTCAGTGGCGATTGGATGTATTGGTTGTCTGAGATCGTAATAAGGAAAATTAATTAAAGGAATTTAAATTAATTTAATTTGATTCTTGAAAGCTAACTTCTGCATACTTTGGAATTGAGTCCCGATACTAGTTCCATTGTGTTCAAAATATGGGTATTTCATATAGAACGTCGGGTGGCACGCTTTTTGAAATATTTCGACGTGACTATTGTCATTAAGAATTGCCTATTTAAAGTACCCCAAACCCATTCTATTCCTACTTAGAAAACCCTAACCCTAGTTATTCAGAGTCGTCGTTTCTCTAAAAGCAAATCCAATGGCCGAACTCGATAGGCGCCACTCAAAGCATTTTTGGGAGAAGGTCTCATCATGGAATTTTTTGTCTCGACATTTGGAGCGTAATGGATGGTGGAGATCGTCGATGGTCAAGCGAGGTGGCACAGATCCGGGCATAAACGTTGGCAATGTTTTAAGCTTGTCAACATCCATGCGACGACGTCAGGAGGCAGCAGTGGGGTCGTTCGACTCATCGTCGATGGGGCTCTCTCCTGTGAGAACGCAGTGACGACCAACGGTTCATAGAAGCGACTATGATCGAAGAAAGACGTCGAGTGTTTTGGGTTGGCTTGGAAACGAAAACCCAATGGGAGAGAAAGAGATGAATGGCTAGGATTAATTAAGTACAATTAAATTAAATTAACGACGTGATTAATTTTATTATAAAATTGAAATCTTATAAATTGTTTAACTCTTTCATACGAGATCCAAATCGAACACAACAAGTCGCATTGCGCTCGGTACAGCGAATATACAGAGTTGGATTGGATTTGATTGGAGCTATTGGAATTTCATGCTACAATCAAATGCTATTTAATTTTAGATGAAACCAAAACTCTTTGGTGTCGATTGGAATTTCGATGAGCTAAACTCCTTTAACGACCTGAATTTTCTGATCAGTCAAAATATCTAAAAAATCCGTCTATTCAAAAACATCGAATGAAAACTACCATTTTAACATACAATATTTGATAAATATTCATCGCTATTAAATGTATATGATAAAATTTCAATTATACAAGTTATCAGAGTAAATAATTTAATCTACTATGTGTGCTTTAATACACACCAGATACAGATACAAATATCTAATGCTACATAACTCTGAGGAAAGAGACAGTTATACCCATTTCTGCAAACTCAATAAATATGTCAAATGGGGAATAAAGTAGTAAGCATAAAAGAGATATCAACGCACGATAAATAGCAAACAATAAACTGAAAATTGTTATGTTATTATTAGGGCTACATTACTACCATTTGTGACTGCTTATGCACCCCTATCTACCCAATTAGATACATGATCAAGTCAACGTGGTTCTCTTACCACAAATAAGACACATAGGGCCTACGATACAAAAAATAATACGTAGTTCAAATTTAGATTTTCAAAATCTAGTTAGCTTTATTATTTTCAAAAGATGATTCTTTTCGAAAATAATCTCTTTTGACCTATCTCCTGATTTTTTAATTTCGAAACTTTTGAAATAATATACATACATCTTTTGTATCAAATTATACTTTACTTAGGATTTTTAAACAAATAACTTATGAAATATTTATTTGAAAATCTCAAAACACTACGTAAAAGCATATCTAAGTATATGCAACTAGATCGGGAGGTTTGTAGCCATAACAAGGCAACTGGGTTCCAGCCTTCTAAAAAAATAGATATGTATATCCCTCTGTTCGTCGAGCAAACTATACCGAGGATACATAACATCTGCACCTCCCTTTCCCACCTTTTTAGTTATGGGTTATCCGACTCATCGATAACAAACAAATCATTTTATATCCCGAAGTGACAAATCATTTTGCACTAATATTCACAAATACTTTCAAATTATAGTGTTGCTATTTTCCCAAATCTTTTGAATCATTTTCAAACATTAGATTATTAGTCCATGAAATTCTCTTTTATAAAACACTTTTATAAACCAGTCTTTATATAAATCACTTTTATTACACTTTAAATTATTTGTTCCCAAAATATTTCCATTACTTTTCAAAAGAAACCATTTCATTTAAAAGATAAAATATCTTCCAAAATTATAATAAATATCTTTTATTATAATTTTCACTTAACCAATATTTTATCGAATAAAACTTATAATCAAACTGTGGAATTCTAATCACAAGGCATTTGTATTTAATCATTTTCAATTTATTGTCTACCCAGCCTATGCATATAAAAAGGTGAACTTCTCATAAACTGGTCAAGCCTAATTCAAATAATCAATAAATTAAATAACCACAATAATAAATGATAATCAACGCTTCATTCTATCAAATATTTATAATACATTTTATTTATCTTGGGTTAAAACAGTTCGATATTTATTTTTAGAGCATCCGGGCTTTCCCTTCGACATGTTCTGTCCCTCACCCAAGCCTCTTTGGATCTCATAGACGAAACATGTATACAAGTCATTTTCGCATAACCCATTAAGTATTTAACTTCTAAATTTTAAAATACTTAATTAATCATCCAGACATAGGCAAACAAGGAAATCAAACCATTGTTTTAGCAAACAGAAAAAAAAGAATTCAATAAAGGTTTTCAAGCAACACTTAACACTTAAAAGTTCCTTCAACTTAGCAATTGTTTTAATGAACTTAAAGGATGAAATAACTAGCTTTGGAATCCACTTCTTCAAACTTTAAGGCAAGGAACTCAACATCAAAACATACATCCTATCATGCTTTGAAATGAAATCAAAATAAATCTGAATTCCTCATTCCTCCTAAATAGGTTCGGCCTCAACATGCTCTACCCTTTCCTCCATCGTTCTTCAACTTTTTAGATGCTAAACCATGTTCTAATGGTATTCTAAGGTCTTTGGCAAAGTTTGGTGGAGTTTGATATGATTTTAAGAAAGTTAGTAAGGAAGAAAAAGAGAAGAAGAAGTCATTAAAATAGCTCAAAGGAAGAAGAAGAAGAGAATGTGTGTTATAAAATGAGAGGAAAATTTGTGTATTTATAGGAAAGAAGAAGTGGTTAGCTACCAAATTACCGAAATACCCTTCCTTAAGTTTAAAGTTAGCTTACTTTTTTCAACACTTACTATCATGCATCACTACATTACTTTATATCTTTTTTACTAAATACTTAAGGAATGTATTTGGACGGAAAAGTGGATTAAAGTGAAGATTTGTCTTGGTTTTGGGGAGATTTGATTTGATGTTTGCTTTTTGACTTTTTTAATTACCTTACCTAATTTTACTAATGGCATTCTAGAGTTCTCTAATGATACTTAGTAGAAATAAACTAGATTTTTATAAATGCGTGTGTGTGTGTTAAAACATGTTAACAAAAGGGCAACAACGTTTCGATAACTTACATTGAACAAAACATTGATTTTCGACAAAATACTTTACGGTCACATTTTGACGTTTTTGTTAAAATATTTATTTATGTAACAAAACTTAAAAATAAGTTTCTTATCATCGTCAAATAATTAAAACAATTGTATTTGACTTATAAAGCCAAAATTATATTAAAATCCAATTATAAAAATATGTCATCGATTTGTCAACGTGCAACGAAATTTGTCAATTTTTATAGAACAAGTATTTTTATACTTAGAAAACTTTTATAAATCAATTATTATCATTTTATAAAAATTTGAAAAGAATTATTTATCATTAAAACAAAAATTGAACATACATCTAATTTTATCGCAAACCGACTTTTGTTACTTTTCGACCAAAATCCAAATTTCTTGATTTTGTGATCAAATTCTAAACATAAGTTTATCATTCTTATTTATTACATAAAACATGATTATTAAGTTTAAAAACTCTATATATTAATATTTAAAATAAACTAAATATTTTATTTCTGAAGTGGTAAAATTATGGGTTGTTATAACTCACCTCTATGGCCCACTTATATTTTGTATAAGTGAGATATTTTTATTATTGCTTGTTTGGATCATTTAGTGTATTTATTAGTTGGTTTGGAAATATTACCACCATTGGAGGGAATGACATTACATTCTCATTTAGAGTAGATGACCCTTTGTATACGTTCCCGACACAAAGCAGATGATTAATATTTTACTATTATATATTGTAAGTGATGCAGCGGGACATGTTGGAGGAGTCCAACAGGATTCCTCACCACTGTTGGTTTTTATTTACATATATATCTATATATGTGTGTGTGTGAGGTAGGGGATAGGTTGGAGGGATCCAACTGGATTCCTCATACTGTTGATTTTACTTTTCATATACTATGATATATGATGTATTGGATGCTATATTTGATGATGTTGATATGATTTTCCATATTTAGTGCTATAGTAGCACTTGCGATATTTTAGTATTTTGAAATACTATAAAATAGTGATTTTGAATTGAAATGATTTTCAAAGTCATTTTTGAATTATAGATGTGTTAATAAATATTCTTGAATTATTAAAATGAGTTTTTTAAATAAATAAAAGGTATGATTTTTGGTATTATAAACTGATAGTTAATTGAATATCTTAAATAGAGATTTTCGAATGGTTTGTATAAAGGATTTATAAAAGTGATACTTTATAGATAAAGAAACAAATATATAACTAGAATTTGTAAATATATATATATATATAAATTGGATTTGTAATCGATATTTTGTAAATGGATTTGTAAATAAACTAGATCTATAAAGGAATAGATATTTAAAGAAAAGAATTTACAAATAGGATTTTATAAATAATTATATTTATAAAGAAAAGGATTTAAAAATGGATTTTTATGATAAATGAGTTTTCAAAAAGAACGGATTTATAAATAGAATTTTATAAATAAAGACACGTTATAAAAATAGAAGTTTTATAAAATAGAAATGAGATTTATAAACAAAGTTTTATAAATATGAAATGATTTATGTTGAGATTTAAATATGGATTTTTATATAAAGAAAATACATTCACATTTTAAAGGTGGAAATAATCTTTTAAATGAATGTTTTGAAAGTGATATTTTCAAATGAAGTTAAATGGTTTTAAAAAGTAATTTAAAATGTGTTAAGTGATGAAAACGTAGATTTCAATGTTTGTTGTGGTAATAAATGTTTTCGAGGAAAGTGAGGTAGGCATGGACTATAACTCTAATGTTATATTATGTGATTTCCAAAAGGAGATGTTTTATATAGTATACGGGATATATATATATATATATATATATGTATGTATGTATGTATATGTTATTTGATGTTGATATTCGAGGTGTGCAACTTTTATCTAACTGAAAGTTAAGAATGTTTTTCAATCAAGGTCTGAGAGGTAATGATACCAAACTCGAATGGCTTCACTGTTAACTAATAAATAGTTGAATTTCAACACCAATGATTAATGTTAAGTATAATTAGTCGAATCCCTACACTCTTGTTTTTGGATTGTTGTAAAGATGTGTTATGCAACGTTCGTTTTGACCCACTAAATATGTTTTGACCTTCCATTGTGAAATACACGAATTGGTCTCATAATTGTACTAAAAGCTTAGTAGTGTAGGAAGTATTGCTTCTTACAATTAACGCCCGTCCCAACGGATATGAACTAGTGAGTTGTACTGTTATAGAAATTTATTTAGTGTGTCTCTAAAATGGTAGTGTTATTAAATATACTTATACCATTGACGTAACGACCCGGTATTTTTAACCATTCGCATCCGCACATGTCAGACTTGAATTGCTCAAAATGCCAGATTGTTAATTTATATTTAGCAAAACTCAGCATTTACAGTAAATAAATAAATCACAGAATCACGGACACAGAGTAATATGACAATAAGTAGCGGAATAAGTAAATAGTAGTTCATGAAGCTACTATATGAACAACAGGGTTTGTAATAAAATACAACATAATATCTCAAATATAATGTAATCTCGAATACAAAAGATGACAAGTCTGAACGAAACAACTAGATAGTTGAGAGCCGAATATATATATATATATATATATATATATATATATGGATCTTCAAGCAAAGCTCTAAAGCTCCAATGGCGAGTCTCAATTGCCATGACACTTAGTCTGACCCGAGCGTAAAGCAAAACACAAAACATTCGAGTCAGGATTAACATTCTTATATTAATAAATTCAACTCAAGTGAAATATCAACTGAAATACAAGCAACTTAAAGGATAATTAGGATTTCCAACCTCTAAGGATCCATGGAACTATCTACTGTGTAGTAATATACACTATTATAATATGTCTTAGTAAAGTAAAAGTATCAAAATAACATTAAGGCGTTACCCATATCTCCCTTAACACATTTTATATATTCCCGTAGTCTATACAATGTCGTACGCTTCTCTGGGTAAACTAAAGGTTCCCAGAGGACATCACATAGGTACGGTACAAAACAAACTAGTAGAAGGCGCGATAGGGCATGCGACAAAGCACTCGAGGCAATTCCAGGGTAGATATACCGTTTGCGGATCCGAACTGGTGGTAACGCATAGCAACTACTACCGCCCACCTCGCGACACACTCCTAAATCAAAGGGTGCCCCCAATCAAACCACAAAAGCAATAGAACGATATTGAAGAAATGTGTCCGATAGGAGGAATGACCTCACTTGTCCCGGCATGGCTCCTGTTTTAGCTGCATCAAGCTGACTCACGGGAGTCAGGGTCACGTAAATACCATTTCGAACCATCACCAAACCATCCTACTTCATTCTGGAATCTCCACCACGTACATAGTTGTTAAAGTGGTTTTCGATATTGGCAAAGAGTATGAAAATATCCGATCATGGTCTCTTTAACAACCAAATGTTATTACGACACCGTGGTCATTTCAAAATAGTTTATACTTTAAAACCAAAATATCATTTCCATTTCAAACCATATCAATACGATATCATTTTTCACTTAAAATAATATTCATTTCCAAATCAATAACACTTTCAAAGTTATAACACTTCCGAGATTATAGACTTAGAATTTATAATACTTTGGAAATCATAACACTTTGAAAAGACAACTTTGAAATTTATAACTTTGAAATCATAACTTTCAACTTGAACAGTTTAGATATTTATAATAGTATATATAATAAAATAGTTTGTAAAATAAAATAGTTTACATAAAATAGTTTATATTAAAAATGATTTATATGAAATTGTTTTTATTAAAATAATTTATAAAGTAAAATATAAAATAATTTTAAATATAATTTAAAAATATTTTATATAATAAAATAGTATCCTCAAAATTCACAATTAATTCAAATCAATTCGAATTCCAAAATTCAAATTTATTCAATCTCAATTCATTAATTTCAACTCAATTCAGTTTCTCAATAAATCATTTAAAATTGTATCGATTTCAAATACAGATTTGAACCTTAAATAAACCATTCCAATTTAATATATTTCAAATCTTTAAATATTCCATATTTTCAAAACTAAATTTGATAATTTCATTTATATCTCAAATTTAAATTACTATTATTTAGTTTTGAAATATTTATTTAGTCATTTCAATAACATTTAAATAAACTTCAAATTACAAATTTAAATAAACTAAATGTCCCGTTTCAATTTACGTAAATTTTAAAATATTCATTTAAATCACTTTTAATCAGAATCAAATTATAAAATCATATCTTTAAAAACTCAAATTTAATAATTTCAAATTAAACTTCTTTAAGTATAATTCTTAAATAAATATAATTTCAAACCAATTTCAAATTTATCTTTCTGACCTCAATTTATTAAAAATTATTATAAACACTATATTTGCAAAATAAAATTTTGAATAAATACTTAATCATATTATTAAATTTATTTATATATTATATCTATTTATATATTTTAAAAATAGTAAAATTGTAAATAAATTCTTAAAATTTATAATTTGAAAATTAACCTATAACTATACAATTTTCAAAACATAAAATTTAAAATCTAAATTTTAAAACTTTTATAAAAATACATTTACATGTAATATCTAACAGATGATGGTGTCAGATGTCACAGGTAAACAGATACAGATAATAGCATATATATAGCAATTTAAATAACTAACAGCAGCATATTTTAATTGTCATTTCAATTGAAATCAAATTTAATAAGTATAAGAACGTTAATCGTGAGTGATTGCTCACCTTACGAGGTTAGAGAGAAGCGCGAGAATGAGATGAGTTACGAATCCAAGCATGAATTCCAAAGCAAAACTAAATGGATACTAATTTGACCTATTGATGAGAACGAATCAAAATCAGTTTTGATATAAACTGAGAATACATTATTATATTATATATATAAATTCAGTATTTTAATTTAAGAAAAATATTAAAATAATATAAAGATTTCGAAATCAGTATTCTTAAACTCAAGTATTAAAATCAAAGATATATTTTAAAACCCATACTTATATCTACTTACCAATATAAATTTATATATGAACATATACAAACTCACATTCATATTATATTCGAAATTGATATTAAAAAATATGACAATTATTTTATTTACGATACTCTCTTAAAGTACACACACATATATATAAACTATTTTTGAAACCATATATATGGCTGCTATACTAATATATATGTAAACTATTAAAACTTGAACCTCCAACCCAAATAGTATATATATAAACTACTATAAGTTGTGTAGACTAACCTATATAACCAGTAGTAAACAAAGATTTATACACGTATACGTATACATACAACAGATTATATAAGTATAAACTTATATATAAACTATTATACACCTATATATATTATATATAAAAATCAATATAAATTGGCTCTATATCTATAAACTTATATAAAACATATTATTTAACTAAGATATATACCTTAACATATATTATTAGACATATATGACCGAACTAGATTATACTAATATGTACAATATATATATATGGACTTTTATACAGTACATATATATTAGTAGCATACTTTATAACATTGCATAAATATATATGTTATAAACAACTTCACCTATGAGCAAATTCATATAATAGATTATAATATAAACTATGTATACATGTAAGAAGAAAAGAAGATGGAGCATTCGGTGATGAGGAGGAGTCGCAGGCCGAGGGGAGGCCGACTGTTGGGTTTGGGAAGGGCTTGCAAGAGCTTTAGGGTCATGGGTGTTTGTTATGGCGAGACGAAGGCTTCGGTGGAGGAAGGCGTCGATTGTGGTGGATGTTAGGTGATGACGACATGAAGGTTCGGCTAGTTTTGGTAAGGAGAGTCGGCCATGGCTGATGGTCAATGCAGATGGTGGTCGAGCATGGTTAGGTAAGAGAGGAGGTTAGGCTAGCAAGTGCTGATGGTGATGAAGGCTCGACTATGGGTTTGGCAGGGGAGGGTTCGGCCTTTGCAAGTTTCTGTGAGGAGGAGTAGAGATGACATGAGGGTTTCGGCCTTGGTGATGTTGTGGAGGAGCAGTCGATCATGGTAAAGGTGGTGATAGGGTTCGTCCTGGCTTGATTTGTTGGTGGAGAGGATGATAGGCATGGAGGACGGTGGCCGAACATAAGAAAGAAAAGGAAAACATTAGAGAAAATAAGAATAGAAAGGAGGAAGAAGAACAAAATTATTAGAAACTTATTGTGTAAATTTTTTTTACAGAAGAAGAAAGAAAGCGAAAAGATGAGGAAGAAATGGGAAGAGAAGAATGAGAAGTCAGTAGATAAAAAAAATGAATGTGAATGAGGCCAAAAATTTAAACGGTTGGAAATAACAAAGGTCGTCAATCGAACAGCTGGCTGAAATTATTAAGCTCTTCAATTTCACGTGGGTAACTGAAAAGACAAAAGAAACCAAAAGATTTTAAAACTAGTGCCGATACGAAGTCGTTATCGCGGATTCCCTATGTATCGGACTTCAAACACAGAATTGAATATACCACAAAGATCAGCATGATGAAATAATCAAAATGGTATACAGATATCAGTGGTACGATCATCGTATCAAAAGTCGATATTCGGTACCGAAAATGCTACTAATTTGCTGAAAATAAGATAAACAGAGCAATAGTAGTCAAAATTTGACAAATGAAATATGACGTCTCACTCAGAATGATTTATATAAAAATACTCAGGCTTGGAAAACAATTTATTATCATCAATTTTTGACTAATTTGAATTGAAATAAAATTACACAATAAAATAAGCTTCCATATTATCAGATGAAATTTTACCATTTACTATGTTTAATTAAATGTATTCCAAATATCAAATTTATATTTTAAAATTTAAATATTCAAAATTTCACAAAAATTCAACTAAATATATTTTTAAAACCATTAAAATTTACGGATCGTTACACTCTCCCCCACTCAAAACTTTTCATCCCCGAATAGGAAGGAGGTAGGAGAATATAAACAACCAGAAAGAAAAGATAGATTGAAATACCAAATACAACAATTAACTGTAGACTTCATTTATTTTAAAATTGGCTTACATCCAATTAATTGATTCCAACTCATTTTATTTAATAAGTCAACTTTATTGTGTTCACATTTGATTGATTTCATTTCCATGTATTTTTATTTAATTGATTTGTTTCAATTTTATTTACATTTATTGCAAAATTTCACAACAGAACTTGTTTTATTTTACTCATCTATTAAATCTATTGATCAACCATAGTTAATTCCATCTCAACATTAAACTTCAACTATTCAAAATTAAGTTAATATTTAACCATTTGGCTTAATCCATTTTATTCAACTAATAAATAATTATTCAATTTAAAATTGATTTTCTTTCATTTTATCAACATTTCTTTCAAACAAATTCATTTTTGAATTAACTGATTTATTTTATCCATTTATCTTCAGCTAAGTTGATTCCACTAAAATTCAAGTTCACTATTCTTAAGTTCATATTTATCCGCTTAAACGGTCTTCTCTTTATTTGTTAAATTTCTTCCTTTTAACAAAATTTGCTACAGATATTAAGTGTATACATTTGATAACCATATATTATTCAACAAATGAATTTTCTTTTATTTATTCAATTTATTATCCAATTCATTATCAGTAAAATTCCCTTAACAAAATATCATTTGTGATTTCCTATTATTTATGTCATATATTATCCAATTACATTCTAACTACATTTAAACTTTTCTGGTAAGTTATATTAATGTTTCTGAGTGTATTTAAACACTATACAAATTTTCTCTTATTTACAACATTTATATTAAGCCAGATTTTGGTTTGAACAATTTATTACTTAAGTTTTCTTCTTGTACAACCCTATTATATACTAACATTTTAACTTTTTGAATATTTTAGGCAAGTTATATATTAGAATGCAATTTAGTATTATACAAATAAGTTTTTATTCAAATTCAACTATTTCAAGTTGGTTAAGTTTCATTTACAATTTTAGACATTCCACTTATTCAAAAATTTCACTTTATTTCAATAATTGAAACCGTTACTTAATATAAAACTTAAGATCCAAATTTTCGGTTTCACTTCAATTATTTTGAAATAATTATATACGCATATATTTTATTAATCAATTTATTCACAAGAAATTCAAACAAGTTCATTGTCTAAAGTGTAGCAAAGCTGCTGCGTGGTTTCACCACTTCGAAACTCGAAAAATGGACGCGATGATGCTGTAGTCATCACCGAAATTATTTCCCGACGACAAAGGAAGAGAGTAATGGTTTAAACTTTTAAAATTCTTTGGAAACGATTTCTATTCAAAATATACTTTTAGATAATATACTCTAAAATTTAAGGCCAAGTTTTCTAAAATGCCGAAAACTGAGTTCTCAAATGCTTAATTTTAAATTCCAAAACAATTTATAAACCATGTTTTATAAATTCATTTAGTCAATGGTTTACAAAACCATAAATTAGAATAAAATATTATTACTTCTATAACCAATCCAGTTAACTATTAAATTTCAGAATTGGAGGAAAGCGTCGGTTGTGGTGGATGTTAGGTGATGATGGCATAAAGGTTCGGCTAGTTTTGGTGAGAATATTCGGCCATGGCTGATGGTCAATGGAGATAGTGGTTGAGCATGGTTAGGCAAGAGAGGAGGTTAGGCTAGCAAGTGGTGATGGTGATGAAGGTTCGTCCATAGGGTTTGGTAGGGAAGGGTTCGTCCTATGCAAGTTTCTGTGAGGAGAAGTGGAGACGACATAAATGTTTCGGCCTTGGTGATGCTGTGGAGGAGCAACCGATCATGGTGAAGGTGGTGATAGGGTTCAGCCTGGCTTGATTTGGTGGTGGAGAGGATGATAGGGGAGGAGGATGGTGGCCGAACATAAGAAAGAAAATAAAAACATTAGAGAAAATAAAAATAGAAAAGAGGAAGAAGAACAAAATTATTAAAAACTTACTATGTAAATTTGTTTTGCTGAGGAAGAAAGAAAGTGAAAAGATGAGGAAGAAATGGGAAGAGAAGAATGAGAAGTCAGTAGATAAAAAAAATGAACGTGAATGAGACCAAAAGTTTAAATGGTTGGAAATAGCAAAGGTCATCAATCGAACAGATGGCTGAAATTATTAAGCTCTTTAATTTCACATGGGTAGCTGAAAAGACAAAAGAAACCAAAAGATTTTAAAACCGGTACCGATACGAAGTCGTTATCGCAGATTCCGCTACGTACTGGACTTTAAAACACAGAATTGAATATACCACAGAGATCAGCCTGACGAAATGATCAAAATGGTATACAGATATCTGTGTTACGATAATCATATCAAAAGTCGATATTCGGTACCGAAAATACTGCTAATTTGTTGAAAATAAGATAAACAGAGCAATAGCAGTCAAAATTTGACGAAATGAAATATGACATCTCACTTAGAAGATGATTTACATATTTATTGTATAAAAATATTCATGTTTGGATAACAATTTATTGTCGTCAATTTCTAACTAATTTGAATTGAAATAAAATTACACAATAAAATAAGCTTCCATATTACCATATGAAAAATTACCATTTACTATATTTAATTAGACGTATTCCGAATATCAAATTTATATTTCAAAATTTAAATATTTAAATTTTCACAAAAATTCACTTAAATATATTAACAAAACCATTAAAATTTACGGGTCGTCACAATTGATATAAGGACGTGGAAATGTTTTCTTAATATAGAAGATTAAAGTGGCTTTGTAAATATATTTTTACAAATATTTTGAGATAAATAATTTGAAAAGTGATTTAATTAATAAAATATTAATTAAATGGGCCTAATGATAGCTTTAATGGTAGAACATATTTTGGCCAATATTTGGTTCCTTGACTTGATGTGGGAACATGCACTTAGCCTGAAGCTGATTAAGTATGCTTGATTATCGTTTGGTGTAAAGAATGTTGATTTGAGCAGAGTGGAGTGACTATGGTACTCCAGTCTACCGGGCTTCCTTCTTGGTGGAAGGATGGAAAACTGAAAGTTGAAAACGTGATAAGTCAACGAGACTTGGTTTCTATATGAAGTTGAGGGCGTCTTTATCGATGTTGGTCCGAGAGACCGGGATCAGATTTATCCGAAAACCATTTTGAACCAATATTTGCATTCGAAGGTGCAGATTGATGATGATGATTTTTGAAGACGGAGATCTTCATAATGCATGGCTACTTGCTACTGGACCGACGATGCATATTATATATATGGTTGCAGTCGTGATTCGTTTTGAAAATCTTCAGAATGAAAGGACTGCTCGCTACTAATCCTAGGGGTAATTCCCAATAGGATATGGTATGAGAGTACTTTTGGTTTGTCCTATTCCTAGACAACTTGTATGGAGGAATGTCTGACGTTGCATTTCTAGATCACATTGATTGATCTCAATAAATGTATCATCTGTTTAGTGGCGGAGAAGGCAACTTCTCTTAGCTTAACACCTTTTCCTGAGACATATGAGCTTAAGAGTTATACATTTGTAGAAATCGGTTATGTGATTGTGGAATGCCAATGTGACATTCAAAGTGGAATGTGTTATGTAAAAGATAATACGTTACCTCCTTGGCCTCATCACCAGGTAATAGCTTAAACAGGGTATGCCGTAAGGCTATGTAACTCGCAACCAATGGGGTATGATCATCACCTTTCTAGATTACTCTTCATATGTCGATTATGTTGTGTGTTGTGGCCATGGATAGGTCACTTACGACAGGGGTGATGTCATATTCGACTTCTATTATGCCACCAGATGGGTGCTGCGAGTAGACTGGTCTTGCCAGATGCAGAGGAATCGAAGCTATCGATCCCCGATACATTCCTCTAGAGATGCACTCTATGGAAGGTAGTCCCTTACCTGCCATTATATGGAATCCAACCTCCAATACATGTCTGCCATTTTGTTTGTAGAACCTACTTTGTAGTTAGTATGCCTGAATTTAATAATGTAACAATTTCAACTGTGATTGAATATTATTTGTATAATAGACACTAGTATAATATCACAGAATTTGAGATGAACTTTTTTGGTCATCGTAAGGTAAAACTCGTCCGTGTTTATGTGTGGCGCGATCTTTCGAGATTCCTTTTGTTTTGGAAAAGAAAGTGATTGATAACTTTAAAATTCAATTTAGATGTGTTTTCTCAACTAGTTTAACAGAATGATCCAGCGTTATTTTCATTCAATGCTCGGGTCAGACTGAACATACTTACAGTTTTAGATTTGGATGCTTTGGATCGTGAGCAGACGAGCCGGCGGTCTTCAGGTCGTATTCACGTATATGTTTATTTTCCGCTACATTGTTGTTGAAATTATCAGCATTTGTGAGAACATGTTGTTATAACTGTCCAGGCTGATGATTTGTTTATTTGTTACTTTGATTTGATGTATGTATATTACAGTTTATCTTTTGCAAAGATCATTGATTATATTATATGTTGTTCCGCTGCATTGTAAGATTCTCTATTGATTAATTTCTTCTCTTCTCTTCTTCTTTCTTATTTCTTTATCATAACTATCCGTCTCTCCTTTCCGTTTAGGCTGGACATGTGTGGTTTATTGTCATCTCTAAAGGTACGGATTTGCGGGTTGTTACAGGTGGTAGCAGTGCTTAGGTTCTGCGAACACCAGGGTTTCGTTGGGGTACTCATTATAGAGAGGGTAGTAGCACCCTTGAATGAATTTGAGAATATCATAGATATAGGCGCATATTTCTTAGTGATGTAAAAAATATTTTATATTATGTTGACTTATCGGTCAGGTGATTTATGAATCCTGGTCGGTACAAAATGTACAATTGTATCGATAGGTGTTTCTAAGCTCTTAAACAATGAAAATCGACACAATATTATTTTTAAATGGGGTAAATGAAATAATTTTATCTTGATCATATTTTATATATAAAAGAATATTTTTTTCAAAAAGTATTACAGTCGTTATGGTGTGTTTGTTGTTAGAGAATGATAATATTCAATTATTAAAATTTAATTTTAATAAAGTTGTTCATTATAATCTAAACAAAGGTAAGCGATTGTAAAATGAGTTATATAATAAAGTAAATTTATAAATTTGAAATAAAAAGTACTAATAATAATTAAAATGATCACCATTTGTGAAGTAACCTTATATAAGAAGTTAAACTGTGCAAGTGTATTTATAAGTATGGTTATAAATAAGAAAATGGATTTGTACTAAGAATTTGAGGATTTAAATCCCATTGATTTTTGAAAATTATTTTTCAACATTTTGAAGAAATAGTAATGATATTACTTAGAAATTATTTTGATTTGAAATATTTTAATAAAAAGGATTTAAAAGAGATAGAAAGCACTGCACTCACTTCAGTCACTGGAAAATAATTCGGATGACGATTGCAGCATTTTCAGTATTCATTTTTGAGTTTTAAGTGATGGATTGCTACCAAAGTGATTGGATATTTAAATTTTGTTTTAATAAAACAAGTTTTTATTTAAAAAAAATTCAAAAGTATGATTTGTTATATAGAGGAGTTATATATATATATATGATTTCAAAATGATTTTTGAAATGAAATTTAACTAAAGTAAAGTTAAATGAATGAATAAGATGAATTAATTATTGAAATGAGCTAATGTAATGAATATAAACATAAGTTTTAAAGTGATTATATAACCATAAGTTGTAATTATAAAATGTGGATGAACTTAAGTGATGATTTATGAAATTGTTAGTAAATAAGTTTGTATAACTTTTAGAATTTGAGAAAATCGAAAGTGAGACTACAATTTAAAAAATGGTTAACATTTTGGTTAAGTAGAACAAAATTTGAAATTGAGATATTAAAAAAAATTAACTTAAATAAAGTAAATGAAAGGATTTTATAAATGGTCCATAAATGGATTTAATATGGAATGAAATGTTGTTAAACATAAATTGGATGTGATTTAAAATGAATGTGGATAACTGAAGGTGAGTATAATGAATATGAATAAAATTAATATGAATAATGTAACAACCCGATATTTTCAACCATTCGCATCCATTATAAGTGTATAAGTAGACACTCATGCCGGAATTGAATTGCTCAAAATACCGCGTTGTAAATAAAAATTTGGCAAATCTCAGAATATACAGTAAATAAAAATCACAGATCACAAACACAGAGTAATAATAATGCAGCGGAAGTAAAAGAGATAGTAGTTCATGAAGCTACTATATAAATATATCAGAGTTACATAAGATACAATAGAAGAAATAAAGTATAACAGAAGTTTAAATATGATAACCAAGTACAAGCTGAATAGAACAACCGAACTGAAAAGATGAAACTTGACAAGTAGATAATATCCAGCGATTCCAATCTCCAGAAAGTGGAAATCCAAATCTGTGAATAACTCAGGCTGACCCGAGCGTAAATAAAAATACAAACACTCGAGTCAGGACATACATACTTATACAATGTAAACCAACTCAAGTGAACTGTAGCAAAGATACAAGTAACTTAGAAGATGCTTGGGACCGCCCATCCTCTAAGGATCCGTTAAACTATTTACTATGCAGTAATATACGCTATATACAGTAGTGTCTAATCAGTAAAGTATAATCATATAGAAAATAGCGTTAAGGGGATGGTGAACCTTAACGCGGTTGGATCTTTAAAACCAAAATCGTAGTGGGCTCTCTATAAGGAGATGACACGGCACGCGAGGTAATGCCAAGGTGGATACACCGTTTGCACTCCCGGACCGGTGGTGACGGCAAGCCAGCAGCTTCCGCCCACCTTGAACAATACCCCCGAATCAAAGTGGCGCCACATATCGAATCACAAAAGTAATACAATGGTTTCCGATGGAGCTTGCTCGATGAAAGGGTGCGACCCTTTGTGTAGCCCGGTATAGCTCCTGTTTTAGTCATTTATGCGAACTCACGGGAGTTGGGTCCACGTAATATACCTCGAGAACGTCGCCACCATCCTACTTCATTTTAGAATCTCCACCGTGTACACAGTTGTTAAAGTGGTTTTCGGTATTGGCCGACTATAAGACAATATCCGATCCCAGTCTCTTTAACAACCAATCGTTATTATAACCCGTAGTTATAACTTTAAAACAATATTTTATACTTCAAAAATAAAATGTCATTTCAACCCAAATCTTTATCAAAATAAAGATTAAATCATTTCCAAACCATTTCAATATATCATCATACCATATCTTTCAATTCAAATATTTATCAAAATAAATATCAAGTCATTTCTAACCATTTCAATATTTTAAATTATCATATCCTTTAAAAACTTCCTTTCAAATCATTTTAATACATCAAAATATCATAACCTTTCAAAGCTTCATTTTTCAAATCATTTAATATCAAAGTATCATATCTTTCAAAACTTCGTTTCAAATCATTTTAATATATCAAAATATCATATCTTTCAGTACCACATTTCAAATCATTTTAATATATCAAAATATCATATCTTTTCGAAACCATATTTCAAATCATTATTCATTTTATTCAATTTAAAATACCATTTCAATTCATATTTCAAAATAGTTTATATTCCAAAAAAAATCATTTTTAATCATAAAAATGAAGTTGTTATGTTAAAAACTAAATTATTAAATTTCCAAAATTTTCAACTTTCAAAGTTCATTTATTCACTTACGTTTATCAAAACAGTGAAATTCCACTTTTTCGCAGCATTTAGAAAATGCTACGGAAAGTTACATTCAAAACAGTTCAATTTAACAAAAGACAATATTTTAAAATGTTGTAATAGGGTTTACTTAAATTCCAAATAAACTTAGTTAAATTCAAAAATTATAGCACTTACAAAATTGCTATAATAGTTTTTAATTCAATTTAGCTTTTTAGTTCATTATCATCAACTACAGCATTTACAAATACTGTAATATCATTTACATTGTAATTAATAGCATTTCAAAAATGCAGTCAATTAACTCCAAATATTCAATATAATTTCTCAACCAATTATATTTTTATTTAAAAACATTTTTAACTCATAAAATCATACATTTTCACATTTATAAACATCATTTAATTTTCCTCAAGTTCATGATTTTATAAAGTTAAATTTCCATTCAAAAATCAAGATTTAATAATAATTCACTTATTAAATTGCAATGTTTAATTTTAAATTCCTTGCATTAAATTTCAACTTAACACTTAAGTTCAAATTCTCAAATATAACTTAGTTTTATTTTTATTTGCTTAACTGAAAGTTCACTTTTAAGTCAATTTCATAAATTTCCAATTTTAGTTATATTTCAAAATTTTAACTTAAATATTCATTCATTTCACATTCAACTTTATCAAAAATCATTAATATGATATAAAATCACTTTAAATTCATTTAAATTCAAAATATCATAAATTTATCATATTTTCAAAGTTAATTTAAATTCCATTAAAAATTAAATCAAAATTTCCAAAATAACTTACATTCATATTTTCTAACTTTTCCATAATTTATTTAACTTATAGATTTCCAGAAAATAAATAATACTTTACAAAAGTTATATTTTTATTAAATTTCAAATCAAATATTATAATAATTAAATTTATAAAATATTTTAAATTTTTTAGAAAAACATATTTTAACTACGGGCCTGTATATAATTTTCTACGCTAGGTAAAGTGATACGGGTAATATATCATTTCAACCCGTAATTTACAAAGAAAATCCGGGTTTTGTCATTTCAAATCCGCAATCACAAGTTAAAATAAATTAAATAAAAACCGTTCAAGCCTATCATTTCAGCCCATAACGATTTTTCCCTATTCTAAAGTCTGTTCGGGTATGTATCATTTCAACCCATAGTGATTCTAATTTACAGGGAACTTGCAGTGTGATAACCTGATAAAATATACAGAATAGCATGAAATAACAGTAACATATGATATAACAGGTGTTTAACAGGTGTGAACATCATATGATAATAATATAAGCAGTTATAACATGTTAATATAGTTCTACAGATTCGCAGGGTGTCAATTTACTACTTATATAAGTACATAATGTCTGGTGAGAAATACTCACATTTTTATGCTGGAGATATTAATTTGAATGACACAACGGATCCAGAAGGCACGACCTTTGATTTTGAGTGGAGAGAAATAGCCAAGATATCATCTTGTAAACAACCCCAAAACAAGACAATATAACTTATGAATATTCAACCAAAACAATATAGAAATAATTGGAAATTTGAAATTAACAAAAAATGATTCAACCTTTCATTAGCCATTCAAGTGCTTGGCCATGACATCATTTGGCTCAGCCATGATCAGGTCTAGACCTGAAATGCTCATCCAATGGTCAGCAAAAAGAAGGCAAACAATGGGATGTGAAGAGGTAGGAGTTAAACATGAAGCAGACAAAGAGTCAAGGCCAAAATGAGTGGTTTTTGGTGCACACTAGGCTCGGCCTAGTCATTTTTTGGGCTTGACCATGCTTGCTCCAGATCTGGATAGAGGTCAAGTGATGGCCAGAGATCAGGTTATGGTGGTGGTGGAGCAAGGGGAGGTGGCCAAGGTGATAGAAGAAGGATATAAGTGAAGTTATGTGGTCTAGGCATTGTTTTCAAGGATTGCTTTACAAGTTTGAAGGGTTTGCATCATAGGGAGGCCATGGTCAGATCTTGGTCAGAGGAGGGGAAGGTGGTGCTGCTGTAGATGGTGGTGGTGTGGTCGGTGGTGGTGATGGAGATGTGGGGCCGAGCAAAGCTATGAGAGGTCATGGCAAAAATCAAGCAAAACAAAGAAGAAGAAGAAGAAAAATGAGAGGAGGAAGAGAGGCCATTGCTTATTTTTCTTTGCTCAGATCTGAAATGGATGTGTATTATTGATGGAATGAGAAACTTTCACGTGAATAAGCAAAAGAAAAGGAACGGCTACAATAAATTGATGCATTGATTGAAAAAGAAACGGTAAAAGAAACGGTGAAACGACTTTACGTTTCTTAGCTTTTAAAACCTTCCATACCTCCTTTTCTTTAAAATTAAGTAAAACAAAATAAACTTCAGCAAGTACATCTAAAAACCGAAACAAAGTGAAATAAAATAAAAATATATAATTAAATTTAAAGAAAATATAAAAAGAATTAAGGAAATTGCTTAAAAATTGAAAACAGGGTTCAAAAATTACAATTAAAACATCAATGGCTTTGGAAAAATATCTACTTCATTTTAAAAATATTCTAAAGCAAAATTTTGAAATAAAATAATTTATTTATCATTTCTAAAGTAAAATATATAATTAAATTGGAGAAAAATAGAAAAGAACTAAAGAAAATGTTTAAAAATTGAAAACAGGGCATGGAAATTACAAGAAAAATACTACTAGCTCTAGAAAAATTCCTACCTCACTTCAAAAATATTAAAAGACAAAAACATACATAAAATAGCATATCAATACATATTACAATAAAATATGACAAAGAAAAATAAATTTATACTATTTAAAATAACAAAATTGCAGAATAAACGAATTGGACTCAATATTGAAATATACATAACTTTCACAATTTAAATCCGTTTCCAACGAAACAAAAAGCAGTGTTCCTAAAATTTTATGTACTTTCAAAATAAAAGAAAAAAAATTTAAATTTTCAAACTTTTTAATTTTAAAATAAAAGTCAAAGTTTGACTATTTTGACCAAAAACTCACTTTTTGGAAAATATTCTTTTTAGTCATGCTTTGGAATGATAATTCATATCAAAACTAAAGTTTATCATTCAAAATAAATAAAATAACTTTTTAAATGAAAAATTTAATTAAAATAATTAAAATATACAAAAAATAAATAAATCACAAAATACAGGGTTGTTACAAATAAAAATAATTTTAGTATGATTGTATGCTATGCTTAGTTAACTTTGTTTACTAGTGTTGCATATGGTTGTTATATTAGTTTATGTTATATAATGATTTTAACTCCCATATACTTGTTCTCATTAGTTTTTGAATGTTTAGTAGGTATAGATGGCGTCTGCTTTGCCATTTGGAGCTCACTTCAACATTATATTGATTATATTTGCTTTCTAATACTAATAAAAGGTACACATTTCGGATTACATATTGTATTTATGTTTTTCCCTACTAGATGCCTCATCCTTGAGATTAGATGTATGTTATATTATTATATATATTATAAATTTTTTCGATCAAACCATGCAAACTAGACGCTGGCGAAACTTTCCATGAATTTTAGGCAGTAGAATTTTTTTGAGAATTTTGGAAAATTTTGATAAGAAGAATTTGATTTTGAGTTGTAACTTGGAATGGTATTAGTTGATGTCTGTGAATGAAACGAAAGATCTATAATCTATTTCAGCTAATTGATTTTTGAAAAGTAAATAGGATTGTGGCATTTTTCCTACCTTCGTAATTTCACGGACGAAATCCTTTGAGGAGGGAAGTCCGTAACGACCCAAAACTTCAGCATTTGAATTTGAAATATTTAATTGATTTTAGATATTGAAAAGTTAATTTTATAAGTCAAACAACTTAAAATATAGTGATTTATTTGATAAAATGAAATAATTTCGAAGCCTTTTTTAAATTCAATATGAATAAGAATGAAGATAGTGAAGTTTTAAATTTTGAAATAAGAGTGAATAAACAGGTTTTAATTAAAGGTATTTCGTGGCAAATTTCGTGAATTATTATACGCTGTCGAATTTCGTGGCGATCGGACTTATCGTTTGATCATGCGAGATCGAAACGGGTCGAAATTAATTAAAGGAATTTACATTAGTATAATTTGATTTTTGAAAGCTAACTTCTGTATAATTTGGAATTGAGTCCCGATACTAGTTCCATTGTGTCGAGAATAAAGGTATTTCACATAAAACGCCAAGCGGCATGCCTCGATTGGAGTTTCAAATATTTCGGTGTGGACAGTGTTGTTAAGAGTTGCCTATATAATGGATCCCAAACCCGTCCTCTCGCCCAGTAAGAAATTCCTAACCCTAATTATTTAGAGCCCCTATTTCTCTAAAAAAAATCCAATGGTCGAGCACGATAAGCGCCACTCGAAGCACTTTTGTGGGAAAGTATCTACACGGAAGTTGTTCACCTCGATGATTGGAGTGTGATGGAAGATTGAACCGTCGACGGTGAAGCGAGGTAGTGCAAATCCAGGCATGAATGTCAGTGACATTTTGAGCTTGCCAACGTCTAAGCGACGTCAAAAGGCGACAATGGGGTCGTTCCACTCGTCGTCGATGAGGCTCTCTCCTATGAGAACACGGCGGCGACCAGTGGTTCATAGAAGAAATGACGGTGATCGTGGATTGAAGTCCAGTATTTTGGGTTGGCCTGGAAACGAAATCACGATGGGGGAGAAAGAGAAGAATAGCGATGATTAATTAAGTGTAATTAATTTAAATTAATGTAATTAATTTTATTATAAAATTAAAATCTTATAGATTGTATAACTCTTTCATACGATGTCCAAATCGAATGCGACAAGTCACATTGTGCTCATTACAACGAATAATATGTTATAGAGTTGGATTGGATTCGATTGAAGCTATTAGAATTTTACGCTATGATTTTAGATGATAACAGAATGCTTGGCGTCGACTAGAATTTCGGTGAGTTAATCTCACCTCTCTGGCCCACTTATATTTTATATAAGTGGGATATTTTTATTGTTGCTTGTTTGTTTGGATTATTTGGTGTATTTATCAATTGGTTTGGATATATTCCTGCCATTAAAGTGGATGACGTTACGTTCCCGTCTACAGCGGATGACCCTTTGTATATGTTCCCGCCACGAAGCGGATGATTTATATTTTATTACTATATACTATATGTGATGTAGGGGGATAGTTTGGAGGGGTCTAACAGGATTCCTCATCATTGTTGGTTTTTATTTACATATATGTGCTAATATATATATATATATATATATATATATATATATGTGTGTGTCTGTGTATGTGTGTGTGTATGACGTGTGATGTAAGGGGACAGGTTGCAGGTATCCAACTGGATTCCTCATACTGTTGATTTTACTTTTCGTATATTGTGATGTACGATGTGTTGGATGCCGTATTTGATTAAACTGATATGATTTCCCTTATTTAGTGCTATAATAGCACTGGGCCATAGTTTTATTATTTTGAAAAACTGTAAAATAGTGATTTGGAATTGAAATGATTTTCAAAGAGATTTTCGAATTATAGATGTGTTAATAATTATTCTTGAGTTAATAAAATGTGGTTCGCAACCATTAGGGTATGGTCATCACCTTACTAGATTACTCTTCATATGTCGAGTATGTTATGTATGTTGTGGCCATGGATAGGTCGCTTATGACGGGGGTGATGTCATATTCGACTTCTATTGTGCCACCAGATGGGTGATACGAGTAGACTGGTCTTGCCAGATGAAGAGGAATCGAATATGTTGATCCTCGATACTTCCTCTAGAGATGTACTGTATGAAAGGTAGTCCCTTACCTGCCAATGTATGGAATCCAACCTCCGATACGTGCCTGCCATTTTGTTTGTAGAACATACTTTGTAGCTAGTATGCCTGAATTGAATAATGTAACAATTTCAAATGTTATTGAATATTATTTATACTAGACACTAATATAATATCATAGAATTTGAGATGAAATGTGTTGTTTATCATAAGATAAAACCTGTCCTTTTTATGTGCGGTGTGGTCTTGTGAGATTCCTTTTATATTGGAAAAGAAAGTTATTGATAACTTTAAAATTCAATCGGGATGTGTTTTCTCACGCTAGTTTAACAAAATGATCGGAGCGTTATTCCTATTCAATGCTTGGGTCGGACTGAACATACTTAGAGTTCTAGATTTGGAGCTTGAGCAGACGAGTTGGAGGTCTTTAGGTCGTATTCATGTATATGTTTATTTTCCGCTGCATTATTGTTGAAATTATCAGCATTTGTGAGAACATGTTGTTATAATTGTCTTTGCTGATGATTTGTTTATTTGTGTACTCTAGTTTGATGTATGTATATTATAGTTTCTCTTTTGTAGAGATCATTGATTATATTATATGTTGTTTTGCTAGATTGTGGGATTCTATATTGCTTAGTTTCTTTTCTTCTCTTCTTCTTTCTTTCTCATAACTATCCATCATTTTGTTCCGTTTGGTTGGACATGTGTGGTTTATTGTCATCTCGAAAGGTACAGATTTGCGGATTGTTACAGTTGGTTTCAATGCTTAGGTTGTGCGAACATCTAGGCTTTGTTGGGTACTCATTATAGTGAGGGTAGTAGCATCCTAGAATGAGTATGATATAGATATGGACGCGTATTTCTTAGTGGTGTAAAGAATATTTTATGTTGTGTTGACTTATCGGTTGAGTGATTAATGAATCCTGATCGGTACAAAATGTACAATTGTATCGATAGGTGTTACTACGCTCTTAAACAAGGTAAACCGACATAATATTGTTTTAAAACAGGGTAAATGAAATAATTTTACCTTGATCATATTTTGTATATAAACGAATAGTTTTTCAAAAATTATTATAGTCATTATGGTGTGTTTGGTTGGTAGAGAATAATAATATTCAACTATTGAAATTTCAGTTTAATAAAGTTGTTTATTATAATCTAAACAAAGAAAAACAATTGTAAAATGAGTTATAAAAGAAAGTAATTTATAAATATGGATTAAAAAGTATTGATTATAATTAAAATGATCACCATTTGTGAAATAATCTTATATAAGAAGTGAAACTATGTAAGTATCCTTATAAATATGTTTACAAATAAAAAAATGGATTTAAACTAAGAATTTGAGGATTTAAATCCCATTGATTTAGAGAATTGTTTTTCAATATTTTGAAGAAATAACGATGATATTTTTTAGGAAGTATTCTGAATAGAAATATTTTGATAAAAATGATTTAAAAGAGATAGAAAACACTGAACTCACTTCAGTCACTGCGAAATAATTCGGGTGACGACTGTAGCATCATCAGTCGATTTTTTTTCCTGAGTTTTTAAGTAATGGATTGCTACCCTGTTGATTGGATATTGAAATTTTGTTTCGGTAAAACAAGTGTTGATTTACAAAAATATAAAAGTATGATTTGATATACGAAGGGGTTATGTATATATATGACTTCAAAATGATTTTTGAAATGAAGTATAACTTTAGTAAAGTTAAATGAATGAATAAGATAAACTAATTAATGAAATGAATATAAATTTAAGTTGTAAAGTGATTATCTAACCATTGGTTGTAATTATATGATGTGGATGAACTTAAGTGATGATTTATGATATTGTAAGTAAATAAGTTTGTATAACTTATTGAATTTGAAAAAACAGAAAGTAAAACCAAAATTTAGAAAACGGTTAATCATTTTAGCTAAGTAAAACAAAATTTCAAATTGAGATATTAAAAAAATTCGCTTAAATAAAGTCAAATGAAATGATTTTATAAAATGGTCCATAAATGAATTTAATATGGAATGAAATGTTGTTAAACATAAATTGGATGTGATTTAAAATCAATGTGAATAAATGAATGTGGATAATTGAAGGCGAACATAAAGAATGTGAATAAAATGAATACGAATAAAAAGAATTTTGTATGATTGTATGTTATGCTTAGATAACTTTGTTTACTGGTGTTGCATATGGTTGTTATATTAGTTTGTGTTATATCATGATTTTAACTTCCATGTACATGTTCTCGTTAATTTTTGAGTGCTTAGTAGGTATGGATGGCGTAGGCTTCACACTTGGAGCTCGCTTCCACATTATATTGGTTACATATGCTTGCTAATAATAATAAACGGTACACATCTCGGATTACACATCATATATTTATGTTTTTCCTCATGGGATGCTTTATCCTTGAGATGAGATACGTATTATGTGATTATATATATACTGTAAAAAAATTCAATCGAACTGCGCAAAGGAGACGCTGGGGAAATTTTCCGTGAATTTAAGGCATTTAGAATATTTTGAGAATTTTGGAAAAATGTTGATAACTAAAATTTGATTTTGAGTATAGCTTGAAATGGTATTAGTTGATGTCTGTGAATGAATTTAAAGACTTAGAAAGATTTATAATCTATTTCAGCTAATTGATTTTTCAAAAGTAAATAGGATTATGGCATATTTCCTACCTTCCTAAATTCGCGGACGAAATTCTTTTGAGGAAAGAAGTCTGTAACGACCCAGAATTTCAGTCATTTGAATTTGAAATATGTAATTGATTTTAAATATTGAAAATTTAATCTTATATGTCAAATAACCTAAATTTCAAATATAGCGATTTATGTGATATTGTGAATTATTAAATTGAATAATTGGAATTTTCTAAATAAATGAATCTTGAATTTATTGTAAATGAAGATGATTTCGAAGCCTTTTTAAAATTCTATTTGAATAAGAATGAAGATAATGAACTTTTAAATTTTGAATTAAAAGCGATTACACAGGTTTTAATAATAACTCATTTAATTAACGTGTGAAAATAGCCTTCGGGGACATCTCGAATTTCAATGAAACCAGTGCCATCGGATCCATATTAGTGAATTATTTTATGTCGTCGAATTTCGTGGCGATCGGACATATCGTTTGGTCATGCAAGATCAAAATGGATAGAAATTAATTAAAGTAATTTAAATTCATATAATTTGATCGGACATATGCCTACTATGCAAGATCAAATTTCCCTTATCGAGTTTTCTTACAGTAATAGCTTTTAATCTAGTATTGGTATGGCACCTTTCGAGGCACTCTACGGAAAGCCATACTGATCTCCTTCACGTTGGCTTAAAGCCAGTGAGAAGCTGGTTTTAGGTTTAGATTTTATTCGTGGTTCCGCATAAAAGATTGACCTTATTCATCATAGGATGAAGAAGCTTAAAGTAGACAAAAATCCTATGCTGATAAACGAAGGAGGAAATTAGAATTTTTTATGGGAGATTTAACATTTATTCGTGTTTTACCTTTGATGGTCTTGTGCATTTTAGTCATTCAGGAAAATTAGCAACTGATATATTGGCCCATTTCCCATCACTGGATGCATTGGTTCCAAGGCTTATCGCCTCTCATTACCGGCTCAATTTTCCGCTATTCATGACGTATTTCACGTCTCTCAACTATAGAAATGCCTTAGAGATTCCAACTCTATTCTTGAGCCTAGTGTTATTGAAGAAATTAAAGTTTCATCTAATTTGACTTATGAGCAACATCCTATTCGATCATTGCTACGAGGTTAAACGCTTTCGTAATAAAGTTGTTCCGCTTGTGAAAATTCAATGGTCCTCAAATCCTAAGGATTGCTCTTGGGAATCCAGAGAATTCATCGAGCGAACACATCCGGACTTACTCTCTCGTGCTCCTTAAGGTTAACTTCTCATTTTAAAATTTTCTTTTGTGTTGTTATGCCTTAGAGTGGTTGTTCCTCTTTATTTTCTTATTAAGTATTGCGAGGACGTAATTTCTTTATGGAGTGGAGTCTGTAACTCGCATATTTTACGATTATATATTTAAATGTTTTATTTAAATATAGCGTCATTAGTTCGATTAAACTCCGAAATGTGACTTTTTGTAAATAGTCGAATTCGGACTTGAGACTACCTCCATTGAGCTTAAAACGACATTTACAACTTGTTTAAGTATAAATATTGATATGTTTGGAGTTGATTAGGATTTTGGTATTTTCGATTGGGCTGTGTTCTAGCCCACTAACCCAACAAGATAACCTAAACCTTCTACCTAATAGTTCTCACTCCACTCCTCTTCATTCATTCATTCATTCATTCCACTCATAATTTCCTAACACTCTCAAGCCCTAGGAAAAATGATGAGAAGAGGAAGCTAAATTCATAAGCCCTTGTTCTCTTAGGAAATTCAAGTTATAAATCAAAGAGAAGCTTAGGTAAGTATCCTCTTCATCTTCTCCATCTCAATCTCTTTTCAATTTTTAGAATTTCCTATAACCTAACTTGGAAATTCTTTGCATGTAATAATAGATTGAAGATCTTTGATGGTAGTTAAAGAGGAATTGATCTTTCCTTGTTTCAGAGCTTCTCATTCCTTGTTTTGAGTTTAAAGGTGAGTTCTTGAACTCACATCTATGTCTATAGTTTTCATTGTTGTTAGGTATGAATTTCTCACATCTATTTCTTATTCAATTGCTTTTGAATTGAATTGGTTTGATGTATTTTTCAATTTTTGGTTTTGAAGTCAAAATTTATGAAAATCCTACTATGGATTTTTGGAGATGTTATTTTGGGTATCGAAGAGCCTATATGGTTGGGTTATCGTTTGGCATAAATCCCTAGCATCCATCGCTCATTCGATCGCTTTCAAATTGATTTGGCTATTAATGGCCTAGGCAAATTGTTGATCGGTACAGACAACCAAACGTCTAGTTGAAAAATCCAGACGTCTGGTTAGGGCACTAAAAAAAAGAAACGGCAGAAAAAATTTAGAGCCCAGAACTAGACGTCTGGTTAAACCTTACCAGACATCTAGATGGCTTCATGGAGTAAAAAGAAAAAAAGAGATTTTTTTTTTAAAATTTCCAAAACCCCGGGTTAGACGTCTGGCCAAACCAACCAGACGTCCGGTCCTATGAAATTTTGCCTATTCACCTATTTTTGAGTGGATTTTCAATTCTCGTCGATTTTTGTTGATCCGGCTAGTTGTTGTCATTTATTATCGACTTTGATGACTTCTTTTCTGGATTTTTAGGAATTTCCATTTGATGGATTTAATATCGATTTATGGTTTTAATTCACGTCGTCGAATGTAGATTTTTGTGATAGATTGTTTTTATAATCATTTCTGTGTTTTGTCACTTTAAAATACAAAGGTTTTTATACTAATAGTAAATATTCAAACTATTTCACAAAAGTGATTTCAACGTTACTTTTAATTCAAAGCTCGTTTCTAAAATCGTTTTCTGATCTATTAGTATATACAAACCTTTACCTCGTTCGTATGAGAAATCTAATTAAACGACTTGGCAAAACAAGTGGTATGAAACTATTGTGTTTACTTTGTTGGTTAATTCTTAGACTAATTCGATTGAACTCTCGTGACAATTTTCGAGTGGAAATCTACATTTTATTCGTAAATATTTAAGTTAAGCCAGTGGTTATGGGACATGAAGCCTAACTTGTTTATTTACTAGCTTAGTGTAATTTACACTTATTGATCAATGATGACCATTTTGTAATTTAGAGAAGCGATGTACGATGTCTTTTTGTCTGCATGGGGGACTAAACCCCGTTTCGGTGGAGCTTCGGCTCAATTTGGGGGGGGGGGGGGGTAGCGACTCATGGTCTTCGGGCCTTTTGTGGAGCATCGGCTCAAATTTGATAGGTTATTGACCATGAGATAGCGTCCAGTTTGTGATACACGTGTTAGTGAGTTTTTATGCTCCCATTTGTGATAGTCCTCCCCCTTTGTGTTTTCTTGATTTCTAATTATCGATTTCTGGAATTTGTGTTTCGCCAATTTTCTACAATTTGCGTTGATGTGTTTTGTCAATATTTGAGGTTTGGTGAATAAGCTAAAGAAAATGATATTCTTTTTTGATATTTGAGGAGATTTGAGATATCATATGATTTTCATTGTTATCAAATATATACTTGTCACATTATGACATTATTGTTATCATATATTTTTGTCATATCTCTTATCCTATCTCATCTTATATGACATTTATAGCTAGACTAATCCGTTTATTATTTTTCTTCTTGAATAATACTCGGGTCAGACCGAGATGTTTCAGGTGCTTCCACTTGACTTCTTAGTAGAGACTAGCTTCTGACTTTTGGCTAACTAATTTAGCTTAGTAGTTTTTGTTTTTATACATTCGAGATAGAGACTCTTTGATGTATACTTATTCTTTTGTCTAGTACTTGTATCTATTCTTTTGTGATGTAGTGGATCTTGTATGACCACTACTTTAATGTTCACTTCTATGTGTTATATTCATATCTATTTCCGCCTTAGTGATATGAATCTTTGTGATTGTTTTTGTTTTATAATTATTTTATATTTGTTTTTTAAGGTCACATTGCCACTGTGTAGTAGCTTTGAGTTTGTATTTGATATGTCAGATTTCCTCTTAAAATGAAATGCATGCCATACTATCTGACGTATCCATACTCGCATAAAGCAATTACACAGATGATCTCTCCTCAACAGCCTTATTCATCGTGCTAGTCGATGGCATTACCCCGTAGTGTCTTTGGCTAGTGTGAGTACAGATGTCGGGCGTCACATTACTTGTGCACCAGTGTTAGTTTTACCCAATAGAGCTAAGCCTTTCACTGTATACACTTATGCCTCCGGAACGGGTCTAGAAGCAGTGTTGATGCATGAAGGGAGGGTAATGTGTTATGGTAGTAGGCAGTTGATGACACATAAGAAGAACTATCCTACCCACGATTTGGAGTTGGCTGCCATAGTTTTTGCACTTAAGACTTGGAGGCGCTATTTGTTTGGAGAGAGGTTTGAACTTAATGCAACAAAGGTGGATGGAGTTTTTAGCCTCGTATGATTTTGAGATAGGTTATACCCCTGGCAAGGGTAATGTGGTTGCAGATGCATTGAGAAGAAAGAAAGCAACCCTTAGTTCTTTGTTCGTAGAGTGGAGGAGCTTGGACTTTATTTCTACTTTTTATTTTAAGCCCTCTACGGACATTACTCCCGGATTGTTGGCAACCTTAGAGGTAAGGCCTACCCTTATGGATCAGATTGGCTCGAGGCCGCGGGATGATTCAGTACACATGGACATTATGGATAGGGTTAGCCAAGGAGAGATCTCAAGACATCTCCAACGCTATTCCATTGATAGTAGAGGGTGGCTTTGGAGAGATGAGAGGCTTTGTGTTCCACGCGTCGGTGACTTGTTGAGAGAAGTTTTGGAGGTGGCACGCCATTCCCGTATGACTTTTCATCCGGGTGATGACAAAATGTATCGGCATATAAAGAGGATGTTCTATTGGGGTGGTATGAAGAAAAACGTGGCAGAATTCATAGCTAAGTGTCTCATAGGCCAAAGGGTAAAAGCAGAGCAGCAGAAGCCCCGTGGATTACTTCAGCCCTTATATGTACCAGAGTGGAAGTGGGACAATATTTCAATGGATTTCATTGATGGTTTACCCCGTTCTAGGAAAAGGAACACTAGCATTTGGGTCATTGTTGATAGATTGATCAAGAGTGCTCACTTCATCCCAATTAAGAGTAAGCTTACGGCTTCATATTTGGCATCCTTGTATATTCGAGAGATAGTCCGTCTACACAGAGTTCCTTTTAGGGTTTTTAGGGATAGAGATACCATTTTAACTAGTGAGTTTTGGAGATCTTACAAGACGCTAGGGATGCAACTTAGGTTGAGTACGGCCTATCACCCCCATACGGATGGCCAAACAGAGACGGTAAATAGAGTGCTTGAGGATTACCATGGATGTGCATTTTGGACTTTGGAGGAACTTGGGAGGAGCATCTTCCGTTGGTTGAGTTTGCGTACAATAATAGTTACCAAACAAGTATAGGAATGACACCATTTAAGGCTTTATATGAGAGACCTTACAAGTCCCCATCATGTGACTCTACGGAGAAGTTATTGCTTGGACCCGATATGGTTAGGAAGACCTCTAAGAGGGTGGAGTTAATTCGGCGAAGGTTGAAGACAACTCAAGATAGACAGAAGTCGTATGTGGATAGACGGAGGAGAGACTTAGAGTTTGAGGTTGGAGACTTAGTTTTTATCAAAGTATCCCCACTTATGAAGGTGGTAAGATTTGGATCTAATGAAAAGCTAGCCCCTAGATTTGTTGGACCATTTCCTATCACAGAGAGAGTTAGGAAGATTGCTTACCAAGTTAAGCTTCCAGATAGGCTCGTAGGACTGCACGACGTTTTTGATGTTTTGCACTTGCGAAAGTGCTTACATGACTTGGTGGAGGTTGTAGAGCCTCTTCAATTAGAGGAGGTGGAGATGGAAAGAGAAGCTACTATTTGGTGTATCCCTACAAATATTGTTAGAAGAGATATCAAGCGACTAAGGAATAAGGAGGTTCCCACTGGTTAAGGTGCAAAGGGGAGAAGATGTTGTAGACACCACTTGGGAAGCAGAAGAGAAGATTTGTGCCTCCTATCCTCATCTTTTTTACGTAAGTTTAGAATTCCTTTTTCCATCTTTAGATTTGAATAGGTTCTTTCCTTTATTCTCCTTTAGGAGGGTTAAACTTAGGATTTAACCTATGGATGGTAGGATTTGATGTAAACATGTTAATAGAACATGATATGAATGATGTATGTTAGTGGTTGCAAGTGTTTTCTAGTGGATGCTATGGACACTTATAGGTACACTAGGCACTATTATTCCTTAAAGATCGGCCTAACTAGGACACTAGAGCATAAGCATATGGATGTGTGTGCATTTTTATTTTATTTCCATGATTGCTATAAATGGATGATTATCACATGATTGTTGCTTTTGGATGATGTTTGTAGCATGCATATAGAACCATCGGTTATAATTAGAATTTTTTTGCATTCATTGGGATACATGACACAGACATGATTGCATAAAAGGAGGTCAACTGAATCAGCGGACCATCTAATCTTTTGATTAGTTGGGGACATTTACACTACACTAATTGCATAAGTATCATAAATGCATTAGAAAAACTTAAGGAAAATGGATGAATGGTTGATGATTGAGTAGTTGGTTATAGAAGTGCACGAAAACATTTAGTACATTATTCTATCCTTAGAGATTTCGGGGAAGAAATCCCGTAAGGAGGGAAAAATGCAACAATCCAAAATTTAACCCATAATTATTAATTTGTTAATTAATTAAACGATAAGATAACTTTGTGAAATTTTCAGAATTAAGCCGCGAAAGTTGCACCATTGTGTCTGTGGTAATTTTCTGGTCAATTTCCATATGTAGAACGTCAGAAACCGAGCTAATATGAACAAGTTATAAAATAAACAAAATAAGCAGAAATATAATGAATATATATATATATATATATATATATATATACATACATACACACACACATATACATACATATACATACATATACATACATACATACATACATAGACATATACATACATACATATATATATATATATATATATATAAACACGCGGCCAGGTTTACCGGCCGGTTGACTGGGCAAGGGACGGTCGAACGCTCAGTCGACCCGCCTAGTATTTTTGCAGGTGAACAAACGTTAATTTTTTTCAAACGAATTAGAGACGTCGGAACACGTCATTTGCACCCTTTTGTTTAATCCGATCCCTTCGTTTCTACATCTGATGGATCCTATTCAGCCTATGACGTGGTTGCATCCTATTCAATCTCCAAATCCAAAAACCCAAGATCCACTTCTACACATATAAATAGACCTTAGATCTAACGCTTTTTTTCATTCTAGATTTTCTCTGCTTGGGTTCAACTTTTCCAAAAGGATCGTAAAAGGAATAATTTTCCAAGGAGAGAATCTTTTTAGTAAAAAATTATTTTACAACTCCAAGTGGATCCGAGAAGACCAAAGGAAGAGCTTAGGACCAGAGATGAGTGATTGTAATTATTTTAAGATTTCTTTATGTAATTTAAAATAATAGGGTTTTTAATAGTTGTGGTTTTACTATGATTTTTGGAATAGCCTTTTTCAGTAATTATTTACGGTTTTTAATTATTTTCAGTCTATTCAGCTATTCCTTTCAGTAATTTTAGTATTTTTATGTTAATTATAAACTATTACTGTTAAGCATAGCTTTTTATTTACAGTCTATTTACGATATTTAAGTTTATTTACTGTTATTTATTTCTTATTTACATCTTTTTGACGTTTTGGATTTTATGCAAGCTTTTATTCTCTTCATTCCCCTTTTTTGCACATATGGATTAGAATAAATTGAGCGCGAATATGGATTTTATAAGTAAGAATATTAAATGAAGAAAATAAGATGTAAATTATAAAGGCTGTAATCAATAATGGAATAGGACTGAAACTGCGCCTAGTTATAGTTAAAATTGGACTAATTGAAGCTAATTGACCTAGTTATAACTTGGAATTAAAACTAATGAAGTAAAAGATGAAAGGAGCTTATTTTCACACTTAGACATTAGGTTAAATAATAAACATGATTATAACGTAGGTTATTGTAAGAAAAAACGGAATGGGGCTTATTTTAAGTCTTGGGATAAATTGATAAGTGTATAAAGTAAAAAATGGTAATAAAGGCTTATTTAAATAATTTATCTAATTTAATAAGCAAAGATAAAAGTGGGACCCGTACCAAATAGCATTTTCTAGGGCACGTTTATGCTAAGAATGGTAGTAGTTGGTCAAATAGAAGCCAAATCACGGGGATTTGGATAAGGGGCACAACTAGATATTGTTTGGATGAAGGGCCAGTACCAACAGTATTTCCCCTATTTTTCTATGGATACACAATGATCTCACATGAGCCTGAAGTGAGATGAGAGGCATGCTATGCTGTACATTAGAGGTAATAAGAATACCCGATAGGTGGAGTAAAAGGTAGCATGGGCATGGTGGAAGTTACTCATACGACTTCTATTCGGGTGCTCAGTAATAGCTATGAGTTCCTAGCACTTAGTATGGTGTCTTAGTAGACACCATTGCCTTGTGTAGGGAGCTATATATGCCATCCGGATCCATAGTAGTTGCTCTGAGCATCTTCCGTATATACCATTGGCTGCTGTGCAGGAATTTGTATAGCGACTAGTCCACAGAAAGGTCTATGAAGTAGTAGGCTGATCGAAAAGTGTAGAATTAGGGTTACATCCTAATTATAGGTTTAGGAATTCAGCCTAATTAAATCAGAACAAGTGCAAGCAATCAAAGTTAACCTATCTTGAGAAATATTTAATTGTATTTATTTCCAGTTTATCTCTTTTCCATTTCCTTTATTATCCTTATTTATGCTAGAATTGTTGTAGAGTCTATACTTTTATCTTGCTTAAAGACTCTAGTAATTACCATAATTCACCAGACTTCTAGTCTGACCCACTCTTTTATTTCCCCTTTTTTCCCCATAGGCAATCAAGGAAGAAGCTAGTAGACTGTTGCAGCTTGGAGGAGATTTCTTCTATGTACTTCTTTTATTTTTAGCTGTTGTTCTTAGATGCACTGGTTTATTTATGAGGGATATTACATGCTCTGATTTTGAGACAGTGAAGTTTTATTTCATAAGACACTATGGGTTTTGAATGTTGTATTTGACATTTGACTTATTTATGAATTAATTCTGAATCTTTGTTCTAATTAAATACTTATTTAGTTTCCGCTGTTTTTACCTATTTTTGTCTTGTAAAAATCTTAGTCTTTGTTAGATTCAGTCATACCTGCAATGCATCACGCCTTTTAATGTGCCCTTTTTGGGTATAATAAGGGGTGTTGAGATGTTTCATCACTCTTAAGTGGAACTAGAATTTTCTATTCTTTTGATTGTAGACTAACTGCTCTTGCTTAAAGTCAACTTTCACATTTTAAAAGTTAATAAAGAAAAAACAGTAGCACTTGAACAACTACTTCGAAAAAACCTATTGTTTAATTTGAATTTAATTCAATGGAAATTTGTTGCTGAACTTCATATAAGAATTAATTGTATATTAGATCGCACTTCAGAATTAATTGTAGTCTACTTCTACATATAGCCAGCTCTATAATCTATTTTAGCTTGCATTCCAGCTCAACATTGTACTAGATTCTCATTCCACTGCGCATCCTTAACAAACCATTATTGTTTGGTAGCCTCAGAGTTATGCTTCATTGTCGCCTTTTTCGGGTACGTGTTCGTAGGCCTACGTTATAATATTAGCCTTAATGTTTTTGTGGATGTATTTTTGGGTTTATCTTTGGTATAATGATCTATATTATTTAGCATCTTTGACACCTAACATATATTCACAGATATATTGCGGGCTACTATGTTTTTCATAGTTCTTTGCCATGTATAATATTAAAGTATGAAACATTAACAATTACTAACATCTTGATTTCTTATTTGACATAAACATGACCAATATTGCAGATGTTAAAAGAGAAAATATCAAAAGCAAAGCAAGATGAAATCAACCATTTAACTTGTTATAAGTAAGTTGTTAATGCAAATATATATGAAGTATTATGTATGGACATGGGTAATGATGTTTGAACGATATGTATAACATATTATGTATGGACATGAGCAAAGATGTTTGGATGATATGTATGAAAATGGAAAAGTTGTTTGAACATATCATTTTGATACTCTGGTGTTGAACCTGTATATGTGTATATATATGTTTATCTGCTGTTCTATGATGTGTTTTGCATTTAAGTTGTTTTATTTTATTCTGATAGATCCTATAGCCACCTATGGCTTTGTATTAAGTATTTATTAGGTATGTCGATCCACTTGAGGTAGAGAAAAAAATATAGAGCATTTATCGACGTATTCAATAGATATTTAAGACAAACCTATAGATGGTCGTTCCTAACAAGCCCTATTCTCCGCATTAACAGACGGTACTACCTAGTAATACTCTTTGTTAATGTGGGTCTCGGGGTAGGGCGTCATGGCTTGGATAAATATCGTGCTTTAATTTTCATTTTTTTTATATGTTTAGATCTTTTGTATTTATGCAAAAAAGAAATGGGTGTGGATGTTATATATGTGGAAAAGTTAAAAAACAATGAAAAAATTCAAGAAATCAGTATTACATTTAATAGTGTTTTATAAAGGCTATCATTTATCAAATGCTATAGAAATTAACACGCTATAGAAAACTACAAAATATAATTTATAACGCTATAAAAATGTGCACAAAACGCTATAGAAATATGTATGACAAACGATGTAGAAAGTAATGATGGAAATATTTCCTATAGCATTTTTTATTAATAGCACTGTTCAAATACTATGGAAAATTTGGTTTTCATAGTATTTTTGCTTTTCCTATTTAAATTTTATGGTCTATTATAGCATGTCGTTCCACAACGTTGTCTGAAATGAATAGTAAGATATAACAGCGTTTTATAAACGCTATTAAATCCCTAGTTTGTTGTAGTGGTGTCCATATCCGTAACCTCGTCCTCGTTCTTGACCATGATCTCATCTCTGTTAGATTCGATTACTTTCTTCCTTTTTTGAATCATTTTATGTCTTGAGTACCTACTCCACAATCTCTTCCTTCTTCATTTTCTTTTCTTCATAAGCTTGCAACGAGTCGAGAAATTCCTCCATTGTCGTGGCTTCCAAGTGTTTTCCTCATCGATGATGGCGATAATATGTTTAAACTTTGAATTTAATGATTTAAGAATCTTCTACATAATTCTTGCATCATCTAACTTCTCACCATTTCTTTTAGGTTATTAGCAACCGTTAAAACTCTTAAGAAGTAATCAGAGACGGGTTCACATTCTTTCACATGCAAAGTTTCAAACTCTCCTTTTAATGTTTGAAGACGTACCTTTCTGACTTGATCGGCTCCTTCATAAGATGTTCGAAGCTTCTCTCATGCTTCTTTGGTCGACTTTGCTCTTGAAACCTTCTTAAAAGTATCTTTATCTAAACCTCGATAGATTAAACAGTTCTTTTGTGGGGATTACTTTTTAGAGATAGAGTCAGTAGTACTCTAGAATAGTTGAGTGTAATAATCGACATGAGTGTTTGTTAGTGAATATAAATGGTTTTATATTTTGTTAATTTATCTATTGAGTGGTATATAAATTCTGTTCGAGTAGTGGGACGCCACTGAATCGATAGGAGTTCTAAACGCTTGAATAGAGTAATTTGACACAATATGGTTCAAAGCGGGTAAATGAGATGATTTTGCGCAAATTATATTTTGATATAAAAGGAATAATTTTCTAGAAATTATTGTAGTAGATTGACGTGTTTGGTTATTATTATATAACCAAAACAAGATTTTTTTTTTAAAATAGTAATTAGAATAATTATAAAAACCAAATTGGATTGTATAAGTATGAATTATACAATTGAGTTATAAACTACAAATGGGTTCAAACCGGAATTTGAAAAATTTAAATGTGGTATCCCGGAATTTTTGGCAATATAAATTTAATAATCTATATTTAAAATTAAGTTGATTTGATAATTTTTGTAAATAAATTTGAATTGATTTAACAATCTTACTTTAATAAATATTTAATTAGTGAATTAATCTTTTAAGAGCTAATAAATTGGTTTCTATTTATAATGTAAATATTTGCTATATATTGTAAATAGAAAACGCTTGGTTTGAATTTAATAAATAATCTTGTTTTCAAATTCTAATTTACATTTTAGTAATTTGGAAATTTGATATAATTTTTCAAACCTATTTAATAAAATAACTATATGGTTTTAAAAATACTTTGGGTAAGTATTATTTATTTAAAATACCTTTTAATTTAGATTTTTTAATAAGATTAATAATAAGATTTGTTTGACATTCTTTTTAAAATATTGATTAATAAATTTGATTTGTAAATTAGATATGAAAGTTTAAAATACAACTAATAAATGAAACATTTATTCATTTAAATAATAAGTAATTTATAACCTCTTTTATAAATTTTATTCAAAATGATCAAAAATGTTATTTTCAAATAATTGATATGCGTATTGTTTTTATTTATAATCATACTTGGTTTTATTTCTTTAAGATTAGCTATACATATAAATAAGTATTTGTAAACTAATTAATTAAGCATAACATTATATTAAACTTTATTATAAATACTAATTAATTAAAGAACATGTGTTGTTTTCCTTGGACTTAATATAACATGTGTTAAGTGAACAAACAAGGAAGTTAACAAGTGTTAATATTTAAGACAAGTGTCAAATTGTTTTTTTATTTTTCTTTGATTTTTAATAATTTAGTTATATAAACATATACATCTTCCATTCTTTTCTTTTTCTCATTTTCAATTCCAAACTAAGAAATTTTCAGCTGAAACCATTCCACTCTAAAACAATCCTCATTCCAAAATTAAAATCAATAATCGCTCTTCAAATCAATTCCCTGTAACATATTTTCAACATGCAAAGCATTTTCAAAACATATCATGCAAGTCTGTGCATTTTACTTTCTTCAATCTGTAAACACATTTCCAAACTGAAGCCTCTACATCATTTCTCTTCAACCTGAAATTGTTTCCTGCATTCTTCAAAATCTGGAAATCAAGCTACCTGCATGCACGTAATTTTCAAATTTGGAGCATGCAAGCCTGCATTCATTACCTTCAAAATCTGTAGCCTGCATTCATCATTCAACCTGGAATTGTTGCCTGCATTTTCTTTTAAGTTGGAAGCATGCTTGTAGATTGAAAATCAGGGAGAAAAAGCTTTTCAAAATATGCTCTGTTCATCTTCTTTAATCTGTGAGTAACTTTTTATTTAAAAGCTTAAGTATAATAAACCCGTTGCATGTTCATATCTATAAATTTGTATGATTGTGTGTAAAATTTTAAGTGCATTTATGTGAATATATGAATGTGTGACGTGTATAGATATATGATGCTGTTGTATATGCATCTGACAGTACTTAGTTTTAGAAGTATGGATTTTGATAAAAATACATTTCCTCTTAAACCAATCTCTGTTAAGATTTAAAATTCAAACAAAACTTGATTGTTAGATCATAGAGTAAGTTTTAAAAAATTTATATAAGTTAAATAATTTTTGTATTGCCTGGAAATTAAACCACAGAGCAAAAATTAGTATAAGTGGAAAATTCAAACTTCTAAATTCATAAATTCAGGAACATCAGTGGAATCCTTGAACCCAAACATGAATTTTAGAACTAAATTCAAGATTTTTGGTAATAGGAGTTAAGTGCAGCTTTTGTTCGAACTAGAAATGGAAAATTTGAATTTTCTGGAGATCTGCTTGATCTTGGAGGTCGAGTTTGCTCCTGTAGGTAGAGGAGTGATCAGTGAGGATGGGAAAATTAGTGGGAAGATGGCCAGGGCTGTGGAGGAGGTGGTGGTGATTTGAAATTTGATCTTGGAGATCGAGTTCAACTATATCTTGGGTACTGGAAGTTGGTGGGTTGACGAGGACTTCGCCGGAGTTTCAGAGGCAATGGTGGTCGGAGCTTCAATGGCGAGGCGTTGACAGGTTTGGATGTTGTGGTTACTGCCTGTTCCAGGTTTTGGTTTTTGAATTCGAATTCAAATTCGAGTTGATTTTGAGCGATCTGATGATCGTGGTCAGGTGAGAGTGTGATTGGCGATTTGAGGAGATCGTCAGAGGTGAGTGAAGATGGACGGCGTCGCCGTGCATGTGCACGGTGGACATGTTGTTTTTCTGGTGAAGTTTTGTTTGTGGGTTTCGATTACCTCGCGTTTGTCTCAGGTGATTCGAGTGTATGACTCGAAGCAGTTTAGGCTTGAACTCGAAGTCATTTAGGGTTGGCTCGAGTAAGTGTTGTTTACAGGTTTTTAAAGAAAAACCTGTTCTGTTTTTAAATTTAAAAGTAAGATTTTAAAATGTAAACTAAAATTTAAAATAAGTTTAAAACCTGAGTTTGAATCTGAATTCAAGTAGTTTAAATCTTAGATTTGAAATGATTTAAATTTTGAAATTTAAATTTGGTTTTAACAACTTTTAATTGTTAAAGTATATTTGGTTTGAAATTAAGTTGAAAAGTTTAAATTGTAAAATAGAAATTTTAAATAAGTTTAAATCTAGTTTTAAAATCTGGAATTTGGGTTTGAATTTCAGTCTTTAAAATAAAATAAAGTTTTAAATTTTAATTTTTTAACTACTTCCAAAAAATGGTTAAATGATTTGAAATTTAGAATGAAGTTTAAAATGTAAGTAAGTTTTGAATCTAAGTAATCTGGAATCGAATTTAATATGTATTCCAGTTTGAAATAAATGGAAAATTTTAAATTTAAAATAATTTAAACAATTTTGTTAGTTGAAGAGTATTTTTAAATTGATTTGAATTTTAAAATGAATTGGGTTTTAAATCCTTTTAAACTTCTTTATAAAATGGATATTTCTTTAACTTGTGAGATAAAAAGTTTTTTTTGAATTTTTTAATCTTTGTTTAAGTTAACTTTGTATTCATTTTAAGATCTTAAATTTAAAATGAACTTTAAAATGAAATTTAAAGTAAATTTGAAACAATTTGTTTTTAAATGCTTTGATTAAGTAAGAAGTGTTTTTATCTTAAAGATAAATAGAATTTTTATGATTTGGATTCATTAAATTATTAAGTTAGTTAAAAAGGATAATTAATTATTTAATTAATTAATGATATGGATGATTAATTAAGTAATTAAGAGTTTTTAAATTAATTAATTAAGGTTTAGGATTAATTAATTAAGGTTGATTAATTTGTAATTAAGGATTATTAATTAGATTTAATTAATGATTAAAGATTAATTAATTAAATATTTAAGGATTAATTAAGTTACAGTTAACACTTAATTAATTAAATAATTAGGATTAATTAATGGATTATTAAAGATTAATTAATTTGAAATTAATAATGATAAAAGTGAGTTTAATTACTTAAGAAAAGTAATTAAAGAATTGCTAATAATTAATCATGGTCATTAACTTAAGACTACTTAACAATTAATTAATGTAATTAATTTTAATAATTAATTAGATTAATTAATTAATGGTAATCATTTATGAAATTGTTTGTGTTTAATTACTTAATAGAAGTAATTAATGAATTAATTACTTAATGTAATTAATTGAGTTTAATGTGATTTGTTTAAGTTAATTAATTAAGTTTAATTAATTTAAACACTTGATGATTTGATAAATAATTACTTAATGTAATTAATGGAATTGTAATTACTTAGGGAAGTAATTAATTGATAATTACTGGATGTAATGAAAGATGTTTTAATAATGGAAGTGATTTGGATTAAATTACTTTGTAATTAATCAAGGGATTAATTGAGATAATTAATTAAGGGTAACTAATTTTTGAAATGAAGTAATTAAGTGTAGTTAATTACTGAATGAGATTAATCAAGGGATTAATTAGAGAATAAATTAAGGAGTAATTTATTTAATGAAGTAATTAAGGGTAGTTAATTACTGGATGTTATTAATCAAGGGTGATTAATATATGTGGTTTAATTGAAGATTAATTACTTAATGTAATTAATTTAAATAGAGAGATTAATTAAAAATGTAATTTAGAAATCATTAATTAATAAAATTAATGATGTAAATTTCGAATTGATTAATTAAGGAATAATTAATAAATGAAGTAATTAATTAATAAAGGATTAATGTAATTAATTTTAGTTAATTAATTGATTAAGTAATTAAAAGTTAATTATTGTAAAGGGTTAAGTATAATTAACTTGTGTAATTAATTTAAAGCCTAATTACTTATTGTAGTTAGAAAATTGTTAATCAGGAATGATTAATTGAAATGAATAATGAGACGGTGATTAATTAATTGATTTGTAATTAATTAATGGTTAAGTTAAGCAGGATTATAATGATGAAGTAATTAATTTAATTTATTTTAAATTAATTAGAGATGAAGTAATTAATTTAATTCATTTTAAACTAATTAGAGATAAAGTAATTAATTTAATTCACTTTAAATTAATTATAGATGGTGTGATCATTAAATCATTGCTTACGTATGAATGTATGATATTAGTTGCTTTGAATGGTTTGTAATCTCAGTTACGAGATGAGTAATGCTGTGTGATATGGATGCTTTGGTTGCATTGGGATGATAATATGGATTATCTGTTTATATTGATGATATGAATTATCTGCTTATGATGATAATGTTGATTATCTATTGTGAATCTATGAATTATCTATCTGTGTGTGTATAGATAATAGAATTGGATTGTTTTAAACTCTAAAACAACTTGGCCTTAAAAGATACGTTTTGGATTCGATGAGACCGGGATCGGGTTTCCATATTTGGATATCCGAAAACCACATCGATCCAAATTAATGATAGCTCGTGAATCTGAAGTGAAGATGAAGATTTTGAGTGCAAGGATTATCGTCGTTAACTCTGAAGGTTATTCCAAAATGAGTGTAACGAGATAATGCCTCCGGTTTCGTTCGAACCCGGAACAAATTTGTATGGATTAAATGCTTTCAGAACATCGTCAGGTGGACGATGAGCATTCTAAGATAGATGTGTTCTATAAAGGTAATCGTAGTCTCAAGCCTCATCAACTGGGAATGGCTAAAACAGGAGAGGTGCAGCAAGACTAAGTGGGTCATGCCTAAGTAGGATGAGATTTACCCCTGTCTAGATGTCCCTTTTATTTCGACTGTGTGATGCGGTTGCTGATCACAACTGCTGGGTGGTCTTGTTCGGAACTATTCAGTAAGGAATGTTTCCGGCTTTGTGTTGCAGGGGATTGGGAGTAATCCTCGCTACGTTGATCTAGGCCACATACTGTGACGGACGGTACCCCGGTAGCCCTGCCATTGTATGGAATCCAAAATCCAATAAGTGCTCTCGGTTTTGATTGTATTACCCACTTTTGTAGCTAGTAGCTGGAATTTAATCATGTAGCAATTTCGGCTATTTCTTATTTACTTGAAAACCCTAGACCTATTATAATATCACTGGATTTCCTACCAAATGTTTTGGTTAGCGTAAGGTCAAAACTTTTCCATGTTTATGTGTGGGAAGTCTTACGTGATACCTTTTGGTTTCAAAGGTTTTTGAAAGTTAAGCAACTTTAACCTATTACTCACACCAGACCCATGTCTGACCCAGAGTTTATTTCTGTTTTTCTTAAACTCTTGGATACTTAAATTTTTACGAGTAGCCAAGGGATTCAGGTTAGCTTTGACGAGTTGTAGAGGAGCAATGGAGCAGGAGGCTTCTGCGTTATAGTTATATACAGTGTTCCGCTGTGTTGGTATCTCTGAGTGGTTTCTTTGTATTGTATTGAGTTGTAATAACTAGACAGGTGTTTATAACTGTCTAGTATGTGATGTAGTGTCCGTGTAACTCTGATAGTTGTTGTATACTATGTAATACTTATGTTATTAATATAAATTATTCGTTCCGCTGTTGAGATTCTGGTGTTGTTTCTTCTTTCTCTTCTTTCTTTTCTCTTTTCTATCCCTTTCTTTCTTAAAGATGATGCGACTTTCTGGTCATTGAAAGTCGGGTCGTCATAGTTGGTATGAGAGCGCTAGGTTGAGCGAATACCTAGGCTCTGGAGTGGTGTTTATCTTGAGAGAGCGTATTTGTAATTTTAATATATATATATATATAATTATTTCTACCTATATGTTGGGTTACCTATTCAGGTTTTCCAATATAAGTTATAAAGGCAGATTGGGTAGTGGTGTGTATAACACAAATACCATTGGTTGGAGTTTGAATGTTTGATGTTGGAAGTGTATTTGTAGAGACTGTAGACCTAAGACTGTCTCGAGTGAGCTTTGTTTGGTGTAAAGATTTCATCGATCTCTGAAGGAAACCATTTTAAAGGGTTGGAGTCTATCTTTAAAGTTGGAAGAGTAAAGTTTGGATCTGTCGGTTTGGCAGAAGTGAGTGATGTATCTTGGCAACCTCAGGAAGTAGTAGCTGCGTGATGAGATGCAGTGACTATGGATTGTTTCCATTCTTTGGAACAAGAGTAAGGAAGTGTGTCTGTTTCGGTTTTGTGGCTGAGTCCAGCAAGGTGTTTCTGTTTGCTTTGAGGTCCAAGTTTCTCAAAGAGCTTTGGATTAGGAAGTCTTTGGCATTGGTGTTAGCAGTGCAGCTTGGAGTGTTCTGTGCCGGCAAGGAAGTTTTCTGGCTGAGCAGTTTTTCTGGAGGTGGAGTTTAGAAGCAGCAGAATGGATCTGTTTCTTCGGTGGATTGGCTAGACCAGCGTAAGCTGTTCTAATTGGTAAAGAAAGAACGGTTTTCTTGGATATTAGGCTGGATTGATCGCAAAAGTGACTTGCGATAGTTTGAGTGTTCTCTTGGTTGTTGGAGATTGTCCAGATATCTTCAGGGAAGTCAGAGGTTTGTCCACATCTGGAGATCGAGTTTTCCTTATCGGCTAGGATTCCAGGATGGGTACTGGTGGTTCAGTTTATAGAAGGATGGTACCTAGAGATAGAGTTTGGTGAAGCAACTCAGGTTTCAGAGAAATTTTTGATTTTTCTTTATGGATCTGTTTAATCAAATTTTTGGGATGTATTGTCTAGTTTGTGCTCGCGTTCTTCATCAGCATTTTCTTTTACTTCAGATCAGAGTTGTGCAGCGGAAGCAGTTTGTGAGTGCATCTGTTTTGTCTTTTCCGGATAAGGAGAAGTAAGTTCGGTCTTTTTGTTTGAGGAGTAGAATTTGTGTTCTTGGTTTTGGATTGATCTTGAGGAGATCATTGTGTTGGGTTGTTTTGGTCCAGTCTGTTTCTACTTTCTAGTGGAATCAGCAAGGGTTGAGCTGATCAGGAAGGATGTTTGTAGCCCAGGATCGTCCGAAGGATTTCGAGGATAAGAGATGAAGGAATTTGGGTTTCGAAATCAGAAATTTGGTTTTGGATAAGATTTCTCCAATCCAAGGAGCTATAAGTTTTGGTAAGTCTGGGAAGCTAGCTCTGAGGTGGTTTGGATCTCTTCTTTGTTTTGGTAAGATAAGTGCTTTGGTTTTCAAGAGTTGAATTGCCAGTTTGGATAACTGATTCAGTATGTTTTACGCATCACTGAGGGAGTACGTGTTTGATATATTTCTAGTTATAGAACCAGCAGTTCAGGAGGTTTGGTTGTTGAGTCAGACTTGTCTGTAGTCTGATATCCTGTTTAGAGTTGTAGATCTAGATGAGATAAGAGCTCTGTGGCTTAGTAGTATTGATTGTCTGGATTCTGTAGAGCGAGTATCCCGATATTTATACTCGGGAAACTCGTGGAAGTTTTATCCAGAATTTTGTCTGGATAATTAGATTTGTTTTGATTGGATGAATTGGTTGCTTTGGTTGTTAGCATATGATTAATATATGCTGTGTTTTAAAATTAAATCTTTAATGAGATTATTAAATTACCATTGCTTTTAAATTTCGGGGACAAAATTCTTTTAAGGGGGGAGGAATGTGATATCCCAGAATTTTTGGCAATATAAATTTAATAATCTATATTTAAAATTAAATTGATTTGATAATTTTTGTAAATAAATTTGAATTGATTTAACAATCTTACTTTAATAAATATTTAATTAGTGAATTTATCTTTTAAGAGCTAATAAATTAGTTTCTATTTATAATGTAAATATTTGGTATATATTGTAAATTGAAAAAGCTTGGTTTGAATTTAATAAATAATCTTGTTTTCAAATTCTAACATACATTTTAGTAATTTGAAAATTTGATATAATTTTTCAAAGCTATTTAATAAAATAACTATATGGTTTTAAAAATACTTTGGGTAAGTATTATTTATTTAAAATATCTTTTAATTTAGATTTTTTTTAATAAGATTAATAATAAGATTTGTTTAACATTCTTTTTAAAATATTGATTAATAAATTTGATTTGTAAATTAGATATGAAAGTTTAAAGTACAACTAATAAATGAAACATTTATTCATTTAAATAATAAGTAATTTATAACCTCTTTTAGAAATTTTATTTAAAATGATCAAAAATGTTATTTTCAAATAATTGATATGTGTATTGCTTTTATTTATAACCATACTTGGTTTTATTTCTTTAATATTAGCTATACATATAAATAAGTATTTGTAAACTAATTAATTAAGCATAATATTATATTAAAATTTAATTATAAATACTAATTAATTAAAGAACATGTGTTGTTTTCCTATGACTTAATATAACATGTGTTAAGTGAACAAACAAGGAAATTAACAAGTGTTAATATTTAAGACAAGTGTCAAATTGTTTTTTTTTTTAATTTTTCTTTGATTTTTAATAAATCATAAATTTAGTTATATAAACATATACATCTTCCATTCTTTTCTTTTTCTCATTTTCAATTCCAAACTAAGAAATTTTCAGCTGAAACCATTCCACTCTAAAATAATCCTCATTCCAAAATTAAAATCAATAATCACTCTTCAAATCAATTCCCCATAACACATTTTCAACATGCAAAGCATTTTCAAAACATATCATGCAAGTCTGTGCATTTTACTTTCTTCAATCTGTAAACACATTTCCAAACTGAAGCCTCTACATCATTTCTCTTCAACCTGAAATTGTTTCGTGCATTTTTCAAAATCTGGAAATCAAGCTACCTACATGCATGTAATTTTCAAATCTGGAGCATGCAAGCCTGCATTCATTACCTTCAAAATCTGTAGCCTGCATTCATCATTCAACCTGGAATTGTTGCCTGCATTTTCTTTTAAGTTGGAAGCATGCATGTAGATTGAAAATCAGGGGGCAAAAGCTTTTCAAAATATGCTCTGTTCGCCTTTTTTAATCTGTGAGTAACTTTTTATTTAAAAGCTTAAGTATAATAAACCCTTTGCATGTTCATATCTATAAATTTGTATGTTGTGTGTAAAATTTTAAGTGCATTTCTGTAAATATATGAATGTGTGATGTGTATAGATATATGATGCTATTGTATATGCATCTGAAAGTACTTAGTTTTAGAGGTATGGATTTTGATAAAAATCCATTTCCTCTTAAACCAATCTCTGTTAAGATTTAAAATTCAAACAAAATTTGATTGTTAGATCATAGAGTAAGTTTTAAAAAATTTATATAAGTTAAATAATTTTTGTATTGCCTGGAAATAAAACCACAGAGCAAAAATTAGTATAAGTGGAAAATTCAAACTTCTAAATTCATAAATTCAGGAACATCAGTGGAATCCTTGAACCCAAACATGAATTTTAAAACTAAATTCAAGATTTTTGGTAATAGGAGTTAAGTGCAGCTCTTGTTTGAACTGGAAATGGAAAATTTGAATTTTCTGGTGATCTGCTTGATCTTGGAGGTCGAGTTTGCTCCTGTAGGTGGAGGAGTGATCAGTGAGGATGAGAAAATTAGTGGGAAGATGACCAGGGAACCGTGGAGGAGGTGGTGGTGATTTGAAATTTGGAACCCTAGTTTAGCTGGGCTAGAAAGAATAGATCATCTCGGCATTTGTAGTTGATCGAGTTCAACTATATCTTGGGTACTGGAAGTTGGTGGGTTGACGAGGACTTCGCCGGAGTTTCAGAGGCAATGGTGGTCGGAGCTTCAAATGGCGAGGCGTTGACAGGTTTGGATGTTGTGGTTACTGCCTGTTCCAGGTTTTGATTTTTGAACTCGAATTCAAATTTGAGTTGATTTTGAGCGATCTGATGATTGTGGTCAGGTGAGAGTGTGATTGGCGATTTAAGGAGATCGTCAGAGGTAAGCGAAGATGGACGGCGTCGCCGTGCATGTGCACGGTGGACATGTTGTTTTTCTGGTGAAGTTTTGTCTGTGGGTTTCGATTGCCTCACGTTTGTCTCGGGTGATTCGAGTGTATGACTCGAAGCAGTTTAGGCTTGAACTCGAAGTCATTTAGGGTTGGCTCGAGTAAGTGTTGTTTACAGGTTTTTAAAGAAAAACCTGTTCTGTTTTTAAATTTAAAAGTTAAGATTTTAATATGTAAACTAAAATTTAAAATAAGTTTAAAACCTGAGTTTGAATCTGAATTCAAGTAGTTTAAATCTTAGATTTGAAATGATTCAAATTTTGAAATTTAAATTTGGTTTTAACAACTTTTAAGTGTTAAACTATATTTGGTTTGAAATTTAGTTGAAAAGTTTAAATTGTAAAATAGAAATTCTAAATAAGTTTAAATCTAGTTTTAAAATCTGGAATTTGGGTTTGAATTTTAGTCTTTAAAATAAAATAAAGTTTTAAATTTAAATTGTTTAACTACTTTAAAAAAATGGTTAAATGATTTGAAATTTAGAATGAAGTTTAAAATGTAAGTAAGTTTTGAATCTAAGTAATCTGGAGTCGAATTTAATATGTATTCCAGTTTGAAATAAATGGAAATTTTTAAATTTAAAATGATTTAAACAATTTTGTTAGTTAAAGTGTATTTTTAAATTGATTTGAATTTTAAAATGAATTGGGTTTTAAATCCTTTTAAACTTCTTTATAAAATGGATATTTCTTTAACTTGTGAGATAAAAAGTTTTTTTGAATTGTTTTAAACTTTGTTTAAGTTAACTTTGTATTCATTTTAAGATCTTAAATTTAAAATGAAATTTAAAATGAAATTTAAAGTAAATTTGAAACAATTTGTTTTTAAATGCTTTGATTAAGTAAGAAGTGTTTTATCTTAAAGATAAATAGAATTTTAATGATTTGGATTCATTAAATTATTAAGTTAGTTAAAAAGGATAATTAATTATTTAATTAATTAATGATACAGATGATTAACTAAGAGTTTTTAAATTAATTAATTAAGGTTTAAGATTAATTAATTAATTTTAATTAATTTGTAATTAAGGATTATTAATTAGATCTTAATTAATGATTAAAGATTAATTAATTAAATAATTAAGGATTAATTAAGTTACAGTTAACACTTAATTAATTAAATAATTAGGATTAATTAATGGATTATTAAAGATTAATTAATTTGAAATTTATAATGATAAAAGTAAGTTTAATTACTTAAGAAAAGTAATTAAAGAATTGTTAATAGTTAATGGAGGTCATTAACTTAAGATTATTTAATAATTAATTAATGTAATTAATTTTAATAATTAATTAGATTAATTAATTAATGATAATCATTTATGAAATTGTTTATGTTTAATTACTTAATAGAAGTAATTAATGAATTAATTACTTAATGTAATTAATTGATTTTAATGTGGTTAGTTTAAGTTACTTAATTAAGTTTAATTAATTTAAATACTTGATGATTTGATAAATAATTACTTAATGTAATTAATGGAATTGTAATTACTTAGGGAAGTAATTAATTGATAATTACTGGATGTAATTAAAGATGTTTTAATAATGGAAGTGATTTGGATTAAATTACTTTGTAATTAATCAAGGGATTAATTGAGATAATTAATTAAGGGTAATTAACTTTTGAAATGAAGTAATTAAGGGTAGTTGATTACTGAATGAGATTAATCAAGGGATAAACTGGAGAATAAATTAAGGAGTAATTTATCTAATGAAGTAATTAAGGGTAGTTAATTACTGGATGTTATTAATCAAGGGTGATTAATATATGTGGTTTAATTGAAGATTAATTACTTAATGTAATTAATTTAAATAGAGAGATTAATTAAAAATGTAATTTAGAAATCATTGATTAATAAAATTAATGATGTAAATTTAGAATTGATTAATTAAGGAATAATTAATAAATGAAGTAATTAATTAATAAAGGATTAATGTAATTAATTTTAGTTAATTAATTGATTAAGTAACTAAAAGTTAATTATTGTAAAGGGTTAAGTATAATTAACTTGCGTAATTAATTTAAAGGCTAATTACTTTTTGTAATTAGAAAATTGTTAATCAGGAATGATTAATTGAAATGAATAATGAGAGGGTGATTAATTAATTGATTTGTAATTAATTAATGGTTAAGTTAAGCAGGATTATAATGGTGAAGTAATCAATTTAATTTATTTTAAATTAATTAGAGATGAAGTAATTAATTTAATTCATTTTAAATTAATTAGAGACAAAGTAATTAATTTAATTCACTTTAAATTAATTATAGATCGTGTGATCATTAAATCATTGCTTATGTATGAATGTATGATATTAGTTGCTTTGAATGGTTTGTAATCTCAGCTATGAGATGAGTAATGCTGTGTGATATGGATGCTTTTGTTGTATTGGGATGATAATATGGATTATTTGTTTATATTGATGATATGAATTATCTGCTTATGATGATAATGTTGATTATCTATTGTGAATCTATGAATTATCTATCTGTGTGTATATAGATAATAGAATTGAATTGTTTTAAACTCTAAAACAACTTGGCCTTAAAAGATACGTTTTGGATTCGATGAGACCGGGATCGGGTTTCCATATTTGGATATCCGAAAACCATATCGATCCAAATTAACGATAGGTCATGAATCTGAAGTGAAGATGAAGATTCAGAGTGCAAGGATTATCGCCGTTGACTCTGAGGGTGATTCCAAGATGAGTGCAACGAGATAGTGCTTTCGGTTTCGTTCGAACCCGGAACGAACTTGTATGGATTGAATGCTTTCAGAACATCGTCAGGTGGACGATGAGCATTCTAAGATAGATGTGTTCTATAAAGGTAATCGTAGCCTCAAGCCTCATCAACCGGGAATGGCTAAAACAGGGGAGGTGCATCAAGGCTAAGTGGGTCATGCCTAAGTAGGACGAGATTTACCCCTGTCCAGATGTCCCTTTTATTTCGGCTGTGTGGTGCGGTTGCTGATCACAACTGCGGGGTGGTCTTGTTCGAAACTGTTCAGTAAGGAATGATTCCGGCTTTGTGTTACAGGGGATTGGGAGTAATCCTCGGTACGCTGATCTAGGCCACGTACCGTGACGGGCGGTACCCCGGTAGCCCTGTCGTTGTATGGAATCCGAAATCCAATAAGTTCCCTCAGTTTTGATTGTATTACCTACTTTTGTGGCTAGTAGCTGGAATTTAATCATGTAACAATTTCAGCTATTTCTTATTTACTTGAAAACCCTAGACCTATTATAATATCATTGGATTTCCTATCAAATTTTTTGGTTAGCGTAAGGTAAAAACTTTTCCATGTTTATGTGTGGGAAGTCTTACGCGATACCTTTTGTTTTCAAAGGTTTTTGAAAGTTAAGCAACTTTAACCTGTTACTCACACCAGACCCATGTCTGACCCGGAGTTTATTTCTATTTTTCTTAAACTCTTGGGTACTCAAATTTTTACGAGTAGCCAAGGGATTCAGGTTAGCTTTGACGAGTTGTGGAGGAGCAATGAAGCATGAGGCTTCTACGTTATAGTTATATATAGTGTTCTGTTGTGTTGATATCTCTGAGTGGTTTCTTTGTATTGTATTGAGTTGTAATAACTAGACAGATGTTTATAACTGTCTAGTATGTGATGTATTGTCTGTGTAACTCTGATAGTTGTTGTATACTATGTAATACTTATGTACTTATGTTATTAATACAAATTATTTGTTCCGCTGTTGAGATTCTGATGTTGTTTCTTCTTTCTCTTCTTTCTTTTCTCTTTTCTGTCACTTTCTTTCTTAAAGATGATGCGACTTTCTGGTCATTGAAAGTCGGGTCGTCACATTAAATTCCGAAGATTTTTAGAAGCATTTTCCCAAGTGTTTGAAGCTAAATAATTATATTATTATTTTGGAGATATTTTTGAATAGAAAAATAGTTTTAAATGGATTTTGGAAGTGATATAGCATTGAACTCACTTCAATCGTTAGAAAATAGTTCTGATAATGACGGCCGCATCATCAGTGTTCATTTTCGGGTTTTTAAGTGATGAATTGATACCATAGTAAATTGATATGGAGATTTTTCGATGAAAGCAAGTGATTGTTTGAGAATTCCGAAGGAATTGTTTTGGATAAAATCAGGTTGATTTTTGAAATTCGAAGGAAGTGGTTTGTTAAACAAAAAAAGGATTGTGTATATGTATATATATTTAATTTCAAAATAATTTGAAATAAATACCGGGGGACCATAAATTTTGAAATCCCGTCGAAGATGATATTTATAAGGAGGGAAGTGTGAAAAATTTAAGTCGGGATAAAATATAAAGTGAGGAAGTTGAAATGGAATTCAACTTAAGTTAAGTTGGCTAAACTAAATTTTAGAACTTTAATTGGTTGGATTTGAATTTAATTGAATTAACGTAGTATATAAATGAAATGGGAGTTACTCAGGCGAAGTAATTGGAGTGTATAATGAAATTGAAAGGATTAAAAAATAAAATTGTTTGGAGTGAAATTAGTCTAAGTATGAATAACTTAAAATTGATTTTGAAATATTGGTTAAGAGGAATTGAAATTTAAATGAAAGGTCAATTAGATTTGAATTATATGGAATTGAATTAATTATGTAAATGTGAATTATAAAGTGACTATATAACAATAAGTTATAAAATTTGAATTGGATTAGAAATAATGTCGAATTGAAGTGAATATAAATTTTGAGCTGTGAAATAATTATATAGCCGTAAGTTATAAATTTTGAATGAAATAAAATTTGAGTGAAAATCTAAAATTGTGAATAAATATATTGGAATAGCTTATGAAAATTGAAATTTATTGAATAAAATATACTTGGGCTATAAATAAATGTATAATCTCAAGTTAAAAGTAAAGGTGAATATTGGAACTGGACTTGCGTTATAAATTAATTTTGACTTAAATTGTATGTGAATTTAATATAATTGGGAATATCGTCGAATATAGTAGAAATGGAATGGGATAGTAATGACTTAAGCTATAAAAGAATTCAGTTTTAAACATAAATAAATTAAATGTGGCGTTGGATACAAATTAAATAAATTCGAGAATGAATTCGGGTATGGAATTAAAATTGAAGTGGATTAAATGAATGAACTAATTAATTAGTTAATTAATTATTAAATGAAATGGAAGTCAGTTGAAATAAAATAAACTTAAGTTATAAGGTTGAAAATAATTGAAATTAAACAAACTAACTTAAGTTAATGTTGGATGGGAGCATGACTCAAATAAATTTATGAATGGTTATTTAATGAAGTAGCGGGAATATTTCCGAGTTTAATAAAATGAATTTGAATATAATGGAATTTGGATATGAATGAATTGTAAGTAAATTGATTGTGAGCAGATCCAAAATAGAATAATATTAAATATAAGTTGATTTGGAATCAATATAAAATAGTTATAAGCTAAAATGATTATTCTATTAATTGAATGTTGCCAGAATTGCATGGAGAGAAAAAAATTGGCGCTTGGCCTCAACAAAAGTAAATAAAATTCTATGAATTAATAGAAGTGAATAAATTTGATTTTTGAATCATTTTGGAAAGGATATGAGTTTATTTGGTATAAAATAAATTGAATGCAAGGAAATTGAGTTGTAAATCATTCGAATTTAATATGAATTGATGTATATACCGATTTGAAGACGATAATCGAATATAGGAACCTTATAATAGCTTATAAATATATGTTTGGCATGTGGTTTATGAAAATCTTGTGTTTAACTTGTTAAATAAATAAAATGTGATTAAATTTCATGTTTTGGTACTTACGGGTTTAAATTGAGTAAGTACAGGTACCTAGAGCTGTTTTACTTGACTCTGATTGCGCGAGTTGCAAAATAATATAAGCCGTTTGCTTAAAAATGCTAATATAAGATACGTTTTCAGACTAAATATTGCAAATTATAAATATTGAAACATATTTGTTTTCCAACCGTGTGGGTCGATGTATATATATTTATCTCTTTTGTCATATTGCAAAAGGCTCTCCATATAAAAGGGACTCCGCCGTTGGAATTTTTTTTGAAAATTTTGAAAAAAATTTATTAACGATTTTTTTTCCAAATTGCAATTGTAATAAAGGATTTTGTAAACAGAATTGAGAAATAATTGTTTTAGTCTAAACTAAAGTTTTAGAAAGGTGAAATATCGAATTTTCACTAAGTGGGTATGAATAAGTATTAGGTTTGGAACATTTTCCCAGTCTTAGCAATTTCAGGGAAGAAATTCTTTTAATGGGGGAGGAATGTAACGATCCAGATTTTTCATCATTCGATTTGAATATTGAAGTGGTTTAAATATTTCACTTGGATTTATAAATTAGTTAGTAAAATTTTAAAATTGAAAATTTTAATCAATTTCGTAAAAAAATAGAAAATCGTTGATTTAATTGACGATTTAAAATAGTGATCTGGGATACGTCTTGGAATTCAACAAAACCAGTTCCATTGGAGCCGTAATAGTGTATTAGTATCGGATTTCAAATTTCATAGTGTTTGGAGTTATCATTTAGTCGTATAGGATAGAAATGTGCTGAAATTAATATAAAAAATTCAAAATAATAATTGGGTCCAAAAAGATATCTTCTCCATACGATCGAAATAGGACTCGAACCCTTCTTCATTGCGTTTTGAATAGGGGTATAACATTATAAAAGGCTAGCGGCACACCTCGAAAGGAGATCAGAATTTTTAATTGTTAAAAATGAGATATTTATAATTAAATAATATTATAACTAGTCCAGTCAAGACTTTGCCTTCTAATTCACGCCACCCATCACATACCCTTTCTCTTCATACTTTCAAATCACATAAAGCCGCCTTCCTTCATAATAAAATTGCATAGATTTCCCTTCTTCTCCAGATGAAAACGAAACGAAATTAAAAGAAAAAAAAGCAAATCGAACGGAAATTCTAAACAAAGAAAAACGAGATCAGAAATCAAAATGCGAATCGCGTGAGCCTTCTTCCTTCTCCAGTTAAACGAAAAAAAATGCAGAAGGAATTGCGAGCAAATCATTGGGTATGGGTTCGACTATACAACGAGGCGCACGAAGCATTTCACAGAGGAGAACGGAGCGACGGCTCGAATGGAGCTCAATGGCGAGGGGTCGTAGCTGGCTTTGGCGGCGTGAGTCGTGATTTGGTGTTGGAGGCATGTGCACGAGGAGGGAGGCAGGCATGGCTAATGGAGATGGGCGAAATGGGCGAGGGTTTGGTGCCGTGCGAGACTGTTTGGGGGTCGCTGTTGGTTGCGCTCAGGTCGCGATTCTTGGCCGAAGGCGAAGTTTTAGGAGAAGTGAGGGGAGTCGCGTTTTTGTTCGACAAAGGGGAGTATGACAGAGGTCGTGAAGATGGAGATTGTTGGCAAGATTTGAGGTGATGTTAGTAGCGGCTGCGGTAAGCAAGCACGAGGGAGGATAGATGTGGTTTTAGGATGTCGGCGAGCGAGGCTATACATGTAGTCCAAGAAGAGGTATTCTTTGTAATTACAATTTAATTACAAAGTTAGTTTATTTAATTTGGAATTTAAATGAGAGTTAGCTAATTAAATTTTATAAAATTTGCATTCATAGTAGGGAAATCTAAGCAATAGAATTGGGGTGGATTGCAATTTTAAAAATCAAGGTGAGAAATTCTCACTCATTCGTGTTACTAGAATTTATTTAAAATAGTTAAAATAAATTATTAAATGTTGGTTGAAGTTATTAATTATTATTTGTTGAATGATATATATATATATATATATATATTGGTATATATGTTAGTAGTTGGAGTAATATTCCCGCACATTATAACGAATGAAACCCTATATGCCCCGTATAATAGGGATGACCCTGTATACCACGATATCCCCCCTCGAAGTGGGATTGATATTTTTATATTGTATTAACATATGTGGATGCAGGAAAACAGGTTGGAGGGATCCAACTGGATTCCTCGAAACATTGAATTTAATTCATATATTGTGATATATGGATTGTGTAGTATAATCTATTAAAGATTATTGTAGTGATTGGAATAATTGGACGCTAAAGTAGCACTAGCCTGCTTTTTGGTATTTTAAATACCATGATATTATTTTTGGAATTTGAAGGAATTTAAAAGGAGATTTTGATATAAAAATATTTATATCGAAGTTTGGAATATTTTAAAAGAAATTGGTTTGATTAAAACAGTAAATTGATTTTTGGGTTATATTTAACTATTTGTAAAAATATATTTTAAATAAAGATTTTTTTTAAAATAATTTATATAAAGGATTTTTAAACGATGGATTTTTCTAAGAACGATATTTCTAAAAGATATGAAAAGAAATTGAAATCGATATTAAAGATGGATTGGCAGAAATGAAAAGAATTTGTAAAGGATTGAGTTTATAAATGGAATTTATAAATTAGATTATTTTAATAAAAAGTGAAATTCAGAGAAGTTATATATTTATAAACAGTGTTATAAATAAAGGAAATCGATAATAGATGAAAATTTAGGAGTATAAAAATTCATAGAGTGAATTTATATTAGAATATGGAAATAGGGTGAGAAAATGAGTGAATACTATTTTTGAAATGTGAAAATGGTTAAGGAAATCGGAATGGAAGTGATGTGAGGTGATTCGAGAGGAACTCATAAAATTGAATCAGTTATTAATGATTTTAAAAATATATTTTTGTTTGAAGGAGTTAAGTTCATTTTTTAAAAAAGAAAATTTTGTTATTTAAACTATGAAAATTTAAACCAGTTGAGATTGAAATACTTCGGTAAGTAGATTTTCAAATATTTAGTATTTATTTAATAAATTCTTACTTTTCAAAATCATCTTTGAAAATTTATTTGTTTTATCTAAAAATGTTATTGATGTTTATAAAAGTGTTTTCAATATTTTAAGTAATAAATTAAAACATATTTTTTCTCAAAAAATTACCATTCTTTAAAAATACTCATTATATATATAGTTTTGAAACGACTGGAAATTTATTCATAGATTCTTTCGAGATGTGTAGACGGGTTTTATTTAAAGGATGAGATTTATAAGTGAAATCCTATAAATGGAATTCGAGAGACTTAAGAAAAATTTCCAAAGGTTTAAATGCGATAACTTCGAAAAGAATTCGAATTCATTAAAGAAGTATAAATGGTTAGATGAGATTATAGATAAGTATAATTGGTTTGGGAATTGTAAGAAGAAATTTATTAATAATTCCGGAGATTTATGAGATGAATTACGAATTTTTCCAAGTTTAACATTAAAATGATTTTTGGAAAATATATGTATATGTAAATAATCTCCTAAGTATTGAAAGGAAGGTTTTGAAGATATTTTAATGGGAAATGATTGGAACAGAATTATTCTCCTCAGTATAAAAATGGAAATTTGGATTATTTCTAAGTGTTGAGATGGTTCGAAACTATCCTGTTATGGATTTAAGTACTTGAAATTGTTTTCAAATATTGGAAAATGTAAAGAAATTTGAATATGTATCTTAGCAAAGATATTTTGAAATAAATGTTTGAAGAATTATAAAATAAGGCTTAGTGTCTGCTTATGGATGTTTTATTGATACTTAAATAACCAACTATCAATATTGGCCAATTTCGTTAATCGTTTCGAAGAGACCGGGATCAGATTTAATTATTCGAAAACCACTTCGATCTAGTTTGAACGTTGCGAATGAATACCGTGAAGATGATGAAGACAGTGATTCGGTTTGTCCAGACTCAAGATAACTTGCATGGACGAATGCTATCAGAACATCTCATTGGAGGACGATGAACATTCTAAGTAAAATTGTTTCTTGAAAGGTAACGCTTAGCCTCAAACCTCATCAATAGGGAATGACCAAAAAAAGGGAGATGCAGTAAGGCTAAGTGGGTCGCACCCAATTAGGGTATGTTATCACTTTTCTAGATGTCATCGAAAACCTATTTATTATGGATATGGTTGTGCATGAAAGAAGGAGCGCTTGATGGTAAGGGTGGGAACACCCGGGGAGATAACATATTTGGTCTATGCAGGTTAGGGGTAGGCTGGTCTTATGTAGCAAGGGAACCGAGCGAGGTCCTCCGTACATTGTTCTTGAGGTGAACTATGATGAACGGTACCCTAGTGGCCCAGTCATTGTATGGAATCCATTTTCCAATACGAGCCTTATGGTTTTGTTTGTAGAGCCTAGTATGTTGGAATTTAATTAATGTAACAATTTCGAATATTTGAATAAGTATTTGTACTTAGACACTATTATAATATCATTTGATTTTTTATAAAATGTTTTGGCCATCGTAAGGGAAAAACCCGTCGTGTTTATGTGTGACGCGGTTTTACGAGATACCTTTGCTTTTCAAATTATTTTTAGTAACTCTAATAATTCAAATTGAGTGTGTTTCTCACGCTGATTTTCCAAACTGATTCGGGTGTTATTTTATTATAATGCTCGGGTCAGACCGAGCATTACAGATTCAGGATAGAATGATATGGAGCTCAGAAGGTGAGCTGGAGGAGTAGAGACATATCTCCCTACTAGATTTATATTTGCGATGTATGAGGACAAGTTAGTAAAATGTCCAGATTGATTGTTGTATATTGTACTCTGATAATGGTATGTAAATTAACAGCACGGTTCTTATATTAAAAATTTGTAACTATATATTATAGTTTGTTCCGCTGCGATTAAGAGATTCTGTTATTGTTGTTGTTCTATTTTTCTTCTATCTTTTTTCTTCTTCTTTACCTAGTTATTCGCTCTTTCGTACACTTTGCGTTGGACAATAGTGAATTATTGTCAACTCAAGGGGTACGGAACTACGGGTCGCTACAAAAAATTTACGCATTTCGACAAATGAACGGTGCACAAATAATATTAACACTCGTATATTGTATGCAATGACCAAATATCAATTGGATTGACCCTAAACCGAGCTAGGTAGTGATGAAATCATACTTGTCCTTATAATAATCGGATCGATCCTGGGTTCGTGTTCAGATATGTAAGCTATACTTGGATCCGTATTAACATGGCAGGTTCAGTCCGGATTCCGACCAAAATATGTACCATCAACATGTGCATATATGTGTGTGCATGCACGCATGCCTTTTTTACTATCATGCCATGCTAAGTACGAGCCTGCAGATGTACCCGGGTATTTTGAAACTGGTTCTGGTTTACACATTAGATGGAGATATAGCACAGCACACAATACACTAGCAGTGGCGGCTTTCTTGTATGTAACGTGAATATGCATTAACTACCTGTTTGACCTGGCAGTATTGTATTGGTGGGAGTTGCATTTATTAGCCTTATTTTAATATTGTGAAAGAAAAGTAGTATTTTTAATTTATACATAATTTATTTTATAGAAAAAAAATAGATGCCTAAAGAACATCGACCACGCTCCATTTTTAGTGCCCGGAGAGCCATGCACAAACCATACTCCAAGCATTTTTTTATCAATACACCCACACGCGTGTGTGGGTGTTTGGTGCACTGTATATAGACACATACTATCATATATGACTGTTTTGAGTGCTCACAAGTTGGATTTATTAATCATCAGGACTGAACGTTGATATATCTGTTTGTACAGCTCGTTTTAAAACTAAGTAGTGTGGAAGATACTTCGTACTAATTGCATAACATTAACATGAGCCGTGAACATATACATAAAAATATACATTTCAATTTTTTATGTGTTATTACTTATTAGTATTCAACTTGTTCTGGTAGCAAAGCATGGGAGTTTCTTTAATGACTGGACCCTAAGTTTGCTCAATCCGCGTATATATATTTCATCTTCACGTATATTCTACTGTCACTTCACTAACTAAGCTAACATAGAAAACATGAATATAATCCAAGTACATCTTCTTGCACTTGTTCTTTGTCTTACTTGTATGCATCTTGTTACAATAGTTCTTACGCTCATTTTCCTACATCATAAGTACATTAGAAGCAGTAGTAGATATATCGAGGAATCGGCTAAGTTTAGAGGAGTGGCGGTGTTGGTAAAGAAACGTGCGTTAATGGACATGACTGACTTAAAAGCTTCTTTCATTAATAGAGTCTATGAGATTTTTGGAAGAAGGGTGTCATTTCAACTTATAAACGCCATTGTTGAAGATCCAAGCATGTCATATATAACATTGTTTATCTTTATTTTTTCTTTTCACATAATGATGATGATGATGATGATCATAATAATAATAATAATAATAAGTTATTTTTATTTTTTTAGGAATGAGGTATGTAGATGATGTTAAGTATTAGTATTATAAGTCTTGTGTAATATATAACATGCTGCATATCAATACATGTTTGGATCATACCGCACAAGTTTCAAACCCGTGACCTCTCGTACCAAAATCGTAGCGTCTGACCACTGAAATAGTGGTCCTAATCAAATGAAATGATATAAAAAATATCACATGTATGAAAACAACCGTGTTTATTAATGTTTGTGATGTTAATAGAATTGCCTAATGGAGTTTTGATTTGATTATATTTCTACATTCAATCAAAATCAGGAGTCCATGAATGTAAATATTCAAATTTCCAATGGAAATCTAGTCTAAGTTATGATATATTTAGTTATTATATATGCTTATGCTTATTGTTCTAAAAACTAAAATATGATACCAGCAATTCCAACCTAAAAATTAAAAAATTAACAATTAAAAACAAATTTCTCAGTTTAAAAACAAATTTCTCTGTTTAAAAACAAAATTTCCTATTAAACCAAAATAATTAATACATTTTGATTAATAAGACTAAGATATTTTAATGTGTTTAAATATACAACATAACGTGTACTTTTAACTTATTTTACAACTGGAAAACAAAATACAACTTAAGAACTAAAAGATCAACAATTAAAACACAAAATTACAATTTTAACCAAATTTTACAAGCAAAATACTGTCAGGGGTGGCTCGCATTGTATTAAGGGATGTGTAGTTTGATTGTGATTAGGATCACGTGCCGTAAGTTGTTCTAAAATATAATGAGAGAAATTTATTTGGTTACAGTAAATGTTTCAAATGTTTCCCCAAACTGGTCCTATGTCAATAATAAATGACTTTTCAATCCTCTTTTAAAAGACTGCATTTTAGGTAGCTCTTCATGTTAAGTAATTTAAAACTTTATCTCATGGAATGACGCAAAAATGAAATGTATGATGGTATTTCAATTCATACATTCTTTAGTATACATGCATAAATATGGATAAGTTTACAAATAATTGTCAGCTCATTTATGCCTACAATATTCAACTCGTATTATAATTATAACCCCATAAACTCATCTCTATATATTATTGGATTAGAAGAAAAGAGGGAAAAATATATATTCAAACTATGTCATTCTCTCTTTCAGATTCGAATGAGGGATCAGGTTCATTTGGTGTTTCTGTAAATTCATTTGCGTCACTAAAGAACTTCCATTACAATTATGTTAAAATGCAAAAATAACATTATGATAATTTACAAGAACATCTCGACATGCAAAGAAGTAGATAGAGATACGATAATAAGAATGATGAGTAGAGTAAGTCTCAGTCATTGTAGGTGTGCATTTTTTGCTCTGAGTACAGCCTTAGACGATGGCAGTGATTGTTTTTTCAGATGCATAATATTTCCAATGCTTGCAATTCTCGAACTGCGTCGCTGAATCTCTTACTCGACGAGTCATTTAATACGCCTTAAACTAAATATTAAATAACATCACTAAGGAATCAACTTAGTGCCCTATAGATTTGAGTACTATGATTTATTTGAGATAATAATTAGAAATATTGTAATATTTTATGTTATTGCTGTACTTTTGCATCGATTAGTTGAATTATGTAATGATACTTAAAAATGCTGTGTAACACACATATATTGTTTGCTCGAATATTGGGCAAACACTTCAAATTGTTATTCGTAGGACTACAAATACGAGGTGCAAAACATATCATTTTATATATGTAATTTTGTTTGATTTTAGAAAACATATCACAAATAGTTATAACAGAAAGTAAAATGTAGAAATGTAAAGGGCACACAAATGTACAGTGGTTCGACTGAACAATGGCTACATCCAATGTCAATAGTCATCACTTTCTTATAGATCTTAAGTACAATGTGAAGAGTAGAAAAATATGTACGATGATATATAGCTCAAATAAAAGTGAAACAGTGCTCCGATTGTAATAGAACACTTGTTCAGTTCAGTATAGATCAGTCTGGTAGGAGTTTGCTCTCTGAATTCTCTAATTTACAATTGCTAAATGCTTGCTAGATCGCTCTGGATCGGTTACAACAATTGTGGGTTGCCAGATCTATAATTGGCAAAGTTCCAATGTCGTAAACCTTGAGGTTAGTGTGCCATCACTCAATGATAGGTAGTGGAGTAGATGATTAAAGTTAATTAAATAAGACTGAGCCGATCCTTATTGTCCAGAACAGCTTCAAAGATTCGATTCAACTAATTTGATTAGGTAGATACTTGGATAGGCAGATATTCGATTTGGTACAGATTTGATTATCCAAGATTCAATTATGCATAGATTTGAGTAGACATAGATTCTGTTAGGTAGAGATTAGGTTAGACAGAGATACACTTATGCAGAGATTCGTTTCGGTAGTTCCTGGTGCTCCAAACTTGTTCGTCATTGCTGCTCATCCATCATGCATGTCTCTGTGGGTGTGTTCATCTACTGGGTATTTAAAGGTATGAGGTCTGATAGTAAATAGTAAGGTAGAAAATGGTTCGGCAGGACACTCCTTATCGAATCGTTTTTCCTGTTCGACACCCACTCTATACCGAACGTTTCTCCTATTCAGCATTTAGTTCCTATCAAACTATTTCTCCTTTTCGGTGCTTATAACATACCAAACCATTTATCTTGTTTGACACTTACTCCCTGCTGAACTATTTCTATTGTTCCTTTTCAGACTCTTTTTTACCACAACTTCTTCACTTTTAAGTCGAACTTGAGCAAGACTTGGACCAATAACTACGTATCATAAGTAGAGAACTACAATGTCTTTGAATATTCCGTTTGAAAGCAGCAGATAGCAGCATTCTAAGGTGAAACCCAAATCGGTTGGATAGTGGACCAACGACCATATCTTTCAATCCGTAGTTTTGATTGCGAATCTGTGAGGACCCACATTTCTGAGGGTTTAAATTGACAATAATCCACACGTGTCCAATCCAAACAATCCGAAACATAGATAATCATTGTGGTTAATTAAGAAAAATAAGAAAAGAAGAAACAAACACAGAATCTCGCATCAAAACGACAAAATATAATAATCAAATAAATACTTCATAAAGCTGTTTACTATACATTTGATTATATTCAATACAACATTTATCGGAGTGATACATATACAACAGAATAAAATATAATAATGCAACAGACAACATGATATGGGAATAATAATAGAAGTATACCAAATCTTCGTCTTTGTCCTCCAGAGTAAGTCTTCAATAAACTGAAAAACTCAGGACTGACCCGAGCGTGATAAAAAGACAAAACACTCGAGTAAGGACTAAAATATCCTTATGCAAGTCAAATCGACATCGCATATAACATGAGTGTAATGGCATCAGAGATGTTTATGGGTTTTCACATCTCTTATCCAGTGTATAACGTGCGTGCAATAACTCAAGAAATGTTACGAGATTTTCCACCTATTAAGGATCCGTCAAAATATTTATATGTCGTAGAATACGCTATATATATAATGTCTAGTTAGTAAAATAAATATTTTTTAGCGTTACGGCTTTACATTGATCCCCCTTAACGAGTTTTAAAGTATTGTTGTGCAGTTTGCATATAAAGCACCAGTTAAACGGTCGGTGGATAGGGATGCGCCGTGATTCGACAATACTAAACCAAAATCGTAGGGGGTCTCATTTAGGGATAAAACTATGACAAGACACGTGAGGCAAGGATATTATCAGTTTATACTTCCCGGCTGATGGTAACGCATCATAGCCATGATCGCCCACTACGTCCAACACTCCCATAATTCGGAGGGTGCGCACCAATCAATCACAAAGTAAATGATGGTAAAACAAATAAGTGTGTCAGGGTAGCTAACCCACTAGGTCGGAACGACTCCTGTTTTAGTCATTTCAAATTGGCATAAGTGCCAGGATAATCCATCATCGTTCTCTTTCTTCAAATCCATCAAATGACGCCAAATTCAACCACTTCGTTCTGAAGTCCCCTCCGCGTACATAGTTATTAAAGTGGTTCCGGTATCGACACAGAGTATGCGCATATTCAGCCCCGGTCCCTTCAACAACCAAACGTCGTTTTGCACACTGGTTGGTTCTTTTACATTTCGAAAATAGTTCATACTTGATATCAAAATACCATATTCGCTTCAAAATCAAATCCATTTCAAAGTCGTCATATTTACTCAAAATATACTATTTCAGTTCAAAAATCATTTTCGTCTTAATATCTCGATTTCGTTTCCAAAATTGTTTTGAATTTCAATTTTTGGTTACGACTTAAATTTGACCCTATTCGTATTTAAATCCACGATTTAGAATAAACATTTCACCCTTGACCGGTTTGAATTTTTTGAAAAATAGTTTGAATAATTTTAAAATAGTTTAAATAATTTAAATGGTTAAAAAAATAGTTTAAATGATTAAAATAGTTAAATTAGTTTAAATGGTTAAAATAGTTTAATTATTAAAATGGTTTATATAACAAAATAGTATGAAAACCAAAATAATTTGTATATATAAGAAGACAGATATAAATAATTTATTTTAAAATAATTTTTATTGAAAATAGCTTCAAAGTCAAACCGATCCAATTCTAACCTCTCAATTCGAATTAACTTCGATTTCAGTTTATATTCAAATCGATTTCGATTTCGATTCCAAATTAATTCAATTTTGACCTCAATTTCAATTAATTCAATTCAATTTCAATTTGAATTAATTTCAATTCGAATTAATTTCAATTCTCAAATTTTTAAATCATTTCGATTTATATTAATTCTAGTTCAATTTTCAAAATATCAATTTAACTCACTTAAACTAAATATAACTTCAATATTCAATTTAAAATCCAGTTTTCCAATATAACTAAATTCCGAGCTCAATTTTGAAATATCATTTTATATCACTTTTACTTAGCAATATTCAAAGTTCGAATAAAAGTTCAATCTTTTAAAACCAAATCAATTTGCGAAATTCAATCATATTCTGATTTTAACTTCAAAATCTCAACTTCGATTATTTAACAATTTCTTTTAACCAAAATTTTATTTCAACATTTCAAACTTGAATTCATAATTAATTCGATTTCTATAAATTTGATTTTTATTTCTTTAAAATCAAAACCATTTAAATAATTTCAAATCAAAGATTTTAAAGTCATTTGATTTAATCAATCCTTATCCGTATATAATTTTCTATCATATAGCCAAGTGATCAGTTATTTCAATTTAATTTCAGCGATGGATATATATCATTTCAATTCAAATCACAATGTCATATGTATATATCATTCCAACCTATTTCTTAATTTATTCGAAATGATTCAATTTATAGTTTTATACATGGTAAATAATATACATGGTGATAACATGATATATATATATATATATATATATATATATAAACAAATAAACATTCAAACATCCAAATACCAACCAATTTGCAACCATCAAAATCAATCATACAAACAGACAATATAATTCACAATTGTTTCACAGTTATTAACATTGGGTAATTTACTGGCAATTTAATTTCAGTTTTAAATTTAACTGTCAAATATAATTTATAACGGTTAATTCAAATGACAATCAAATTTATCAAACAACGACCGATAAATTCATATCACTTCATAAATTCAAATTTAGCTAGCATAAAAGTATTCTAATATGTTGTGAGCGTTATAAAACACTCATCTTGAGTTTTTGATGTCGCTGAGACTTTCCGTTTTGAAACTAAAATTAAACAACGTCCGATTTGAACCCAAATTTCGACTATCTTCAAATCTGACCAAACTAGTTTTATTGCGAAGCTCTCATCATCACGATCGCAACGCATAAAGTTTCGTCTCAATCCGACCTCGTATAGGTTAGTTATTAAATTTATAAGCTATCGATATAATTAATTTTAAAATTTGATAACTTTTGCTTAATTACCAAAATACCCCTAGACCTTCTTCCCAAACAAAATCCTGCACACAAGAATCCTCCACGAACCCATTCATAGCCGTGCATGCTCTTAGTGATACGGAGCTTCAGTCTTCTAATCGACAATCCGACTTCGCCAACGAACATCCATCGACAAATCGCACCTACCCATACCCATATCATCGAGCTCGGCACCTTCAAAGTAGTCAAGACCTGGAGCATCTCCCCTCGACCACGCTAATGTCGCACGCACCATACTAGGGCCGCACCTCACCAAATTCTCGCCGGAGATGTAATCTTCCACCACGAATTCAAAAATGAGAACCAAAATACGAATCGATGTCTATATCTCTACGAAACCTAAACCCTAACCTCGACCTTCGTGCGTCCCTTTACAATCGACCCTCCCAACATGCAGTCGCACCCTACCACCTTATACTAGCACGAAGCTCATAAGAAAATTTGATTTTTAAGACAGGTTTTGTGATTTTTAATCGAGTATTGGAGGGGAAAGAAATTTTTGAAGTTTTGATTTATTTTCTCTTTACTGTAACCGTGCGTGCATTTTAGAAAGGGGAGGGAGACATGATTCTTGCTTGTAGGTGATAGGCTACAGTGCATTGAAGTGAAGGGAAAAAGAGCTGATGAAAATAAAAGGTCAAGTCGACAATTATAAGTTTATTATTTAAATTTTCAAATCGCCATCATTTCGCAGCTCAAAATTTTGAACCTCTATTGAGATGTACCGCTAGACGTTCGTAATGTTATACCCTTATTCCGAACACAATGGAAAATGTTCCGAATCCTAATGCGATTGTATTGAGAAGATAGCCTTTTGGACCCAGTTATTATATTGAATTTTCGATATTAATTTCGATGCGTTTATATTCCGTACGACCAAACGATAACTCCAAAAGCTACGAAGTTTGAAATCCAATAATAATACACCATTACGGATCCAATAGAACTGGTTCCAACGAAATCCGAAACTGCGCTCCGAAAGGCTATTTTAGCGTCTCGATTATAATATAAAATTTCTAATTTCTAATTATTCACTTTAAAATCCAATTTTATATATTAACAATCTTCATTGTTGTTTAAATAAATTTACATCAACTCTCGATATTATTTTCAATCATATTAAATTCAGAATTCAATTATTCAAATAACTTCCAATATTAATTTTTTTTAACAGTTTAATTTTCCAATAAATCAATAAATTCCAATATTAGATTTAAATGAATTTTTTAGTTATCAACATCATTTTATTTCTATCTAAATAATTAATAATTATTATTCAACTTTCGCTATTGATTATAAACCCAGTTAATATATATAATTTATTTCAATCTTGTTATCGCCAAAACTTCAAAATAAGTTTAGTTCAAAATTTTATTCAAGTTCATAATCAATACTTACGTTCAAAATCATCGAAAAATTAATTTCAACCATTTTTATTTAATAATTTCTTTAAATTTAATAATTTAAAATAGCTAAAAATACGGGTCGTTACAGAAGCGGTTTCGACTAAGGTGCATCGTAGGTTATCTTGACCTTATGCATATTTTTCAACTAGTTTGGGTGTTCGATACTCATTCAAATTTGCCCATAACACTTTGACTTTCCTATGTAACTATGTGATAACACTTCTATCACGGACATTCTACTTGTTTTTGTGCTCCTTATTGTCTGTTCATATTTATCGTGCTATGGGCAAAAATGCCCACAACACACACAAAACTCTCCATGCATACATACACGCGCACGCAATATGCACACATATATAGGGCAATGGTCGACTACACTTCATTCGTGCTACACCTCTACTCCCTACTGATTTCGACCACACATTCTGATTTAAATAATATAATTTCTCTCTCTTGTCAAGTCATTATATTATTTAGATCGAAATATATGGTTGAAATTGAAAGGAATAGAGACATAGCAAGAATGAAGTGTAGGCTTGAAGCCGATCTTTGCTCATACATACATACATGCATGCATACATACATATATAGACATGAGTGACTATGTAGAACCATTATTTCACATCAAAGCTAAAGTATGTATGTGATTCTCAAGAAACCATATTGTTTTATATGCCAAACTAAGATGACAAGTTGTACTTATTAATACTTGGATATTTGAATTGAAGTTTCCCTAGTTAACAATATTTTCTTTATTTGAGTTACAATAAATTATGACTTGCCAAGTCCAATTAAGCACACGTCTATGGAAGGACAAACCAACTAGGAGTAGGGTAACATTTGCATTTATAATACTCTAAAAAAAATAGATAATATAAGGATTCATTTATCATCATTTGTCTAGCGTACATGGTTTTCATTTAAAGGGGAGTATATGTTGGACAAGTTGTAAGAAGTCAGATTATATGATAAAATAACTTGCATTGTATAATGGCTATGTGGATATTTTCTATCTCTTCTTCATTTTAACAACCCAAGTTTAATTCACATGCTTATAATTATTCCTTTTGGCTTCATGATTGATTAAGGAACCCTTGTTACTCATGTTTCGATCAATATATTTAACAAGGATTGACCTTGAAGTACCTTTTAGTCTCTAGTAAATAAGTACACGCTGATTAAAGCAGGTATATTAGGTTCTTATTTTTTTTTTAATCATATTACGTCTGTTTTCTCAAAGAGAGGTAGGGGTCGACCAAGGCTGACATGGAAGGAAGTAGTTAAAAGGGACATGAAGGGTTGGAATATATCCGAAGAGCTGGAAATGGACAGGAGCGCGTGGAAGTTAGCGATCCGCGTACCAGAACCATGAGCTGTGAGTTTTATAAGTTCTAGATTATAGGATTAAGAAAAAAGAGCCTAAGTCGCAGCGTTTGGTCTTTGATCATTTTATTTATTTATTATTGTTATTGTTATTTTATTTTTTTACATTTGTATTTGTATTTCTATTTTATTTTTACTTAATCACTATTATTACTAATTTATTTATTTGACTTTATTTTATTATTGCTATTGTTATTGTTATTATCATAACCTTTAAATTACACTTGTTACTTAGTTTCGGGTTCCATCTCTAACAGACCCAAACTTGTTTTGGAAAAATGGCTTTTTTGTTGTTGTTGTTGTTGTTGTTGTTGTATATTACGTCTGTTTTTTTTTTATCCCGAACATATATTGGTTTCTTGTTTTATTAGCTTTCAGTTTTTCCATAAACTATCATCATCAACATCACTTCATAAAGTCCATCAAACCGTAGTTTTTTTCTTCTTAAAACGCAATCAATATGCGCTTTTTTACATATTGCAATTTTCACAACATAAAGCTATTTACTTTTTTGATTGTATGTTTATTTAACTAAGTTCATCTAATTATATTTTACTATTTAGTTTTAATAAATTTCTATGAATGTATTTGCCATATCTTGCTTGTTTAAAAAATATATTTAAAACTCATCTGATTTTAAAAGTGTGATACTATTGGTCATATCATGATTTAATTTTATTATTGTTCAAGTGACATTAGTACATGTTTAGGTGTGTGTAAATAGTAACTCATTTTAAAAGGTAAACCAGTTTACGTTTTACATAAGTACGCATCATTTCTTCTATAACATGTTTTCTTTATCGAAAAACTTCACTCGTTTTTGCCATTGTCAAAATTTATAGGATTTCATAATTTATTCTAAGTTCAATTTCGAGGAAAAACGTAAATTAACTTAAAATTTTAAAGTTTTAAAAGTAAAAATTCAATCTAAACGTCCAACATAATTTGAACCAACATCTAAAATTAGAACATTATACCAATGCTCCAATATCTATAATCAGCTATTTCGACTGCACCTTCAACTTCAACTTTCGATTTGCACCAACATCTAAAATTTGTCAATCTATCATGAAGACGGATGAGCACACACTGACGATCAAAGGTGATGCAAAGGGAACGAGAGAATAAAATACATAAAGCTTTCCTCCTCCAATAAAATTCACTTGTTTTTCTTAAATGATAATTTTTTCCATTTTTCTGCCATATCAAAAAAATACATAGTTCAAATTATCTTTTTTATAATTGTTATGCGTAACGTGTAACTCGTTAGTTTTTTTATATAGAGTTTTTAGTACAATCGGAAAAAAAGATCGATTTCCTATATTAACTCAAGAACTGTCTATAATATTATCGAAGTCTTGCACTCGTGATAAGCTGAATTAGAAAAAACTCTATGTCCGGTTCTGTAGCGAAAGTGGAAAAAAACACCATCAACCGTAGTCCCAAAAGAATCAGATTAAGTACGCAACTTAGTAGTAGAATAAAAGGAATTTAATCATATTTGGTTCGACAGATATCCTCGCCAGTCCCTTGAACCCCAAACCGCTAGACAAATCGAAAACGGCAAAAGGGCATTTAATGAAACTGAAAAATAAATGTGCAATGGGTCTTTATACTAGGCGGCCCAAATAAATCAATTTTGTTTACAAAATAAACGAACAAAACGAACAGTGGATGATGAGCTCTCCATTCACAGTGGCTCGAATTTCTGCAATCTAATGGATTGGCAATCACTCCCTTCAACTAATCGCTGCCCTTCTGCCCTCTCTTTGTTCCAGTCGGCCCACTCTGTCTGTTCTCCCTGCTAGGTGCCAAGGTAGAGGATGAGGTATTAGGGTTTAGGTTTGTTTGGGGTAAGTTTCCTTTATTGCAAACATGTATCTCAATTATCTAGCACTTTCATCACCAGCTGTGACCTGATTCTTGTTTTGTTGGATTTCTGCATCACGATCTTCGATATCGTGGTGTATTTATTTCATGTTTCTCTCTCTCTCACAACAATTACCCTGTAACTCCGTTTGTTTAAAATGCTGAATTCTGAATTCTAATTGCTGAAAGCTTGAATGCTGAATGCTTAATTTTGAACGATTACTTATTTGTTTGTTTGCATTTAATATTCAGGATAAAAAACAACATTCAGCATTCAAAACAAAAAATAAGCATTCAAAACAAAAAATAAGCATTAAAAAAATTAAAAACAAGCGCAGCCTTAAGGCTGTGTTTGTTTTAAATAAGAAGTTCTGAATTCAAGTTCTAATTTAAAAATCAGAACTTTCCGTGTTGTATGTTTTTTATTAGTGTTATGAATAAAACTATCTATTCAGATTTCAGACAGAACAATCAGAACTTTTTATTGTTTATTTTTTGATCTGAATGCTGAATGTTGTTTTTTGTTCCGAATGCTGAATAAAAATAAACAAGCAAGTGATTATTTAGAATTCAGCATTCAGCAATCAGACTTAAATCAGAATTCAGAATTTTAAACAAACGGAACCGTAGATAGCAAGTATTGTCAGTTTTCGAGACATCTCTATTAAATATATTAAAAAAGATCATGAATTTCAACAGTCAACAAATTGACGTAAACAACCCACAATATGGACCTGTTTAAACTTTACTCAAGGATCTGAAGAGATCACGTGTTTCTGTTTTGTTGTTTCGAAATTTTGATGGTGCTAAGAAATGTAAATATGTACATACGTTAAGATCCAAATCAATAATTGTTCAACATTTATTTCGCTTTGATGATGTAGTGAATCATCTTAAATTAAATGGTACTAGGTTACATGAATTTCAGAATGTGAACAATGCATGCTGTCTTATATATATGTGTGTGTGTGTGTGTGTGTGTGCGCGCGCACGCATGCGCGTGCACGTGTGTGCGTGTGCACATATATATGTTAAGATCCGAATCAACAAATGTTCAACATTTATTTCGCTTTGATGATATGGAATCATCTTATATTAAATGGTACTGGGTTACATGAATTTCATAATGTGAACAATGCATATTGTCTTATGTATGTATGTATGTATGTATGCATGCGCGCGCGCATGCACATGCATGCGCGTGTGTGCACGTGTGCACGGACATGCAAAGGGCGCCGTATAAAAATGCTTATTAATGTCATAACAAGAAATAATAAACACAATAAAATTTGCGTGCTTCTTAATACCAACGCGTTTCTACATTCCAAAATCTTTTTGCAAAGCCTTCAATCACCGGTCAAAACAGTTTTGCATGGCCATCAGCCATCGAACTTTGTTTTGAACGTTGGTTGATGACCGTGCAAAAAAAATGAAATTGATGCCTTTCGTAGTCCTTGAAAATTCTGATATTAGGAAGGGTATGGAATAAAATTATCTAGTATTTTTTAGCAATGTTATTAGTAGCGATGCTCTTGGAAAAGTTTTTGTAAAACAAAATGGATGATACAAAAATACTAGTGCTCACAGTTTCTCTATGAGGTTCAATATTGCTAACTACCACAGTATTAACATTAAAATTAACAACAATATATTTATATGCAGATGATAGGGGAATAGGGAGGACAGGAAAACCAGCCTACGTAGAAGATTGGATAACTAAAATATCATCAATATACGCGGATGAAGTCCAATTCAACATACAGTTCGACTGGGAAGAAAGCGATGGAGTCCCTGGTGCTGTCGTTGTGAGAAATTTTCACCGCTATGAATTTTACTTGAAGACTTTGACTGTCAGATGTCTGCCTCAAAAAAGCCATCTTCATTCCGAGTGCAACTCTTGGGTCTATCCAGCATGTAAATATTCAAATGACAGGGTGTTCTTCAACACTGACGTGAGTACTTGATTTTTGCACCTTAACATGTTAAGTCCAGCACTCTTTCTTGAGAAGAGCATGTTTATAATATGTTTTGATGGACAAACTAATGCAGAATTACAAAACATTATATGCTATTTCAACAAAACCTTTTACCTGCTGATTACAGACTTACGTACCAAAGAACACCCCAGAACCATTAAAGCCATACAGAGAAGAAGAGCTTCGAGTCCTTTGAGGGAACAGCACATTTGGGAAGTTGTGGGAGCATGATAGAATATACGACCATGATGTTTACAATGATCTTGGAGATCCACTAAAGGGGCCGGAATTTGAATGCCCTGTTCTTGGTGAATCAGATGGACTACCATATCCTAGACGCGCTCAAACAGGACGTCCCCTATCAAATGGTTTGTCCCTTTTAACCTTTTCTTTTCTTCAATTATTACTGACAACATTTGTCCCTATCAAATGGTTTGAGGAGTTGCATGTCTTTGGTTCGATTACTTAGACATATACATCTATTCTCAGTAGCTGCATGGCTTAGATTTGTTCTCTTAGACATAAACATATTTATGCATTTATTGTTAACGACAACCTCTAATCTGAGTAAATACAATTGGATGTACAATCTGGATATAGAAATTAATCTGCATAATATAAACATATGTCTAATATGTCCCTATGTGCCTTACTGTACATAATTTTTAGTGGAAATTAGGATCAGCTTCTTATTTTCATGTTTCGTACATGAAAAACTCTACTCAAAAATATATTTTAAATTACCTCTATTTTCAAGTTTGGTATTTTTTTCTTCTATTTTTTTTTTGTTTTTTTTTTTTAAGAAATTAAATCTGAACTTTAATCGCATGTTTCTACAAACTACTTTTTTCGATTATTTTTTGAAAAAACGCAAACATTTGCAGAGCTTTCTGCAAACATGCTGAAACTTAAGATACGAGTTTTTCAAAAACTTGTTTTTTTAGGAGGGGGCTTGTGTTTATAAACTTAAAAATTAAGTGGCTTTAAGTTGTTTAACAAAAGTTCCCTAATTTTTATTTAATGTTCCAGGTGACTATATACGATGCGATGAGTATTTTAATCACTTTAAGTATTCAGATTTCTTAGCATTCACGCTGAAATCAGACATAGAGTCCTCAATCAAAAGCAAAGGTGTAGAAGAGTTCAAGTCAATTAACGATGTAATGAAACTGTACAAAGGACCTATGGAAATGCCTGGCATGATTTCAAAAATCGTAAAATTGGTGTCTTTTGAAATGATTAAAGAGTTGCTAAGAACAGATGGAGAATGTTTATTGAGTTTTCCATTGCCTCAAGTTGTCAGCAATGGTATTAATTATAGTTTATTCGTTTCCTTCTGAATTTTATTTATCCTGTAACTGTGTTACTATATAGCCCATGAATTTTGTAATATCTACATACAGATGAAAAAAGTCACTGGTGGGCAACGGACAAGGAATTTGCACGACAAATGCTTGCTGGTTTACATCCAGTTCTTATTCGTGCTGCAAAGGCTTGTCCTGCTCCATTACTTGTATCTTGTTTCTATCTAACAAAAGATCCAAATTCTTGAAATGATATTTACCGTTTTCTTTTCTTTCTTTTTGTTCATAGAACGGGGAAGTTCAAAGTTTTATCAACCTTAGCAAGGTATGAATTAATACTTGTTAGTAGACTGTGGAAATTTCCATATGTTCTCCTTTTCCGCCAGTTCATTTCTCTATATGCTTACAGATGGAGAAACACGAAGAAGATGAAGACATAAATGATTGGGTCTTTCCATCATTAACCGAAGAAGAAGTCGACGCTGAAGATGAAATCATGAGATACTTCATTTTAGATCATTCTTATTTAAAGGATCACATAGACAAGATACACAAAGCTAGTTCAAACAAAGTATATGCCTCCAAAGCGCTCTTGTACTTGGAGAATGATGGCACATTGAGTCCTAGAGGCATCATGCTAATCGAAAGCATCGGAAGTCAACAGTTTACAAATAAATATGACTTCCCTTCTGTAGGTGGAATTAAAGGAGCACTGTGGATGTTAGCTAAGGCATTTGTCACTGTCAATGATTCCGGTTATCATCAACTCATCAGCCACTGGTACAAAACTTTATTTATGATATAGAAAATATTTATCATGATAACATATAGTCTAGACAATTTTTTTGCCTTGCCAACTTTAGCTTACTCCAAAGTAACTATAGACAAAATCTGATATAGGAAAGTCTATTTACACACAAATAAAGACACAACTAATGAAACTAATTAATCTCAACCGTTAGATCTTTCCTTTCAAAATATTAGCGTAATGAGATTCAAATGTTAGTACAATATATTGTATCACAAAATTTGTGTCTTGATAGCTGCTCTCTATGTTTAGATAGAGAAAGGCATATGAGTCTCCACTAAGTGGAGGCGACTCTTTGTATTTGGTGCTTCGGGACAATGAACATGCAATTGCTGATATTATTTTATAACATATTTTCTTCCTTTAATTTGCAGAGGAATGGCGACCAAAGAAGGGGGTAAACTAAGGCTTACTATAGAAGACTACCCATACGCTGTGGATGGCCTAGAAATATGGGATGCTATCAAAACATGGGTAACCGATTACTGCTCAATATACTACTACAACGACACATCAATCCAAACCGACCTCGAACTACAAAGCTGGTGGCATGAAATTCAATACGTAGGGCACGGTGACCTAAAAGATCGCTCATGGTGGCCTAAAATGAACACACCGGAACACCTGATAGAAAGCTGCACCATAATCATATGGCTATCCTCTGCTTACCATGCAGCTCCAAACTTTGGACAGTATGCCTATGGAGGTTTTGTCCCAAACAAACCGACCTTAACTCGTAGGGCAATGCCTGAACCAGAAGAGTATGCCACATTGATGGATGACCCTTATGGGTTTTTTTTGAAGACTATCACGAGTAAAGGGTAGGCGATTTCTGTGATGGCGGTCATAGAGATACTATCGAGGCACTCGAGCGATGAAGTGTATATTGGGTAGAGGGATGATGGTGAGTGGACTAGTGATAAGTTGGCCATTGATGGGTTTAAGAGGTTTCGAGATCGGTTGGTGGAGATAGAGAGGAACATTGAGAGGAGGAACTTGGACGAAGGGTTGAAGAATAAAAATGGGATGGTTGGGGTGCCCTACACTTTGCTGTATTCCAATTATAGTGATACCAACCTTCTATATTGAAAGGGATGAATTTCTCTTGATTAATGTTTCACTTCATGAATCTCAACATATAACCAACTTTGTGTGTAACACGGTCTTTGTATTACGTGATTGGCTATAATTAAAGTTAATCTTAATACATAAGATCCAGTGTAGCTGCACACCATCGCGTGAAATCTTATATCTAATTTGATGCTAGAACTTAGATTTTGATGTTTTGATGATAACAAGCATACAACAATGTTATTAATGAATTTATAAAGTTTTTACAGACCAATAAGCTACTACAGCACGAAGAAATGAGGTATTAAGATATAAAGAGTACATACATGCACATATGATGATATAGGAAGGAGAAAACATAACAAATAAGACTAGGAAGGAGTTCATAAGCATTCAAGGTTAATAAAAGGAGTTTGTAAATCTATTAGAGTATAAATACGTCAAATATATACTCAAAGATGGACAAAAGAGCACTAAAGTTACGTGTGTCTATATCAAATCCTTATAGAGTCGATTTGTTGCAAACCCACAAATGATCTTTAAATCACTCAAAATTTCTATACAACATCTAAAATAACATCTAGTATTTTTTTTTTAAAAAAATCTCCGTCGTGTACACGTTGCATTCTTGGACAAGCATCTGAGAGAGTTAAGGGTATGACCCAGAGGAAATTATAGATTTTGTTACATAGATCCAATTCTATAACCAATCTTACTCGTAATAAATGTATCTGATTTCCATTGTATACTTTGTTATATAGCGATATAATTAATTAAGTAATTGTCAGTGATCTCTAGCTCAAGTGGTTAGCGTGTGACGCTTTATATAGAAGTTCTAAATGTCATGGGTTTGAGCTTCCAAAATATCAAAAAAGTTCTTTACGTGAATAGAGTATTATTCATGTTATCAAAAAAATTAATTACGTAATTAATCTAAAGTATATTAAATAGAAGCCCTTAAATGATATATTATGTGATAATAATTATGTATTGTAATTATGAGAAAATTATCACAAAACAAAATAAAATATTATTTTAAAGCAAAATTATATTAGAACACAAATCATAGACATAATGAATCTCAATGAAGGATTGCCAACTGGTTTCAAACCCAAAATATGAACACGTTGGAATCCAACGGTGAAAATCTATTGTGTCACCAGTCGTGTTTTACTTTATGTTCAAATATTCATCATACTTTAAATATTCTTAGTTAAGATGTTTTGAGAAAGGATATTCATACATCCATTGAAACTAGAGTACGTACCGCTCTCCAAATATTAAACAGTGAATTACTCACGGTCACTGAAGGCATAAAGGAGTTGTTAGTCCCTGAGAAGTTGGTTTTGATGGCAACAATCTTAGAATAAGATTATAAAATATAAATACTAACATTATTGTTTAAGATATATATATATATATGTGTGTGTGTGTGTGTGTGTGTGCAGGATATATATACATGTACCAAAGATTGAAGACTGTACAGTATAGAGATTCAAGAATTGACAAACTCAAGGTCGAAGATATCAAGATTCAAGACTCATGGGTATCAAGATTTCGATATAAGTAAATTTAGTTAGGAATTTTGTTAAAACTCCTAGAAAAGCACTGACATCTTAAAATCCATTTAATTCGTGGAATGAAATCCACTTCGAGCCTGTTAAAGGGATGGAACCCTAAGTAGGATGGAACCTACGAAAAATCTAGTGGAACATTGTTTTGTATTCACTAACTTTTATTCAAATGTTCTACAAAATTATATCTTGTTTTCAAAATGATTTCAAAATCTCCTTTTTAAAAGCAAGAACATCTTTCTTGGTTTTAAAATACTTTTAGCCTCAACTCTTTATTTTCAAAAACAAATTATCCTTGGTTTTAAACTATCTTTTAATTATAATATATTTAACTTTTAATATTTATACTTAGATTTAAATATAAAATTATAGTAAAATTTTATATATACCAAAATATTATTCTCTATACTTATTTATGTATTTTAACTATAGTTAAGTATATTTATAAAGCTTAAAATAGTTTTAATACAAGATAGAAGTTATTTTCAAAGAAAAACAAATTACCAGAATAACTTGGGCCTGTCAACAACCCCAAGGAGGCCTTGTCGACAAGTTGACAGTTTATTTTAAAAGTTTGAATTTCAAAGGAAGTGTCTATTTGTCATATCCTTTCACGAATGACATGGCTGTTGTTCTACTATAAATAGGGGCTGTTTTAAACGAATTTATATTCATATATTCTCTGATTTCACTCCTTTTCTTCTTCCACATTTCTTTATATACATTTTTACCATTACTCTGCCGAAATCACCATTGAATCTAACTAGATTATCTCTGGTTTGATTCTCTATCACTATCTCAAGAAAATCCTAGTGCTATTCAGAGTTATAGACTTCTTTGTAATTAATTGAGTGAGAAAAGGTGTGATTGTAGCCTGTAAAATCAATCAAGCGAGAAAAGATGTGATTGTAGCCTGGAAAATCAATCAGGTGAACTTGTTGCCCGTAAAATTAAGTATCTCTACTCAGAGGATTGTGAATCTGGAGCGGTGTACCTCATGGCCTTGAAATCGAGGGTGTAATTGTAAGAATTGATTTTGAAAGGAAATCCGTACTTGTATTGCGGGACTGGATGCAGGGTAACTCCGAACCAGTATAAAATTCGGTGTGCTCTTTCCTTTATTGCTTTTACTTTATATCTGCATCTGTGTTTGATCCGGCGATCATATCCGTGTCTGAATATTGCATACATTTGTGTTCAAATTAATGTAAACTCAAAAAGAATTAGTAATTCCTTTAAACACTATTCGCCCCCCCTCTAGTGTTAATTCTAGCCTTATGATCCGTAATCCGCATTTCTCACAGGAGTTACATATAAATAGTTATTGAATAGTTATGGAATGACTCACCAAGAATTGGTCAACAACAACTAGGCCAAATAGGAAATCTCGAAGTGACAATATTACACAGTTCTGTTGAGCTTCGGTGTTGGTACTACTCTTTGATTGTAGTTAAATCATGCCATGACAACCATCAAGCGACTATAGTTGGATCTGAGTTAAAGTATTAGAAGTGAAACACCATTCAACATAGTATAAATCTCCTAAGCCGTATGACGTTAGTATCACGGTATCAATTGCAGTTAACTCAAAGCCAAAATTTATGGCTAGAGTTGTACGATTAATAATAAATGTTATTATTGAACCACAGACTTTGTTTACGAAAGAACTTGGCCAGCTTGCAATGAAAGAAATGGGTGAATTCAAAAAATTTACCATTTTTGGATCATTAATGGGCCTATGAAGTCTCAATGCATTTAGATCATATTTAAATTTCTTTTAAATAAAATCAGTATTTTGTTTAATACCTTATTTTGTTTTATTAATTTAATTCTAAAACAGTCAAGAATGAGATATAAAAATAATATTTGAATATATCAAATATATTTGTTCCTTAATTGTGTGACAGACAGTTAAATATAAGGGAAGTATGATCAATTGATAACATGATGTATATAAATAAATAAGAATAAGTTTAAAGGCAATCATATAAGGGACAAAAGGGAAAGAAATAAAAGATGACAAAGATGATTGATTCAACTTTCCTTTTTTGACAAACTTGATTTATGTAACATTTAATTAGCAATCAATGAATCATGATGACATAAGAATAGGAACAACCAACAACAATTTGTATGCATATACTATTGCCTCATTTAAAATTTTTTGATATTAATAAAGCATTTAAATTATACAATTTGAAATATAAACATTAAGTTCTATATGTACATATACATATAGATGTAATTATTTGTATATAAAGATTAACCCAAACTTCTTAATTAATTCAAATAAACCATATTACATTTAAATTTTCTGATGTATTTATGAACTTATGTAAACTTAAATTAGTTAACAAAATATATATTTATAGAATTAAATCAAGAGATTCAACCTATGTGAAAATGCTTTTTTAAAGAAAAAGAGAAGCATACTAAACTAAGCAATATATTAACAATTTTGTGAATACTTAAAGGAAAATATTAGTCATGCCAAATACAGTAACAAATTTATAAAATTATTGTAATTAGTTTATTATCAAAGCATCCTTTAATTATGTGTGGGTTTCAGTTAAAATAAGATGCAGATAATAAGAACAAATAAGCTTTCAAATCTAAGGAGATTCAACCTATATGATAATTTTTTTCATTATTATTGTAAAACAAAAGGTGATATATATTGAATTAAGCAATATGTTAAAATCCTTTGAACACTTAAAGAAGGATAATTGTGATGTCAAATAGGGTAACAAATTTAAAAATTTATTGCAATCAATTTATTATCAGATCATCATTTAAACATATGAAGTTTTTATTATTGCACAAATGCAAACAATAAGAACATATAAACTTTCAAATCAAAAGAATTACATTTTGATTTGAATGGTTAAAAATAGATCTAAAATTAAAATATTTTCTAATCATATACAAGTTTTGGTTTTGGTTTATCTTTAAAAAAAAACCCAATCAGTTCATATAATAAACAGCTCAAAAGACATAAACCATTTTCAAATCAAATGAGACAATATTATACACATATAAATATTTGATATTCAATTTTATTTATTAAAACATTATATTAAAATTATTAGAATAAGAAGACCATACCTTAATTCTAAAGCCTTGAAGTACACCTTGAAAGATTGAATTTTTCCTTCAGATGTAGCCAATGGATCATACCTTGAACGATGAATCAAACCTTCTAGATTCAGAAATCAGCCTCCAGATACTGCAAGGATCAAGGGTCAAGAACCGCCTTGAATTTATTTATTTTATTTGAATTTGTTTTATGAACAATTTATTTTCACAGAGGCCATTAAAGGAGAGGAGGAGAGCTTAAGGAAGAAAAATGGAAAAATTGTCTATCTAAAACAAAACGTGAATGAGGATGAGAGAGAATATGTTTTAAAAGGAAACAATAAAACCTTTTCAACTTCCTCCTTTAAAACCTTTCTTATTTAATTCCAACACTAAATCATCAAATCTTGTTCCATCCTCTATGTATATTCGGTAGAATAAAATAAGGAGAAAATAATAAAATTCATTTCATAAATGATAAGTAAGTGATTCGTAAAAAAAGAGATTTATATCTTTTTTTTAGTTAATTCCCTCTTTATATTTTTAAACCACATTTGAAACCTATCCCTTTTTTTTATCATACATGTGGCCCTCAATGAAAAATTTCACAATACACTTAGCAATTAATTTATTTAAATTCAATTTAAATATTTTATTGATATCGAATATCAATATGCGCGTTTATAACTTTTATAGACGCGCTTTATTAATTACTAATTCAAACAAATCAAACGAAGTTTAATAATTAACATTGCATAAATATTAATTAATTTACATTACTATATAAATTAACTAAATCATGTGGTTCATTCAAAGTATTCATCATTATAGTTGTGTGACTCAAAAGTGTAAATTCAATCATAATTAATATTAAACTATTCGTATATTAATGTTCGCACGTCACTTAGCAGGTGGTGTGACATTTTGGCTAAATTTATCGCTTACACTTCTTTTGGTAAAATCCAATTTTACTTATTATAAGTGCTACCTCATAGTGACAATTGTATACACCAATTCTTCTCGTCAAAACTATATCACATTATGAATTATGAAATTTGGTAATGGTCAATATTCCAATATCGTCCACATTCAACTTTATCATCTACATACAAAGTCCTTAGTTCAATAATAACAATTATTACTAACCGAGCTGCTCTGGCGAGAGACTTTGACTTTGAGTTGACATTAGTTGATCGTTATACTAACCTCATATAACTAAGGAGATGAATCCTCTCTTGAATAGTGTTTCACTTCCAATGCTTTCACTCGACCCAACTATAGTCGTTCGATGAACGTCATGCCATGATTTAACTACAATCAAAGCGGAGCTTCCATATTCAAGATCGATAGTATTCTCAAGTTGAGGGAACTGTGTAAATTAGTCACATCGATATTCTCTGCTTGACCTTAGTTATATTAACCAATAGAAAACTATCGAGTGAGTCATTCCATAGTTATCCAATACCTATCAGCAAGTAACCTCTTGGTGGCCCAGCAGTCGTGAGTAATACATTGCACAAAATTTGGAGAGCATTACATACTCTAGTCTCAACAGATGTATCGTTACCCAGTCTCGATACATCTTGACTAGGAATATTTAAAATGGTATATTTATTTTTACTATGATAAATTACTCATGGTTACAACACTTTGTAACTACTATCAAAACATACTTTTTATGGATTTTCTATTATATATACTTTTAATTAAATTAATTAATATAACACATTATATCAAGTATATAATAAAAAGCAAACACCTTTTAGTTTGAACAAAATTGATTATCAAGTTAGATATATGTAACAAATTATATAATTGCCCCTAGGGCATACTTCTAACTCTATCAGTTTCTGGACAAACCAAGTTAAATATTGATGACACTGGAATTTTGACCCAAATTTCATAAGTCCTAATATGATATAATATCGATTGTTGTAAACAAATGTTACTATAAGGTACCGCTTAAATCATGAAATTGGATTTTACCGAGACAAATGTATAAGCGATAAACTCGGTCAATCTGTCATTCCATCAGCTAAGGTTGACGAGTGGACGTTAATATTTGAATAATTCGATATTAATCGCTGACCGAATTTACACCTACGAGCCGCACAATCGTGTTAGAGAATTCTCCAAAATACCATATGATTTAATAAATTTATAGATGTTATAAATTAACTGATGTTTAGGAAATATTATTTATTTATATATTTAATTTTCTTGGCGCTACTAGTGATTTTCTAGGTGTCGTTAGTAATTAATTAGATGTATATATAAAAGTTTTTTATATGCGTATCGATATATGATATTTATACACTTTTAAATATGATTTGATGAATGAATTTTGAGATTTATGGCCCATAAAGGATATAATATATGGTTGGCCATGGTAGAAGAATAAAGGAGTTTGAATTTTATATCTGGATCTATGATGGTTTGGTAAAGGGAGAAGGACTAAAATGTGGAGAAGTTTTCTCCCTTTTATCTAACCATGCTAAGTCGTTTCCTTCTTTTCTTTTCTTTCTATCAAAGCTGAACTCACTACCCTTACCCTCCTCTTGGACAAAAATCATTAGCATAAAAATACATCAAATTAATTAAAGGCAGTACGTACATTCAAACATTGCACAATCGGGTGATTAATTCTAAGGAGTATATGAGGTTCACTGATCAAGGTGTGTTTAAAGACATAATCTTTAAATGGAAACATTGAATTACATTTATATATTAGTTAGTTATTTTTATAATAATTTTATGTTCTTCTTATTGTCTCACAACCATATTATTCTTTTGAAAACTTTTTAACAATTATTTTTCTTAAAAGCAATTTGATTAATTAATAAGTTTAAATCAAATATATACAAACATTGTTTAATTCAGCTATAACAAAAAATATTTCAAAATGTTTGTTATAATTACCTAAATATTATAAATAAATTTTTAAATAATTGTTTATGAATTTTAGAACATAAAATATATTAATACCCTATTTAAACACATACACACACACACATATTATAAACTATTTAAAATTAATTTCATTTATTTACTTAAAAAAATTATTTTCTACCCGGAGGTCATTTTTAATATATTTATATTATTAATATATTTTAATCATTATTTAAAATAATGTTTATATTTAACAATATTATATACATAATCATTTATTATTAATTACTTTTAGTTTTAAAATAAATATTACTACTAGTCGAAAAGTTTATGTATGTGTGTAGATATTTGTTTATTTTGATTATAAAATGCACATACAAATCTGTCTATACATATTAAATAGTTTACGTATTTTAAAATAAAAAAATTATAATAACATCATTTTCGATAGCAAATTATTTTATTTGTAAATATTCATATATAAATTATTTCTAAGATCTATATTTGAATTTGAAAATGTTTTACCAAAGTCTAGATTAGATATTTTAAATATAGATTTTTAACTTAAAACATATTGATTTGTCAAAATTAAATTAGATAATTTAAATTTTATTTTACATAAATAATTTCGAATTTATATAATATTTTTAAACTATTTTTTGAGACAACCAATACATATATAAATGACGAATGTATATATGGTAGTTGGAAATCCTAACATCTACATACATAACACTAACTATGTGCACTTTTATTATATTGCACATGCACACTATATATTCGCACATTAGTATACATCAATATATACTCTTAACATACAAATATTAATTTAAATTAATATTGAAAATTATTAAATCAAAATAATTAAGTAAATACGATTTTATTTAATATAACTAGATTGGATCTAGTGTAAATATTAGATTTCATAGGCCTTCTATGATCCAAGGATTTCTTTTTTAAACATACCATTTTCATCCACCACAAACCAGCCCAGTTCCATCAAAGGTATAAGAACCACAAATGCTCCATGCGGTCTAAATTAGCAACTTCAATGCCAACTTATAAAGTCTACTTATTCGATGGGTGTTTAGAATAGTTGTATCTAGGCTTAGATTGAACAATTAAGTATTCTTTCCTCTTTGGCTATTGGTCTGACCAATAGGTGGAGTAAGTCCAAAAAGGTTGGCCCAATTGTAAAGACCTAAATTTATTTGGACATTGGACTATTTTCAAGATTCAGTTTGAAAATTTAAAATATATTAAAATTTAAAAGTTAAATTTAAAATATAAAATAAATTTAATAAAAATTATAAAATATTTTTTAAAATTATTTCGAAAACAAATTAATAATTTTTGAAAATTATTTAATATTTAATTAATTGGATTAAATAAATAAATAAAAGTTAATTAATTAAAATAAACATATATATTGATATATATGTGTGTGTGTATATAATTATAAATCTGATAGTTGAGCATATGTATTAGTCGTAAATTGCTCAACGTAAATTATAAATAAAATATTTCGAATTTATTAAAATTATATTAATTAAATAAAATATTTATTAAATTAATTAATTAAATGTTAACTAACTAAAAAAAAACACACACATACACACACAGACATATTGATATGTGTATGTAACTATAATACTTATCCATTGTTGCCACTTCTGTTTAATTTAGCCACAGATGTTTTCACCAAAATTATTAAACTAGCTATAACCAATGGGGCTCTGGTGAGTGTAGGTAATGACATCACTTACAATGGTCTTTCTATTCTACATTTTATAAATGACACCATGATTTTAACCTCGCATTTACCTCGACACATCGCAGCTCTTAAAATTTATCTTATATAGCTTTGAAATATTTTCTAGGTTTGAGATAAATTTTGATAAAGGTTCAGTTTTAATCCTAAATGATGTAAATAATGCATTAAATCTAATTGCTAAATACACTTAATTGCAAAACAACGAGTTTTCTTAAATTATTTGGGATTCTGACTAGATCGACCAAGCTAAAGACAGAGGAATGACAGATTACAATTGAAAAAATTAATATAAAAAACTATCTAACTAGAATGGAAGACTTTTATCCAGAGCAGGTAGAATCATTCTAATTAACTTTGTTTTATCAGCCTACTCATTTATTGGATATCCTATATATCTTCCCAAAATGGATAATAGTTAAAATAGATAAAATTTGAAGACATTTACTTTGGAGGGGATAATTCCAACAACTGTGTAAATTGTGTGATTAGTTGGGAAACAGTTTGCAAATCTAAATTGGAGAGGGAGTTTAGGAATCTTAAATCTGCATAACCTTAATGTGTTCTTATTCAAAAAATGGCATCTGGAAATTTAATAACACAGACGAAAACCTTATCTGGAAAGAAGTGATTTTGAACTGGTTTTATTGTAGAGCCTTTAACCTACACCACATCGCTTCAAATGCTAAGAATATGTCTCAATTTCGGAAATCTATCTTAAAAGACTCCAACATTTTCAATTTTCGGATTAAAAACGATGTTCATTCAGGTAATAACACATCATTTTGGTATGACAGATAAATTTCTGGTATACTCCTTAAAGTTGAATATAAAGAACTTTTTACCATATGTAATTTCAAAAATACGTTGATTTCAAAGGTTTTTAGACCCTATGATGTATTTTCTTAGAACTTTAATTTCGATCGCTCACTTGAAGTGTTACCTTAACCCAATTTTTTTACTTTGTACTAAGCTAGAATATTATAACTTAAACAATAAGAGTAATATGAATATTTGGCTTAAGGACTATAACAATTATACCCCTTTAACTCGTCGTATAATTTTTTAAAATTCTCAGGCACTAAACCGAAGAGCTTAAAATATATTTGGAAAGTAAATGCTCAATTCAAAATAAGCTGCACATGTTGTTGATCTTACATATGAAATAAAACACAATTGAATTTCTAAGCAAAAGGGAAAAAAATGTTTTCTGCAAATGAGGCCTAGAAGATGCAACTCGCATATATTACAATTGTCCCTTATTCAATTCCATACAAATAAACATTTTCAATTTCTGATTTTAAAGGAACTAGTACTATCTTTAACTGTGACTACTACCGGAATAATTTTAGCTATCAATACAGTATAAGTAATAGAGTTACATTCTCACCATTATATGTTAGTATTTGTAGTTTAAATGAAATCAAAGAATGTTTAAATGCTCGTAACATTTTTAAAAAAATGGTACTTTATATACAACAAATCACTTGTGACAACATATCATGTGTCAATAAACATTCGACTTGTGACTCTCGCACCAAAGCCAAATCACTTAACCACTGGGACAATGGTGCTTGTCAGTGCTCGCAACATTTCTGGTAATCATATTTACATAATTGTGTTTTCTATTACAATTAGGTTGCAAAAGGTAGATATAAATTGGCTAAATATGATAATTTCAAGGAATATTTTTTAAAGTGTAAAATAAAATTATATGAGTACCTTCCTTTTAAAGAGGATCACTCATTTTCTTTAAAAAAACAAGAAGAAAACACTATAATTGTTATAGCTATATATAATTATTTTAAATTTGTTTTTCAACAGACCTCTATATTTAGCATCATTTATAGCCTACCTTTTAAAGTCTCTTACTACAATAATTATTTTTACTAAACTTTCCTAATTTACCAGTTCTCCTCTTTAGTGGAGGTAGACGTGAGAATTATCTAAAAATCATGAAATCTTGGCTAAATCTTGAGTGTTAAAATTTCATATCTACTGTAAACAAATCTTTGTCAGATATCTTGACACCAGCCAATGGTTAATCGTGAATTAATATTCGATATGAGTTTATACGAGGCGCTTAGATGTTATACAAAGTTTCAGCTCCACAGCAAAAGAAGTTGCAAATTTTCTCAGCGTCAAAGGGTTTCACGTCCACCAAAGCTTACTTGTACCTGTAAAATCATCTATTCCCTCGATACAAAAGCGTTTGCATCACACACGTTAAAATCATACGTAATTTTCACATCAAATTGCATAAGCTCCCCTGCTATAAAAGAATTTAATATAAACGAGGAAACTAAATTTGACAGCATACAAAGTTTTGGTTGGTTTACATATGTAGAGAATGAATTTCACGTGGCAAGGGGACCCTGAATCCGAAACGTCTATCTTTTTCCTATCGTTACGTTTCTCTTGTCACCTTCCTTATTTTCTACAAAAGGTTTTGTCGGGTTCATTTCTTTTTAGTGAACCTGCGCTATAGGCCAAGCTTGTACTTATCCTATCCCGTTTTTGTGATGGACCCCACCATTAAAAAAAACCTCCAAAACGCTTTAAATACCATGTTTGTCACCCTTCACAACCTCATTATACTCTTTCGCACTAGTGCCAAAACCGTTTCTTTTAACACCTTCCTATTCTCATTTTTCTTGTTTTCATCACCCGAATATTCCATGGAATATTATATGTGCGCTTATCGTGAATATTATATGTGCGGTTATCGTGAATATTATATGTCTGCTTATTGTACTACATTATTTTATTTCAAATAGGAATATACCTTAAATGAAAAGGTGCATTCATACTCTTTCCATTTACTGTGTTCTAACTTTAAACGCGTCTGCAACGACTAATAGTAAAAATGTCATAGTTTATTGAAAGGGATTTTTTTGAACACCCAAAATAAACATTCATTTGCACATACCAAAATTCTCCCTGAACAATCATTGCTTCATCGTAAATAGTTATAACTAAAATCATTCTAAATCTTTCAAACTGATCACAACAAAAAACATACAAAAAATAATCATAATCAGACGATTCAAATTAAGGCATCAACAGGATCAAAGATGAAATCAACCATAAGTAGAAAGATGATTGAACAAAGCGAAAACATATAAGTGGTATATTTTTTAATTTAGCCGTGTCTAATTTTGTTTCCCAACATTTTAAACTTTTTATGCCAAAAATAGACTATGAATTCAAATGTACACATAAAGTAAAATAGAACTTAAAATATTTGCAACTATAACTCAAAATACTAGCAAAAACAGCACGTGCACAATGATATGGAGTTATGAACAATTGTACCTGAAATTTTTTTCCAATTAAAACTATAAATGAATTGAGTTATACTACAAATGCATGCCATAATAAAAAAACAAATATATGCAATGAAAACAACAAATATATGGAATTAAAAGTGCAAATAATCCCGGCTAGAGTTTCATATATTTGTAGAAATAAGTGCAAAATATTTGAAGTGGTATATGGAAATACATACATCAAGAAAATCCAATACAAGCATTGGTGAAGTAAATATATGCAATGAAAATAACAAATATATGTACTAAAAACTGTAATTATTTGCAACTAGAACTAAATATTTGTTGAAATAACTGCAAAATATTTAAAGTGATAATTGCAAGTCATGCATTGAGAAACTAAAATGCATGCAGTACGAAAAGAAAATATATGAAATGAAAACTGCAAATATTAGCATGTAGAACTGCGCATATTTATTGAAATATGTGCAGTTAAAGCTTCGCAAGATCCTTATTATTACACGTAACGATCTTCGACCGCTACGCCTTTTCAATTTAACGATATTAAACAGTAAATTCGTTTTAAGCTTCACTATTTTACACTACACTTGCTAAATTAAGGGTTTTAACACCCTTTTAGCAACTTTAATATAAAATGGTTGATTTAACTGACTCTTTTTAAACCAAATAAACAAATATAGGGTAAAGACCTAATTTTAAGGCATAAGTGCTCAATATAAGTAAGAAACCTATTTTAGTTACCAAATCTAAGCTATGTAAATCATGTATTCTTCAATTTAGTTATGTAAAATTAAAATAATATTTCTTTTTCCAATGCAAATGATGTTATAATAAAAATAAATTGACTTTAAATATTTGGTTTTACATCTACTGAAGCTTTGTGCAATTCCACTATTTTCAACTTTATCTCTGCTATAATGTTTTGCATCTAAACCACTATAGAATTGCTAAGCACTTTAACTGCACAAGCTAAGATAATTGCAAAATATTTGAAGTGATAAGTGCAAATACGTGCATTGATAAAAGCAAATACATGCGATGAAAAACCAAATATATGCTTTTAGAAATGAAAACGGCTAGAAGTGTATATATTTATTAAGATAGATGTAAATATTTGAAGTTCTAACTTCAAATGCATGCATTGAGAACTCAGATAAATGCATTTATAATAGCAGACATATGAAGTGATAACATCAAATATATACAGCTAGAAGTGCAAATATCTTCAACTTAAACTGAATACATTTGTTGAGATAACCGTAAATATTTGAAGTGCTAACTTCAAATGACAAGTAGAACCGCAAATATTTGTAGCTAGAACCACATATATTTTCTGACATAATTGCAAAATATATGAAGTGATAAGTGCAAATGCATACATTGAGAAATTTAACCACATGCGGTAAGAAAAGAAAATATGAACAATGAAACAAAAAAAAATATACAGCTAGAAATGTAAATATTTGTAGCTATAGCTGCATATATTTGCTAATATAACTGCAAACATTTATTGAGATAATTGCAAAATGTTGAAACTTAAATTAGAAATAATCGTACTCATTCTGTACTTTTTTCAATAATCAACAGGTTGAAAATATGGAACAAAGAAAAGTTCAATGTAAAAGAAAAGGCAAAAACAAAAGGGAAAAAGGTAGTTAGTACAAACAAAAAAAACTTTTCTCAGTTTCATGCTTAAATCGAGAAAAGAAAATATTCGAAAATAAGAGAAAAGAAAATTCTATTAGAAACACCATTCGTAAACTTAATTGATATGGTCGACAAAGAAACCATAACTATGACAGATATAACAAGGAATCAAGGTGCAATAGGTATTATAATATTGAGTTACAAATCAAAATAAGACAGCTTTGTATTTGGAAATAATAAAATGAAATTCAAAGAAGATGACATTGTAACAACATTGAGAATAACCGGTCAAAAATAATGATAGTGAAATATTAATAGAGTTAAGGGTATGTCATAGGGTCAATTATGTAACTTGTTACATATGACTAACTCGATAGCCAATCTTGTTCTAAACAAAGGATGTTTTTTTCCAATTGTATACTTGATATAATATGGTATATTAATTAATTAATTTGATTAAAAGTATATTTACTAGAAAATCCATAAATGAGATGTTTAACGATGGTAGTTACAATGTGTTGTAATCATGAATGATTTATCACAATAAAATAAATATACCATTTTAAACATTCCTAGTCAAGATGTATCAAGACTAGATATCGATACATCCCTTGAGACTAGAGTACGTAACACTCTCTGAATGTTAGGTAGTATATTATTCATAGTTGCTGGGTGCACCAAAGGATTACGTACCAATAGCGACTTACTCGATAGTTTTCTGCTGGTTGATACTAAGGTCCAACAAAAATATAGATGTGAATTTTACACAATTCTTTGATTTGAGAATATCGTCGAGCTTCAATATGGAAACTCCGTTTTAATTGTAGTTATCATGACACGATGTCCACCGAACGACTATAGTTGGGTCGAGTGGAAGCATAGGAAGTAAGACACTATTCAAGAGAGGATTCATCTCCTTAGTTATGTGGGTTTAGTATCATGGTCAACTGATGTCAAATCAAAGTCAAAGTCTCTAGTCAGAATAATTCGATTAATAATAATTGTTATTATTGAACCAAAGACTTTGTATTTGGACTATATAGTTGAATACATTGGAATTTTGACCATTAACAAATTCCGTAAGTCCTAATGTAATGTAGTTTGTAATGACCCGAAATTTTGGTCATTTAATTTTGAACATTTAATTTAATTTTAAATGTTGAATTTTAATTATAAATTGATTTTGAATATGGAAGAATCAACAAAATAGTTTAAATTTCAAATATAGCGATTGATTGGATTTGGTAAATATAAATTTAATATTTGAAATTGGGCAAATATGGGAATCTGGAGTTAAATGGGAATGGAAATGGTTTATAAGTTGATTTTAAACTCTGTTTGAATTAGAGTGATGGTAGTGGACTTTTGAAATGGAATAAAAAGTCGATAAGTTAAAATTGGAAATTTATATAGTAATTTAATAGTGAAAATGAATATATGGTAATAATGTGAATAATTGAATTTTGATTTAATATGAATCGAAGTGATTTCTAATATGGATATAAATTTTATTTGAATTAGGATGGAGTTAGTAAGTTTTGAAAATTGAAATTTTAAACGATTTCGATTATTTTGAAAATCGCTCGATTTAATCGACGAGTTAAAATAGTCTTCCGGGAATAGTCTAAGAATTAGACGAAACCAGTTCCATTGGATCCGTAATAGTTTATTATTATCGGATTTCAAATTTCATAGTGTTTGGGGTTATCGTTTGGTCGTGTAGAATAGAAATGCGTTGAAATAAATATCGAAAATTTAATAATTTAATTCAATTCAAAAGGTTATCTTTTACATACGATCGAATTTGGCCCCGAAACATATTCCATTATGTTCGGAATAGGGGTAAAACATTATGAACGCCTGACGGCACGTCTTAATTGAAGTTCGTTCGAGAAAGCACGTTAACTTTGAAATAATAATAAAATAATATATATATGCTTATATATACATTGAAAACAGTAACCTTAGCATCTAATTCACGTGGCTGCCACTCATGTTTTCAATGCCCGAATCGTGCCTATATTCACCCCCTCTGATCTCTCGATCCACTCATTAATTTCGAAAACCTCCAATTGGGAATTTGTCGAGCTCATCGAGCTCTTTCTTTTCAATGGTGGAGATCGTGAATGGCATGACAAGGAGGGAGAGATCATGGCTTAGGCATCGGCCGTTTGAGTGAGAAATTCGAGGCAAAGGGGAGCTCGAGTTCATCGGGGTCTTGGCCGAAGGCGGAGCTCACGTAGGCCGTTCGATTGGTGAAGCCCGATCGTCATCTCGATCGACGAGATAGGTGTGGCTATCGGAGTTTGGTTGTGTGCGTATGGTTGTGAGGAGCTGAAGTATTGCATGAAGGTAGAAGCAGAGAGCAGCCAAATTTTTCTCCACCGGATCGTACGGCCAGATTCGTTTTGTATATAAAAAAAGAAGAAGAGAAATTGAAATTTAATTGTATTATAAATTGTAAAATCTTTAAGGTAGCATAACTATTTTATACATTGTCAGAATTGGACGAAACAGCAGGGACGAGATCGCAGCGACGAATGCTACATGCTGGAACAGAATTAGTGATGATCGAAGCTAGTTAAAATTTTAGGTTAAATCGAACGTGTTCGGTTCAATTTAAAATTAAAACATTGGCAAATATAAAACTCAAGGTGAATTAATCTCACTCAATTTTGGAATGCTGGTATTAATTTTGAAGTAGTTAAAATTAATTAATGACTGATTGGTTGAATTGATAAATTATTGTTAGTTGATTGTGATATTATATCAAGTAGTGTGTATATATATAATAGAGTGATTGATATTCCCGCATTTATATAGCGGATGAGACCCTATGTGCCCTGCATAATAGCGGATGGCCCTATATACCGCGATGTTCCGCCTCGAAGCGGAATTGATACTTTTATGTTGTGCTAACATCTATGGATGTAGGGAAACATGTTGGAGGGATCCGACTGGATTCCTCAAAAATGTTGAATTTAAATTCATATATAGTGATACATGTTTTGTTGAAATAAATATATGATAGATTATTGTGTGATCTAAATTGTTTGGATGCTATGGCTGTTTGGCTTGGATTGTGGCATTTTTAAATACCAGTAAAAATATGGTTTGAATTGGAAGGATTTTAAATATGGATTTTGAAGTTAAACATTTATATAGAATTTTGGATATATTAATTGGATAAGATAAATGGTTTTGAAATTGTACTTAACTATTTCGGGATATTGAAAACAAGGATTTTGGAATAAAGTGTATAAAAAGGATTTTAAATAATAAATTCTTAAGTGGCACTTGTTTAAAAAATAAAGGGGGTTTGAAAATCGAGATTTTGAATAAATCGGAAGAATAGAGATGAATTTGGAAATAAGTATAAAATTTGTTATGGATTCAAGTAAGATTTCCAAATATACGAAATGAAATTGGAAATTGAGAAATTAGGCTTGTTTTAAAAAGAGGATTTTTAATTATTAACTCTGTAATTTTTAAATTGTTAAAAATATTATGGAAATTAGTTATTTAATTATTTTAAAGTGTGTAGAGCATATTTAAATATTAATTAGTTACCTTATAAAGATTGTTAAAGATTTACTATTATTTAAGAATTACTTAGCATAATTATTTTAAAAGATAAATTATTAAATATTAATATGGCTTTATATAATAACTTTTATTAAGGATATTTGCCTAGATTAAACTTGAAAATTTATTTTAGAAACTTATAAGCATTATTTTGAGATAATTATTAAATAACGTTTTTGGGAAGTAAATGGTATACTTGCATGGCGTAATCGGAGGTAGTGAGTGCCCGCAGTTAAGTCTTGGATTTCTCTAGAATAGAGACGTAAACATTGAGCTGTGAATCCATGGTTTGATACCGTAGTAGTACTTTTCACCTTATTTTAAAGATTTTTCAATATTTTTGAAAAGATATTTTGTAAATTTCCTAAATTCGATAAGATAAGTATGTATAATTTAGATAAAGAGATTAACGAAACTAAAATTAAAAATAAAAAGAGACTTAGTGTTTTTCAGTGTAAATTGGAATATTGGTTGAATGATTATTTTATTTGATAGTTAAATAACCAGCTATCAAATCTGTACCTAAATATAACTTTGGAAATATCTAGAGGAAGCATGGGAATTATATGGTAAGGTTACCATTCGAGGTGCTATACTGTGAGCTATACTGTACGTATAAACTCGTTTCGTTCTTCTAGGACGATGGTAAGGAAATCCATCCACAATGGTTAGGTGGTGATCTCCGATCTTATTTTCGTATGTTTATTTCCTAAAGACCGGGGTTGAGTTTACCGGAAATATCGAACGTTGTTTCGAAGAGACCGGGATTGGATTTATTATCCGAAAACCACTTTGATCCAGCGAGTATGTTTTCGAAATGAAGACAAGAGCATGTAGTTAAAGATGAAGCAGTGAAGTGCAAGGGCTAATCGCTACTAATCCCGAGGGTGATTCCAGAATGGATGTAGTAGGAATAGTGCCTCCGGTTCCGTTCGGACCCAGAATGGACTTGTATGGATGAATGCTATCAGAACATTGTCATTGGAGGACAATGAGCATTCTAAGTGAATATTTCTAAGAAGGTAATCGTAGCCTCTAGCCTCATCAACCGGGAATGACTGAAAAGCAGAGGAGATACAGTAAGGCTAAGTGGGTAGCACCCAAGTAAGGTATGTTTATCAACTTTCTAGATACCCTCGGATATTATTACTACGATTTATGGATGGAGCTCGGAAAGGGTGAGAACACCCAGGGTGATAACATACTCGGTCTATCCAGGTTAGAGGTAGATCAATCTTGTGTAGCAGGGGATCCCGGCTTGGTCCTCGGTACGTTATTCTAGACGTGTACTGTGACAGCGATACCTCAGTGCCTAGTCATTCGGATGGAATCCATTCTCCAGTAAGTGCCGTACGAATTTGCTTGTGCCCAACTACGCTGAAACGTGAGATGCAAGCATTTCATTTATTTGAATAAGTATTTGTACTTAGACACTATCATAATATCAGATGATTTCGATAAAAAATGTTTTGATTATCATAAGGTAAAAACCCGCCATGTTTATGTGTGGCGCGGTCTTACGAGATACCTTTGATTTTCAAAGGATTTTGAAAACTTTAATAATTCAAAATTGAGTGTGTTTTTCTCACGCTAGTTTTCCATACTGACTCGGGTGTTATTTTTTTATAATGCTTGGTCAGACCGAGTATTACAAGTTCAGGTTTGGATGCTATGGAGCTCAGAAGACGAGCTGGAGACCAAGACGTATTCACGTACTTGTTTTATTCCACTGCAGTTTTTTTTGAAATTACCAGCACATTGTGAGGGCGGGATGTTATAACTGCTCAGGCTGGTAATTATTGATTTGTGTACTCTGATATGAGATATGTATATTATAGTTTGATTTGTGTAAAGAACTATTTATATTATACGTTATTCAGTCCACTATGAGATTCTGTTTTGTTAGTTTCTTCTTCTTTTACCTATTTTCTTTTCCTTCAACAATCTGTCTTTTCGACACTTGATTGTTTGGCATGTTATACAAATGGGCGTATTTATGTCGATTTTCGATGGTCAAAAGGGCGGGTCGTCATAAGTTTTTACGAAGGTATTTGGTGGTAAATAATTGTCACAATCGGGCAACGCTTGATAAATTAAAATGGATTTAACTGATACCATGTAAGAAATACATTTGGTCATAATGTCACACCACCTGCTTAGTGATGTGTAATAATATACGAATGGTTCAATATTAATCGTTGACCAAATTTAGACTTAAGACTCACATAACTAAAATGTTGGATACTTACAGCACGATGTAGTTAAATTATAATTGTTATGAATTAATTAAACTAATTAATATTTATGAAATAATAATTATAAATTTTAGTTGATTGTGTTGAACAATATTAAAAGGTAGTTATAAATACATTTATCGATATACAACATCGGTACACATTTATATTAGATTTAAGTATGTAAAATGTTATTCCTATTTGAAGTGATTTTGAGACCCATATGGGGCTATATCCAACTGTAGGATAGCACATGAGGCCAGCCATGTGATGATTAGGATGGATTTAGACTTTGAAATAAAAAAGAGGAAAAAGGTAAGGAAAAAAGAGGGATCCGAATTTACATTTTTCTCCTTAGCATCATATCTATTTAAGACTCCGTAACCCTTATTTTTTGAAGACCTTTTGCTCTCCTTTGCTATAGCGTAGGTAGGCTATATCCCTTTATATACCTCAAAAATTTGCAATCTTTAAAACATCAAATAAAATTCAATTCGATTATTGATCATAGCTGCATTTAGGAAGGTAACATCTTATGGATACAAAATTCAATTCAATGAATTTGGATTCAACATTACAACATGTTCTATCTAGGCATAGGCAAATGTATGTTCTCGTTTACCATTTATGTATAATGTATATAATTGTAACGTATATGTTTTAGTTGTTGTTAAACAAATCTACATACATCAATGCTATTCTTATATGATGAATTACACATGTATATAAGTTAATCTAAATATAAAAAATTATATATGTCACACATACAAGCTCATGGCCAGGCACTTAAATACAAAGAATTAATTTAAATATAATATGATAATGATTTAACGCTAGAGTTAAAATTAATATAATGTATAGTAATATAAATGGTATGTTTTTATTATTATTTGAACATATATAAATAGCATTAAAAAGAATTTTTTTCTTACATATACATACATATATATATATATATATTTAATTCTAATTTTAATAATTGATTATATCCTTTATCTAAAATTAAATTCATGTACGTATAAATAATTGCAAATAAAATTACATAATATATTTATGGTTATTGGAAAATAAGATGTAAGTTTTAGAAAGAATTTCGGATTTTTTATTTTAATCATATTTCCGTATGGAAATACGATTATTAAAAAAATTAAATCAAAACTCAAGGTATAGACGAAAGCTGATTTAATATTTATGTATTTAAAATTTAATTGAATCTTTATTAAATGTACATTATATATATATATATATATATATATATATATATATATATATATTTACGAGTATTATGGCACGTACTTTGTGCGTGAATTGTTATCCCTATAAATTGCATATAAGTTAAATTGTTAGATCCTACTTTTAGGGGCCTTTGAATTTTTAAAAGAAAATAGATCCTATTTTTAAGCGATTAAGATTAATAACATATAATGGGGCGTTTTTGGTAGTTCACATTGATACCAAAAATATGCGACATCAAAGCTATTATATCTTTTATTAAAGATATTATATATATAACATTTAATATATATATATATACACACATGTTTAAAAAATCTATTTTAATAATTAATTACATTATATTTTTGAAATATTTTTATGTTTATATATGCATTTAAAATTTATTTATTATATTCTACTTATTGTTTTAAAATTTATATAAACACTTGAAATAAATGTGTTATATTAATATAATGTCAATATAATATGCACATATTAATATATGTATTATTTTACAAATTTTCATGTTATTATTAATATTTTATAACAAATAAAATTACACACATAGAGACATACTTACATATATGTGTGTGTGTGTGTTTACACATACATATGTATATTGACAATACTTATGTATATAGAGGGGCTAACATGTCTATTGCGGTGTAAATTTCAGCATACACACACACGGATATGTTACACCATGTACACTTTGTTATGTTACACATGTACATACATAAATATATGTATATGATACACATACATATTAGAACATACAAAATTATACGAAATAAGATCTTATTTATAAAATGAATAGAATATTGATTTTATCTAAAAGAAAAGTCCTAAATAAATTTAGAGTACACAAACCCAATAAAGATCCAAAAAGGTAAAAAACTAAAATTTACCCAAATACCCCATTACGATCTGGCCCTTTTCCAATAATGGTATCATAGCCAAATAACATATGCGGTCTAAATTAATAGTATTAGAGCTAACTTATTAAACCATATCCATATAGTAGGCTATTTAGAAAAGTAGTATCTAAGATTGTGTTTGGATAATCAAGCACCGCACCCCACCACACTACTGACCTGGCCTGAAAGGATGAGGTAAGCCTGAAGTTTATCCCTAATAGAAAAGACCCAATTTGAATTAGGCCATAGGCTAATTTCATTTTTTTTTTGAAAATAAACTATAGTTCTGAATTTAAATGTTAAATTTAAAATAAGAAAATTATTATTAATATTATAATATAATTTTTCAAATTAATTTAGAAATTAAATGAAAATTTAAATTCAAAAGTTAAATTTAAAATAAAACATATGTTATAAAAGTTATAGTATAATTTTTTTCAAACGTTTGAGTTTGTTATAAAATTAATTTCAAAAAAATTGTCTATAATAATATTAATAAAATAAATGAATTAACTCAAAAGTTAATTAATTAAATATATTTACGTGTATGATATATAATGATATATGTTATGTTGTTTTGAACAGTTTAAGACAATATGAGTATACATGTGTGTATAAATGAATTTTGAGATTAATAAAATTTTATTAAATTTTTTAATTAAATAAATTAATTAAAAGTTAATAAATTAAAATACAAATATATAAGATATATATGTGTTACTATAAAGGTTATGGTATACATTTTCGATATAATATGTTATAATTGAATGATATAATAAATAATTGAAGTGTTAATCAATTAAATTAATTAAATAATATTTAATTAGTACAATGTTACACATAAGATATTATATAAGTTAAATAAGGTATAAAGTTATATAATAATAAAACTTATATAATATAAATGTATAAACTAAAGATGGAACATTAAATAAACCCTAAACAGACCTAAGGAATAAATACATACGTAAAAGTACATATACTGTGAATTCTGATGAGTTTAACACTTGAATCACCAATATATTTCATAAGAAATACATGATTCCATAAGTCGATATTACTCAATTAAATATATTGAAGATTATGAATCTTTGATATAAGTTTTGTCCTTTACCATTTATATATTAATAAATAACTTGCATACACTTTGGTTGAGGAAGCTTAAGCTAGAGAAGTTATGTCTAATATTGTTAATATATTGATTAGATGAGGTAAAATAAGTATATGTATTCATTGAGCAAACTTAAAGTATATATACTATAATTAGGCCATGTAGAAATGGTAGGTATGAGTGAATATTTATTTTGATTTGTTAAGCAAACTAATGGTTGAAATGAGATTACGGCAAGGAACCATGGCTTAGGAGCTGTATATGATACAACCGATAAGGAATTATCCATTGTTTGTGGGGCTGTGGCTTATTAGCAAACTCAAAGTTGGAATCCTATGACAAATGAGTCCTAACATCCACCAATGATTTTTGTTTCAGGGTTTAGAGAAACACAAAATACTTGTGGGAGCCTTATTAGAAAAATGAAATGGTAACATCTAACCTTTCTAATATTGCAATAATATCTGCTCTATAAAATTATAATAATCTACATTGATAATTTTGTGTAATTAATATAATTGATAAAATGTTTATCAATTAAAATATTCAAATGAATTGAATTAATATTGACAAATAGAAACATAAAACATACTTATTAATAAATTTTTGCATGTTGACTTATACAAGCACCTAATTATAAACCACTAGATACATAACTTGGTCACATACGAATCTGCTTCCTGAGACTATGTATTGTCTTCAATGAGTTTCAAACTCTAAAATAAATAAAAGAATATAGATATTTGATCCATATATGATCACATGTAAATGTATATGGCGAATAGTCACAATTTTTAATGTACAAAACCGCGATGAAATTAGTTTATTGAAATAAGAAAGTAAGATGTAGTATGATATCTTATATTCAATATGATTTATTACAATAATGATCTTCCTGTGTTAAATATAACACTTGACCAAAAAGCTACTAGACATGTTTAAGAATTTGATCTTTGAAATGTCAGTTTGATCGTTTTACGTAAAATGCAACATATTTGATATTCTTAAAAGTTAAGGATGACCAAACACACTTTTGTAAAGAGTTCTTTGCGGTATTGTACAAAGAGTTTCCTTTGAATGGTTTGATCATTCGAAAGAAAACCAAATGTATAAGAGCGGATGAGACCTAAGGCATAGTTGGGATGAAGAGGGTGAATGGTCATTACTATTTCATATAGAATTCAGATATAAGAATTGTAAAATAATAATAGATATTTGACATTGGAATGAGAAATATGATTTCTATTCCAAAATGTATTTTTATATAGAAAATTGTATTCTATGGATTTATTTCTTTGAGCTCAAGATATTAATCTGAATACTCTCGGCTGTAAATAGTTATAGTAGATAGATTAAATAGCCTATATTAAGTGGTCGAATGACCATCGTATTTCGTACACTATTATAGTAATGGCATAAATTATGGTCACATTTTATATAGTACTTGATGGTCGCATCAAATCACAAAGTTTGTTCTCGTAAAATATGCCAACATTATTTATGTAATAACAGCTGTTTTTCAGTGCACTCTGAAAAATAGACATAGTTTTTTTCAATATGAATATTATGAACAGTTATTATGAAATACATCTATAATAGTGGTATTTGTTTTGATAACAAAATGATGCATTGGAAAATGCAGAGGTAAGTCCCAGTTTTGTGGAATTATTTTTTTGATTATATAGTTATGAATCATGTGGTACTAGTAAGTTATATCTCATACAATTAATGGCAAAGCAACCATTCTATGGGAGCATCATAAGACTTGAAGAACTCTACAAATTGATACATATAGATGTATACACTCGGAAATCTATCAATTCCAAAATGGTTCCACGTACTTTGTTGCATTCACTGATGAGTTATCACAAATGTGAACTTGTGTATTTGATACACATACAGTATGTCTATGATAAGATCATAGAAAATTATTAAAGCAAAAAAAATAACGTGTAGAAGAAAATAAAATGATTCAATTTAATCGAATAGGTAAGTAGGGAAGAGTTCTGAACGTACCTAAGTATGACTAAAAGATTCAATCTTGATAGTTGCTCCTCCCTGTGATACATAATGATGTATCGATAAAGAGTAATCACACTTTGTTGAACAAAATATGATTATTGGTGAGTGAAATTGAGTTGGCTCTTTCTATATGGTCATGTACTTAAGAGTAGTATACAAGGTTAAAATTAATTCCAGTTAAATTATAGTTTACAAAATCGTACAAGATTAAGAGTTTATAAGAAACCCCAACATATCCTAGGCTAAGGATTTGGCAGGTTATGTTAGTTGAAAGACTACAGGTAATAATTTCACATGAGGGATCTTGTATGAATCACGCCAAAAGAAGCTTAGGAATGATTTTCGTTGGACGACCAATTTATGTTTTGAACACAAATTTTATAAACTAAAACCAAATAAGTTTTATATATAAGGAAATTCATAAAACATTTATGAATACCTATTCCGTTACACTGAAAAACAACCGTTGTTTCAAGAAATAACAACTTCGTAGTGAAGAAATTTCTCCTACAAATTATTGGTAGTAAAAGGATTTAGATACGATCCAAAGATGAAATTGATTACATGGAATGAAATGAAACTTACCTAACGTAAATGAATACAATGCATTAGGATGTCTAATAAGTATTCTCACACGTTGAAGGGAAAATATGAGCTTCTTATCAATATCAGAATAGATAGTCCTCGGGTTTCAATTAAACCATTAAGATTATTGACTCTGCTATGTGATTTGATGTATAAATCCAAAAGGATTCCCAGTACATCATCAGAATATGACTTTGATAGTTGTATTAGAGGGGATATGATCTATCGACCATGAATGTGTCTTTAACAGAAAGACTAATGCAGTTGGAATATAGTGAGCCACATTGATAAGAATAAAATCATGAATTTTAAATGTTGAAATTTATGTAACCGATTTGCCATTCTGAAGATGATTCAGATTCAACTCATAAAACAATCGCATAGTATAACTTTGTACTTTGGTACATACGGGTTGAAATGGAAAATTCTAAATAATGATTTAGAATCGACTGCTTGCACATAGCAATCAAAGTGTCTCGAAGTCAGCAGGAGCGATATTGAGTTTGTGGGTTTTTCGGATTTGATCCAAGAAATAACATGAAAGTATCATTCTATGAGCATCAGAATTGAAAAGGTATTTTGATAGAAATAGCAAATAGTTTAATTGTTCAATTCTGCTAATTGTTAACGATGTATTTATGATAAAACTATAATAGTTTAGTTGTTTGATACTCGACTTTGGGCTTGGAAATGATATCTTTTATAATAAGTATAAAGGATACTGCGAATGTCCCAAATGTTATGCAAAGACACCTTATTAAAATGTTTAATATGAAACATGTAAGATGGATTCCTTATACATTAGCAATAGGAGTTATTATACATGTTGTATTGTCTACAATGTCATAATTTGCTAATGTGTTTGTTACATGAAGCATATATCAAATCCAAAATTAAGATCGCTAAAGGGCAGTTAAAGTATTATCGAGTATTTACGAAATACTAGAGATTATTTACAGAAACAAAGAGCTCCTCATAAAGGATTGTTCGGACTTGAACTTCATAAGTGCTATCGGGTATGATATGCTAATATTAAACTCATGTTCAAACCTTGGTTAAGGAGCTTTAAGTTGGAAATGTTCCAAACAAAAGGTAGTGGCTGATTCAATAAAAAGACTAAGTACAATCCCTTGAGTAACGCCATAAACAAAAGAAATGTATATAAAAATAAATGCATAAATTTATAGCTGCGATACAGATGATTCCAAGTATTCAAAATACTAAATCATTATTATATGATAACAATGTAATAGTAAGATCTCACTGGAAGTCAAGAAACATACTGCAAATATATCCACATAACAAAGGTAGTTTATCGACATTAGAGAGAGTTGATTGAGAGAGCAAATAATTAAAATAACATAGCAGATCCATTTGCGAAGGGTCTAACTTGATAAATTTTTATCAAATTGATCGAAGGGATGAAATAGAGATTTCATAATTGATACCAAGTGCAAGTGGAAAATTGATGGAGTTAGGGGGCCCTAGGGACAAATATGTAATTAATTACATATATCTAACTCGATAACCAACATTGTTCGAAATAAAAGGATTTTTCTTTTAGTTATATACTTAATAGAATGTGTATATTAATTCATTTATTTAATTAAAAGTATATTTAATAGAAAATCCATAAATAGTATGTTTAGTGATAATAGTTACAATGTGTTGTAATCATTAATGATTTATCATAATAACATAAATGTAACATCCCATCTTTTCGCACGGTTTAAATCGACGATAAACCACACACGTCGGACTCAAACCATACAGAAGGGCGGATTGCTATGGGGTAAATAAGAAAAAGAAGGAAGAAATAAAAACAAAACAGAATCTTGCAGCGGAACGATAAAATATAATAATCAAATATACAGTTCATGAAGCTGTTTTACAAAATATTCGATTTTACTTATACAATACATATCAGATTTACACATACCAGAGAATAATCATTAATGCAGCGGAAACAGTATGAATGTAGTGGAATACTATAATAAATAATAAATCTTCATCTTCGTCCTCCAGAATACGTTCTTCCAAATCCTGAAATGCTCAGGCTGACCCGAGCGAATTGAAAAGATAAAACACTCGAGTCAGAACTAAAAGATCTTATGTAAGTTAAATCAACAGTAAATAATATGAGTGGAACGACGTCAGAGATGTTTACGAGATTTGACATCTCCTATCCAGTGTCAACGTGAGTGCAGTAACTCAAGAGATGCTCGGGATTCACATCTCCTAAGGATCCATTAAACTATTTACTATGTAGTAATATTTCGCTATAATAATAATGTCTAATAGTAAAATAAACTTACTTTTAAATAGCGTTAAGGGGTTACCCACATAGCCCTTAACACAAATAATGCCAATAGTCTATATAGTACCGTAACACCTCCTGATCGGGAGTCTACCAGAGGATACTCCATAGGTACGAGACAAATAGAAACTCGTACAAGGCGTGCTAGGGTAGGTGACATGGCACAACTAGGCAATGCTAGGGTAGATATACCAATTACGTTTCCGGGCCGATGGTAACGCTTAGCCGCAACTACCGTCCACCTCGAGCCACACCCCCAAATAAAAAAAAAGCAAAAGTGGCCACCGAATCAATCCAAAAGTCAAAGTATAACATCGAAGGAATGTGTCTGATCAAAGGTACTACCTCATTAGCCCGTCAATTGCTCCTGTTTTAGCCACCTTATGCCAACTCACGGGAGTCGGGTCCACGTATTTACCTCAAAGGAAACGCCGCCACCATCCTCCTTCATTCTAGAATCTCCACTGCGTATACGGTTGTCAAAGTGGTTTTTGGAGTTGGCAGAGAGTATGACAACTTCCGATCCCGGTCCCTTTAACAACCAAACGTTATTATAACACCGTGGTCTTTTCAAAATAGTTTATACTTTAAAACCAGGATATAATATCCATTTCAAAACCATATAAATACGATATCCTTTCCATTTCTAAAACCAAATCATTTTGATATCATTTTGATAAAAACCCAAATTTATATAATATCATTTTATTTCAAAGATATCCTTTTCAAAAGTCATAACATTTTCAACATTTAACACTTCGAAATCAATATACTAGAAATATAACACTTTCAATTTACTACCTCGCAACTCATAACTTCCACCACTTATGTGGTTTAAATATTTAAAATACTTTATATAACCGAATAGCTTCTTTAATTTTCAAAAATCAATTCCAAAACTTGAATTTCTAGGTATTGAATTTAATCCAAATCCCAAAATAATATTATGGCGACCCGCCTTTCTAACCCTAGAAAGACGTTTCATCATTAAGAAAGAAAGGGATAGAAATAGAAAAGAATAGAAAGAAAGAATAACAACATCAGAATCTCACAGCGGAATGGAACAAAATATAATACATCACATAACTGTTACATAGTTATACATACATCAAAGTCATACAATATCATATAACAGGACTGTCATATACATATATGTCCATACATACATCCAAAATACAGCATATACTAACTACACAGCGAAACTACATATATAGATACATACATCTGGTCTTCTTTCCCAAAAGCTTCTCCAGAAAATGAACACTTCCAATACCTATCACTTGGCCACTCATAAAAATTTGAGTACCCAAGAGTTTATGAAAACACAAAATATAAACTCCGGGTCAGACATGGGTCTGGTATGAGTAAACAGGTTAAAATTGTTTAACTTTGAAAATCATTTGAAACAAAGGTATCACGTAAGACTCCCCACAAATAAATACGGGTAAGTTTTTACCTTATGCTAACCAAAACATTTTATAGGAAATTTAGCGATATTATAATAGTGTCTAGGGTTTTCAAGTAAATAGAAAATAGCCGAAATTGTTACATTCATTAAATTCCAGCTACTAGCCACGAAAGTGGGTAATACAAATCAAAACCGTAGGGTCTCGTAGGGAAAATGGGTTTCCAACAATGGCATGGCTACTGGGGTACCGCCCGTCACAGTACGGGGCCTAGATCACCGTACCGAGGATCACTCCTGACCCCCAACAACACAAGGCCGGAACCATTCCTTACCGAACAGTCCCGAACAAGATAACCCCGCAGTTGTGGCCAACAACTGCTCACACAGCTGAAATAAAAAGGGACATCTAGACAGGGGAATATCTTGTCCTGCTTGGGCATGACCCACCTAACCTTGCTGCATCTCCCCTGTTTTAGGCATTCCTGGTTGATGAGGCTTGAGGCTGCGATTACCTTTATTGAACATTATTCTTAGAATGCTCATCGTCCGCCTGACGATGTGCTGGAAGCATTCAATCCATACAAGTTCGTTCCGGGTTCGAACGAAACCGAAGGCATTATCTCGTTACACTCATTTTGGAATCACCCTCAAAATTAACGACGATAACCCTTGCATTCTGAAACACCATCTCGATCACCAAATGATAAGTCACGACCTATCGTTTAATTTGGATCGATGTGGTTTTCGAAGAATCAAAATTGATTCTTCCGATCCCGGTCTCATCGGAATCCAAACGCCATTTTAAAGGCCAAGTTGTCTATTTAACTTAACAGTTCAATTTAATATTAGAATTCACATAACAGATAGATCATACACAGTTATCATAGGTATCTATAATATATCACAACATATCACAGAAATATCATCAAACAGATATCAAAGTAAATCAAACAGCATTACCAATTCATACCAAAACAGTTTAGTTTACTTAACTTAATTGATTGCTTAAGAATAAACTATTTTATTCTACTTAATTAATTACTGATTAATTAACTTATTAATGATCAATTAATTACTTAGTTAATCATTAATTATCAATTTATTAATTATTCAATTAATTAACTTTTATTCATTAATCATTACTTAATTACTCGGTTAATTAATTGATTCCTAATTATTAATTCATAACTTTCTTATTAAAAATTAATTACTTATTTAATTACTTTAATTAATCAATTTTTATCAATTTAATTAATTATAATCCCTAACTAATCACTTGAGTTAATTACCATTTATTTAACTTTTAAGTAATTAGCTAACGTCCTTAAGATTTAAATTGTTTTAACATATGATTTTTTTTAACTACAAAATTAAATTAAAGTTATCAATTTAATTTCAAATATAAATTAATTTACATTCTAATCACTTTATATTAATCAACTATCTTTACATCACTTACCTTATTGAACCTTTAAAACAAATATTAACCTAAACTAACTAATTGCTTAGTTAACTTAGTTATAAAAATACAAAAACAAAATTATTATGCGCGTCCATTTAGTAAGGGACCCGAGACCGCACCACCCTTTTACTCGAGACGGTCTCGAGTTTCCCCCGCGTCTCTCTCTCACTCCATCTTGTTCTTCTTTTCCCAATTTCGTTCTTCTTCTCATTTTTTTAAGTCTCAGTTATAAATCGATCTACAGTAATCCACTCACACAAACGACCCGAAGACAACCCAGAAGCAAACCTTTAAATTTCACGAGTACGAGCATGCGTCACTCCCAGCAACTCGCCAGACACCTCTTCACTACCGTGCACGTGCACGGTGGTTCGCTTCGCCTCCGGCGACTCACGTTATCACCCACAAACCCTAAATTGACCGCTCATACAAATACATCACACAAATCATCACGATTTGGTCGAAGGCAAAAAGTTGCCTGTAACTCGAACACGCGTCACAAACACCCACCGAAATTCCCCTCGTACGGCCACCATCCATCACCGGAGGCCAAATCCCTTTCCTCACGCCATGGCCAGACCTTCCTCGGCCTCCACCCCGAACCACTAGCAACTCGATCGAGGCACGGCGACGCGAGACCAGAATTTACAGAGCACCAAAAACATGTAAATGAAACCCTACAATTGCTCCATTCCCCAAATTCTTACATTAAAAAAAATATTTAACATTTTTCCTATGTTACTACATCTTCAAACTTGCTTCATATGAATTTTGAATGATTAAAATTAATTGAATCTACCGTAATCGACAAAAGTGTAACTTTTGTTCATATTCAAACTGCACCATAAATATTGAACTAAAAATCATCGTCTTCATTTTAAAAATCCTAACTTTGTGTGTTTACTTAATATATGAGTTTGAATTAACAAATTAAAATCTTTGAGTTTACACATATTAATTGTTTCCACTGTAAACTTTGAATATACAGAGTTTGAACTTCACTGCCACCTTCAAATCTTAGCTCCAAGTCATAATTTTCAGTTTTAAACAAATATATTTAACTTAAATTCCTAAGTATACAGTATTTTCAAAAAGAAATATTACAAATTCCCTACTGCTATTATCTGTAATCAAAAGATATAGAAAACTGTTCCTAAAATACTTGAAGTGCATTGGAGCATATAAATTCTTATTCAAACTATACAACAAACCCAGAATTTCATACATAAATCAAAGTAATAGGTTTACTCACCAGTCAAAACTTTGAACAGAAAGTGATGTGTTGAAGAAGACACTGCAGGTGAAATTTCCTAAAGCTTTTTTTTTCTGTTTTGAATTAAATTTAAGTTTGCAAAGTAGAGCTGTTTGTTTCTTTCTCTTATTTCAGGGTTGCTTTTAGGTTTTTGTTAAGTTTTTATAAACGAACTGATGGATATATATAGAAGTTACTTAACAGCAGGTTTATCTAGACATTTCCTATTTGTATTGCCATGCTTTTTTTTATTGACTAAGTATTCTACACAGCAGAAGGAAATCATCACATAAAAATTCGGCTGCAATACTTACTTGAACAAGAAGTTGTGCTAATTAATGCTTTTGCTTTTATTTAAGATAACATGTAATTAATGTTTCAGATTTTTTTGTTTATTTTGTACAAGACACAGACTTGTTCCATTTATATTGAAGTGAAAACTTTGTTTCTTATGTCTATAAACTTACAGCAGCACCTAAGTTTTATTTTTAGTTTATATTTTTTTTTTCTGGACAAAGACACTTGATTGTTGTACACATGTGTATACAGATTATGCACAAAGATATTTACATGTAATTTGTATACTTGTTCAACAACATCTTGATATGATCCTTGTTAAAATTTATGTATTGTATAAATGGGCTTCACAAGTTAATGTTTTGACTTTATTGATTATAATCTATTTGTACTTTAGATTTTTTTCCAAGCATTTGTATCATAATATTGCATTTGCAAATTTTATATTCCTAGTTATAACTTATATTTGTATATTTATATTCTTAGTTTATATTTTTTTTTCTGGACAAAGACACTTGATTGTTGTACATATGTGTATACAGATTATGCACAAAGATATTTTACATGTAATTTGTATACTTGTTCAACAGCATCTTGATATGATCCTTTTAAAATTTATGTATTGTATAAATGGGCTTCACAGGTTAATGTTTTGACTTTATTGATTATAATCTATTTGTACTTTAGATTTTTTTCCAAGCATTTGTATCATAATATTGCATTTGCAAATTTTATATTCCTAGTTATAACTTATATTTGTATATTTATATTCTTAGTTACATTTTATATTTTATAATTAATGGTTTATACTTATGTTTATAATTATGATTTATACTTGTTTTGTATGTTTATGTTTATAATCATTTATATTTTTTTATACTTAAGTTTTAAATTTCTATGTTTATGTTTAATATTACTATGTTTGTATATTTTTAAGCTTTATCATTTTAAAAATTTAAAAGCTTGTATTTAATTTAAATTAGATTAAATATTTATTAAAATATGCTGTCAAAAATTCCGGGTTGTTACATTCCTCTCCCCTTAAAAGAATTTCGTCCCCGAAATTTAAAACAACAGTTAATCCAAAAGCTTTTATATTAACAATCCAAACATACATATTATTCATAGAATAACACAATCAAATAGTCTACCCTAACAAACATCACTAGTTATCCAAACATAAATCCGGATAAGCATTCCAACAACTATCGAGAGTTTCCCAGGTACAATCTCTGGGATCCTCACTCCACTGCACCTTGACGAGTTTCACCACTTTGTTCCTGAGTTGCTTCTCGTCTCGATCCACAATCTGAACTGGATTTCTAACCACAGTTAAATTGGGTTCTACTTCCAAATCTTCTTGAACTACTGGTTCTACAACCAGTGATGGATCATGAACACATTTCCTCAAATGTGATACATGAAACACATTATGAATCCCAGACATCCGCTCTGGCAATTCAATCCTGTAGGCTACAGCTCCAATTCTTTCCAACACCCGAAATGGTCCAATGTATCTCGGAGCAAGTTTTCCCGTTCTTCCGAATCTTATAGTACCTTTAATTGGGGAAACCATAACAAAAACTAAGTCTCCGATCTCAAATTCCAATGGTCTTCGTCTTCGGTCAACATATTTCTTCTGACGATCTTGAGTAGCTTTCATCCTTTTCTTGATAAGCTCAACCTTCGCAGAAGCTTCACGAATAAGATCGGGTCCGAGCACAAGTCGATCCTTCGATTCAATCCAACAAGATGGGGACCTACACGGTCTTCCGTATAAAGCTTCATAAGGAGCCATCTTAATACTCGCTTGATAACTGTTATTATAAGAGAATTCCACTAGATTAAGATGGTCTTCCCACGATCCTCCAAAATCTAAAACACAAGCCTGCAGCATATCCTCAAGAATACGATTAAGCCTCTCCGTCTGTCCGTCTGTTTGAGGATGATAGGCTGTACTCAATCTCAAATTTGTTCCCATTGCTGATTGCAGAGCTTCCCAGAATTTGCTAGTGAAAATAGGATCACGGTCACTTAATATACTGACGGGAACACCATGCAATCTAACTATCTCCTTCAAGAAAATTTTCGCTAGAGAAACTGCAGTACGGGTTGCCTTAACTGGTATAAAATGGGCACTCTTAGTTAATCGATCCACAATAACCCATATACCGTCATTTCCTTTCCTGGTTCTAGGCAAACCATCGATAAAATCCATCAAGATCATCTCCCATTTCCAATTCGGAATTTCCAGAGGCTGCAATAATCCGGCAGATTTCTGTTGATCACCTTTAACTTGTTGGCAGATGGCACAACTATTCACAAAAGCAGCTACATCTTCCTTCATGCCCTTCCACCAAAAGACTCTCCTCATATCTTTGTACATCTTCGAAATTCGAGGATGAATATTCAATTTGGAGCGATGACTTTCTGACAACACTTCCTGCCTCAACTCCTTATCATTCGGAACACAGATTCTTCCGTTAATCCTTAGTGTTCCTTGGCCATCAATGTCAAAACTAGGACACTGACCTTTCCTGACTCTTTTGATGATCCTCCTCAACATCTTATCAGATTCTTGCTTGCTTGAAATCCTTTCAATAAGAGATGGAACTACTTTCAAAAGAGATAGAACCGCGTTCCTGCTGAGAGCATCAGCTACGACATTTGCTTTTCCCGGAGTGTACAAAATGTCCAAATCATAGGATGCTAGAAATTCAACCCACCGCTGCTGTCTCAGATTAAGATCTTTTTGAGAGAATAGATATTTCAACGGCTTTTGATCCGTTAACAATTCGAATTTCTCTCCCAAAAGATAATGTCTCCAAATTTTCAAAGCAAAAACAATGGCTAGCAGTACAAGATCGTGCGTAGCATAGTTCTTCTCGTAAGGCTTCAACTGCCGACTAGCATACACGATAACCCTTCCGTTCTGCATCAGAACTGCTCCCAAACCCAACATACAAGCATCAGTGTAAACCTCGAATTTGCTCTTTCCATCCCGAATAGCAAGTACTGGTGCGCTAGTTAACCTGATCTTTAATTCCTGAAAAGCTTCTTCACACTGATGTGTCCATTTGAATTTCGCTCCTTTTCTAGTCAACTTAGTAAAATGTGAAGAAATCTTGGAGTAATCCCTGATAAATTTCCTGTAGTAGCCATCCAATCCCAGAAAACTGCGAACTTCCGTCGGTGTCTCTGGCTGTTTCCATTCCAAAATAGTTTCAACTTTCGCTGTACAGAAATGCCTTCACCAGAAACAATGTGCCCTAAAAATTTAACTTTCGATTTCCAGAAATGTTACTTTGAAAACTTTGCCTTCAACACATGCTTCCTCAGAGTCTCTAATACAATCCTCAAATGCTCCCTATGCTCTTCTTCAGATTTGGAGTAGACCAAGATATCGTCGATGAATACCAGTACGAACTTATTCAACACATCCCTAAAGACTCGGTTCATGAGGTCAACGAAGTAGGCATGAGCGTTGGTTAATCCGAACGGCATAACCAACCACTCATAGAAACAATTCGGTCCCCTAAATGCAGTCAAGGGAATACTGTCTTCAGCTACCCTCGACTGATGGAAACCTGAAGCTAGATCTAGTTGAGAAAAGATTGAAGCACCATGCAATTGGTCAAAAAGATCATCGATGCGAGGAAGAGGATATTTATTACGGATAGTCACTTTGTTCAATTCTCTATAATCCACACAGAACCTCAATGATCCATCCGATTTGGTCACAAACACTGCCGCCGAACCCCAACAAGAAAAACTGGGTCTAATCAACCCCTTCTCTAAAAGATCCTGCGTATGCTTAATCAACTCTTCTCTTTCCCTAGGAGCCATTCTCCTACTGGGCTGAATCACCGGCACAGCTCCTGGAATCAAATCAATACGGAACTCTATTTCTCGATGTGGTGGCAGACGCTTAACTTCTTCAAATATATCAGGAAAATCTTGAACCACATCGATATCTTCTATCTTCTCTTCAGAAGTCTCAATTCCATGCAAAAGACTGCTCAAATGAATCCCAGAATTATCACACGACACTCTGGCAATTCTACCCAGATCAGTTTCCAACGAAACTGTTCTCTCATCATAATTCAAGATGGCTTTATACTTATCCAGCCAATCCATTCCCAAAATAAGATCAAATCCCTTAAAATTCAACACATACGGTTCACAAGAAAAACTGTGGGATAGATAAGAGATCTTCAAGTCCTTACAGATAGTGTCTAATTTGGTCACCCCTCCTATAGGATTAGATACCAAGATAGGACTGTCTACAGAACTAAGGGTAAGAGAGAACCTTTCAACATAGTCCAAAGAAATAAAACTCAAGGAAGCACCCGAATCAAACAAAACTTTAATATATTTTCCATCTAAAAGTAAAGTACCTTATAATACTCCTTTGCCCATCGAAGAAGAAGATGGTCCTGCTTCCAAAGCAAAAACTTTATTCTAAGGCGCCCTCTGCAGAAGTGGACAATTCTTGATCATGTGTCCTGGCTGATGATAATTAAAGCACAATGATTTCTGAACCATAGCTGATCCTGGGACACTGATGCGATTGCTGTTGCTGTTGTTGGAACCCTTTTCTAGGACACTTATTTGCCACATGTCCCTCCTGTTGACAAATGTAGCACTTGCGAGGTCCATTGTTATTCCTAGTTTTCTTCTTATTCGGCTTTCTCCATTTGGGATCGAACTTTCGCTTATTCGAATTAGTGAAATTCCCACCTGAAGCTGCAACTGGAGCCACCGGTTTCTTACTCATCAAACTTTCGTATCTCAACGCCATATCAATCAAATCAACAAAAGATCCCTTCAGAAGAACTGTCTATTTTCCATGGAATTCAGGCCTCAATCCTTGCACAAATTTCTCATTCTTTTTAATAGGAGTATCGATGAGTCCTGGTCCATAACAAGAGAGTTCGTTGAATCCGGTTTCATACTCCGAAATAGACATACTACCCTGCTTCAAATACAGAAAATCTTGATACAATTGGGTTCTCCCTACCGTAGGCATAAACTTCTCTTCAAACAACTCCTTAAATCTGTCCCATGAAATGTCATCCTCAGAAATATTTGCAATTGTTGAATCCCACCATGCTGCTGCACCACCCTGCAGTTGCCACGATGCCATATGCCTCTTACGCTCATCAGACAATTTCATGCTCTTGAAAATGCGCTCACAAGAGCGCAGCCAGTCTTGAACTTCAATTATTGACTCTGAACCTTTGAATGGTTGGCCTCCGAGATTTTTGAAATCCTTGCATAAAGCTGCAAAACTAACTTGAGACGGTACTGGATTGACAACCTCACTAGCATTTTGACTCCGTCCATCATCTGTTGAAGTACTGGCCCTAACTCTACCTCTTCTTCCGGAACTCATGTCGGTCACCTGAAAAGGTAACTCAACAAATTTAGATAGTTATATATAATTATATGAAAATACAAATACGCACTCTCAAGATAAAAACAATACAAGAGCCTAGATACTCGCTCGACCTATCACTCTGATACCAACTGTGACGACCCGCATTTCTAACCCCAGAAAGACGTTTCATCATTAATAAAGAAAGGGAAGAAATAGAAAAGAATAGAAAGAAAGAATAACAACATCAGAATCTCACAGCGGAATGGAACAAAATATAATACATCACATAACTGTTACATAGTTATACATACATCAGAGTCATACAATATCATATAACAGGACTGTCATATACATATATGTCCATACATACATCCAAAATACAGCATATACTAACTACACAGCGGAACTACATATATAGATACATACGTCTGGTCTTCTTTCCCAAAAGCTTCTCCAGAAAATCAACACTTCCAATACCTATCACTTGGCTACTCATAAAAATTTGAGTACCCAAGAGTTTATGAAAACACAAAATATAAACTCCGGGTCAGACACGGGTCTGGTATGAGTAAACAGGTTAAAAAAATTTAACTTTGAAAATCATTTGAAACAAAGGTATCACGTAAGACTCCCCACATATAAATACGGGTAAGTTTTTACCTTACGCTTACCAAAACATTTTATAGGAAATTCAGTGATATTATAATAGTGTCTAGGGTTTTCAAGTAAATAGAAAATAGCCGAAATTGTTACATTCATTAAATTCCAGCTACTAGCCACGAAAGTGGGTAATACAAATCAAAACCGTAGGGTCTCGTAGGGAAAGTGGGTTTCCAACAATGGCAGAGCTACTGGTGTACCGCCCGTTACAGTACGGGGCCTAGATCACTGTACCGAGGATCACTCCCGACCCCCTACAACACAAGCCCGGAACCATTCCTTACCGAACAGTCCCGAACAAGATAACCCCGCAGTTGTGGCCAACAACTGCTCACACAGCCGAAATAAAAAGGGACATCTAGACAGGGGAATATCTTGTCCTGCTTGGGCATGACCCACCTAACCTTGCTGCATCTCCCCTGTTTTAGGCATTCCCGGTTGATGAGGCTTGAGGCTGCGATTACCTTTATTGAACATTATTCTTAGAATGCTCATCGTCCGCCTGACGATGTGCTGGAAGCATTCAATCCATACAAGTTCGTTCCGGGTTCGAACGAAACCGAAGGCATTATCTCGTTACACTCATTTTGGAATCACCCTCAAAGTTAACGACGATAACCCTTGCATTCTGAAACACCATCTCGATCACCAAATGATAAGTCACGACCTGTCGTTTAATTTGGATCGATGTGGTTTTCGAAGAATCAAAATTGATTCTTCCGATCCCGGTCTCATCGGAATCCAAACGCCATTTTAAAGGCCAAGTTGTCTATTTAACTTAACAGTTCAATTTAATATTAGAATTCACATAACAGATAGATCATACACAGTTTTCATAGGTATCTATAATATATCACAACATAGCACAGAAATATCATCAAACAGATATCAAAGTAAATCAAACAGCATTACCAATTCATACCAAAACAGTTTAGTTTACTTAACTTAATTGATTGCTTAAGAATAAACTATTTTATTCTACTTAATTAATTACTGATTAATTAACTTATTAATGATCAATTAATTACTTAGTTAATCATTAATTATCAATTTATTAATTATTCAATTAATTAACTTTGATTCATTAATCATTACTTAATTACTCGGTTAATTAATTGATTCCAATTATTAATTCATAACTTTCTTATTAAAAATTAATTACTTATTTAATTACTTTAATTAATCAATTTTTATAAATTTAATTAATTATAATCCCTAATTAATCACTTGAGTTAATTACTATTTATTTAACTTTTAAGTAATTAGCTAACGTCCTTAAGATTTAAATTGTTTTAACATATGATTTATTTTTAATTACAAAATTAATTTAAAGTTATCAATTTAATTTCGAATATAAACTAATTTACATCTAATCACTTTATATTAATCAATTATCTTTACATCACTTACCTTATTAAACCTTTAAAACAAATATTAACCTAAACTAACTAATTGCTTAGTTAACTTAGTTATAAAAATACAAAAACAAAATTATTATGCACGTCCATTTAGTAAGGGACCCAAGACCGCACCACCCTTCTACTCGAGACGGTCTCGAGTTTCCCCCGCGTCTCTCTCTCTCACTCCATCTTGTTCTTCTTTTCCCAATTTCTTTCTTCTTCTCATTTTTTTTGAAGTATCAGTTATAAATCGAACTGCAGTAACCCACTCACACAAATGATCCGAAGACAACCCCGAAGCAAACCTTCAAATTTCACGAGTACGAGCACGCGTCACCCCCAGCAACTCGCCAGACACCTCTTCACCACCGTGCACGTGCACGGTGGTCCGCTTCGCCTCCGGCGACTCGCATTATCACCCACAAACCCTAAATTGACCGCTCATACAAATACATCACACAAATCATCACGATTTGGTCGAAGGCAAAAAGTTGCCTGTAACTCGAACACGCGTCACAAACACCCACCGAAATTCCCCTCGTACGTCCACCATCCATCACCGGAGGCCAAACCCCTTTCCCACACGCCATGACCAGACCTTCCTCGGCCTCCACCCCGAACCACTAGCAACTCGATCGAGGCACGGCGACGCGAGACCAGAATTTACAGAGCACTAAAAACATGTAAATGAAACACTACAATTGCTCCATTCCCCAAATTCTTACATTAATTTTTTTTTTTAACATTTTTCCTATGTTACTACATCTTCAAACTTGCTTCATATGAAATTTCAACGATTAAAATTAATTGAATCTACCGTAATCGACAAAAGTATAACTTTTGTTCATATTCAAACTACACCATAAATATTGAACTAAAAAACATCGTCTTCATTTTAAAAATCCTAACTTTGTGTGTTTACTTAATATATGAGTTCGAACTAACAAATTAAAAATCTTTGAGTTTACACATATTAATTGTTTCCACTGTAAACTTTGAATATACAGAGTTTGAACTTCACTGCCACCTCCAAAACTTAGCTCCAAGTCATGATTTTCAATTTTAAACAAATATATTTAACTTAAATTCCTAAGTATACAGTATTTACAAAAAGAAATATTACAAATTCCCTACTGTTATTATTTGTAATCAAAAGATATAGAAAACTGTTCCTAAAATACTTGCAGTGCACTGGAGCATATAAATTCTTATTCAAACTATACAACAAACCCAGAATTTTATAGATAAATCAAGGTAATAGGTTTATTCACCAGTCAAAACTTTGAACAGAAAGTGATGTGTTGAAGAAGACACTGCAGGTGAAATTTCCTGAAGCTTTTTTTCTTCTGTTTTGAATTAAATTTAAGTTTGCAAAGTAGAGCTGTTTGTTTCTTTCTCTTAATTCAGGGTTGCTTTTAGGTTTTTGTTAAGTTTTTATAATTGAACTGATGAATATATTTAGAAGTTACTTAACAACAGGTTGTATCTAGACAGTTCCTATTTGTATTGCCATGCTTTTTTTTATTGACTAAGTATTCTACACAGTAGAAGGAAATCATCACATAAAAATTCGGCTGCAGTACTTACTTGAATAGGAAGTTGTGCTAATTAATGCTTTTGCTTTTATTTAAGATAACATGTAATTAATGTTTCAGATTTTTTTGTTTATTTTGTACAAGACACAGACCTGTTCCAATTATATTGAAGTGAAAACTTTGTTTCTTATGCCTATGAACTTACAACAACACCTAAGTTTTATTTTTAGTTTATATTTTTTTTTCTGGACAAAGACACTTGATTGTTGTACATATGTGTATACAGATTATGCACAAAGATATTTTACATGTAATTTGTATACTTGTTCAACAGCATCTTGATATGATCCTTTTAAAATTTATGTATTGTATAAATGGGCTTCACAGGTTAATGTTTTGACTTTATTGATTATAATCTATTTGTACTTTAGATTTTTTTCCAAGCATTTGTATCATAATATTGCATTTGCAAATTTTATATTCCTAGTTATAACTTATATTTGTATATTTATATTCTTAGTTACATTTTATATTTTATAATTAATGGTTTATACTTATGTTTATAGTTATGATTTATACTTGTTTTGTATGTTTATGTTTATAATCATTTATATTGTTTTATACTTAAGTTTTAAATTTCCATGTTTATGTTTAATATTACTATGTTTGTTTATTTTTAAGCTTTATCATTTTAAAAATTTAAAAGCTTGTATTTAATTTAAATTAGATTAAATATTTATTAAAATATGCTGTCAAAAATTCTGGGTTGTTACAAATATACTTCAATTAAATTCAGTTTCCAAATAAACTTTACCAAATTTTGTCGATTTCAAAACTGATTTGACCCACAAAATAGACCCTTTCAAATTCAATATATTTCAAAGCTTAAATATTCAATATTTCAAAACTAATTTTTTTAATTCATATATATATATATATACCAAATTCACTTTACTATTATTTAGTTTTGAAATATCTACTTAATAAATCCAGTATCCTTTAAATAAAACTTAAAATTTCAATAATTGAATATTACTCAATTTATTTAGACTTGATATATCCACTTAAACCACCTTAACCCCGAATTTAGTTATAAAACCATATTCTATAAAAATCTAAATTTCAATAAATTCCAATGGATTCTTATTAAATAAAATTCTTAATTAAATAAAATCCCAAGTCGGTTACAAAACTATCTTCTAAACCTTGATTTATAAAAATAAATATAAACTCTATATTAAAATATAATTTAAGTAAATACTTTTCATATTATATTGTAATAAAATCAAACTTTATTATTAAACTTATTTGATACTTTAAACAAATTTTATTTATAGCTTAAACCAAGAATTAACCGTGTATAAAAGAACATTTATAAAATATCAAATCAAAATCTCAAAAATCGTATATTTCTTTACAAACCATAGAAATCCTTTCAAAATATTTTTATATATATTCCATGGTATCTATATTAAATTATCTATCCTATGGTCAAGTGATACAGATATTTATCATTTCAACCTGTAATTTAAAATAAAAATTACGGTTATATCATTTCAAACCGCAATCCCGAATGAAATAAAGTGCATAACAAATTGCAGTTTAAAACAATATAAAATACAACATCCATTTATCCAATATCAATCATCAACCATTTATTACAGTCATCATCTAATTTAAACAATAACATCAATATAGAGCATATAATAAATAATGGGTAATTATTGACAGTTTATATTCACTAGTAAAATAAACAATCTATTTAACTGGCAGTTTATATGCAATGATAAATTATATAAAAATTTAAACTAGTAAATTAAATTCAACTGAGATGATGATTAAAATATGCCAAACAAACATAGATAAATTTTAAATCACATCAAAAATTAATTTAAAAAACATAAGCAATTTTAGAAGTTGTGAGTGGGTTAAAACACTCACCCTTTGAATTTAAATTGAATTCAAATCCAATTTAAACCAAAAATTTAACAGTCTCTAAATCCGTCCAAATCAACTCCAAAATGTTCGGAATCCCAATACGAACCTAGTGGAGGAAACCGCGTGTAAAATCGAGTTCATATGTAAAAGATAAGATAGTTAAAAAAATGAAATAGAAATTAAAATAAAACAAAAACAAAAAAAAGTACTCACTTACGCCACGTCATCAACCCCTACAGCACACGAACCCCAATATCGAGTGAAGCTATATCACGCAGCCACTGTACAGTTCCTCACACGCGAAAGAAACGAACCCTAACCATCAGCAGCGAGCCGCCTCGAACCAGAACCACGCACGCCATCACCGAACGACGCGACGACCTTCGACATGCCCCATGGCCAGGCGAGGCATGGGACGATCACCGAGGAAGAGAAGCCACCATCGACGAAAAATCAAACCCTAATCATCAATTTCTGATTGCCTCCGACTTCCATTGGTGATGCGACCACCTCAGATCGACTCCACGAAGCTAGCTCCACAAAACCCCTCAATTGATTTCGCCGATTGACGCCGAAATCGAAACCCTAATTTCAGCTTTGACTGCAATTTCCGGTTGACTCGAACATCAATTGCAAAAACAGAAACTACGTGTAGATTCATATCGATGTGATCTTCGATATATATTTTCAAAATTTTCTTATGAGTTTGAATTTGATTTGTGTTTGGACCTAGAATTTGTTTTTCTGCCATTGAGAAAGAGGGGAAATAGAATGACTTGTACGTACAGACAAATGAAAATGAGGAACTATTAGGGTTTATAATGAGGTATTTATAGACGAAGCCGAAATAGAACAGATGGACCCGATTTATAAACGCGCTGAACGATGAATGGCCCGAAAAGCCCATTCTGACTTCGGAACGAAATTGGGTCAACCCGTATATCAAAATAGATGTTTATAAATATTTTAAACGCAATGGAAAAGGTTTTAAGTCCAAATTCCATCGTATGAAGAAGGTATGCTGAAATCAATATTTTTCAAGTTGATTTCAATTGATTTCAATTTTATTGATTTTTGGACGTTTCAGGTCCTTACGATCAAACGACAAGTCCGATCGCTACGAAACTTGAAACCCTATAATAATTCACTGTTACGGATCCGTTGAAACTGGTTTCGTTGAAATCCGAGTCAGTGGCTAAATTGGCTATTTTTACATTAATTAAATAAATTAAAAATTAATTAATTAAATCAAATTCTCAATTTCAATTCAAAAATCGACAAATTTCATCACTTATGATTTCTCAATCATTTACAATGATTTAAACAAATTTAAATGTCAATTTAGAGATGAATAATTTATAAATTCCAATTTTAACCTCAATTCCATTAAATTCACAAATTATAAAGAAAATTTCCAAAATTCCATTTAATTAAATAAATTAATTATTATTCCATTCATTATTGCTAAATAGATGGACTTAACATTGGATTCAAAACTACTGCATTGATATTCTCACATTCCATCTTAATTTCAAATTACGTAATATTTAGATAATTTAATTTAATTTAATTTTAATTAATCCCATTTATTAAATTCTTACCCTTGTTATTCGCGTCTTTGTTACAACAAGAATATAATCAACATTGCTACTAATTTATTATTCTATCAATTTCATCTTATGGTATAATTATCATGATTTATATCTTAGTGTGTTAAAAATTTCCAATTTCGTCTAATTTCAACTAACGTAGTAATTAATCTCATTAATTCGCAAAATTTGATTTTCTATTCTAGTAAATAGACTAGATAAATATGTAACACGTAATAATTGATACCATTAACTTTTTATTTCATTTATAAGTTAATTGCTTACAACAAATGCTACCATTAGTTTCATAACACTAATTCATCCCATTTCCATTCATTATACATTATTTTATTAGTAAGTAAATATTTTAAATTATTAATTTACCATTTATATCCCATTATAAATTAATGCACATAGAAATTAAGATTTTAATCAAATTAATCATTTCATCTTGGTTCAATTCTTTTATTACATCAACTATTACTTTATGAATAAAATTAGCATTTCTTATTCATTTTGTTACATTCACGGTCTCCATTATTGTATTAAGTAACATTAAAGTTCATTTAATTCTTATTGATTCCCCAATTTAATTTAATAGACCAAATTAACAGGTAACTTATAGCAATCGTTATCATAACTTTTAATTACACATATGAATTCACTATTCACATACAAATGTTACAATTCTTATATAATATTGATTTTATTCAATTACTATTTATTACTATTAATTCATTTATTAATTCAATATTTACATTTGTTTTTCTTATATTAAATTCATTACGAAATATTCCTATTTACAATCAGTTATAACCCAAATAGTTGTTTCAATCAATTGGGATTGCATTGAATTAATTATATATTAGCTTGCTTTAACATTATTACCTAAATTTATGTTCAGTTACTGTTAAAAGATATATTATTTCATTTGTTAATTCAACACTTACTTTTATTTACTGATTTTCTATTTTATAACCATGGCAACAATTTATACTATTACATTATTGGGATTTCACTTCAATTTTCAATAATTAGTTTTAATAACCATTGCTACAATTCATTCTTAACATTTACTTTAATATAAATTATACATTTTTTTTATTTCTTCCTAAATTAAATTTACAAAATCTAATTATATTAACAAATTTTAATCATTGAATTTTACGGGTCGTTACAATAAACATACCGTTTTAAATATCCCTACTCATACTACTAGGGGCACCAACGGATTATGCACTGATAGTTATTGGATGAATATAGAATGACTTACTCGATAGTTTTCTGCTGGTTAATATAACTAAGGCCAAACAGAAAGTATCGATGTGATAATTTTACAAATTTTGTTGACTTGAGAATACCGTCGAGCTTCAATGTGGAAACTTTATTTTGATTATAGTTAAATCGTGGCATGATGTCCATCAAACAACTATTGTTGGGTTAAGTGGAAGCATTAGAAGTAAGAAATTATTCAAAAGAGGATTTGTCTCCTCAATTATATGAGGTTAGTTTCATGGTCGACTAAAGTCAACGTAAAGTCAAAGACTCTGGACGGGGAAAGTCAATTAATAATAGTTGTTATTATTGAACCAAAGAATTTGTGTTTGAACTATAATTGTGAATATGGATGATATTAGAATTTGACCATTACCAAATTTCTTAAGTACTAATGTGATGTAGTTTTGATGAAAAGAATTGGTTTAAATAATTGTCACAATCTGGTAACGCTTAATAAAATAAAATTAGAATTTACCGATGCCAAGTAAACGATACATTAGGTCATAATGTCACATCACTTGCAAAGCAATAAGTGAACCTTAATATTCGAATGGTTCGATATTAATCACTGATTAAATTTACACCTAAGAATCACACAACTGAAACGTCGAATACTCCTATTACCATATGATTTAATTAAGTTTTAAGTTAATTAAATTAATTAATATTTTTGAAATATTAATTATAATATTTTATTTGATGCTTGTTTAACAATATTAAAAAGTGTACATATAATAGTTATAAATATACTTATCGATTTACGATATTAATGCGTATTTAAATTGGATTTAAGAATGTTAAATATTGTTCTTGTTTGAACTGATTTTGAGGCCCGTATGGGGGCTTTCTATAGCCGGCTATAGGAGTGAATATGAGGCCAGCCATGTGATGGTCAGGATGGGGTTAGACTTTGAATTAAAAAGAGGAGAAAATGTAAGAGAAAATTAGGGATCTAGATCCAATTTTTTTTCCATGGCATCTCTTCTGTTTAAGGCTCTCTAACCCTAATTTTTTTGAAGATTTTTTTCTATCCTCTACTATAGCATAGGCCAACTATATCCCCTTATATACCTCCAAATTTTCAAACTTTAAAACATCAAATAAAATTCTATTCGATTGTTGGTGGTAGCTGCATTTGGGAAGGTAGCGTCTTCTGGATACAAAATCGATTCAAGGAGTTTAGACTCAACGTTGCAAGGTGTGATATCAAGGCATAGGCAAAGGTATGTCTTAATTTACAATTTATATGTAATGTATATATTTATAATTGTGCCATATTTTTTAGTGGTAGTTCCACATCACAAATCTACATACATCAGCGCTGTCACCGTAGGATGGATTATATATTTGTATAAGTTTATTTAAATAAAAAGAAATCTCTGTGTGTGTAACAATCCGCCCTAAAATGGACCAAAATTCCAACCGAAAAAAGGCCCATCGAAACTTAAAATCATTTCAAAGCTGGTTGTTGGTTGGTAAAAAGAACAATACAGATCTATTTATCTAAATATTCAGATCTTCACAGTTGAAGGATAAAATATAATAACAAAAAAAATACCCATTTTATTTAAATTCCAAAATGTCATTTAAAACCATTATAAAATATACATAATACCAAAACTCAGAAATAATCGTAACACATATGTAATACAATATTCCAAAATTATAATATTATTTTTATTTCATGGGTACATCAAAAACTGTAGAAAATAACAAGTAAATAGTGCCACAAGTCTCGTCAACGTCTCTGCCTTCAGCATCGCACTTCCTAACCTGTGTTGTAATAAGGAACGAGTCATAACAACATATGTCTAGTGAATAAAAATCTTATGTCTTACTATATTAGTACTTGGGCAGTATAATTTAAATATGAATGTGTCTTTTGTTTTTTACCAACGTCGTAAGTTTTTTCAAAAATAAGCCCGAGGACTTTTCTCAATTTTAAATAAAAGACTTTCCAAATATAAGCCCATAACTAATTTTCTATTAACCCAATAACCCATATCTATTGTCCACAACGTCCTATCAATGTAAGAGATGATACCCAAGTTACTTGATTCCTTTTAATGGAAATTAGGTAGATTCCAACCATTTAATACCTTTTTAAGGCAGGACCACATCATTTACTGCCTATTATCCCAAGACTACCTCCTCACTAGTAACTATCTTGCTGATATTGCATGGAATCTCTTCAGCCACTTAATTTATTAAAGCAGGCCTTTCCTGAGATATTCTGTATCGTGCCTAAACCATAATTTCGACCCTTTACTACTTCCTACATAGAGAAGAGATGGACCCTCATACAACCACTTATTACCTTCAATCTCTTAAGTAGGTCCTTCATATTATGACCCGTACCCCCACGGTGACATCTCTTAGCTTGACTATACGTAGGTATGGGTAGCCTGATTAGCTGGGTAGATTTACCCTACAAAATTTGGCACTAACTTCGCGTCATCGTAGTTATTTATTATAGACAATGCCTCACATCACCCTTAAAGTCACATTGCTGGTAGCCAAATCAGCTGGGCAGACTTCCATGTGCTTCTGACTGACCCTGCATTCCTATAACTTTTCATAACCTATATCACACTCTACATATATTATCACATCTCACTGTTTTTATAATCAAGGCCTTATAAGAAATCATTCTTATTTCATTTTCAGTATTAATTACCTTTCTAAAGGGATTTTAATAAAATTAATAATCTATTTAACCGTGCAATTATACATTAATTATGCTATACAGATGTAGTTACACATCCAGTAATTTCTAGGTGTGCGCAATATACGCCTTAAACTAGCATTTAAATGTCTACTCTTTAAGAAATTATACAATTCCCATTCCAAATTAACAACAATACCAAAATTCCAATATTCATATCAGAAGTTCCAATTAACAAACTTGTATACAATTAAAATTTAAACCTAACTTATAACATCAAAATAATGGAATATATTGATAATAGAAACTTGTAATTCAAATTTTTACGCTCTATTCGACTCATTTTTCACATAAAAATAAACAAAAGATTTTTTTAATTTATGGGAACAAGCAGTACAACCTATGAATAAAATTTATACCTTACACACTATTCCTTAATCAAAATCCTTTAACTAAATTCAAAGAAAAATAATAAGAAGTGGAATAGAAGGTAAAATTATCAAAACTGCAAATCTACACAATTTCCTTTATTTTGACATAAACAACTGAAGTTCCAACATAGAATTGACATTTCGCACTAAAGGAGTTTTATGGGTTTATAATATGATGTTTCCACAAACTAAAACTCTCCAGCGCATATTCAAATCGAAACTATACTAATCAATTACTAAAATAGAAAAGCTAATGTTTCTACTCACTGTATTTCCTCAGCTTTGCCTTCTTTGGATTTGACACTCCTTTGACAATCTCTACCGGATTTCTTCTTTGATATGTACACACACACACACAAATATATATATATATGTATGTATGTATGTATGTATTGAAATGGATTTGTATATATGTTAGATTCAGAAAATTAAGTGTTTGGAAGAGAATAAGTTGAGGAAATAAACAATAAACAAAGATAGATACATAGGATTTCTTACCTGAAACCCTAATGGAGTTTTCTGAATCTATGAAGAGACGAACTGATAGAGCTTTGCTAATATTCCAAAAATATTTTGTGAATAAAAGTGAGGGGCTAAGCTCATATTTATAGTGATTGAAATGCATATGAACCGTCAGGTTTATGTCGGTTTAATATTATATAATCCAGTACGTTCCTCATAAAAAAACCATAGCCGCCAATGCTCTTGACCAGTAAACCGCAGCTTCTACCAGTCAACCGCTAGTAGCAGATCGGCCCAACGGGAGTGGTCGAGTGACTCAAGGGGAGCGGTCGACCGGTATGTTATTATTTCACAAAGTTTGTATTGTCCTTGATTTTTAATTATTCTATTCCTTTGTTACATATTATTATCAACGTTAATTTTAACATTTACTTAATCGCTAAGTCTAATTACTGTTAACTTTTGAATTTCAAATTTTTAAAATTAATCATTCATTTGAATTTGAATTCTATTTAAATTATTTCAAACTAAAAAACTTCAAACGTTCATAACTTTTTCGTTTAAGCTTCATTTTTGAGATGTTATATTCGGAAATTGATCAAAATTTCATTACAAATGCAGCAACATAACTTTTATGATCAAATTCAAATTTTTGCAAAATTTACATTTTTATCCCTATCTTATTTAATTTAATTATCCAATTTATTTATGGTTGGTTTTACGAGGTGTTAAAGTATGTCACACTACAAGCTCATGGCCAAGTATTAAAAAAATATTTAAAATATATTATTAAATTGATTTAATGTTAGAACTAAAATTAATAAAATATCTATTAATATAAATGGTCTATTTTGTTTTATTAATTTTACATATATAAATAGCATTCGAAAAAAGGAATTTTTTATTTTATTTATTTATATATATTTTTAATTTGAATTTTAATAAAGGATTATATCCTTTATTAAAATTAAATTCAAATACATATAAATAATTACATATAAAATTATATAATATATTTATGTTCAGTACAAAATAAGATGTAAGTTCTAGAAAATATTTTTGAATTTCAAAATAATTTTTGAATTTCAATCATATTTCCGTACGAAAATATAAAAATAAAAAAATAAATTATAACAAATTCTGGGTTATGCAGTTAATGCCCTGCTAAATCCCTGCAAAAACCCAACTACAACCCATAGCGTTCTTCGACCGCTACGTTTTTTTTTCAATTTAGCGCTATTAAGCAGTAGACCTGCTTTTAAGCCTTGCTATTTTCCACTACACCCACTAAATCAAGGAATTTTAGCATCCACTCTGGCAACATTAATATAAAATGATTGATTTGACTATTTATCCTTTAAATCAAATCAATAAAGTCGGAGTAAAGACCTAATTTTAAGGCACAAGTATTCAACTTAAGTTAGAATCTATTGTAGTCACCAAATATGAGCCGCATACATGATATACTTTGGCTTTATGATGTAAGAGTAAACAATATTTCTTTTTCCTTTATAAATGGTATAAGAATGAGAATAAATAACTTTAAATATTTGGTTTTAGATTTAATGAAGCTTTTTACATCTTTGCTATTTTCCACTATATCCCCGCTTTACCTCCGCTGTAATTTTTGCACTGCCACTGTTATAGAACCGTTAAGTGCTTTATATACTAACTTGACCTTTTAATTCACATCAGCTGTTATTATCTCTTATCAAATCACTGTACACCTAGTCTAACATGTGACCCTTTCATTTTAATCATGTTTCTTCTCCCCCTTTATCTGTTCAAAACATGAATCGAAATCGTGTCTTACCCTTCCTTCCTCTCTTCAATTTAGAATCATGACTTCCCTTCAAATCATCAGAATGAAATCAAAATCAATAAAGAAAAAATAAATCAAAATCGAATAGCATAAAAAAAGGAGGGAAGAAAGAGAACTTGTTCGCATGCGAATATGCGCTCATCGTTTAGGGGTGCGGTGACATTTTTTTTGATCGACGGCGAGGCTTAGGAAATGTGAATTTAGGGTTAAACTTATTTAGCGATTTAGTGATGAGAGTTGTAGGAGTTTGTTGCTCTGTGTTTCTCACGTCATTAGGTAGCGAGGGCCGGGGTTTGGTGAGGTGCGATGGGGTTTGGGGGTTGCGTCGGCGTACGGACTACGGTGAAAGGGAGGAAATCATGATCTGTTGGCGATGTACGGGTTCGATATGGTGGTGCCTAGGAAGTATACCCCGCATAGGAGATGAGATTAATGAAGTCATGGGAGCATTTCGGCAAGTATCGAGTGAGTTATCATCTTTGGTAGGATCGTCCATGGTGTGGTAAGCTTCTGGGGATCGACGGTAGTTTGGATTTTGGAAGAAGGATTATTTGTTATGCTGGGTAATTAGTTGTTAATGTGCAATTAAGAGATTTATTAATTTTATATAAAATTGTTAACTTATAAAGTTAATATCTCCTTCGTATAAGGCCCAAAATCACGTTGGATTCACAGGGGTAAATCTACGCAATAGAATAAATTTGAATTTGGAACGATCAACAAATCAAAAATCAATGCGAGTAAAACTCACTTCTTTGGATTGCTAGCCTTTAAAATTTAATTAGTGAATTAATTCTGGGTGTTTGGCTGAATTGAGTATCTGTTGAATGATATTATATTATATATATATAGTAGTATATATATTAGTACTTGGAGTGATATTCCTGCACATTATAGCGGATGAGACGCTATGCACCCCGCATAATAGCGGATGACACTATATACCGCGATATCCTCCTTGAAGTAGGATTGGTTTTTTTATGTTGAACTAACATCTGTGAATGCAAGGAAATAGGTTGGAGGGTTCCAACTGGATTCCTCAAATATGTTGTTTATTTTTCATATATAGTGATATATGAATTGTTTAGAATAATCTAGTATAGATTATTATAGTGATTGAAATTATCGGATGCTATTGTAGCACTGGCCTGAATTTTGATAATTTAAATACTATAAATATATTTTTAAAATTTGTGGAATTGAAGGGAATTTTATAATAAAAATATATATATTGGAATTGGAGTTATTTTAAAGAAATTGAATTAGATATATATATATATATATATATATATATATTTGAGTTTGGTTATACTTACCTATTGTGAATTAGTAAATGGAGATTTTTAAAAATGAGTTATATAAAAGAATTTATAAATGATATTCTAGAAATAGAAAAAGGAGTTAAAGTCAATATTAAAATAGATTGGAAGTATAAAAGAATTTATAAAGAATGAATGTATATGGAATTTTATAAATGAGATTTTTTCTATAAATAGGTAAAACCAAGGGATTATAAAATTGATAAACGATGTTTATAAATAAAGGAATTCAATATCGGATGATAATTGGAAATACAAATTCATAGGTTGAATTAATATTAGAATATGGAAACAGGGTTGAGAAAAATAGTAGATTCTCTTTTGAAATGGAAATGGTTAGAAAATCGACAATGAATCGATATGTTGTGAAATCGAGAGAAAGTTATAAATTAAATTTGTTATTGATATTTTATAGAAAAATAAATTAAAATTTTAAGAAGTGAGTTTGTTTTAAAAGGAAAATTTAATTATTTTAAAACTATGGAATTTTAAACTAGTTGAGATTGAAATACTTCGGTAAGTAGATTTTCAAATGTTAAGTATTTATTAAATAAATTCTAACTTCTAAATTTAGCTCTGGAAATTTATTTGTTCACCTAAAAATGAGTTATAGGTATTATTAAAGAGTTTTAAAATTTTTAAATAATAACTTAAACATATTTTAAATAAACTACCACTATTTAAAGAAAATACTCGTTATATATACCGTTTTGAAATGATTGTAAATTTATTTTTAAATTCTCTCGAGATGTGTAGACGGGTTTATTAAGAGATGAGATTTTTATAAGAGAAGTCTTATAAATGGAATTTAAAGATTTAAGAGAATTTCTAATGTCTAGGTGCGATAACTTCGAGAAGATTTTGAATCCTTTAAAAGGGTTATAAATGGTTGGTTGGGATTATAAATAAGTATAAGCGCTTTGGAAATCGTAGGAAGGATTTATTAAAATCCCGAAGACTATTGAGATAAGTATGAAATATTTTCAAGTTAAATATTAAAATGATTTTGGAAATTATACATATAAATATTATCATAAGTATTGAAAGGAAGGTTTTTGAAATATTTTTAGTGGAAAGTGATTTGGACTAGAAATATTTTCTAAGTATTGTAAAAATAGAAGTTGAAAATATTTCTAAGTATTGAAATGGTAAAATATCCTGTTAGGGATACAAGTGTTGAAATTGTCTCAAATATAGAATATTGAAGAGATTTAATATATATATCTTGGGGAACATGTTTGGAATAAATATTTTGGAGATTTATAAAATTTGGCTTAGTGATCGCTTATGGATGTTTATTGATAGTTAAATAACCGACTATCAATATTGGTCAATTTTGTTAATCGTTTCGAAGAGATCGGGATCAGATTTAGTTATCCAAAAATCACTTCGATCCGGTTTGAATGTAACGAATGAATACCATGAAGATGATGAAGGCGATGATTCGGTTTGTTCGGAGCCAGGACAACTTGTATGGATGAATGCTATAAGAATATTGTCATTGGAGGATGATAAGCATTCTAAGTAAAATTGGTCTTGAAAGGTAACGCTTAGCCTCGAACTCATAATCTGGGAATGACTAAAGTAGGGGAGATGCGGCAAGGCTAAGTGGGTCGCATCCAAGTAAGGTATGTTATCACTTTTCTAGATGTCTCCGGAACCCAATTTTTCTTAGATATGGGTATACATGAAAGAAAAAGCACTCAATAGTAAGGGTGAGAACACCCGAGGTGATAACATATTTGTTCTATCCAAGTCAGGGGTAGGCTGGTCTTGTGTAGCAAGGGATCCCGACGAGGTCCTTGGTACATTTTTATAGAGGTGTACTGTGGTGGACGGTACCCTAGTGGCCTAGTCATTCGTTGGAATCCATTCTCTAATGAGCTTACGATTTTGTTTGTAGAGCCTAGTATGCTGGAATTAATTAATATAACAATTTCAGCTATTTAAATAATTACTTGTATTTAGACGCTATCATAATATCACTGGATTTTCTATAAAGTGTTTTGTTTATCGTAAGGTAAAAACCCATCGTGTTTATGTATGACTCGGTCTTACGAGATACCTTTGTTTTCAAAGGGTTTTGATAACTCTAATTATTCAAATTGAGTGTATTTTTCTCATGGTTTTTCCAGACTAACTCGGGTGTTGTTGTTTTCTACTTTCTTCTTCTACATTTCTTTTTCTTACCCTAGTTATTCGCTCTTTCATACACCTTGGGTTGAGTGAGGAGAATTATTATCAACTCAAAGGGTATGGAACCGCGGGTCGTTACACTTGGTATCAGAGATGAATGTTAAGCAAGAACCTTGGCTCAGTTTGGGATTACACATTAGAGATAGAGTTAGTAGTACTCTAGAATGAGTTGAGTGTAATAATAGATATGAGCGCATATTTGTTAGTAAATATAAATGGTTTTATATTGTGTTGACTTATTGGTCGAGTGGCTTATAAATTCTGATCGAATAGTGGGACGCCACTATCCCGATATGAGCTTCTAAACACTTGAACACGATAAACTGACACAGTATGTTCTTGAAGCGGGTAAATGAAATAATTTTACCCAAACTATATTTTGATATAAAGGAAATAATTTTTAGAAGTTATTATGGTATATTTGGAGTGTTTGGATGATAATATTATAATCAAACCAAGATTATAAATAGTTTATATAACCAAATAGACATTGTATAAATATGAATTGTACAACTGAGTTAAAAACTAAAAATCTATTTAAACCAGAGTTTGAAAAATTAAATCTCGAAGATTTTTGGAAGTGTTTTCCAAAGTATTTTGAAATATAATAATAGCAATACTATTTTGGAGATATTTTTGAAGAGAAAATAGTTTTAAATGGATTTTGGATGTGATATAGCACTATACTCATTTCACCTGCTCGAAAATAATTCTGATGATGATGGTCGCATCATCTGTATTCATTTTCAAGTTTCTAAGTGATGGATTGCTGGCAAAATTGATATGATTCAGATTTTTAGGGCAAAAAGGTTTGTTTAAAAATTCCGAAGGGAATTGTTTTGGATAATATAGGTTGATTTTAAAATTCGAAGGAAGTGGTTTGTTAAACCAAAATGAGTATGTATATATATGTTTGATTTCAAAGTGATTGAAAATATATACCAGTTTTTTAAAAAGGGGATGATTTCAATAAGAAGAAAGTATGGCATTTGAGTTTTGGGAAATGAATTTTAACTAAAGTAAGTTAAAATAAATTGTGTGGATTGAATTTAACTTGGGGAAAGTTATATAAAATAGTGGGAGTTGAGATAATAGATTGCTATATGAATATAAATAAGGAAGTGTGGAAAATTGAAATTGGAATAATACTTAAAGTGAGAACGTTGAAATGGAAATTCAACTTAAGTTAAGTTGTATAATTGACTTTTGGAAATTTAATTGACTGGATTTGAATTGAATTAATATAGTGTAGTAATGAACGAAAGCTAACCTAAGCAAAGTAATTAATGTATATAATGAAATAAATGGTGATATGAAATTGAATGAAGTAAAAAATAAATTTGCTTAGAGTGAGATCTAACTTAAGTATGGAAAATTCGAATATGGTTTTAAAATGTTGGTTAAAGAGGAATTGAAATTTAAGTAGAAGGTGAATTAGATTTGAATTATTTGGAATGTGAATTAAAAAGTGACTATATAACTATAAGTATAAAATTTGAATGTGATTAGAAATAATATCAGATTGAAGTAAATATAAATGTTAAGCTGTGGAATAATTATATAACCATAAGGTATAAATTTTAAATGAGATAAAATTTAAGTTAAAATTTTAAAATTGTTAACAAATAAGTTTCATAACATAATTTTGTTTTGAAGTTAACGGAATAAAAATATATTTAAGCTATAAATGAATGTATGATCTCGAGTAAAAATAAAATGTGAATATGTTCGAGTATAGAATTGATGGGAAGGTGGAAACTAAGTTGTGTAACTTATAAAAATTGGAAAGTGAAATAGAGAACCAAAATAAAATTGTTTGATATTTTGGTAAAGAAAGTTAAGTCCAAAACTTGAATTATAAAAAGGGATTTGAACTCAAGAAAATTAGAAGAAGTGATTTTTGAGATAAAAATCAGATATTGAGTTATAAATTTGAAGTGAACTAATTAGATAATTAATTAGTTAAATGAACGTGAGATAAAATTTAATTTGGCTAAGTTAAAATTGGATTGTGGATTAAAAATGGATTTGAAACGAAACTTGAGTGAAAAATCAACTTCAACTTAAACTATAAGTAAAGTAAATATAATTGGAAACGTGTCAGATAAATGGAATTGAATTGAAATAGAAATGGGTTGAGTTGTAAATAAATCCAATTTGAGTATAGGTAAATTGAATATGGCATTGAATTTCATTTTAATAAATTCAAGAATGAATTTGAATATGCAAATTAAAAATTAAGATGGATGAGGTGAATGGACTAATTAAATTAATTAGTAAATGGAATGGAATTTGATTGAATAGGAATCAAAATGAAATAAAAAGGGAATTTGTCGCAAATGGAAATGAACTTAAGTTGTTGATTGAAATGATTGAAGTAAATAAATTAACTTAAGTAAATATTTTAAATGGAAGCTTTGTTTAAATTAATTTGTGAAATGCAACAACATGGAATGTTTTCGAGCTAAATTAAACGGATTTGAGTATAGTAAGAGTGAATTGAATGGAATGCAAAATGAATTGATTGAGAATCAATTAGAAATGGAATAGTATTAAATATAAATTGATTGGAATCAATTTAAAATAGTTATAAACTAAAGTGGATATTCTATTGAATAAATATCATCAAATTTGCACAGAAATAATTGTCGTTTGACGTAAATCTAAGTAAATAAAATTCATCTGAATAAATGGCAAGTGAGTAAATTGATTTTAATCAATTTGGAAGAATATAAGTTTTTTTGGTTTGAAAATGAATTGAATGCATGTAAAGTGAGTTGTAAATCATTCGAATTGAATGAAATGATATAGGGATTGACTGGAAGTCATTAAATTAGTGTCGAAACCATATAATTGCTTATAAATATTGCTTAGCGTGCATTGTTTATGGAATTCATGTGTTTAACCATTAAAATGAATGAAAATGTAATTTTAATTTCATGTTTTGGTACTTATGGGTTTAAATTGAGTAAGTACAGGTACTCGGGGACTATCGGGCTAAATTTGGGTTGCATAGTTGATTATGAATTAAATTTGCTTGCTTTAAAATGCTAGTATAAGGTACGCTTTTAGATTAAATACTGCAAAACATAAAATGTTGATATATATTTTGCTTTTCGACCGTGTGGGTCGATGTATATATATTTATCTCTCTTGTCATATTTAAAAAGGTTCTCCGCACAAAGGAGACCCTGGCAAAAAAATTTGAAAATTTAGGGAACTAGAAAAGTTTTGAAAATTTTTGGAAAATTTTTGTTAACGAAAAATTGATTTTCAAATTGTAATGAAAATAAAGGATTTGAACTAGAAGATGAAAACCAATTGTTTTGGTTGAAGTTAAAGGATTAGAAAGTGAATATCGAGTTTTAACTAAGTGGGTTTTTGTAAAGTAATGGGTTAGGAGCATTTTCCCACCTTAGTAATTTTGGGAACGAAATTCTCTTAAGGGGGAAGGAATGTAATGATCCGGATTTTTTTGACATTTGGTTTGGAATATTTAAATGGTTTTAAATATTGAATTTGAATTATAGATTGATTTTGAATATGGAACATTGGTTTTTACATATAAAATAAATTCAAAATTTAAACACAGCGACTTATTGAATAATTTAATTACTGAATTTAATGATTAAATATTTGTTAAATTATTGTATCTTGAATTTTAAGCTAGATAAAAATAATATAAAGGCTTGTAAAATTTATACTAATAATAATGAAGAAAATAAAAGTTTTAGAAATGAATTTAAAAGTGATCGGTTCAATTTTAAAAAATAGCTTGTTTAAATTGACACTTAAAAATAGCATTCCGGGACATAATCTCGGAATTCAACGAAACTAGTTCCATTATCCGTGATAGCGTATTATTATTGGGTTTCAAATTTCGTTGTGTTTGAAGCTATCGTTTGATCGTACGGTATATAAACGCGTTGAAATTAATATCGAAAATTCAATATAATAATTGGGTTCAAAAAGCTATTTTCTCCAAACCATCGAATTAGGACTCGAAATCTTTTCCATTACGTTTGAAACAGGGTATAATATTATAAACGCCTAGCGGCATGTTTCAATAGGGATTCGAGATTTTGAGCTGTGAAAATCGAAACATTTTAATATATATATATATGTATGTATGTATGTATGTATGTATGTATGTATGTATGTGTGACGAGCCGGAGTTTGCCCGCTCGAAAATCGACATCCATACTTCAAATCGTACTCGAATGTCATAGATTCGACCGTTCAAATCCGATTCGCCGGAGCTTATAACAATCATTAAGTAAACAACACAGCGGAATAAAAGAATAATACATTGATATACAGCTTTGATACAATATCTGATACAACAGATGATCCAATAGATATCAATATACATCAGAGATATGATACAATAAAATAGCAGCGGAAAGAAAATAGATAACATTTAACAGCGGAACAAATAACTCTAAGATAGTCTTCAACGAAGAACTCCAAATCGGAACTGTAACTCCATTTCCAAGAATCAATCCAGCAATAGCTCGAACTCCCAATAACGATGCACAAAGATAGACAAGACTGGTGCGATCCAAAGACTGAACTAACTCCAGATAATCTACTAATCTGACTATCTGAAAAAACCCAACTCTAGACTGCTCGTGTAGAAATATAATGAGCACCCAGAGTTTAGGAAAGAAACAATAAACTCCGGATCAGTCGTGGGACTGGTGTGAGCAACAAAAACAGTTTATCTATTAAAAACATTCAACAAAGGATTTTCAAAGTCAATTCGCAATGCTTTTGAAAAATGAGACTACCATAAGGCCTCCCGCACACACACACAATGCAAACGCAGAATCGGAGGAGATTTCTCCTTATGATAGTCAAAGATGCTTGATACGCATTAAAAAGAAACATTTGATATTATTACTAGTGCATAGTGTAGGAAAAATTCATTTCGAAAGTAGAATATAAATCTTAGCCAACATAGACATTTCGAACTATGCCTACTATAGCTACCATCCAAACAGTGTTGCGACACCATAAGTGAATGATAGGTTCTACAACTAATACCGTACAAGTTTCGTATTGGGAATTGGATTTCCAACAAATGGTCAGGCCAAGGAACTTCCCATTGCCACATGAGAATGCCTCTGGAAAGACATCCCCGAGAACCAAACCGAAACTCTGCCAACACAAGGCCGGGTTACCCCTAACTGGGTAACTACTGACACGAGCACGCCATTCCCCGATCGTAAACGACCTTTCTCACGGGATCCCGATAACCAACAACCACAAAGTAATAAATTCGTAGTAACCACATAGGTTAAATATCTGGGCTCCATACCATGATACCACCTCTATCCAGAAGGAAATGTACATACCCTAAAGGGTGCTACCCCTCATAACCTTGCCGCATCTTTCCTGTTTTGACCATTTCCGGGGTGTGAGGCTCGACGAAGTCTCGTCCACAAAAACATACTTTATACAAAAGCCATGCTTTGGGTCAACAAATGATCAACACAATGATCACCAAGATAGACGATCAAATAAATGATCCTATCACAAATAATCAACACAATGATCATTTCAGCAACACTCAGTATGTCACATTACCAAAATTGGGAATATATCGCTGATAACTTCAACTACATAACCTCTGAGCTCGTACGTCTCAGAGAAGGGTGTTAAGCTAAAAGAATAAATTCTCCGCCACCATAGAAATATATTTGAAAGAAATCGGCTTACATCTCAACTTGTAATGTCAGACACACAATCCATACAAGTCTGTTCTGGGTTCGAACAGAACCGAAGGCACTTACGAAGAAGTCCTTGCAACCCGGATATTCACAATCCCGATCGGATTTTCCATCACTTAGGGAGTTTCTATACCGGCGCGACTCGGTGCAGAAACAATCGATAGGTCATCCTATCGCTTTCACAAATACCCGGTCTTCATCACCGGTCTTCAAATGCTATCCATAACGACGTATCACATATTCGGAATGGGTTATACGACACAAAGGTCCTTTCCCGGTTAAACCGAATAGTGAGCGAAAATATTTTCAAAACATATGGATATGGGATTTCAATTAAGTCACAACTTATTACCCAAAATTTTTCTTCAAATGGCTTAACAAATTACCATTTTCAATCTTTAAACAAAAAGATTCATTTTCACAACCTTTAACGGTTTAAACAATTTTCACATTTAAATCTTTTAAACAAAATATTCATTCACATATTTTCCAAATCAATTTTCATTTCAATTTGATTTAACTCGTTAAATCTTTAAATCAAAGATTTAACTTATAGCCTTCAAAACAATTTCATTTCAATTTGATTTAAACAAATCATCAATTTAAATCTGTTAAAAATAAACAGATTTAATTCATAGCTTTCAAAAAGAATTCATTCATAACTTAGGAAAATCATTTCTCTATTCAATCTTGAAATTCCCCTAATTAACTAGAATCTCAGTTCTTATCCAAAAGTGTTTATCATTTGAAAACAACAGTTTTCATTTTGGAAATCTGATTCATTTATACGAGTTGAAATCCTTGACTTAAATTCAAATTCCCAAAAATAATACTTTAAAAATGATTTAACTCATAATGACTAGTATAATATCATTAATCTCTAGTTTCAAATTACAGAATTCAATTTCAAGTATTGAATTTAAATTTAAATCAACTTATTTAAATTCCAAAACTTAATCAAGTAATTTAAAAATAATAAATTCTATTTTGAAATTCCATTCCAAAAGCTTTTCACATTTATTCCGATTCCATTTCCAAAACATTTGAATTTAAAAATTCAAATTTAACTATTTCAAAAATCTTCGACTTAATCGATTTCCTCGTGAAATCCATATTTGTGTGTGTATAAGTGTGGTCCAGGGGTTATACACAATAGTGCAACATCATTCAATTATTACAGATCAGAATATAGGAATATAATTGATAAGCGATATAAGCTGTAACGCTTATTGGTTATATACAAATCACAGATAAATATGTCACAGATAGTAAATTACAGATCACCACATAAATCAGGATGTATCACAAAGCATCATATATTAGGGATATCAAACAATCAAGTCATCCAATAGAATCCAAATATTCGTAAGTAAAATCAGTTAATTATCTGATTAATTTAAATCAAATTAATTTCTTATGAATTATAAGTCCTGGTTAATTAACATTGATAATTTACAAATCATTTTGATTAATTATTCTTTAATCTTTTACTAATTATCCATTAAAAATAAATTAATTAACCTTTTATTATCAACCTTTAATTATTAAACAATTAATCTTTAATTATCTAATTCACCATTTAAGTAATTATCTTTAATTAATTACTCTAATTAATTTTTCCTTGATTAATTATCATTCCTTAATCAACTTCATTAAATTAAATTTAACCTTTAATTAATTAATCTCAAATTAATTATCATTTTGAGTCAATCACATTATGCTTTGTATTAAATATTGATTAATCACTTGATTAAATCAATCTTTATCATTTATTAATATTTAATTAAATAATTATCCTTTAATTATTCATCATTAATAAATTAGCTCTCAACAAATTAATTAATTTTTTTTATCAGTACTTAATTAACCTTTAATTAATTAATCTTTTTAATTAAATCTTTAAGTAAAACTTAATTAAATTAAATTAATTTACTTTTAAACCTTAAACCAATCCCATACATAAATAAAACAATTATTTAAAAGAATGAGTTAAAAATGTTTAAAACTTGCATTTTGTTTTAAAATTTCAAAACTGTTTTTATACTTACCCGAGTCAAACCCGAGGAAATCCACGTTCTACCCGAGCCCTGCTTCGAGTCTTTCCCCAAACCAACCCGAGACTTTATAAATTTTAAATTTTGTTTAAGTGTTAAATATTTACTCGGCATGAACCTAAAAATACACGAGTCTAAACTCGAGCTATCTTGCAAACTTCCCGAGGATTACCCCGAGTCCAAGTTCTTCTTTTTCTTTTTTTTTCTTCTTCCCCATGCCACTGATACACATCAGTGGTTCGTGCACCTGCACCATCCACCGCCGATGTCCTGGCCACCACTTCCATCGCCATCTAGTCATCGTTGACCCCCTCAACTCAATCCATCACCCAGCACCCATCACGACAGCACGAATCAAAATTTAGTTAAATTTCCAAACCTGGAAACACGCCAGCTTCAACACCCCAAACCTGTCAACGGCAACTGCTCCCTCTACCGACCACCAGAGAACCCAAGACTCCGTCCACGACATCGTCTAACCCCCCGCTACCATCCTCCAAAGCCACGAGACACTCGGTCGAACGATGGCGACGAACCAACCCAAAATCCCCGAGCTCACAAAACTAGGTTTAGAGAAAAAAAACCCACGCCGCCGCCACCACAGTCGCTTCCATCACCTCAGGTTATTTTTCCCTGACCCACGCTAGCCTCCTCCAACTCCAAACAAAAATCCGACCACTCCATCTAAGTAGATCACCAGAAATCCCCAAAAAACCCATTTCCGTTCAACTTCAAACTGCTACCCAACTACCCCACTAAAAATCACGAAACTCATCTTAAAAATCATCATTTGATATGAGGATTCAAGTTATACACTTGAATTAATGATTCGTGTCATTCGAAATTTCCAATATTTAAAGTTTGTACTGTAAAATCTTGATCTTCTATTCTACATACCTCTATACATTATGAAACCATTTTTTAATTATAGCCCATACTTAAACACATCGATCTTGTTTTGAAACTAAGGCCTGATATGGATTATAAAACAAGAACTTGAATCATCTTTTTCTTTGCTTTGTTGGGTTGTTCTCTGTAAACCTGATACTTAAATAAAACAGAGAATACTCTGATGAAAGCCACACACACAACACATGCATATCATCACAGCATATACCATAAGATACATATTCATTTCGAAGCAACACACAAGTTTAAACTTTGAAATACAGATGTGTACTCACAGTGTTTTAGCAAAGTGGCAGAGCTTTTTATAGAAACAGGCTATAAACATGCAGGCATCATTTCATACACACAAACACTCAACAGTATATAAACACATTCTCATATTTAATTTAGGCATGAATAAATCAATCATATATAAATATATTGAAGCATTTTAAATTGAAGTTACTCACCTGTTTTCCAGTAAAGCGAGCTCAGAACTTCAAGTTGAAACAGCAGTTTGAATTTTCTTTTTGAATCCTGTTTTGCTTTGAATTTGAATGATGTTTGATTTTGTAAATGGTGATGTTTTCTTTTTCTTTTGGTTTTGCTATTTTCTTTTACATTTTTTTTTCTTCAGTTTTTTTGAAGAATGAAACTGTAATGATACTTTGATGTGTATATAAAGTTAAAGTATACAGTTTTGAAGTCCTTTGCAAGTACAGGATGCAACTGTATGGCTGAGGTGCATTAGTTATGGGCTAGAGATATAACATTATGTACTTGTTGCTTTGTACTTAGATACTTTTATTTGCTTGCTTTGTTCTTGCTTGTCTCGGCTATGATGATAGCAGTATGGTGAGCTGCAGCTTTGTATTCTATTTGATTTTTTTCTTTTGCAAGCTACATACTTGTCTTGCTTATTAAACTTTACAGGCCTATTTTGCTTGCCTGCATACTTGTCTTTGTTGTATACAGTTGTTAATACCACACTTCATATATTGGTTATAAATTAGCACTTTATAATGTAAATAAGTTTCTATTTTAATTATGTTGTTAAGTTATTAGTTAATGTTTTTACTTACTTCTTATTTTCAGCTGAGTATATATATTGCTTTGTAATTTTAATGAATAACATGTTGTTAGATTAAATAAATTTGTTTCTATGTTCTACTTTGTTTTGATTCATACTTTGCTTATTTATTTGTTTTGAATCCTTATTGATTATATTTTATATATCAATGTTCTTATTTTTTTATTCATAGCTTAAGTATGAATTATTTTACTTTACAAAATAAGTGAACTTCTATTTTTATTTTACTCTTATTACTTTTGTAGACTACTCCATTGGTATTATTTTGTATTGATTTATTAATATGAGATTAAGATATATATATATATATTTTTACTTTATATTATTATATCTTATATTTTATTTACTTCTTATTTATTGTCTTGTATTTATTATTATTAAACCATTTATTTGAGATTTAAATTCAAATCAAAATATATATATATACACACAAGATTTTATAATTTCAAATTGACTCATATATACCCAAATATACATATATATATATATTCACATATATACATATATATACAATATTCAAAAATTTAAATGATTTATATAGAATATATTTGAACTCGGGAAACTCACATCACTATTTATAATTAATTTTATAAATTTTTATTCAAAAATTCATTTAATTATCAATTTAAAATAAATTAAAATCTAGGGTCGTTACAGTATGTATGTATATTGACTTGATCTTTTAATTCACGTCAGTTGTTATTCTCTCTTATCAAATAACTGTACGCCTAGTCTAACACGCGACCCTTTAATTTTAAATCACGTCTCTTCTTCCCCCTTATCATTTCAAAACATGAATCGAAATCATGTCTTCCCATTCCTCCCTCTCTTCAATCTAAAATCACGACATCCCCTCAAATCAACAAAACGAAATCAAAATCAATTCAGGAAAAAAAATCAAAATCGAATCGTATAAAAAAAGGGTGGAGAGAAAGAGAAATCGTTCACATACGAATATGCGCTCATCGTTTAGGGGCGCGGCGACATTTTTTTTCTGGTCGACAGCGAGGCTTAGGAAATGTGAATTTACGGTTAAACTTCTTTGGCAATTTAGGTGACGAGAGTTGTAGGAGTTTTTTGCTTTGTGTTTCTCGCGTCATTAGGTAGCGAGGGCCGAGATTTGGAGAGGTGTGATGGGGTTTGGGGGTTGCGTCGGCGTACAGACGACGGTGAAAGAAAGGAAATCGCGATCTGTTAGCGATGTGCGGGCTCGATATGGTGGTGCCTTGGAAGTGTATCCCACATAGGAGATGAAATTAATGAAGTCATGGGAGAATTTTGGCAAGTATCGAGTGAGTTATCAGCTTTGGTAGGATCGACCATGGTGTGGTAAGCTTCTAGGGAGAGGCGGTAGTTTGGATTTTGGAAGAAGGATTATCTGTTATGCTGGATAATTAGTCATTAATGTGCAATTAAGAGATTTATTAATTTTATATAAAATTGTTAAATTATAAAGTTAATATCTCCTGCATACGAGGCCCAAAATCACGTTGGATTTGCAGGGGCAAATCTACGCAATGGAATAAATTTAAATTTGGAACGATCCTATATTATATATATAGTAGTATATATATTAGTATTTGGAGTGATATTCCTGCAAATTATAGCAGATGAGACCCTATGTAACTTGCATAATAGTAGATGACCCTATATATTGCGATATCCCCCTCTAAGTGGGATTGGTATTTTTATGTTGAACTAACATCTGTGGGTGTAGGGAAACAGGTTGGAGGGATCCAACTAGATTCCTCAAATATGTTGTTTACTTTTTGTATACAGTGATATATGAATTGTGTAGAATAATCTAGTATAGTTTGTTACAGTGATTGATATTATTGGATGCTATTGTAGCACTAGCATGAATTTCGGTAATTTAAATACTATAAATATATTTTTAAAATTTATCGAATTGAAGGGAATTTGATAATGAATATATATATATATATATATATATATATATATATTGGAATTAGATATATTTTAAAGAAATTGAATTAGAATATATATATACATACACACACACACACCCCTATATATATATATATTTGAGTTTGGTTATACTTAACTGTTGTGAATTAGTAAATGGAGATTTTATAAAATGAACTATATAAAAGAATTTTTAAATGATATTCTAGAAATATAAAAAGGAGTTAAAGTCAATATTAAAATAGTTTGGAAGTATAAAAGGAAATTATGAAGAATGAATGTATATAACGGAATTTTATAAATAAGATTTGTTCTATAAATATGTAAAACCAAGGGATTATAAATTGATAAAGGATGTTTATAAATAAAGGAATTCGAAATCTGATAATTGGAAATACAAATTCATAGGGTGAATTTATATTAGAATAAAGAAACAGGGTTGAAAAAAAATAGTAGATTCTATTTCTAAAATGGAAATGGTTAGGAAATCGACAATGAATCAATATGTTGTGAAATCGAGAGAAAGTTATAAATTAAATTGGTTATTGAGATTTAAAAAAATATTTTAAAATTTAATAAGTGAGTCTCTTCTAAAAGGAAAAATTAATTATTTCAAAACTGTGGAATTTTAAACTAGTTGAGATTGAAATACTTCGGTAAGTAGATTTCAAATGTTAAGTATTTATTAAATAAATTCTAACTTTTAAATTTAGCTTTGGAAATTCATTTTTCACCTAAAGTGAATTATAGATGTTATTAAAGAGTTTTAAATATTTTAAATAATAATTTAAACATATTTTAAATAAACAACTATTCTTTAAAGAAGATACTCGTTATGTGTATCATTTTGAAATGATTGCAAATTTATTTTTAAATTCTCTCGAGATGTCTAGACGGGTTTATTAAGAGATGAGATTTTTATACAAGAAGTCTTATAATTGGAATGTTAGAGACTTAAGAGAATTTCGATGTCTTGGTGCGATTACTATTGGGAAGATTTTGAATCCTTTAAAACGAGTTATAAATGGTTGGTTGGGATTATAAATAAGTATAATCGGTTTGGAAATCGTGGGAAGGATTTATTAAAATCCCAAAGACTTATGAGATAAGTATGAAATATTTTCATGTTAAATATTAAAAATGATTTTGGAAATTATACGTATAAATATTTTCATAAGTATTGAAAGGAAGGTTTTGGAAATATTTTTAGTGGGAAGTAATTTGGAATAGAAATATTTTCTAAGTGTTGTAAAAATAGAAGTTGAAAATAAATGGTAAAATATCCTGTTAGGGATACAAGTATTGAAATTATTTCAAATATAGAATATTGAAGAGATTGAATATATATATCTTGGAGAAGATGTTTGGAATAAATATTTTGGAGATATATAAAATTTAGCCTAGTGACCGCTTATGGACGTTTATCGATAGTTAAATAACTGACTATCAATATTGGCCAATTTTGTTAATCGTTTCGAAAAGACCGAGATCAGATTTAGTTATCCGAAAACCACTTCGATCCGGTTTGAACGTAACGAATGAATACCGTGAAGATGATGAAGGCGGTGATTCGGTATGTTCAGACCTAGGACAACTTGTATGGATGAATGCTATTAGAACATCATTATTGGAGATAAGCTTAGCCTCAAACTCATCATCCGGGAATGACTAAAACAGGGGAGATGCGGCAAGACTAAGTGGGTCGCAACCAATTAAGGTATGCTATCACTTTTCTAGATGTCCTTAGAACCTAATTTATTTTAGATATGGGTATACATGAAAGAAGAAGCGCTCGATAGTAAGGGTGGGAACATCGAGGGTGATAACATATTCGGTCTATCCAGGTCATGGGTAGGCGGGTCTTGTGTAGCAGGGGATCCCGCATGAGGTCCTCGGTATATTGTTCTAGAGGTGTACAGTGGTGGGCGGTACCCCACTGGCCTAGTCATTCATTGGAATCCATTCTCCAATATGAGCTTACGATTTTTTTTGTTGAGCCTAGTATGCTGGAATTTAATTAATGTAACAATTTCAACGTAACAATTTCAGCTATTTGAATAAGTACTTGTATTTAGACACTATCATAATATCACTGGATTTTCTATAAAGGGTTTTTGTTATCGTAAGGTAAAAACCGATCGTGTTTATGTGTGACGCGGTCTTACTAGATACCTTTGCTTTCAAAGGGTTTTGATAACTCTAATAATTTAAATTGAGTGTGTTTTATTCACGCTGGTTTTTTCCAGACTGACTCGGTGTAATTTTATTATAATACTCGGGTCAGACCGTGTATTACAGATTCAGGATAGAATGCAATGAAACTCAAGAGACGAGCTGGATGACATAATCTATCTCCGTACTTGGCTTATATTTCAGCTGTGTAAGGAGAAGTTATATAACTATCCATTTTGACGTATCGATTGTTGCACCCTATTGATTGTATCTATATAAACTGTTACAGATTCTTTTGTATAAAAATCTATTATTATATATTATATTTTGTTCCCTGCGATTGTGAGATTCTGTGTTGTTGTTTTCTATTTTCTTCTTCTACCTTTCTTCTTCTTACCCTAGTTATTCGCTCTTTCGTACACCTTGGATTGAGCGAGGAGAATTATTATCAACTCAAGGGGTATGGAACTTCAGGCCGTTACAATGTTATATATATATGTATATATGTATATATATATATATATATATATATATATATATATATATGTATATGTATATATATATATATATTTATGTTAGAGCTAGGATCAATAACCCCCTTTATTTAGCACCATCTTTATCCCACTAATGTCGGCAATAAATTTATATTTAAATATTTAGTCCATGTGACAGGATGGAAAAATATATATTTAAATAGAAATCTATGGCTAATATCAGAAGGCTACAAAGTGGTGCTAAATTAAGGGGGCTATTGATGCTAGCTCTTTATATCGTGTGTGTATGTATATATATATAACATTTAAACATTAATTTAATGTGTGTATGTATGCTTAAATAAAAAACTATTTTAATAATATATTACATTTTATTTTTGAAATACTTTTTATGTTTATATACGAATTTAAAATTTATTATATTATACTTAATATTGTTTTAAAATTTATGTAAACATTTAAAATAGATTTAATGTATTAATAAAATATCAATATAATATGCACATATAAATGCATGTATCATTTATAAATTTACTTGTTATTATAATATTTTACTATAAAATTACAACACACACAGATACACACACACATGCATACATAAACATGTATATTGACAATACTTATGTACATAAAGGGGCTAACATGTATGTTGTGGCACAAATTCGAGCATCTATATACAAACATGTTAAACCTTGAACACTTTGTTATGATGCATGTGCATGTACACATATATATCATAACATACAAAATTATACAAAATAAAATCTTATGTATAAAATAAATAAAAAATATTTAAAAGAAAATTTAGAAAAATTCTATATAAATTTAGACTACATAGGCTCAATAAACATTCGAAAAAGGTAAAATAATTTAAAATTTACCTAATTACCCACCGTGGGCTGGCCTAGTTCCAACAAATATTTCCCTCCACGTTTCTTCTCAACTTCCCATATCCTCCATGCCTCTTCCTCTCTCCTTTCAATCGTCTTTCCACCCTCTCCTCCCCATCGCTTTCTTCTATCATTTTCTTGTCTTCCACGCTCCTTTTTCATCACAGATCTAGCATGATGAGAAATCATAAAGGGAAAAAATGTAATGACCTGCCTTTTTACCATCGGAAGTTGACAGCAAATACTACCACTGTATTCAAATGTCGAATATCCAACTGACAAAATGGCAGATTGTTAGGGTAAATAAAAAGAAAAGAACAGAGAAAATCAGAATCTCACAGAGGAATCAACAATATATAATATCACAAGGACAGTAAAAACTATCACCCCAAAAATACAGAGTACATTAGAGTTAAAAACAAACCTTATCAGCTGGACAGTTATAAAATCCCGACCTTACAATTACTGCTATTGATACTATATGATACAATAGAAAATAAAATACTAGGATAAGTGAACCTCCAGCTCCTCTATAATATCTCCATAACACCCAAGCCAACATAGGAAAAATAATCAGTCAGACCTGAGCATTATAATGAAATAACACCCGAATCAGTCTGGAATACCAGCGTGAGAAAACTCAAATAATGGAGAACATATAGAAGTTCCGTGAGACCACACCGCTAATGAAATGGGTTATTACCTCATAAGAATAACATCTATATAAGAAAGAGTAGAGATAAACAACAGGAAACGAATCCAAATAAAAAAAAGCATAAATAGTATTAAAAACCAGACTTGAAAGAATTAAAATTATCCGAGAAAAATCCAAACTGGACATAATGGATAAAACAAGATAAAAATCCAAACTTGATCGAATGGAAAAAACCAATAATTAAACAGTACGAAGAGTGGTTGACTCGTCCCATTGCAATTAAAGAAAAACTGATTCAAAGGTTCGAATCAAATAAGGAAAATGAATTTATCCAACATAATTAGGAGGGTACTCCCCTCTTCAACGAAAAGTATACCTCTAGATAAAATATGCATGAAAGCACACGTGTCACTCTCGGGAACTTTCAAGTTGGACTTCGCTTCGCACGAGCATCCATATTTCACATCGATGCATGCATGCCGACATCTCTCTAGGTAAACATACCCCGATGGGTGTGACCCACATGGCTTGGCTCTCGCTCGCACTTTGGTTTTAGTTTTTTTGGTTTTGGATACCAATAGTCAAAACAAGCAATAAATCGTCTTAGAATAACGAAGCACAACAATGACTTGGAGGTGCACCCCACTTATCCGCGCTTTGGTTTTAGTCATTTTCGATAAAGGATAGCAAAGCTCTATAGAGCAATACATCGTCTTAGAATGACCAAAAACAAAGAAGATAATAGAATCGAAATCGATAGTCGAGAAATCAACTACTGGATATAACTACGAGATTTGTGTATGAGAATTAAATTGCATGCGCTTGCTTCAAATAAAAATGATTCAAATGTTTCAAAACATTTGATATTATTTGTGCTTGATTTTCACATTTCAATATTATTAAAAACACTTTAAAAATGTTCTTTAAATTGATCATTTATAAGACAAATCTATAATACTAAGTGTATTAAAACAATGGTCTAAACAAAGGTCATTAAAATATTGTTTATTATAAATCCAAAATAATTTACACTTTGCTTTATTTTTAAATGATTCTATTAAAAAACTTTTCATTTATAAATTTTAAACAATATTTATTATCCCAAAAGATAATAAAATAATACAAATATCTTTGAAAATTTTAAAATAATGTTAATTATTCAAAAGGATGATTTTTTATATTCTTTAATCCCTTTTACAACGACATTAATTTTCCTCGTAAGAAAATAAATCAAATTTTACAGTTTCTTTTAACAAACAAATCAATTATCTTTAATGAAATAGTTAATTATTTCTAAAACATTTTCGTTAAAACTGTAAATTAACTTTAAACCTCAAATCAGTTAATTTACTTTTAAATTCATTTATTAAATCAATTAACTAACTTAAAATATCCTTTATCAAATGATTTATTAAATCCAAATTATCATTAACTGAAATGAATAATTAATTTCACATATCATTAAATAAATTGATTAACAAAACTTAAACATTATTAATCAAAATAATAAATTAAATTAATATAATCTTAGTTAAATGATTTATCATATTTCAAATATCATTAAAAATGATTTAGTTAATTCAAACATCATTAATTAAGATGATTGGCTAAATTTCAAAATACTATAGTGAAAACAATTAATTAAATTTAAACAATTACTAATCAAAATTATTAGTTAAAGTTCAATATCATTAGTTAAAATGATCTATTTTAAATTCAAATCTTATTAATAAAAAGATAATAAATTTCGAACATCACTAATAAAAATGATTAATTAAATTCAAATATCATTATTTAAAATGATTATTATTTAAAATATCATTAGTCAATATGATTAATTAAACCCCATTATCATTAATTAAAATAATTAATTAAACTCAAATATTCATTGGTTAAAATGATTAATTAAGTATAAAACATCATTAGCACAAATGTTTAATTAAATCTAAAGATAAACCAATTTTAAACATCATTAATTAAATTGATTAATTAATTAAAAATCATTAGTTAAACTGATTAATTAATTTAAATTATCATTAATCATAATGATTAATGAATTTTATACATCTATTTTTTGAAAACATAAGCTCAAGTTCAAAACACACATGGGTTTGTGGGGTGATATGTAATAAGTAATGGTATAGCGAAAATCGCTATAACGACAGTTAGATAATTAAATAGAATATCATGGCTAATTTTAATTAAACATCAATATAAATAGCATAAGAAGGTAAATAAATAATTACCGGCGAGAAACCCCTCAAGGCCTCTCTGCAAATGTTTCGTGCAAAACAACGGTTATATATATATATATATATATATATATATATATATATATATATATGCATATATATATAATCATACGGGTTCATAGAAATCAAATTAATATATCATCCATTTTTCCAAACGCGAATTCAACCAAACAATCAATCAAATAATTTAACTGATATCCAAGCAGTCAATAATAGTTTATAGCATCATTGTAATGATATAATAAATTTGAATGTGAGTTAAACTCACACTGATAATAGTATTCGTCGAAGCATTCTAGTTTGGACTAAAACTGAACAGGCATTTGATTTTAGCCAAAAATTCCACTATTTCCTGTGTAATGACCCATAATTTTCGATAATTCAAAATAATTAATTAAACAAGGTTTTGTGATTTAATGTTGGAAGAAATAAAAATTTGTGATTTAATAGTAAGAATATAACTGAGATGAAATGTAATAGTGTTAAATTAAGGTAATTGATAACTACTTAAAATGTAATTCCAATTAATTGAAAGGACTAAAAAGTTATAATTAATTGTAAATGGTAAGTAAAGAGTAATTAATAATTTAAAAATGGTATTAATTAATGAAATAGTATGTAATTAATTGTAATTAAATAAGCGTAGTGTTTTGATAGAAGTTATGACATTTGTGTGTGATAACAAACTTACAAATGTTATTAAATTAAGAAAAGACAACGATTGTTATTTATTACCAATTTATTTCATATGTTGAATTAAGTTGGAAATCAACTGCAATTAAATGAAATTAAAAATCACGTTAATATGAGTTAAGACGAGAACTGCAAATTATGAATGTAATAAAATGTATGGAAATGTTAATTATATTCACAATGCAATAATTGATTTAATAGAAAAAGAGTGAAACGAAGATAAATTAATTTATTGGGATTTCAAATTATAATAAATTTGACAAGAATTCAATGCAATTGAAATATTACAACTAATATAGTAAAAGATGATAATTATATAATATTAGTGTAACAAGATATAAATAAATGTTAACTGTGTCTATAAAGTAATAATTGATTGAATAAAAAGATTGAAATCAAATTTAATCAATTTATTTGAATTAAATTTTAATTGATTGGATTTAATTAAAGTTGAAATTGAACACTGTAATTAGTGTAATATTTAACACTGGATTGATATGTAATTTTTTCACATTATTGAAAATGTTTAAGTGATCAAAAATGATAAAATTTGTTGGTTATTAATGGAATTAAAAAGTGACTTAATCAACTTAATATTAATTTATTTAATTAATGTGAAAATAGCTAGTTTGGCCACTATCTCGAATTTCGACCAAACTAGTTTCATCAGATCCGTTACGGTGAATTATTGTAAGGTTTCAAGTTTCATAGCAATCAGAACTATCGGTCGATCTTACAGATTTGAAACACGTAGAAATCAATTTAGTTAAATTCAATTGTAATCAAAAGCTGAGTTTATAGCTAACTTCTCATACGATGGAATTAGGACTTGAAACCGATTCCGTTGAGTTTAAAAATATCGAAAACATCTATTTTGATATATGGGACAATCCACTTTCGTTTTGGAAGCGAAATGGGTTTTTCGGGTCGTTATTTTCATCAATTCAAATCAATTTGGGTGTTATTCATTCTTATCGGGATTCGTTAATATGAATAGTCTTGTTCCCACACCCTAGGAGTCATTTTTTTTATTATGCACGTACATCAGTTTTTGTCTGTTCCTCCTTCTCAAATGGCAGAAACCTAAATTTCTAGATTCAATTGTAAATCAAAATCAAATCGAAAAATTAAAACTCCTCAAACTATATCATATTATATACCAATTCGAAGCTCTCGACGAGTATAATTCACTGGTGTAATTCGTTTTTGCAATCGAAGCACCGCTTCTCCAGAAATTTAGGATGAACCGTAGCCGTTTATATTAGGGTTTCGATTTTTCAATGGTGGATTTGCATCATGGCAACGATCAGGGGGTACGAGCTTGTTGTGGTTGTCGAGCTGAGCGCATCTATGGTCTTCCTTTGTTGCGTAGTTGGCCAGAGCTCGCTTGAGAACCAAATGAAGACGGCGGCGGCGGCCATCACCAGGCTGAGGAGATCGCGCTTTAGGCGTGGGTGCGGCCTTCGATGGGGAGGCCAAAGGTGGTGTCTGATCTGGGTACAGAAGGTCATGGCGGCGGTGAATTGTGATGCAAGGAGGCGGCTCTAGGGTTCAGGCATGATACTGCAGTTCAAACAAAGACGTTGCATTTGGGATGAGAGGTGTGACGTGGTAAGTTTATTTATTTTTATTTTTTTTCAATCGTATAACTCCAAAACTTAATAACTGTCGCATAGTGGTCGTATTCACGTGTAGTTTTCTCTACTGAGATCGTTTCAAAATTCCAGACATTATGGAATTGGTTTGGACGAACTCTGAGACTATTGAATTTTGGTCCTTATTTTGGATTTCAAATCAATTTGAAATCAAAGGTGAGTGTTTTAACCCACTCACAAATACTAGATTATCTTATGTTAGTTAAATTGAATTTATGATGCGTTTAGAAATTGATTGGGTGTTGTTTGCTTTATTTATATTATCATTCCAGTTAAATATGACTTTTATTGCATTTAATCGTCATTTTATTTAATATTGAATTTAATTGTCAAATTTAATATCTGTTAATGATAATCGGTAGATTGATATAATTTATTGGTTGATTGTATGATGATTGTGATGTATGTTTGATTATTGGTATTGGATGACTGGATGTTATATTTTATATTATTATAACACTACAAGTTCCCCATGGGTTGAAATGATATATACCCGAACGATCATATATATATAATAGGGGAAAATCATTATGAGTTGAAATGATAAACCCAAGGATTTTCATTGAAATAAATTCGGGATTGCGGGTTGAAATGATATATATCCGTAAATATTAAATATTTGCAGATTGAAATGATAAATATCCGTATCACTTGACAATATTGTAGAAAATTATATACGGACATCGGATTGTTAAATTAAATGATTTTGAATCTTTAAACTTTGAATCCAGTTAACGATAATTGAATTAGAATTTGACTGATATAAATAGAATTGTTTTAAGTAATTATTTAAAGGATTTAAATTGGAATTCTAAAGTTGAATTTGAAGTATAAACGAAATTATCGAAATTGAGTTATTGAAATGTTGGAACCGTAACTCTGAAAATCTATTAGAATTGAAATAGTTAAATCTGATGTTAATTTCAAATTCATTATCTCAATATAAATAGTAAATGTTTTTTTTCAAATTCTAATTTTTAGATTTTCAACTATTAAAATAAGTTAATCTATTTTAAACCAACTTATTCAGTTTAAACTATTTAGTTTCTTTTAATCTAATTTAACCTATTTTAAACTAATTAACCTATTTAATCTATCTTAATCTATTCTAATTTATTTGAAACTATTTTAATATTTAATCTATTTTAAATCGTTTAAACTTTATTAAACTATAATAATTTTAAACTATTTAATCTCATTTAATTCTATTAAATCTTTTTTAAATTCATTTAATCTATTTTAAATCAAATTAATCCATAATAAACCTATTTAATCTATTTTAAACCATTTATACTACTTTAAAACCTATTTAAAGTACTTTAATCTATTTTACATTTATGTAATCTATTTTAAACCTATTTAACCTAATTTATATATATTTTAAACTATGTTAAACTAATTAAACTATTTGTAATTATCTAAATTATTTTCTAAATTTCAGATGGTGTAGAGTGGAAATGTTTATAATTAAAGCCTTAATGTTAAAGAGAATAAGGTTTAAAATGGTATAACACAAGTTAGGATTTGAAATGATATTTGCTGGTGAAACGGCGTATTTAAGTAAATATGATTTTGAAAGTAATTTTGATTTGAAAAGTGATATGGTTTGAATTGAATATGATATTTTGATGTCAATATGAAATGATCCAGTGTGTAATAAGCGGTTGGTGGTTAAAGAGACCGGGATTGGATATTATCATACTCTCTGCCAATACCGAAAACCACTTTAATAACTGTGCACATGGTGAAGACTCCAGAAATGAAGTATTTACGTGACCCTGACTTCCGTGAGTTAGCTTAGATGTGGCTAAAACAGGAGCCATGCCGGGCCAAGTGAGGTCATTCCTCCTATCGGAAATGCTTCTTCAATACCATATTATGACTTTATGATGATTTGGTGGCCACCCGTTGATTTTGATTATGGGAGCGTGTTCTGAGGTGGGCAGTAGTAGCTGATACGCGTTACCACCAGTCCAAATTCGAAAACGGTATATCTATCCTGGCATTGCCTCATGTGCCATGTTCACATGCCCTATAGTGCCTTCTACGAGTTTGGTTTGTACCATACCTACGGTGCCATGTTGATTTTAACTTACATAAGATATTTTAGTTCTGACTCGAGTATTTTGTCTTTTCAATTCGCTCGGGTCAGTCTGAGCCTTTCAGTGTATCAAAGATTGCTTTCTGGAGGACGAAGATGAAGATTTATACTATTACTATTTATTATATTCATACCACCGCATCATGTTATTCCGCTGCATTTGTTATTTATTTATGTTGAATGTAACTCTGATTCTATAATGTAAATGTGTAATCAAAATTTCTTTGTAAAATAGCTTCATGAACTGTTTATTTGATTATTATATTTTGTCATTCCGCTGTGAGACTCTATGCTGTTTTATTTCCTTCTCTTCTTTTTCTTATTTACCCCATAACAATCTGCCATTTGAATGGTTTGAGTCTGACGTGTGTGTCTTATTGTTGATTTAAACCATCCAAAAAGGCTGGTCATTACATCCAAATTCCTCTGAACCAACTCCATTTTGTAGTCATCGCCGCTACGAGTCCAACACAAAAGACAATGTTTGAATTTGACCTCGTATGAGTGAGATACACATTTCATAAGTTTTCGGATTTAAATAATGAAATTAAATCACTGATTATTAAATTTAAATAATCAATTCCCACTTAACTTTAATCCATCTTTTCCCTCCTTTCCTAATTACATTCATGTACAGGATAACACAACCTACCATGGTCGTGCACTCAAATGCAATGATATGGAGCTCCGGACCTCCGTTTGATGAAACGTTTCCGCCATTGGTTCTCTCTCCTCAAATCACACTTGCCCATCAAGATGATGCCATTTCCACACCTTCCCCTCAAAATCCATCCTCACACAGCCTCCCAAACGACGCATTCATCCTCCCTTGATCACACATGCCAAAAAACGACCCTGAAATGCTAATTTCTATGCTAAATCCAAATACAACCTTCAATCCATCAATTGATGACCAATCCTTCCCAAATCACTAACCCTAGTTTATAACTGTGCACGTCGGACCCTCCTCTACTTGGCCGCACTAAAAAACAATACCATGGAATTAAAGCTCTGGCTGATACGAATCCAAGAATCAAGAATCATGATTTTTAATGGGGCATACATTTTTATTTTGAAATTGAAAAATTAGATTTACAAAGAGGAAGCTCATTTTTAGTTTATAGAGAATTAATTTATAAGGAAGGAGGGTATGGCTATGACGTAAGAAGGTATGGAGGTTGGGTATGGCCAAAACATAGGAATATGGCTGAAGTAAGCGATTAAAATATAGGGTATATTTTATTTTATATCAAAATATCTAGCCTTACATACTCCGAAAATCTCAAACTCTAATCGAGGCATGCCGACTGACGTTCCATACTAAATACCCCTATTTTGAACTTGATGGAACTAGTTTTGGACCTAATTCCAATGCATACAGAAATTAGCTTTTTAAATCAAGTTATATTTAAAATTAATCACTAAGCATTTCGAGCTCGCATGACCACACAATATGTCTGATCATTGCGAAACTCGACGATGTATAATAATTTATTATTTTGGATCTAATGGCATTGGTTTCATCAAAATCCGACACAGTGCCCGGGGATGCTATTTTCACAGATTTAAATATCTTTTTATATTGTCAATCCAATTATAGATATTTATCTGATCTGCTTATATTTGTTGATAAATTTACAAATTGAATTCATCGATATTATTTATTATACCTTTCTGTGCCATATGTGGCAAGGTATATGTTTTCAACTGTACCATTCAGTGACATGTCCTCATCAGGCCTTTTATTCCTCAAACACTTCTTGGCATCATTCCGCCTTCCCCCAATGCCCCTCGATTCCTTTTCTTTTATTACTGGAATTCCCAACATTCTCAACTACAATACCGCCTCTATCACCTATTGTTTGATGGCTACAATACGCCAAATAACTTACTTCAACCGTCTACCAACAGTCTTTCCAGCAACCATGCTTGCTTCTTCCTAATGCAAGAACCAGTTTGCTTTTTAGTGGAAATCCTCCATAGTCAACGATTGCGTGACGACCCGAAAATTTTGAACATTTGAAGTTGAAATATTTAATTGATTTTAAATATTTGGGAGTAAATTTAACTTGAATTTCAAATATCACTATTTATTTGGATAATTTATTATTGGATTTAAAAACTAGAAATTAGGTAAATTGTTAAATCTAAAATTTTATGCTGGTTAAAGATATTTTAAAGGCTTATAAAATTCATATTGATAGTATTGAAGACAATAGATATGTTAAAAATTGGAATTTGAAGTGTTTGTCTAGTTTTGAATCTATATCATTTAAATCGATATTTAAAAATAGCTTTCCGAGGCACAGTCTCGGATTTCGACGAAACCAGTTCCGTTGAATCCGTAATAATGTGTCATTATCGATTTTCATAGTGTTTGGAGTGATCATTTGGCCGTAAGATGAGCAAACACGCTGAAAATTATATCGAAATTTAATTTAATAGCTGGGTCCAAAAAGCTATCTTCTCCATATGATCAAATTTGGACTCGAAACCTTTTCCATTGCGTTCGTAATAGGGGTTTGACATTACAAACGCCTAGCGGCATGCCTCGATAGGAGATTGAGTTTTTTTAGTTGCGTAATTTGATACGATTTAAATTTGAATTTGAATTCAAAATAAAGATAATTTAATTTCATTACTGTAGCAACGAACACGTAAAAGGAAAATTCAGACATGTGTTTCTTTTATTCTGTTAATTTTCACACGCGTCTTCGTTAATTTTAAATCTCGTTCATAAGAGCATAAGAAACCAAATGGCCAAGCGAAATTCCTTTCCAAATTCAATCGAAATCGAGCAAGCCTAGATCATAGAAGAAAAAATTCCGAACTCTTCAATTCAAAACAATAATGGCGGTCTCATTCCTTTTCTCGCTCGTTCCTTTTTCAATAATTTGGGTTTTGAGGTAATCAATGTCGTCGCCTGATTGTAAGTCGATTACAATTGCTATCTCTCTAACTCGCTTCGGAAATCGACCGCTTCTTCAATTTCGAGCGCGACTTCTTCGATTTGATCGAGTTCAATGCTAATCGGCTCGAAGTAGGTCTGTGACCAGAGCTGGAATGAGCACGCGATAGTTGGGAAGGGCCGCGATGAGTTTGTGGTGGAAATTCCAGTGGCATGCGCGCGATGGTCGAAGAGTTTCAAGGTGTTGGATCTGGATGTGGGCACAACTTTACGGTGACAGAGGTGGTCGCGTTGTGTTCGAGAGTATATGAGATTCGAATCTTATTTTATAATTAAGATTTAAATTTAATTTATATGTATATAGGGTTTAAATAGATAATATATATTTGTGTATACCCAAAGAAAAGGAAAAAATATATATTTACAGAAAACAGAAAGAAAATTTGTACAGTAAGGTTTTGGTAAGAAAGAAAATCCTGTTTTGATTTATATTTAGGTTAAACGGAATATGAACAGTAAATATATGTATATATATAGAATTTTGGAAAATATAGGAGTAATATGAAGTTTTAAAAACAGTAAAAATATATATATACATAGGAAAGATATACGAAAATAGAAATTTAAATGGTAATGTAGGTCATTTCATAAATATATTTGCGAAGATATTTTGAAAAATAATAATTTAGGGAAATTATTTAAATTTGGTGATTGTGTGAATATTGATTGATAGTTAAATAACCGACTATCAATATTGGCCTTTAAATGGCATTTGAATTTCGATGCGACCGGGGGTTGGATTCCAAAAGGTTATCAGAAAACCACATCGAATCTTTGTGATGGAACATTTTTTTTAAAAGATCAAAGTGGAAATTTGTTGTGATTTACTTGAAATTTGAATGTAACGACTTATTTTTAAAATAAGCGCTCATTATTCGGATTAGCCGGTAGAGGACTTTGTGTCATAAAACCCATTCTGAATAATGATACGACGAAATGGGATTGCATTTTGAAGATGGTGTTAAAGACCGGGTATTTTCGAAAATGAAAGGATTACCTGTCGAATGTCTCTGCACCGAGTTGCTCTGGTATAGAGATTTTATCACCCTTTGTGATAGGGAGTCCAAACGTGATTAATGATTATCCGGATTTGCAAGGGATTCTTTCCTTTATTAGAGGAAGTGCCTTCGGTTCCGTTCAAACCTGGAACAGATTTGTGTGGATGTATGTCTGACATTACACTTTGAGATGTAAATCTGGTTTCTATCAAATACATTTCTATTGGTGGCGGAGAATTTATTCTCTTAGCTTAACACCATTCTCTGAGACGTACGAGCTTAGAGGTTATGTAGTTGATGGTTACTAGTGATATGTTTCCAATTTGGTAATGTGACATGCTAAGTGTTGCTGATCATTTTTTGATCAAAGCATGGCATTGTGAAAAGTGTAGCTCTGTGGACGAGACTTCGTCGGACCTCACAATCTGGAAATGGTCGAAACAGGAAGGATGCAGCAAGGTTATGGTGGTCGCACTCCTCAGGGTATGTACATCTCCTTCTGGATAAAAAGTGGTATCTGGTATGAAGTCCAGATATTTAATTTGTGTGGATTTAAAAGTGGTTTTCTAGTATGGATCCCAGATTATTTATTAGTGATTGTTGGTTGAGAGGCGCCTCGAATAAAGGTCGGTCTAGACCGAGGGGTGGCATACTCGTGACAGTTAGTTATCTAGTTACAGAGGTAACCCGGCCTTGTGTTGGTAGAGAGCTGGTTAAGTTCTCAGGGTGTCCCTCTAGAGACGTACCCATTCGGTAAGGAAGTTCCTTAGCCTGACAATTTTTTGGAAATCCAATCATTCAATACGCACCTTGTTCGGTTTTAGTTGTAGAACCTGCCATCTAATATGGTAGCTATAGTAGGCATACTATAATGGTACGTATACTGGCTAAGATTAATATTATACTTTAAAAATGTTTTCCACACTATGCTAATAATAATATCAAAGAGATTTTTCATATCAAGCATGTTTGACTATTATAAGGAGAAATCTCTTCCAATTGTGCATTTACATTGTGTCTGTGCGGGGAGGCCTTATGGTAGTTCCATTTTCCAAAAGCACAGCGGATTTTTTTATTTCCTTTTGTGCAAATAACTGTTTTAAGATCTCACACCAGTCCAATGATTGACGTGGAGTTTATTGTTCCCTTTCTAAACTCTGGGTGCCCATAATTTTCCACACGGGAAGCCTAGAGTCAAGTTATCAGTTGTTCTGGAGAGAAGTCAGAAAAACATGCTGTGGAGATTAGGAGTTCAAGCTGGATGGCGAGACGTATCACTCATATTATGTAGTATCCACTGCGTATGGGTTGATGTAAGTTCATTTTATTGTGAGAAAGTTATAATGATTGCCAGTGTTGTGTTGTGTTGTATATACTCTGATGATGTATTTGAAAAAAATGATATAGTTCTTTTGTTGAAGATTATTCATTTATCTATTATATGTTGTTCTGCTGCTAATGTGAGATTTTGTTATTGTTTCTATTTCTTCTTCTATCTTCTTCTTCTTTAACCCTAACGGTTCGGTTTTACGGCATTCGATTATTTGGCATTTGATACAGTGGACGTATTGATGTCGATTTTCGAAAGTTGAAAAATCGGATCGTTACAATTTGGTATCAGAGCCAATGGTTAAGCGACAGCCTTGGCTCCGGTGGAGATTACTCATAAGAGATAGAGTCAGTAATACTCTAGAATGAGTTTGAGTGTATTAATGGATATGAGCGCGTATTTGTTAGTGAATACAAAATTGTTTTATATTGTGTTGACTTATCGATTGAGTGTTTATAGATTCTGGTCGGCGCAGTTTGGCCAACTGTATTGATAGGGGTTTCTAAACTCTTAAACAAGATAAACCGACATAGTATCGTTTAAAAATAGGGTAAATGAAATAATTTTACCCAAATTATTTTTTTATATAAAAGAAATAATTTTCCATAAATTATTATAGCAGTATATGGTTGCTTGGTTGTTAGGAAGTAATAATATTAAATTATTATCATTGTTATTGAATAAGAAATTGAAACCATATCTAAAAGCTGAGAAATGAATTCATATACAAATGAGATTTGTAAATGTAATTTATAATTGAAATAGAATTCTAGAGGAATATTTGAAAATAAATAGAAAGGATTTGAAATTTTGAGATTTGGGAAATCTAAATCCCTTTTGAGTTTGAAAATGGTTTTCAAAGATTTTGGAAAAATAATGGTGAAATTATTTGGGAAATATTTTTGAATTGGATTTGAAATCTGGTGGAATATGAATTTAAAAATATTTGAAAATGTTTTAAAAAAAAGGGTAAAAGCACTAAACTGTTTTCGATCGCTGGAAAATAACTTCGGTGATGACTTTAGCATCATTGATGTTCATTTTTGAGTTTCCAGAGGAGGAATTGCTGCCAGATTGTTTTAAATGGAAGTTTTTTGCAAAACTGGGTTAGTTTTGGAAATTTAAAAGATAATTTGAATTGATTTCAAAAATGATTTTGAAATGTTGAAAATACTCTGGAATCCTATTTAAAATACTTATGGAATCATAAGAGGTTTGATAATTTATTAAATTTGGAAATTTGCTTGAAATGTAAATAAGTTGGAAAACTTATCAAGGCTAAATTTTTTAATTTAATTGGAAGATCATTGAATTATGTTAAAAAAAGAAAATGAAATACAAGCTGAATATTGGAAATTGAATTTTATTTGTGATAAACAAAGTGAAATAGAAAAATTGTGAAGTTGGAAAAAATGAAGCAAAGTATTGAAATAAAATTAGTAAGTGAAACTAATTTAAGAATTAACAAATTAAATATGGTTTGAAATGAATTGAATTGCATTCAATATTTATAAATGAAAGGTAGATTGAATTCATATGGAATTGGAAATCCAGTTTAAATATAAATAGATATAAAACCAAATGGTAAATGAAAATAAATATAAATAGTATGTAGAATATTTATATTGTAATTAAGAAATAATGGTGAAATTCTTAAGTAAAAATTTGGAATTGTGGAAATATTCTAAATTAATGATTGAATGAAGATTTAACTAGAAGTTGTGAAATGGATAATTATGAATAAGTGGATAAAAATCAATGTGAATAAAAGAAAAGAAAATTGATATAGCTAATAATCAATTAGAAATAAATATGTTGGATGTACGTATATTACTTTATTTGCATAGCGATTTGATTTAGAATTCGAGCGCAGAATTTCTAGATAGTTATATCAATCTAAGTTGGAATTTTTCACTCGATTTTCGACGGCGAACCTGGATATGGATTTTTGGTTGATTCTTAGAATTCTCTATCATAGTTTATGGCTATATAAGGAGAATGATGTTTTCTGATCAAGAAACCAGATCTGAGTCAGCATTAGGAAGTCGGGTGGACGATACTAGTTCGAAAGTTAAATTGTCTGATCGAGTGGACGATCGGATTCGGTTTTGCGTATGGATGATATAAGTACATCGTACGGGCTTGTGTGAAATAACGAGTAAATTTTTTGAAAAGAAATGTGCAAAATAATTTTGAATGATGTAATTGGGAATTATTGTTAAGTAAGATATACAGGCGTTATAAAGGAAAAGGGAATTGGATTTTTTATATCAGAAGATAAATTTAAATTGCTTGACAAAAAGGTATGTATTCAAATTTCTATATGAAATTTGATGATTTTCTTATCTAGCCACTTGGCCTTTTGTTTTCTTTTGAAATTTAGGGCCCGTGGTGGCATTTTGAAATCGTACCAAGCTAACCGCGCAAAGGAGAAGCTGGCGAAATTTTTCGAATATTTAGGGAGTTAGAAATATTTTGAGAAAATTTTCAAAATTTAAAATTTAAATTTTAATTGTTGAGAAAACAATATTGTTTGAAAATTTTGGTTGAGGTTGGAAAGTTAGTTGAAGTAATAATGGGTCTTTAATAAAAAGATTTGTTTTGGCAAGCTGATAAAACTGTTTGGTTTTGGGAAAATTATAAACGGGTTAAGGATCATTCTTCTTAACTAGTAATTTCGAGACGAAATTCTTTTAAGGGGGAAAGAATTGTGATGATCCAAAAAATTTGAACATTTGAAGTTGAAATATTTAATTGATTTTAAATATTTGAAAGTTAATTTAACTTGAATTTCGAATATCACTATTTATTTGGATAATTTATTATTGGATTTAACAACTGGAAATTGGGTAAATTGTTAAATCTGAAATTTTATGCTGGTTAAAAATATTTTAAAGGCTTAGAAAATTCATATTGATAATATTGAAGATAATAGAAGTGTTAAAAACTGGAATTTGAAGTGTTTGTCCAGTTTTGAATTTATATCGTTTAAATCGATATTTAAAAATAGTCTTCCAAGGCACAATCTCGGATTTCGACAAAACTAATTCAATTGGATTTTTAATAGTGTTTTATTATCGGATTTCAGTTTTCATAGTGTTTGAAGTGATCATTTGACTGTACGATGAGCAAACGAGCTGAAATTATATCGAAATTTAATTTAATAACTGGGTCCAAAAAGCTATTTTCTCCATACGATCAAATTTGGATTCGAAACCTTTTCCATTGCATTCGGAATAGGGTTTTAACATAATAAATGCCTAGCGACATGCCTCGATAGGAGATTGAGATTTTTAGTTGCGTAATTTGATACGATTTAGATTTGAATTTAAAATAAAGACAATATAATTTCATTACTGTAGCAACGAACACGTAAAAGGAAAATTCAGACATGTGTTTCATTTATTCTGTTAAATTTTCACACGCATGATCTCTAATTTTAAATCTCGTTCAAAAGAGCATAAGAGACCAAATGGCCGAGTGAAATCAAAATTTCCCCTTTTCCAAAATTTAATCGAAATCGAGCTAGCCAATTCACAGAAGAAGAAAATTCCAACTCTTCAATTCAAAACAATAATGACAGCCTCGTTCCTTTTCTCGCTCGTTCCTTTTTCAATAATTTGGGTTTTGAGATAATCAATGTCGCCGTCTGATTGTAAGTCGATTACAATTGCTATCTCTCTGACTTGCTTCGGCAATCAACCGCTTCTTTAATTTCTAGCGTGACTCCTTCGATTTGATCGAGTTCAATGCCAGTCGGCTCGAAGTAGGTCTGTGACCAGAGCCGGATTGAGTGCACGATAGTTGGGGAGGTTCGTAATGAGTTTGTGGTGGAAATTCAAGTGGCGTGCGCGCGATGGTCGAAGAGTTTCCGGGTGTTGGATCTAGATGTGGGCGCAGCTTCACGGTGACAGAGGTGGTCGCGTTGTGTTCGAGAGTATATGAGGTTCGAATCTTATCTTTCTAATTAATTTTTAAATTTAATTTATTTGTAAATAGGGTTTAAACAGATAATATATATATATATATATATATATATATATATATATTTGTGTATACCCAGAGAAAAGGAAAAAAATATTTACAGAAAACAGAAAGAAAATTTGTACAGTAAGGTTTTGGTAAGAAAGAAAATCCTATTTTGATTTATATTTAGGTTAAAAGGAATATGAACAGTAAATATATGTATATATCGGATTTTGGAAAATATAAGAGTTATATGAAGTTTTAAAAATAGTAAAAAAAATATGTAGGAAAGATATACGAAAATAGAAATTTAAATGGTAATGTAGCTCATTTCATAAATATATGTGTTTTCAAAATAAAAATAAATAAACTAAATAAATAAATGGTAGTTAATTGTTCGACCAATTCAAATGTTAATAAATCGTAAATTGTTTATACTAGGTTAAAATCTGTAAAGAAGCGGGTCGGTTCGAAAATGTATTGCATGCATAAGCAACGGTGAGATCTTCTCACTCAATCGAATTACTTTGTTTAATTTAAATAGTTAAATTTAAATTGATGGTTGTGCTTTGATAAATTTGATGATTTATTTGTTGGGTGTTAATATATATATATATATATATATATATATATATAGTTGGAGTGATTGATTTCCCACATTATATAGTGGTCGAGACCCTATGCGTCGCATAATAGCGGATGATGCAATATAATCCTATATACCGCGATATTCCACCTCGAAGTGGAATTGGTACTTAATTGTTGTGCTAATATCTATAGATGTAGGGAAACAGGTTGGAGGGATCCAACTGGATTCCTCAAATATTTGAATTTGTTTCATATGTTGTGTGTTGATTTATTGATAATCTGTGATAGATTATGTTGGTGATTGAAATCATTAAAGGCTATGGTTCAACCGAATATATTCCAGTATTTTAAAATACAGGATATATAAATTGGATTTTGAAAATTAAAATAGAAAATTTTAAGTAAATTAATTTTAAAGAATTGGGTAAATTTAAGGAAGGAATTTAAAAGGGTAAAGATTAATTTTTAAAATCCTATCGAATAAATTTCAAAATATGGAGAAAGATTTTAATAAATGGATTTTGAGTAGTACTGTTTAAAAGTTGAAGAATTCATTCAAAATTCGAATTTTAAATAGTTTGAAAGAAAAAAAGGAATTTATTTTAAAAAGATAATAAATATTTGGGAATCAATTTGGAATTTGATTTGGTGTTTGAAAGTGAATATTTGAAAATCAATTTGAAAATCGTATATCAGTAAATTTAAATTCAAAATGGGAATTTATAAAGGGAAGGGAACTTTGTTTTAAAAATAAATATTGGATTATTTTTAAAAATGTGGATTATTTTTTACGAATTTGGAATGTATATTTTAAATAAATCGAGAAGGATTTATTAATTGATTTAAATGGATCATTTTGAAATGAAAAGTATATTTTCCCTGGAAAGCTGAATATGTTTTTAGAGTGGCTTTTAAATTATAAATTAAAAGTTTTAAAGTTGGTTTTCCAACGAATATTGTTGGAGAAATTGTTTTCGTAAATTGTTTTTTAAATCTTTTAAGAAATATTTACTAAGTTAATTATATAAGAGATTATTTTAAGGATTTAATTGGTATTTGATTTATAAAATGGTTATTTAAATAATTATACTCTATCAGATAATTTTATTTTTGAAATTAGTTGGACTTGAGTTTAAATGAGATAATGGTATAAAAATTTATAACTGATATTTTAAAATAAATGTTTTAAAATAGTTTTATTTTAAATGTTGCCAAGTATATATTTTTGGATAAGTGATTTAAATTATTTTGAAGTATTTGGACTTGGAAAATTTTCAAGTGGAAATATATTATATTTGGAAATTTATTCCGCGTAAGGAAAGTGATTTGAATTTTTTTTTCAAAAGGTTGAAGTGTGAAATTGTATCGTGCGAAGATATTTTGAAAATAAATAATTTAGAAAATTATTTAAATTTGGTGATTGTGTGAATATTGATTGACAGTTAAATAACTGACTATCAATCTTGGCCTTTAAATGGCATTTGAATTTCGATGCGACCGGCGATCAGATTCCAAATAGTTATCCGAAAACCACATCGAATCTTTGTGATGGATCTTTTGTTTAAAAGATTAAAGTGGAAATTTGTTGCGATTTACTTGAAATCTGAATGTAACCACTTATTTTTAAAGTAAGCGCTCATTATTTGGATTAGCCGGGAAAGAACTTTGTGTCAAAAAACCGATTTCGAATAATGATACGACGAAATGGGATTGCATTTCGAAGATGGCGTTGAAGACCGGGTATTTTTGAAAACGAAACGATTACATGTCGAATGTCTCTGCACCGAGTTTCTCTGGTATAGAGATTTTATCACCCATTGTGATAGGGAGTCCGGACGTGATTAGCGAATATTCGAATTTGCAAGGGCTTCTTTCCTTAATTGGAGGAAGTGCCATCGGTTCAGTTCAAACCCGAAACGGACTTGTATGGATGTATGTATGACATTACACTTTGAGATGTAAAGAAAGTTTCTATCAAATACATTTCTGTTGGTGGTGGAAAATTTATTCTCTTAGCTTAACAACCTTCTCTAAGACGTACGAGCTCAAAGGTTATGTAATTGGTGGTTACTAGTGATATATTCCCAATTGTGCTAATGTGGCATGCTAAGTGTTGCTGATCATTTATTGACCGAAGCATGGCTTTGTGAAAAGCGTAGCTTTGTGGACGAGACTTCATCGGACCTCACAACCCGCAAATAGTCGAAACAGGAAGGATGCAACAAGGTTATGGGGGTCGCGCCCCTCAGGGTATGTACATCTCCTTCTAGATAAAAAGTGGTATCTGGTATGGAGTCCAGATATTTAACTTATGTGGATTTAAAAGTGGTTTTCTGGTATGGAGCATAGATTATTTACTTTGTGGTTATTGGTTGAGAGGCGCCTTGAATAAAGGTCGTTCTAGACCGGAGGGTGGCATACTCGTGACAGTTAGTTACCTAGTTACAGAGGTAACCCAGCCTTGTGTTGGCAGAGAGCTAGTTAAGTTCTCGAGGCGTCCCTCCAGAGGCTTACCCACTCGGTGAGGAAGTTTCTTAGCCTGACCATTCATTGGAAATTCAATCATTCAATACGCGTCTTGTATGGTTTTAATTATAGAACCTGCCATCCAATATGGTAGCTATAGTAGGCATACTATAATGGTACGTATGCTGAGTAAGATTAATATTATACCTTCGAAATGTTTTCCACACTATGCACTAATAATAATATCAAAGAGATTTTTCGTATCAAGCATGTTTGACTATCATAAGGAGAAATTTTCTCCAATTGTGCGCTTGCATTGTGTGTGTGCGAGGAGGCCTTATGGTAGTTTCATTTTCCAAAAGCATAGCGTATTTCTTTTTATTTCCTTTTGTGCAAATAACTGTTTTAAGATCTCACACCAGTTTCATGACTGACCTGGAGTTTATTGTTCCCTTCCTAAACTCTAGGTGCCTATAATTTTCCACACGGGCAACCTAGAGTCTGGTTATCAGTTGTTCTGGAGCGAAGTCAGAAAAATATGCTGTGGAGATTAGGAGTTCAAGCTGGATGGCAAGACGTATCACTTATATTATGTAGTATCCGCTGCGTATGGGTTGGTGTAAGTTCAGTTTCATATGAGCAAGTTATAATGATTTCCTGTGTTGTGTTGTATATACTCTGATGATGTATGTAAAAAAAACAGATATAGTTCTTTTGTTAAAGATTATTCATTTATCTATTATATGTTGTTCCCTTGCGAACGTGAGATTCTGTTCTTATTTCTGTTTCTTCTTCTATCTTCTTCTTCTTTAACCCTAACGGTTTGGCTCTTCGACATTCAATTGTTTGGCATTTGATATACTGGACGTATTGATGTCGATTTTCGAAAGTCGAAAAATCGGGTCATTACAGATTGCTTCATCCTCAGCCACTTTCCAAAATGCGTGTCCGGATGTATATCCCAGACCAAAGTCATCAACACCATGTCTTTATCTGGATTCTTTACCTCAATAACTACAACATTAAACCTATTTAGGAACCCCTTCAGCAAATCTTCAGGTCCTTGAGAAAGTCCCGACAAGGATATCACATCCTTAAGCCGAGTAGCATGTAGCCTGAACTTCTCCACAAATTTCTTTCCTAACTAATCGAAAGTCAAGATGGATTTTGGCATGACCCGAGTAAATCACATCTTAAAAGATAGGGAAATACCTACATCAAACTGCATTCGTTGCTCTGACACCATCCATTTGTCACTCATTCTTGAATAAACGTTGTTTGGGGCTATTCGACTTGTTATATGATGGCATTAAAGGCACTAAAAACTTCCTGTGATAATCCTACCTCGTTATGTTTTCCATGAATGGAGTTCTACTAGGAGCATAACCCCAATCTTTATTCTTTCTTCATTTATTTTCTTCTAGCGTCAGCTTAATCATATCTGCAATATGCTCTTCACTAGCTCGATAATCCGAAGGATGACAACTAAGAGTTATGTCAAGTGATTGACTCTGTAAACGGTCTCTGTTTTCTCGTTGACATCTAGGTTTTCTAGTCTCTAGGTGAACAAATCCTTTGTTATCCTTTATCGTCTACTTGGCTCCATAGTGACTATTTGAACAACAACATCTCAAGCTTCAGTATCTTATCCATCCTCATTGCCAGCATTCCGCAAGTTGTTCTTGGAATCAGACAAGTTGACAGCTCCGGCCGTTGCCTCTCTAAGGTCCTTAAATTCAGGTTTAACCAACCTGATTCTGGTGGGCACCAATCTGAATTCCCTTAGCAAGAGCCTTTCCACTTCCTCCAGCGTTCCTTCCTACTACTCTGGTAGTGTGTATCTTCTATTTTTGCTTTCCATCCCTTATGTTCTGACCAAAAGCATATGAGTTCCCCTCTTCAGATCCAATAGGTGATGCTTCTCTCCTGCTCCTTCTGGTATTTTGAGATTACTGAGTCGGCAGGACTATGCTAGCATTCATCTTGTTAAAGAGAGCCTTTGGCTATCTGTCATCTTTTGATTCACTTCCTCCGTCATCTTGTCAAATTCCATTATTGTAACCATCTCATGAGGGGCAGATGGTCCTGGAAGTGCTGCTACCGATTGGTTGGTCACCTCATCATGATGGAAAGCTCCTTTATCTCACCAACAGCTGCTTTAAATCTTCTCGACCTCCTTGTAGGTGCCATTACTTCCAAACCTCTAGGAAAAAATCTTATGGATCTAACTCTTAGATGTTCTAATCCACAATAGATAGCAAGATCTACACTTACTCTTTCCTCGATGAAAGCACAAAAAATGTTGAACCACAAAGTGGCACAATACCCTAAATATGAATAAAATTAGGGAGATTAGGTATAAACGGTCAAACAAAGCAAGAAACGCGTGAATCTTTATTATGGTTTGGAAAATCTAAGGCCTATATCCACTTTAATATTATTATAGAGATTTTTTGTTAGAAGCACAAGGAATTTACGGTTCTAACACGCAGAACAAAAAAAGGCAACTTCCTTTTTAACAAGATCGAGTAGAGAGAGTTTGAAGAAGACGAAGTGCCAAAAGTCCTTTCTAAGTTGCCATTTGTTTCCTATTTATAGAGAAATCGCCCAATGAAGTAGTCGAATCACGAAATAGCAGGTTATACTTCAGTTCGAAGAAAGCAAGAGGAGATGAAGTCTCCAGAGCAATAAAATCATATCACTACCAATCAGAAGTGATCGATGCCGACCCGATTTGATGATTGCAAATTGTATCGTCTTCTTCTACTTGGTTCTAGCATCTATCCATTAAGCTCTAAGCACTTTTGTATGAGAAATTTGGTTGTAGCCGAGAGGTCCTAAAAGGTCTAGTACTTATCCTTTTCTTCAAAGCTCTTCCGAGTTGTTTAGCTACTTTTTCAGAGGCCCCGGAACGATCACTCTAGCTACTTTTGGACCATATCTCCGGAAATCCCATATAGTTCCCAAAATTAGATCGGTACTGACCGAAAAGTGGTTGGTACATAGTTGTTTCTTTGTCTTTTTTGGGCACTCTAATCCTATAAAGCTTGTTCCACCTTCCTTCTAAATGTGCTTTTGGATCATTGAACCACTTCTTCTTCATCCTAACGTCCTGATTCCTTTGAAAACCGCTTGGCCTAAAAGTTGGATTTTATATATATATATATATATATATATATATATTGTGTATGTATATGCATGTATGCACCTATGAAGTTAATTAAATGATAAATATTCTTTTAAATAAGTTTAAGAATATATATATTATAATATGAAACCCGAACAAAAATTTCTTTTTAATTAATTTATATATGGAATATATACAAATATATATAATTGGTTATATATATAAATGTATGCATGTATGTATGTATGAATATAAATAATAATTATTATTATATATTAACATATATTTGCTGTAAATCCCATAGCCTGGGTTTTTTAATTTTTTTTTTCGGTTTTATGTATTTTATTAATAAAACGTTAATAATTATAAAACTGTATAGAAAATTAATAATAAAATAAATAAAATTTTATTTTCAAAAACAAATTAACTAAAATATATTATATATAATTTTGTACAAAATTTCTATTATTTCTAAATGTGCATACATACATTTATGCACACAAACATGCATAATCAATTTCAAATTAAATAATTGAATTTATATATATATATATATATATCCATATATATTTAATATATATGTATATATATTTAGCCACAAGGGCCTTTTTAGCAAGTGAAATTTGTTTCTAGGACACACAACTGAAATAATTAGTTTCCAAGGCCTAAAAACCTATGAAATTATGTCCTTTAAAGTAATTGGACTACTGACTTTGTCCTTAAAAGTAATTATTCTGCTAACTTTGGCATTGAAATTTATTTTTATGGATGTGTGTCCTAGAAACTAATTGGACTGTAAAGTTTATCCTTCTAGTGAAATTCCCCTATTAAATATATGTTCAAAAAAATAATTTTTGCCCAAAAGCCTATTTAATATAAATATTTTTTCAAAGATATAAAGCCTACTTCACATTATTTCAAACATTTTTAAATTAGATTTAGAAACTAAAAATCATTTAATATTATTTTTGATTCATAGTTTTTATTTTTTATTTTTTGGGATGAGAGCATAATAAAAGTAAACAAATATAAAAATATGTTTTTTATTATATATACATATACATACATACTTATATATATATATATATGCACTTATACACAAAACTATCTACATGATAGTCCATAGATATACCGATTCGTTTTAAGTCTAATTAAGTAACATATGGATCAATGATCGTATAAACAGTAATATATAATTATAGACAAGCAAAATAGCTTTCACCAAAGGCCAAGATTTGCATATGGAAATGAAGAAATAGACTCCTTTAAAAGTCAATTCCAATTCAGAAGTTGCTAGCTCCTGAATTGTCTTGCTACCAACAATCTAATCGACTTTATTTTGACGATTAAGATGCTTGAATGATTAGATGAAGGGGTTGGAGATATTTCGATATAAATATGATAGAGAAGGAGGCCAAGAATATCAAATAAAAATGAGGGTTAAGGGGATTAATTAAAGGAGATCCAAAAGGGTAAAAGGTGGTCTAGGTCCCTTTATTTCTCTTATTATTTCTCCATTTTTTTAATTCAAGCTCCTTTTGCCTTGTCAAACATGGTCGACCTCACCATACTCCACCAATTACTGAATATTACAAGCCTCATTTAGCCTAAAATCCACTTTAAACCCAAATAATAAATTTATTGCCTTTAAATCCAGTTTAAACGCATATCGATACCGTATATCGACCAGTGCTTATATAACCATTATATTCACACTATTTAATATTGTTCAATACATATCTATTAAAATTTTATAATTAAAATTTTGTAAATATTTCATAAATTATAATTAATTTAATTAATTTATAAAAAATATAATTTAAATAAATCTAGTGGTAACAGGAGTATTCAACGTTTGGGTTATGTAACTCATAGGTTTAAATTTAGTTAGCAATTATTATCGAATAATTCAAATATTAATATTCACACTTCACTTACCAGGCAGAATGACATTATGGTCAAATTTATTGCTTTCTTAATTTCAGTAAAATCCAATTTTACTTTATTAAGCTTTACCCGATAGTGACAGTTATTTATACCAATTCTCTTTATCAAATGTACATCACTTCGGACTTGCAGAATTTGGTAATGGTCCAAATTCCAATTTCATCCATATTTAACTCTATATTCCAAATATAAAGTCCTTAGTTCAATAATAAAAATTATTATTGATAGAGTTAGAGATATGCCCTAGGGGCAGTTCTTAATTTATTATAAATTAATTAACTCTGTAATCAATTCTCATTCATAACAAAGGTATTTTTCTTTCTGTTGTATATTTGTTATAATGTGTTATAAATAATTAAATAATTAATTAAAATATATTTAATAGAAAATCCATAAATTATGTGTTTGTGATATATTTATAAATAGTTGTAATTATGAGTATTGTCTCATAATATAATAAACACGTCATTTTAAACATTCTTAATCAAGATGCATCGAGACTGGATATCGACGCAACCATCGAGACTAGATAAATAACGCTCTCCAAATGTTGTGCAATGTATTACTCATGATTGCTAGAGGCACCAATGAGTTATTTACCGATAGTTATGGGTTAACTATGGGATGACTCACTAGATAGTTTTCTGTTAGTTAATATAATCAAGGTCAGAAATTATCGATGTGACTAATTCACACAGTTATCTTAACTTGAGAATGCTGTTGATCTTCAATATGAAAGCTCCATTTTGACTCTGATTAAATCATGGCATGACATACATCGAGTGATTATAGTTGGATTGAAGGGAAGTATTGGGAGAGAAACACTATTCAATAGAGGATTCATCTCCTCAATTATTGGGGTTAGTATTACATTCAACTCAAGTTTAAATCTTTGGCCAAAGTAGTTCGGTTAATAATATTATTATTATTAACCAAGGACTTTGTGTTTGGACTTAGAGTTAAATATGGAGGATATTGGAATTTTGGTCGTTACCGAATTTCATAAGTCCGAAGTGATATAGTTTTGATGAAGAGAATTGGTATAAATAATAGTCACAATTGGGGAACGCTTAACAAAGTAAAATGGATTATATCGAAACCAATAAAGGAATAAATTTGGCCAAAATGTCAAACCACTTGCTAAATGATTTATGAAAATTAATATTCAAATAGTTTGGTGTTGATCGCTGACCAAATTTACATCTAAAGGGTCATGCAACCGAAAAATTGAATACTCTTTTAACCACATGATTAATTAATTTATAATAGTTATAAATTAATAAGTTAATTAATATTTATGAAATTAAAGTTATGAAATTTTATTTTGATTTATTAAAAGAATTAATAAATATGTTTATAATAGGTATAAATATATTAATCGATATGTGATATTGATACACTTTTAAATTGGATTTAAATGCGATGAATATTGTTTGGGATATGACTAGATTTAAAGCCCATATGGGCAAGGGGAGTTCAACCAAACATAGATTAGGTTGGAGACAACATTGACGTGGAGAATATGGTAGGGTTTTGATAGGAAATAGGAAGAGAATGGGTAAAATAGAAAAATGGATATGGATCCTAACTTATCTCTTTAGTCCCTCCTCTATAAATAGATCATAACCCTCATTTGTCTACTAACTTTTTGAACGCTCCAATACCTCTACTCTGACCAAAATTCACCTCACCTATTCTTCATTTTCAAGCACAAATCTAATTAAAATAAACACTATTCGATAGTCCGCGATCTGGAATTCAGGAGATAGCACCTTTAGAAGGTGTATTTGATTTAGGAGTTTATTTCAATGCTTCAAGGTGTGGTCCGTTGGCATTAATGAAAGGTAATTATCTGATCTATGATACATATTTAGATAATTTATATATCATATATTGCTTTGTTAGTTAGGTGACGATCCTAGAGTATCGGTTTATCATCCCATTTAGACTGGTTATATGTTTATATGCTTCATATTTTAAAAGAAAATTCATGACATAGAAATGCCTTGAGACCCAGGGCTTAAGATAAAAAAATTAAAAATTTTAATTTAAATTAATTAAATATACATTATTTTAACAAACGTAAACTTTATAATTTAAATATTAAATATCATACTATATAAACTGCGTTTTCAAAATAACATTTAAATAGTTTTATACCTAAAATATTTTCAACATAAAAATATTTTTTTTAATATATATATATATATATTATTTAAGTATTTTTTAATTCAAATCACTTAAATAAATATATAAAATAAATAAATATACTGTATAAAACATAATTTGATTTTTATGAAATTAATTTTACTCCAGATAAACTTTCAAAGGCAGATTTTTGTACATATATTAAATAAATATTAATATAAATGCCAAAATTAAATTTTAAATTTTAAATTGATTTTCAAATTACAAAATATATAATGAAATATTCAAATGCTAAAATATCGTCTAGATATATTTATAAAACGTTAAAATAACAAAATAATTTCTAAAATAGTAGTACATATATAATATTATATTATATTTTCGACCGGAAATTTAAATTAAGTTAATTAATTAATTTTTGCCATGAGCATTATTAGGTAAGTCTATATGTAAATATATAATTTTATATTTTATATATATTTCATATATATGTATATATATATTTTTGATTTGACAAAAAAATTAAATAATTAAAATTTTATAATTTATTTTTAAATGTTTTACGTATACACAATTATATGATATATACATATTCCAAATATGTATATATTTATAATCATTCAATATATATATGTATGTATGCATGTATGCATATATATATATGTATGTATGTATGTAATATTTTATATACATAAATTAAGGCACATATGCATAAATTTGGATGATATATTTGTTTAATAGATGCGCTAACATGTCCGTTGCAGTGCAAATCCCAACATTTATATACAGACGTGTTAAATCCTATACAGAGTGCTATATGACACATGCACACACACACACACATATATGTATATGATACATGTATGTGTATATATTATAATATTAATTACATAATATAAAACCATACTATTAATGTAAATAAATAATAATTTTGCTTAAAAGAAATTCAAAAATATTTTAAATAAATTAGACTTCATAGGTCCAATATAGATCAAAAATGGAAAAATAATTCACCTATTTCTTTGGTTGTGGGCTAGCATGGTTCCAACAGTGGTATCAGGGCTTAATATCCTATGCGATCTAAATTACGAATGCTTGGGTTAACTAATTAAGCTCACATCCTATATGTTAGGGTGTTTAGATTGGTAGTGTCGAATGATTGAGTTTGGGTACTCAAGCATTCTACCATACCCAGTTGTCAGCCTGGTTCGAAAAGATTCGTGAGCACAAAGGTCACTCCTATTAGAAAAGGCCCAATTTGAATTAAGCCTTGGGATAATTTTAAAATTCTTTGAAAATTAAAAATTAAAAATATATGATTTTAAATTTAAAAGTTAATTTTAAAATAAAATATATGCATATTATATATGTTATAGTATAATGAAAATTTTCAAAATGTCTATAAATTAATATAAATTAATTTTGCAATTTATAAAAAATTTAGTTAGGTTTATAAAATACATTAATTAAATAAGTTAATTAATTAGTAGATATATACATATGTTGTATAGTATGATATATGTTATATCGTTTTTAAAATGTTAACTTAACTTAAGTATACATGTATGTATATGAAATGAATTTCAAAATTAATAAGTTTAATTGAATAAATAAATTGATTAAAGGTTAGTTAATTAAATAATATATATATATATATATATATATATATATATATATGATATGTTTATTATACTATAAAGGTTATAATGCGAAATAAATATTCTATATAAATGTTATATTAGAATAATATAAAATTAATTAAATTTAATTAAATAAGATGTAGTTAATACAATGTTATACATAAGATTATTATTTTAGATAATTAGAATATAAATGTTGTTTGTACCAAAATTGGGCACAACACTCTTTGGATGTAATTGAAGAGATTAAAAATGAAGGAACTAAATGGAATAAGAGGCTAATCTAACAATCACACCAAGAAAAGTAAGCAATAATAGAAAAAGACAAGAGTTTATAATGGTTTGGCTTTGTAGCCTACGGCCGCTTTGAATAGTTTGCTATTTATTGATGATTCTCAACTAAGTTACAACAGTACAAAACACCAACACTCAAGTTACAATGGAGTTCCAACAAAGTAACAGCGTAGAAGTTCCAAAGGTCCACTTTTAATTGGAGCAGGGGTGCTATTTATAGGAGTAGATCTGGAAATACCTGCCTCAAATCTCGGAATACCTCCTCTCACACATAGTTGGGCCCACCATATTGATCTAGGGTTGTTTAGGATCGATCCTGAGTGATCCATACCTACTTCGTATCGATCATGAATTGGCCCAATGGAGCTGCGATCGATCATGGACGTTCTTGAGTGAATAAGCAGGCTTCTGTGAAAATTTCATGGCATTTGGACTCGTAATTTGAGAGTTATGATTGATCCAAGATTGAATTTTCCTTAGAAAGCTGAAGGCTTTGTATCAGTGGACTTCGTACCGATACAATGCGTACCGATCAGTTGCGTGGCGCTGACGTGGCGCTGGAGATCCACATTTCATGCTTATAGACCGTTTCCTTTGGTTTGACCTATTCCTTCGTATCCATCCAAGGTTATACTCTTCGTATCGATCCCTACCTCCTTCTTTGTATCGATGCTTTGTCTCGGCTTTTTGTATCGATCAAAAAATTGATCGATAAGAAACATATAGTGGTTGCTTGAATGAAGCGCAACTGGTCCATGAAATGTTGAAGTATGTTAAAATTCGATGAATATGAAATGGACGGAGGTTGAGTGATGGACTTGGGCTTATTTCGTATCACTCTGGATGGATACGAAATGATGGATGTAGGTTGATGGATACGAAATTGATGTGTTCCACATTGATCTTGATCGATCCATAACTTGAGCATATGAACTCCGATTGATCTAAAATTTGGAATATTGCCATTCATGGCTTTGCTTGTCATACCATGCTAATTCTAGCTCGATCCAGACTCGGACTAAGTATGCATGTATCCATTGTGGACCTATAGAAAACTGATCTCCTGGGCGAATTGTCCTTAGTTTCTAGTCAAGTCCTTGGTGTCACGGTCTTGCCAAAAAGCAGAATAACAAAATATTATATAATAATACTTATACAATATGGATGTACGAACTAAAGGCGCAACATTTAGAAACCTTAAATAGACTTAAAGAATAAATACATACGTAAACATACATATACTGTGATTTTTGATGTGTTCGACACTTGAATCACGAGGGTATTTCATAAGAAATACATTATCCCAAACGTCAATATCATTCAATATAATATATTAAAGATTATGGAAATTAAATATAATATTTTCCTCTACAATATATATATATATATATATATTAATAAATTACTTGCATACTCCTTATTTGTTGAGCAAACTCAAGCTAAGGATGTTATATGTAGTATTATTAATATATTGACAACGAGGTAAGATAACTATATTTATTTGTAGAGCAAATACATGTACTATACTTATTCTGTCACGATATAGTAGGTACAAGCGAATAATTTCATTTTGCTTTGTTGAGCAAACTAAAGGTCGAAGTGAAATTAGGATAAAGTACCAAAAGTTAGGAGTTATATATGATACAGCCGATAAGGAGTTATCCATCGTCCAGGGAGCTACGACTTGTTAAACAAACCCAAGGTCAGAATTCCAAGACAGACGAACCCCAACACCTATTAGTGAAGCTTTATGTTTTGACTTAGGGTTTGTAAAACATAAAAGACTAGTGGATGTTTCACTTATTTGTAAAATGAAACATAATGTTTAACCTTACTAATATTATAAGAACATCTATTATGATATTATTTTAATAATCTACCAATTAAACTAGTAGAAAAATGTCAATTCTAAAACTATTTTCTGAAAATGGCAAGCTTGTCGAAACCAACTATATTGATTAGCTAAGAGTGTTTAAGATGGCATTGACTTTGAGCGTCTTTTGTCGGCTGTTACATATTAACCTAAAGAATAACCTACTAATGATGCGGACCCAAAACTTTGACGTGCTTATGAGAAATTGGTCTCAGACCTAGATATCGCCCAAGTTTTTATGTGGTCTATGTTACACAAGCCATTGTAGAGGCAGCATGAAAACATGTCTGCAAATGAGATATTTGATAGTCCCAAGGCCTTATTTGGTGAACTGTCATGTTCCATAAGATACGAACTTACGAAGTAGCTATTCAATACCAAAATGACTAAAGGATAGAAAATGGATTATTACGTGCTAATGATAAAGAGCTATATTTATGGCTTTTGCTATCAGACATACAGATAAGAAATGAATTACAAATTGATTTGATCATTTGATCATTGATGCTCTTACACCTAAGTATGAACTGTTCATAATGAATTACAATACAAACTCATTGAATGTGAATCTTATATAGCTTCTCAATATGTAAGGTCAGCCGAGTCTGCATCTAAGGATTATGGGTCGTACTTGCTGTAAAGCATGGTGCATCATCTTTGAAAGGTTCAGAGAAGGTCAAAGAGAAGGTAAGATGAACAAGAAAAGTAAGAAGGTCGATGACAAGGGTGAATGCCACCACTGCTACAAGAAGGGTCCTGGTAAAGGAATTGTCCTGATTACTTAAAGATTGTTGGCGAAAGAAAGAAAAATAGTTCTATAGCTCCATCGGGTACATTTATGATCCTAAATTGTTTTGTTATCAATAAAATATCTTGGATCATAGATACTGGATCTAAAAATCATATATGTAATTCATTACAGGGGCTTAGGAACTGGAACCGTACGGTGAAAGGAGAGATGAAACTCCAAATTGATAATGGATCTATCATAAATGCAACGATAGTAGGAGATTATCATTTATATTTCTAAGTGGAATAGTTTTGATACTAAATGAGTGCAATTTTGTAAAGACTTTATTTGTAGGATTATATTTATTTCTAGATTATCTGAGACTAGATATATATTCACTATGCAAATAATGTTATGATCATTATTTGAATTGAAATAAAGTCCGCGATGGTGTTCTTGAAAATTGAATTTATGTGATCAATACTAATTATGTGTATTCGGTGAATAATTCTTCTAACAATATAAATGATAGTTATCTTTGGCATTGTAGGCTATGCCATATTAGTGAGAAATGACTACAAAAACTGGAAATCAGAAATTTTCTCTCATCACTTGATTCTAGATCATTTAACACATGTGGGTCATGTCCCAAAGGTAAAATGACCAACCATCCCTTCAACAGAAGCAATGAAAGATTTGATGAACTGATGTTAAGGTTAGTACATCGTGATGTATGTGGCATAAGCTTATTATGGTAACGGTTATCGTTATCGATATGGAAAAATCATTGCCGTATCGGTTCTATTGGTGAACTAAAATCGAACACTATTACTTTATCATTACCACTGGTATACCAAAGATTAGTAAATGAATTATCGGTAATGGTAAATCTACCAAAAGATAAAAATATCAAAAGTGTGTTGTACTATTATTTTGATAATGATAAAAACTAAGTTAATTATCGTTGATACTAAATCCACTAATGCATATATATATATATATATATATATATATATATATATATATATATATATATCAAAACATTAGTTTTATTGGTTGAATAAGAAATTACTTGTTTCATCATAGGTTATTTATGGAAAGAAAACTAATAGAGAAGCATTATCATAGATTAGAGCACAAATATAAATGCAATGTTTGATAAACTTTATCGAGTGTCCATTATTTAGATTAATTTTATATTAACATAATGGAATTAGAAGGATTGGTAAATTTACCGTTACCACTGGTTTTGACATTTCCTCACCATTTAATTACCATTAACATTGGTAATGTTACCATTACTATACTGATAATACTAACATACCGATCAAGCTCATTATTGATTAACAAGTGTTTGGTAATGGTATGTTACTAGTATATTTACCATTATCACAATAGTCTTAATATGGTCTAATGCCTTTAATCACCAAAGATAATAGCTCTTAAATTGTTATCTTCACTAATGATTTCTGAAGACTAGGACATATGTAACTTATGAAGAACCAATCTGATGATTATTAGAAAATTTTTGAATATAAAAATGTGGTAGAATACCAAATAGGCTGTAAGTATAAGATTCTTCGACCAAATCGAGGAGGTTACTAGGTTGCACACGAATTCAAACATTACTTAAAAGATAATGGTATTATCACTCAGATTACTCAACCTTATACTCCACAACATAAAAGTGTGTCGGAGCGAAGGAACCGAACCTGACTAGATATGGTTCATTCCATGATGCGTAAGGCTGAGCTACCTTTGTCTTGTTAGGGATATGTGCTAGAAATCACAACGTATAATTCGAACTTGCTGCCTATTAAATTTGTATCTAAAATGCCACATGAGATGTGCTATGGTAAGAAACCCCAACTAAAGTATTTGAAGGTGTTAGTTATCTGACATGTGTTATGAACGCTAATCCGAATAAACTAGAGGCAAGATTGGCACTATGTAAATTTATAGGGTATCCCAAAAACTCATTGGGATATACTTTCTATAATACCGAGGAACAAAAGGTATTGTTTCTCAACACACTGTCATTTTAGAAAAGGAATTTCTGTCAAAGGAAACTAACAGTTAAGTTGTAGACTTGGATAAGATCCAAGAAGTTAACATTAAAGCCAAAATGGTGGGAGAACCGAGTTTACTCGTATATAAAAACAGACAACCTATTGTGTCTAGTAAGGAATCTTGTGCATTAGAGAGATACTACAGTTTTGTCATGGATGGCGAGGAGGGTTGTGTTTTATATGACGACACTTTATCTTTCCAACAAGCATTATAAAGTAAATACTCTGCACTTTTCCTTGAAGCAATGAAATCCGAGATGGATTCAATATGCGAAAATAAAACATGGACTTTATCATAAGTACCCGAAGGAATAAGACTCATCGGTTGCAAATGGATTTTTTATGAAAAGCTAAATGTAGATAGGGAGGTAGAAATTTATAAGGAAAGGCTAGTTGCTAACAAATTTTGTCAAATTCAAGGTGCTGGTTATGATGAAACCTTTTTTCTAGTAGCTGGGCTAAAGTCCATTCAGATTATGCTAGCCATTGCTACATTCTATAACTACGAAATATGGAAAATGGATGTAAAGATTACATTTGTAAATGGCCAGTTAGAAGAAACCGTCCAAATGTCGTAGCCTGAGAGTTTTGTATCAATGGAAGTGAGGGTAACGATTACAAGTTGGTAAAGTCCATTTATGGACTTCAACAAGCTTTAAGAAGTTGAATAAAGTTTTTTGATAAAGTAATTAAACAATTTGGATCAGAATGTAGAAGAAGCAAGTGTATACAAAAAGGAACAAGGTAAAACAATCATACTCTTAGTGCTATATGTCGACGGTCTATTATTACATTGGTAATGACATTTCTTTATTACAATCAGTGAAGACTTGGATTTCTAAGGAATTCTCCACGAAGGATTTGGTAGAAGTAGCCTACAGACTAGGTATAAAGATCTATAGAGATAAATCTAAGGGCTATTGGGATTATCCTAATCCCTGTATATTGATGCCATATTGAAAAGGTTCAATACGGAGAATTCCAAACGTGGAAACATTCCAATACAGTTTGGGGTCATCTTTTCTAAGAGGGACGCTCCTCATACCGATGAGGAGAAAGAGCGCATGAAGAGGATCCTCGATGCTTCAGGAATAGGATCCTTAATGTATTCTATGTTGTGTACTAGACTAGATGTGGCATACACATTAGGATGCATAAGCCGATACTAGTCTAATCCTAGAGAAAACAATGGACGACCATAAAATGTATATTGAATTATTTAAGAAATTCTTGAGACTCGTTCCTTATTTACAAGAATGGTGGCCTCCTTATGAAGGGGTATACATACTCTAGCTTTTAAAGTGACATAGTTAGTTAGTCGGTATCTGGTTATGTGTTTACACTTAAAGGCAGAGCCATCAGTTGGAAAAGTTCCAAACAAGAGACAGTAGCTGATTTAACAATAGAAGCGGAATATATCACCATCAACGAAGCAGCTAAATAGGTAGTTTGGATGCAAAAGTTTTTGAGTGAGATTGCAGTGATTGCTGACATAGAGAATACTAGAGCACTGTTCTATGATAACAACGTGGTGGTATGGATCACAACTGGACCCAAAGTACACAAGAAGTCACAACATATTCTTCAAAAGTTTCAGCCCATTAGAGAATTTGTTGAGAAGAAGTGGATTATCATACAAAGGGTAAATACCAAGGAGAACATAGCAAATCCATTCATTAAATGTCTAGCTCTATCGGCTCTCGAGAAGCTACTTGAAGGGATGGAAATTTCATAATTATCCCCAACTGCAAGTGGGAGATTGATATTGTTAGGGGTATGCCCTATGGACAATTGTAGAATTTTTTGTAAATTAACTAACTTGTAATCAATTCTTGTTCATAATAAAAGTGTTTTTTGTCTCTGTTATACGTTAATTATAATATGTTATCAATAATTAAATACTTAATTAAAATATATTTAACAGAAAATCCTTAAACGGTGTTCTTGTATAGTAATTACAAATAGTTGTAATAATGAGTATCGTGTCACAATATAGTTAACACATCATTTTAAACATTTTACTCAAGATGCATCAAGATTGAATATCGAAGCATCCAATGCGACTAGAGTACGTAACACTTTCTAAATATAAGGTGTGTATTACTCATGACTTCTGGGGCCACCAAAGGGTTACGTACTGATAATCATTATATAATTATGGAATGACTCACTCGATAGTTTTCTATTGATTAATATAACTAAGGTCAAACAGAAAATATTGATGTGATTAATTTATAGAGCTCTCAATTTAAGAATACTGTTGATATTCAATTTTAAAGTTCTGCTTTGATTATAGTCAAATCATCGCATAACATCCATTGAGTGACTATAGTTGGGTTAAGTCGAAGTATTGGGAGTGAGACACTCTTCAAGAGAGGATTTGTCTCCTTAGTTATATAAGGTTAGTATCACAGTCAACCCAAGTCAACTCATAGTCAAAATCTTTTCCAAAGTAGTTCGGTTAATAATAACAGTTATTATTGAACCAACAATTTTATGTTTGGACACAGATTTGAATATGGAGGATATTGGAATTTTGGCCATTACCAAATTCCATTAGTCCGAAGTGTTATTGTTTTGACGAAGAGAATTGCTATAAATAATAATCACAATCGGGTAATGCTTAACAAAGTAAAACAAGATTTACCGAAACCAATTAAGCAATGAATTTGACCAAAATATCACACCACCTACTAAGTAAGGTGTGAACGTTAATATTCAAATAGTTGATATTAATCACCGGCTAAATTTATACCTAAAGAGACGCACAATTGAATCAGTGAATACTCTTTTCACCACATGATGTAATTAATTTATAATATTTAAATTAATTAAAATAATTAATATTAATAAAATTTTAGTTATAAAATTTTATTTCAATTTGTAAAACAATATTAATAAATATGCTTATTGTAGTTATAAATATATTATTCGATATATGATATCCATATGCATTTAAATTGGATTTAAATGCGATGAATATTGTACGCACTAAGACTAGATTTAAATCCTATATGGGAAAAAAAAGTTTGGCCATACATAGATGGGTAGGTGGCGGCTTTGATATGGTGAATATGCTAGATTTTTGATAGAATAAAGGAAGAGAATGGGTACGAGAGAAAAGTGGATCTAGATTCTAGCTTATCTCTCTAGTCTCTCCTCAATAAATTGATCGTAACCCTTATTTTTCTACTAAATTTTTGAAGCCTCCACTACCTCTACCTCTGGTGAAAATTCATCTTTCCCTTCCCTCCATTTCCAAGCAAAAATCAAATTAAAATAAACACTATTCGATAGTCTGTGGTAAACAATACGAGAGATAGCACCTTTAGAATTGGAATTTGATTTAGGAGTTTATTTTAATGCTTCAAGTTATGGTCCATTGGAATTAGTGCAAGGTAATTATTCGTTCTATGATTATATATTAATATTTAGATAATTTATACACCATATATTGATTTGTCAGTTAGGCGACAATTCTGGTATATCGGTATATCGTCACATTTAAAATGGCTATATGTTTAAATGCTTATATATTTAAAAAAAATATGACATATACATGTCTTGATACTTACGGCTTAAGATAAAAAATTTGAAAGTTTCTAATTAAATTAATTTAATACACATTATTTAAATAACATAAACTTTATAATTTAAATAATAAATATCATATTATACAAAATATGTTTTAAAAATTACATATAATTAGTTTTATACCTTGAAATATTTTTCAGCATAAAAAATAAAATTTTAATACATATTATTTAATTTAAATCACTTAAATAAATATATAAAAAATAAATTATCATATAAAATATAATTTAAATTTTATAAAATTAATTTCTCACCCGATAAACTTTCAGCTGCAAAAAAATAATTTAATATATGTTAACTAATTATTAATATAAATGTTGAAATTAAAATTTAAAATTGACTTTTAAATTACAAAATATATATTAAATTACTCATATGCTAAAATATCGTTTAGAATTTTTGTATAAAACTTTAAAACACAAGATTCTAATTCGAAAATATTTTTATACATATGCACACACACATACATATATATAATATTATTATTTATTTTCAATCGAAAATTTAAATTAAATAAATTAAAAACAATTTTCCGTTAGCATTATTGGGTAGGTATATGTGTATGTATGTATGTGTGCATATATATATATATATATATATATATATATATATACACACACACACACACACACTTTTATACTTCATTTATATTCCAATTATATATGTGTATATATATTTATTATTAAACTATATATGAATGTGTGTGTATATATACATATATTTTGTACATGAAATAAAATTTAATTTTTTTGATTTTATAACAATGAAAAATATTAAATTATTAAAATTTTATAATATATATTTTTAAATGCTTTATATATATATAATTCCATACATATATTTGAAATTATTCAAAATAATATATATATATATATATATATATATTCGTAATATTTTGTTTAGAAAAATTAAAGCATATGAACATATATTTGGAAGATATATTTGTGTACTTGATGAGCTAACATGTCAGTTGCAATGTAAATCTCAATATTTATACATGGGCATGTTAATCCTTGCACGAATTACTATGGGACATAGGCACATACATATATATGTATATAATACACGTGTGTATATATTATAATATTAATTACATAATATAAAACCATATTATAAATATAAATAAATTAATTACTTTAAAAGAATTTGAAAAAGTTCTAAATAAATGACTGCATAGGCCAAATAAAGTACCAAAACAGTAAAAATAAATAAATTAAATTCACCTATTTCTTCTGCCGTGGGTTGGCCCAATTCCTACAAGTTTTAATCCAACTATTCTAGCTAAAGATTTTTTCTTTGGGTTGGCTTTAGTTGATCGTGATACTTAAATCATATAACTGAGAAGATGAATCCTTTCTTAAAATAATGTTTCACTTCCAATATTTCACTTGATCCAAATGTAGTATTCGATGGGCATCGTGCCATGATTCGACTATAATCAAAGCAGAGCTTTCATATTGAAGATCAATAGTGACAAGCACCATTGTCCAAGTGGTTAAGTGATTCGACTTTGGTGCGAGAGGTTACAAGTTCGAAACTTGCGTAGCGTGATTCGAATGTTTATTAACATGTGATATTTTGTCCCAATGACAAGTTGTATATAAAAATACCATTTCAAAAAAAACGATCAACAGTATTCCCAAGTCAAGAAAGCCGTGTAAATTAGTCGCATTGATATTTTCTGTTTGACCTTACTTATATTAACTAATAGAAAACTATCGAGTGCGTTATTTCATAGTTATCCAATAACTACAAGTGCATAACACTTTGACGGCTATAGTAGTTATAAGTAGTACACTGCTCAATATTTGGAGAACGTTACTTACTCTAGTCTCAATGGATGCATCGATATCCCGTCTTGATACAACTTGGCTAGTAATATGTAAAATGGATATGTTTAGTATATTATGATACAATACTCATAAGTACAACTATTTATAATTACTATCACAAACACACTGTTTATGGATTTTCTATTAAATATATTATAATTAAACATTTAATTATTTATAGAACATTATAATAAATATATAACCGAAAGAAAACACCTTTTATTTCGATAAGAATTAATTACAGAGTTAATAATTTATAGTAAATTATAGAATTATTCCTAGAACATATCCCTTACTCTATCACTTTTCAACTCTAGGTGAATTTAGCAATGGAAAGTCACAAAGACCACATGGAGAGCTTTGGGGTATTACAAGCGATTTCGAGTTATTGATGATATGCATGTTCAATTGGGGGCATGCATAATTAGGTGCTTTGTATGTTGGTTATGTTTTCTTTAGGGAATGAGACATTAATTTATTTCAATAGTGATATTGGAAATTGCTTGAAACTTGAGGTTGAAAGTGGAGTTTGGATGAAATTTTATTAAAATATTGTATCAAGTGGGGATTGTTGGGACTAGTGCTACAATATTTTGTTGCTTGGTGTTGTAGAGGAAGTGTAGAGAAGACGATACGGTGAAGGAGGGAGGATTGAAGCAATAAATGCTTGTACCAAAATTCCTGTCAACTGATGGAAGTTTCAGCCGATTGGTAATCTAACCAGTTGACTGGACTATTGAACGTTTGGAACACGAGTGCACTGTTGTTTTTAGGGTTGACCGAAACTATTTTCAATTGACGGAGCCATGGACCGGTCAATTAAAAGCAGTAGTTCAGTTGGCTAAAACTATTTTTATTTGATGGAAATATGGACCGGTCGATTGAAAATAGTCGTTCAATCGACTGAAATGGCCATTTATAGAAACTTTGAAGTTCGGGATTCAGGGGCAAATTTGTCATTTTTGGATATTTTGGAATTTCCACCGTTTATTTCACGTATCTTTTACATGACGACTGGGATTACTTTAGAATTCTATAAATAGGCTTGTATATGGAGCTGCTATAAGATGTGTGGAAAGAAAGGTCTTCCGCGGTTTTAATGATTGATAATTTTCCTCAATTTTAGGGGTTAATTCTTGTAATATTTTGGTGAATTAATAAAGATTTTATTTAGAAAAATTACTTCTGTCTTTTTTTCTTCAATTCTTGTCTCTTCTCATATCTAATTGTGTGAAGATCATTACCGTTCATGAATTGAAAGCGGTAACTTAAACTTATTATTTATGCTTACTTCTTCTTCAATTATGAACACAATAAGAGGAAAGATCCTTGCCATTCTTTTTTTGTTTGTTCCTTTTTTTTGTAAAACCCTTTTCTTGTAAGCAATTTTAAAGATGGGATAATATTAATATTTTTTAGGGTTGAACCCACCAAATTCATGAATTGAAACAAAATCACTGGTTTAACATTAAAAAACAAGGGGGGGAGGGGTTGGGGGGTTGTGAAGAGCCCTGCCTATTTTTTTTCCAAAGCCACATCTCCTTTCCATACCGCAGCCACATAGCACCAGCATGCAAATTCGCCAGCTGTCCACGTCACGTGTCACCTCATTCTCTACTCCTATTCCTTTATATACCTGCTCCCTGCTCCCCTTCCAACAAACATATAATAATAATAATAACATCCACAAACTATATTATAATCCATGAAATCATCCATTTAAAAAAAAAATAAAAAAAATTCGACCAGTTTTAAAAAGAAGCAACAATGACGACTCCTCCACCTCCGACCCACTGCATCACCCACTGCATCGCCGACGCCACTGGCGAGTCCTCCAAAGCAGGCGCCAAAAAGAAGAAATGCTGCCCATTACGTAAAGCCAGAAAAGGCTGCATGAAGGGCAAAGGAGGACCCGAGAACGCCTCCTGCCCGTACAGGGGGGTTCGCCAGCGGACCTGGGGCAAATGGGTGGCCGAGATTCGCGAGCCCAACCGTGGGGCCCGTCTCTGGCTGGGCACCTACCACACAGCCTACGAGGCAGCGCTGGCCTACGATGCTTCCGCCCGAGCCCTCTATGGGCAGTGTGCACGGCTCAATCTCACTCCCAACCCGGTACCCTCCCCAGCTCCCGCCCCTGCACCAGCACCGGTACCCGCCCCGGTGCCTGCGCCAGTTGTGCCAGTGCCTTCCCCCATGAGCATTGACCAGAATATCCCTAGACCTGGAACTGATTCTACTGGAGGCTTTGCACCAGCCCCGGTACCCACCCCGGTGCCTGCGCCAGTTGTGTCAGTACCTTCCCCCATGAGCATTGACCAGAATACCCCCAGCCCTGGAACTGGTTCTACTGGAGGCTTCTACTTGGACGCGCTGGATGAATATGTGATGAACTTGCCAAGGGCGGAGGATTTTGGATTGAGCGGGTTCGAGGATATCCTAAACCCGTATGTTGGCGGGTTCAGGTGCAACGAGGATGATCAGCTGAAGCTTGATGAGCTCGACGCTTATGATAACTGGTTTTGGGACTTATGAATGAAAATGTGAGTGCGTGCATGCATGGATGCATTATGCGTGTGTGTTTGTGTTGGGTAGGTAATGTTTTCGTACATCTTATATATGGTATATGAGTTCGTCGTCCTAGGTTATAATGTTAAGTTATAAAAATGGATAAAAATACTACATATAGGTCGTTGTGTTTGTTAATTAAGGTATGATGTGATGTATACTGTATGTTTAAAGTTGTGTTGTGGTATATGCATCAGAAATTTCATTTACTCTATTAAATACTCATTGACCCTATTTTATAGGTGAGAAATAAGAAAATCGAAGGGGATGTGTGGTTGTGTGTAGGGGGTTTTTGTGTTTTTTTTTTGGGGGGGGGGGGGAGGGGGGGGGGGGAGTTGGTGTGGGCGTTGGTGGTGGGGTGCTATAATTATTATCCTACGATTCGGGCAAAATATCCGAGCTTGGTTGTTTTTTGAATTCTTTTATATTATGATTTATGAAATTGTTTTTATTCAGAAGATTGGTACTTTATTTACAAAGTAAGTAGGTAAAACAAAATAAGTGAAACCACTTAAATATTTTTTTTCCAACTCACAAGGTTAGGCTAGTTATTATCAAACAACTTTATAATTACAAGACATTATTTCTTTCTATAATACTTAATTTCACCGATTACTCAAGAAGTTAGATTTGATGTGGCTATAGCCGTTGCAAGAAAATACTCGTTGACCTCCACATCTAGAAAAGACTTAATCAGAATTTTCTTCATGGAGGAGCATGCATCAAGCCAGGGGAAAAGGTACAACGTTTATGGACTATGACTTGTTCAAAAGCCTCGAAAATACGTTTTTACTGACTTATTTGCTCATTTATGAATTTAGATTTGCTTATTAAGCTTTTAATGTCCATTAAAGTTAGTTTTAATCGAAGGGTCGTTGAAATGGATTTTGACTGGAAAACTTTGTTGTTTCTCTTTTGCCACAAGTGTCCTACCATCGTTGCTAACGAGTCCATGATATCCTTGATTTTACTCTTCAATTGATATTTTTTTATATGTTCAACGATTTCATTTAGTTCCTTGTTGTTGTGAATCTATACAGAAGACACCCTTTAATCTTGTTCCAAATGCAACTCGAGTATTTACACCTGAAAATATACACGAATTAAGCGGATTATTCTTAGAATTACACAAATGACATTTGAGCTCACTTACACCGAACCAATGATTTAGTCTGTCTTTTGTTGGAAAGCAATTTATTTTTGCAAAGTATGTGGTCATTCACGATTTTAGTGAACAACAATTCTCCCATATGCGTTTGTGCCAGTTTTGTGTTTCAGTTTTAATTCAAATGGCTTTCCATGCTGATTTTAAAGTAAAATTCTCTTTATTAGGGACCAATTGCGTGTAGTCTGAATCCTTTTCATTGTGAAATTGAATTTGCTAGATCTGATTGTATATGCTCCTTGGTAAATTAATATAATATAATCGCATTCTTCATTTTTAACTATATAATCGATTGTCTGAATATGAGTATTAAACAATGTCTTGTATGACCTACCAAGAATGTTAGTCATGGGTTGACCATTAATTCAAGTGTCCTTTCATAGATTGGTGCTTTTACCATCAATAATATGTTTTTAAATTAATGGCTTGCCTATGTGACTTGTCGTAGAAATTTCCAAGTATATGAAGAATTGAAGGACTGGTACCACAATTCAAGGTCCAGAAATTTCTATTTTTACTATACTTGTCATGTGTCCATATATCACATAGAGGTACAAGGGGGGGGGGGGGGTGGTGGTTTGGGGGGGGGGGGGGTTTATAATTGTTATCTCATTATTCGTATGAAATACCTGAGTACGGTTGTTTCCTGAATTCTTTTTTATCATGGTTTATGAAATCAATAACACAAAGAAAGCAGCTACCAAAATAAGTAAACCACATAGATTTTTTTTTACTATTCATAAGGGAAGGCTACTCATAATCATGTTCCTTAATAATTACAACACATTATTTCTTTCCACATAACATAATTTCTCCGACCATTTGAGATGTTTGATTTGATGTAGCGATAGTGGTTGCCAAAAAAAATACTCATCAACTTTCTGATTTAGAAAAACTTTAGCTAAAATTTTCTTCCTGGAGGAGCAAGCATCATGCTAGGGAAAGAAGTACCACGTTCATCGACTATAATTTTTTCAAAAACCTCAAAAATACGATTTTCCTTACTTATTTGCTCATTCATGAATTTAGATTTGCTTAATAAGCTTTTAGTATTCATTGAAATTAGTTTTAATCGAAGAGTCATTGACATGGATTTCAACTGGAAAACTCTATTGTTTCTCTCCAGTCATAAATGTCCTACCATCACTGCTAATGGGATGTCTATGATATCCTTAATTATACTTTTAAGTTGATAATTGCTTTGTTTTATGTTCAACGATTTCATTTAGTTCCTTGTTGTTATGACTCTATATACAAAGTCACCCTCAACCTTGTTCCATATGTAATTCAAGTATATACACCTGAAAATAAGCGTGAATTAAGTAGATTATTCTTAGAATTACACAAATGGCATTTGAGCTCACTTATACCAAAATATGGATTTAGTCCGCCTTTTGTTGGAAAGTGATTTAGTTTTTGCAAACTATGTAGTCATTCACGTTTTTGGTGAATAACAATGGTCCCATATGCATTTGTACCATTTTTGTGTTTCAGTTTTAATTCAAATGGCTTTCCATGCTGATTTTAAAGTAAAATTCCCATTGTTAGGGACCAACATATAGTTTGAATTCTTGTCATTGTGAATTTTAATTTGCTAGATTTGATTGCGTATGTTCCTTGGTAAATTAATTTAATTAGATCATATTCTTTTTTTAACTATGTAGTCAATTGTCCAATTACGAGTATTAAACAATGTATTGTGTGACCAACCAAGAATGTTAGTCATGGATTAAGCATTAATTCAAGTATCCTTCCATAGATTGGTGCTTCTATCATCAATAATATGTTTTTAATTAATGGCTTGCCAATGTTACTTGTTGTAGAAACTTCCAAGTATATGAAGAATTGTTATGAAAATTCAAGGTCTAGAAATTTTTATTGTACTATACTTGTCAAGCGTCCATGTATACCACAGAGGTATGAGCTTTAATTGTTATCTCACGATTCGCATGAAATACCCGAGTATGGTTGTTTCCTGAATTATTTTATATTATGGACTATGAAATTATAAAAGATTGGTACTTTATTTCCAAAAGAAAAGTGAAACACAAAGTAAGCAGCTACCAAAATAAGTCAACTGCCTAGAATCTTTTTACTACTCTAAGGGGAAGGCTATTCATGGCCACATCACTTAATAATTACAACGCATTATTTCTTTCCATACTACTTAGTTTCATCGGTTATTCGAGCAGTTAGATTTTATGTAGTTATAGTAGTTGCAAGAAAATACCCATCAACCTCCAAATCAATATATGCCTTAGCCAAAATTTTCTACATGGAGGAGCATGCATCAAGCCAGAGGAAGAAGTACCATGATAATCAAAGTCTCGAAAATACAATTTTCATGACTTATTTGCCATTATGAATTCATATTTTCTTAATAAGCTTTTAATATCCATTAAAATTTGTCTTAATCGAAGAGTCGTTGACATAGGTTTTGATTGGAAAACTCCTTCATTTCTCTCCTACCACAAGTGTCTTACCATCGTTGCTAATGAGATGTCCATGAATCCTTAATTATACTCTTCAATTGATAATTATTTTGTTATATGTTTAATGATTTCATTTAGCTCCCCATTGTTGCAACTCTATATGTTATGACACCCTTCAATCATGTTCCCTATGTAGCTCGAGTATTTACACCTGAAAATAAGTGTGAATTATGCATATTATTCTTAGAATTACAAAAGTGGCATTTGAGCTCACTTACACTGAACCATTGATTTAGTCTGTCTTTTGTTGAAAAGCAATTTATTTTTGCAAAGTATGTAGTCATTCACGTTTTTGGTGAACAATAATGGTCCCATATGCGTTTGTGCCATTTACATGTTTCAGTTTTAATTCAAAAGGCTTTCCATGCTGATTTTAAAGTAAATTCCCATTATTAGGTACCAATCACATATAGTATGAATCCTTATTATTGTGAGTTTTAATTTGCTAGATCCGATTCCTTATGTTCCTTGGTAAATTAATATAAGAAAATCGCTTTCTCCATTTTTAACTTTGAAGTCGATTATTTAATTATGAGTATTAAACAATGTCATGTATGACCAATCAAGAATGTTAGTCATGGATTGACCATTAATTCAAGTGTCCTTCAGTATATTGGTTCTTCTACCATCAGTAACATGTCTTTTAATTAATGGATTGCCTATATGACTTGTTGTATAAATTTCCAAGTATACGAAGCATTGAAGAACTGTTATCACAATTCAAGGTCCAGAAATTTTTATTTTTACTATACTTGTCATGCGTCCATGTATCCCATAGAAGTGGGGGCTATAATTGTTATCTCATGATTCGCATGAAATACCCGAGTATGGTTGTTTCCTGAGTTCTTTTATATTATGGTTTATTAAATTATTTTTATTTTGAAGATTGGTACTTTATTTACAATAGAAAAGTGGAATACAAAGTAAGTAGCTACTAAAATAAGTAAACCACCTAGAATTTTTTTACTACTCATAAGGGTAGGCTACTCATAATCATTCCACTTAATAATTACAAGACATTGCTTCTTTCCACATTACTTAATTTCACCCGCTATCAAAGAAGTTAGATATAATGTAGTTATAGTGGTTGCAAGAAAATGCCCGTCAACTTCCAGATCTGGAAAAATGTTAATCAAAGTTTTCTTCATGAAGGAGCATGCATCAAGCCAAAGGAAGAAGCAACATGTCTATCTATTATGACTTGTTCAAAAGCCTTAAAAATATGATTTTTATGACTTATTTACTTATTTATGAATTTACACCGGACCATTGATTTAGTCTATCTTTGCTAGAAAGTAATTTGTTTTTGCAAAGTACGTAGTCATTAACATTTTTGGTGAACAACAATGATCCCATATGCGTTTTAGCTATATTCTTGTTTTAGTTTCAATTCTAATGACTTTCCATTCTTATTTTGAGTTCCCATTATTAGGGACCATTGCCTATAGTCTGAATCCTTGTCATTGTAAATTTTAATTTGCTTCATCTGATTGCATATGCTCGTTGGTAAATTAATATAATAATATCACATTCTCCATTATTAATTATTTAGCTTATTGTCTAGTTATAAGTATTAAACAATGTTGTGTATAACCAAGAATGTTAGTCATGGATTGACCATTAATCCATGTGTCCTATCATAGGCTGGTGCTTCTACCATCAATAATATGACTTTTAATTAATTGCTTGCCTATATGACTTATTGTAGATTTCCATATATATGAAGTATTGTTATCAAAATTCAAGGTCAATAAATTTTCATTTTACTATACTTGTCATGTGTCCATGTATCACATGGACTGTCTTTTATTGAAATTTCCAAAGAAGGTTAATTGCACATGCTTATTCTATATCTTTTAATCTACTTAGACCCATATCCCTTCACTTTTTGGTCTGTAAACTAGGTCTCAATTTATCTTGTGGGCTCTAACTTTCCTTAAGAAACTAATACAGATTTTCTTAATTATGCTTAATCTTGTTTTGGAATTTTCCATATTTACATACCGAACTAAACGATTGGATAGATTAATGACATTATCAACTTAGTCGCCCACTTGTATTAATTTAGTACTACATGAATCTATTCTTTTATTAATTTATCTATTAAGTAAACGAAGTCCTTTGTTTTCAATTTGTTAGATGAGAGATTAGAGGGGCGACACTTTAAACTAAAATAAACAATTTGTTTTCTATTAATTTTATCTATTAAATAAACCAAAGTATTTAATTAGAAGGGCGGCAATTTGAACATTAATGATTTGCAGCACTTAAGACTTATTAATCACACCTTTACTAAATAATTTTTGTTTTGTTTTTTGTGTGATAATAATTGAGGTTGCATTCCGTTCTCGTTCTGTCATAGACTACATTATATGGTTTTTACTTTGAACATTTTCTTTAGCAAAATTTAGACATCACCGACATATACTAAATGATTCGTTAGTGGTCTAGAATTATACACGAGGTCAATATTTTTCAAAATGTGCTCAATCTCTAATTAATGGAAAGATACTCCATGGCGATGGAAAATAGATAAGGAGATAATGAATTCTCATGTCTAATGCCTCTGTTTCTATATGTAAACCCATAAGGAGTTCCATATATGATGATAGAAAGCGTGCATGTAGAAATTCACTTGTAGATGAGGGAAAGTATTCGAGAGGGAAGCCCACTGTGTCCATCATATGAATTGTGAACCCTCTATCAATCTTTTCATAAGCTTTTAAGTGATCAACCTTAATGCACGTACTATTGCTTGATCTCTTATTAAAGCTTTTGATTATTTCATAAGCTATTAGACACTATTATGAAACATCAACCTTGGAAAAAATCATTTCTGATTGTGGGATATTAATTCATTCATCAACTTTCATCCTGTTGAGAATTATATTAGTTAAAATTTTATAAATTACATTACAACATGAAATAGGCCTAAAATTAGTTATACTATTCACAGTAGGGGATTTTGGCACTATGGTAATAAAAGCATTATTTATTTCTTAGGGGATTTGGGCTACAAGCCCCTACTAGTAATTAAAATGGACAAAAAGCCCATAATATTAAATTTATAAAAATTAGGTCCCTACCTCCTTTTCGAAGTGGTAACCAATACGGCGTATATAAAAACTACCAGATCTCAGTTATTAATTTTCTTCTTCATGCCGTTTATCTCCTTTATTCATTTTTAATTCTACAAGTTAAATCGACAATCCTTGCAATAATATGATCTATTCAATCAAATATAGATCTAATTTAAGTTTGAAATCAGGTAAAATTACCAAATATATCGAATAAAGTTTATTTTTCATTTTCATAATATGTACTTATTCAAATTTAGTTTTATTAGCTGATAAAAAAGATTATGGATTTAAATGAACTTCCATTACAAGAGTCAACATCTTTAGAAGAATCCAGCGGTTCAGTGTATTCGATGGATTTAAATCGACTTCCAGCTATTGTAGAAGTCCCTAGTTCAAATAAGTATTTCTATTAGTTTTTAAATGTTCAAATTATACAATAACAATATTAACTGCATTATGATTATGGATTTTTATCAATTATACATTTACTGTGTTATATTTATGTAGTCATCTTTGTTTATTTATATTTGACTGCATTATGGTTTAATATACTTATGCGGTAAATTAAGTAATTATTAAGAAATAATTTAGCGGCATTATGTTTATGCATTAATATAATATTAATACAAATATATTAATCTTTAATTATACTTAACTGCATTATGCGTATGCAGCAATATAAGTAATTCAAATAAGAAATAATTACAATGCATAAACTATTCACATATTGTTCCTAAGCTAAAATTTTTAACTACATAATCTTTGTGCGGTTAATTTATTTATGCATTTATCTCAATCTTCTATAAGTTTAAAGATATTTAAAATATAAATTGCTTTATACTTATGCATTAAAATTAAAGTTTCTATAATATTGTTTTAACTACATTAAATATATAAATTTTATACAATTAATTATGATGTTTTATGTTAAATTTTAATTAAGTAGTATGTTTTATTTGTATAATTACAGATCGCATACACCTTTTATTCTTATCTGTTTAATATTAAAAAAAAAACAGTTATGGTGTTTGTCTTTTCTAAGATTCAACATTGAATTTGGTGAGAGAATTAATATTTTGAAAATGGAAAAATATTTAATCTATGCAATGGGATTTATCTTATACTAATGATAAAAAGAAGAGAAATATTAAATTAGATTATGATTTGCTAGCCTTATTGTGCCATTTTGCATTCAACAAAGTAGATTCTCTTGTTATCAATATTGATGTAAAAGGTATATCATCATCTGTTTTCAATACAACTACTTCCACTTCAAGTAATTGTATAGAAGATGTTAGTTCTAAAGTAGATTGTTTTAATGATAATAGTAGTGGACCGCTAAACATTCTTAGAATGGATGCCCAACAGTCCAATAGTAATGTTAACAGGAGTTGGGTAATGTTTTAGTAGCGTTATAGATTTTAGAAACAAATTAATACTATATCAACTTGTAAATGGATATAAGCTTAAAAACATCAAAAATGACAAGAAGCGTGTTACTACAAAATGTACTCAACCTGATTTCAAATTCAGAATTCATGCATCTTGTCCATTTACAAATCCAAAAAGTGTCATTGTTAAAACTATGAACAGTGTTCATACATGTGTTGCTGGAGTTGTTGATGTAAATGATCCTCCAATATCAAGCAAATTTGTCAAATAATTAGTGATGTGTTATATACGTTCTAATCCCTCGATGAAAACAAGAGATGTTATTAATCAATATAATTCAGAATTCAAGATTATACTTAGCTACTATTATGCTTATACAGGAAAATTTCTAGCGATTAAAGAGCTACATGAAACTTCAAATTTATCGTATCATCATTTAGTAGAATATATTAATTTAGTAAAGAAAACAAATCCGGGAAGCATAACTATTTTGGAAGGTAATCCATTTACTAGAATACTTGAATGAGTATGCATTGAGTTAGAAGCTTGTTCTTTTGGTTTTAATTACCGCCGTCCTATTATATTTGTAGACGCAACTTTTATGAAAGGAAAAACTTTTGGATGTTTTATATCAGCATCAGCAAAAGACGAAAATGAAGGCGAACAATTTTTTTTAGAAAAGCCGTCCGCTGATCCAACTCCCCATACCTCCAGTAAATTTACATAGGATAGGAAAGCACATGGTAGGAATCAAACCTGCGTCTTTTTACCAGAACTCAAGCCTCATTTCCACTTCGCCGTACCCACAGACGAAGATAAAAAACTATTCTAATTGCATTTATATATTCTGTTTATTAAAATATTACTTTTAGTTTGCAGCAATATGTTTTAACATATATGCAGTTACAGATAGATACAAATATTACCATATGCTGTTAAAAATATTTAAATATGTAGTTACAAATACAGTTGAATCTTGATGCTTTAAATAATTACTTTACATGCATAGATGCTTAATACATATGTAATTACAAATGTTCTGTTTTTTTCTAGATATTATTACATCGACATACTTTATATATAAATACGCAGTTATACACACACATGTAGTAAAAAATATGCACATATGCAGTGAAAAATATGTAGATATGCAGTTACAAAATGCTCTTTTTTTCAAATATTATTACAATAACATACTTTTCATGTTTTAATTAATCATCGCATAACATATATGCAGTTACAATTATACTTTGATCTGTTTGTTTTACATAATTATTCTGTAAATGGAATTACATGTTTTAATTACTCACTGCATAACATATATGCAGTTACATATGTTTTTCTTTTCAAATATAATTATATTAACATATGTTATGTATATTTTAGATATGTTTGTTTTGGCTGTAGCTATAGTTTCCTATGAAAATGCAGATATTTTGTATTGGTTTTTCAAACATTTACGGGGAATGCTCATCGATGATAATAAAAGATATGTTTTCATATCAGATAGATATCCTGGAATCAAATTATCTATCCGAAATTTTTTTCCAAATGCTTATTGCAGCTACTGCTTATATCTTTTAAAACAAAATCTAATAGCATCTTTGGGAAGTTTTTGTAGTAATAAAGGATGGATTGTAAGATTATTTACAAAATGTGCTTATCAACCTACCTTTTCTCAATACATGAATGCTATGGAAACATTTAGATTAATTGGTGAAAAATTGTTGCCAACTCTCTTTTGAATTTACTTCCTAGGCATTGGATATCTGCTCTATTTGCTGGAAATCGTTGTGGAGAAATGGCATCAAATATGGCAGAATGCTTTAACAGTTGGATATTGAAAGAAAGAAGTTTGCTAATAACTCCATCACTAGATGCTATTAGAAGCAAATTGATGGTCTTAATGTCAAATCGTCGAGAAGAATCAAAAAATTGGAACACTGTATTATGTCCAAAATCAGAATAAAAAGGTAAAAATTTCATTTTACATAAGTATGGGTTGGATAGTAAATAAATCATCTGCTGGTATTTTTGAAGTACAACAACCAATGGAAAAGTTGAAGTTGTTGATATCAATTTTCATACATATTCTTACAATATCTGGCTTATTAACAACTTCCCATGTGATATGCAATCAGAGTTATACTAAGCCAAAATCTAATAGTTTATGATTACATTGAAGATTACTTTAAGACATCTTACTATACTTCAGCTTATTCTCATAACATCAAACCAATTTCGACTTTATGAAAACATAAATGAAGCTCCAGAAGCTATTTTTTTGCATCCTCCATAATAAAAAAGACTACTTGGTAGACCATCCACAAGTCGTAGATTAGACGTTGCAGAAAGAATTTCAAGAAAAAAGGAAATACGCATTATGTCAAAGTAAGGGACATAATAAAAGAACACGTCAGCAATATAAAGTTTGAATTGTTTGTAATGACCTAGAATTTCAATCATTTGAATTTGAAATGTTTAATTGATTTTAAATATTGAAAAGTTAATTTATAAGTCAAACAACTTAAATTTCAAATATAGCGATTTATTTGATAATGTGAATTATTAAATTAAATAATTGGAATTGTTTAAATAAATGTATCTTGAATTTAATGTAAATGAAAATAATTTCGAAGCCTATTTAAAATTCTATTTGAATACAAATGGAGATAATAAACTTTTAAATTTTAAACTAAAAGTGATTAAACATGTTTTAATAATAATTCGTTTTAATTAACATGTGGAAATAGCCTTCCAGGACACTGTCTCGGATTTCAACGAAACTGTTAGAACCTATATTTTATGTTTCAACGAAACAACTATAATATATATATATATATATATTAATTTTGTCAAAATTACATGTATATACTACAAGAAGACATCATGCTCGAAGATATTTAGACTCGAAGACAAATGACAATCTGTCGACCATACTATAGTTAATAAGAATATTCTACTGCAAAAGAGTCTTAGATAACATATTGTTAAGGTCTCCTTGAGTATATATACATAAACGACCACACACGATTTCATATACATTAAACTTAATTTGAAAAATTGCTTTTACAACTTACAGACGTTTGAGGTAAAATCATAGATATCTGAGAAATACTCGGGAAAATAAATTTCTGAAGCTACAGACATCTGAGTTAAAACACAAATGTCTATGACAATCCTCGAATAATTATTTTCTGAAGTTGCATACGTCTAAGGTTTTACCACAAACGTTTGTCATTTGAAAAAATGCAAACTTTTGAAAAGGCACTTCTATTAAACAAAAAGAAATAACCATTCATCGAAAGGTTGTAGCCCTTAGAATGAATAAAACTTATCTAATAGTAGCAACTCTTCATTTGCATTCTTTAAAATCTATAAATGCTACCATGATTGAGATGCAGAGACTAATTGAATTGAATTAATTAAATCTATTCTCTCTTGATTTCTTATCACATTCTTGTGCATACATTGCTTGCATTGCTTAAATACTCTCAATCTATTATAAACAAAATATAATTTTGGTTAAATCACTTCCTACAACGCAAAGCATTCACAATCACATACTCAAACGAGATCATTGGAAGATTTGTACTATCAGTCAAAAACCGTGTTATTTGGAACACAAGATTGTCAGAGATATACTTTTGTATTAGCCTATTCCTTCGGGTGAGGTGAGGGTTAGTTGGTCAAAGGAAATATCGAAGAGGGGCTTTGGGACTGGACGTAGGATGGGAGGTCCAAACCAGTACAAAATATCTAGTGTGATCATATCTGTAATTTTTCTTATATTCAATTATTATTCTCTGTTTAACATAGTAATATACATACATATATATATAAGCTGTATTATTTGTAAAGATCCTATAGGCTTACATTTGGTCTTAGGGCAAGGTTATTTCAATCTAGTGTAAAATATAATTAAAAAAATTATTCAAATGGCAAGCACATTTCATGAAGGTCAATCAACTGCCCGTTCTACACTATTTACTGGCTCCAATTATATTTATTGGTTAACACGTATATGAATTTTTATAGAAGCCGATGGCTCAGAAATATGGCTAGCAACTCAAAAGAAATATGAAGCATCTGATACCGATATTAGCAAAAGGACTTATGCATAAAAAGAAGAGACATCTAACAATGCCAAAGCTATGAATGTATTGTTGCTCACTTGACAAAAATGAGTTTTCACGTGTCATGCTCTGCAAGACTGCGTACTATATGGCGCACCTTACAAGTCATATATGAAGGCACAAATAATGTCAAGCAAACTAAAATTTCGATTTTACAAAACCAATTCTCATCTTTCAAAATGAAAACAAGTGAATCAATTATTGACATGTATGCAAGATTTCAAACCATGCAACACGATCTCATGGCACTTGGGGTCAAATTCACAGATTTTGATTTAGGCACGTGAATATTAAACTCTTTGAAAAAGACTGGAACCATTGAAGAAGCTAATGATCTTTCTTAACTTAAAGTCGAAGAGCTAAAAGGAAAGTTGATGTCATACGAAGCTAACTTGCAGGCTAGAAAGGATCAAAATCATGAAAAGAAAAACATAACAATCTAAGTAAGTAACGAAGATTCAGACTTAGATGAAGAGGAAATTGTCTTTATTGCTAAAATGTACACTAAATTCAAGGAGTTCAAGAAGGTGACCGAATTTCAAAATGGCAGCAAACCAAACTCTTCAAATCAAACATCGATTAAATGCTATAAATGTGAAAATTTTAGCTACATGAAGAAGGCTTGTCCACAACTCAATAACAACAAAAAGAAAAGCAAATTCGAGAAATTCAAGAAATTGAAAAGAGTTTTTCAAGTAACATAGAATGATTCAGATTGGTCTTCTTCTTTAGAAAGTGACGGTGACAACGACTCAGAACAAGTAAATGCGTGTTTTATGGCTAACATTGATGGCGCACGTTTTGAACTTACTTATTTAATTAGATAATAAATATAGAGAATCAAAAAAATTAGATAAGGAATATGTAGGAAATTTAAGTAGATCAAAATTAGAAATCGGATTATTAAAAGATGAAAAATTATCTTAGAAGAAGAATTACAAATTTTTCAAAAGAAATATGCAACACTATTATTTCAAAACAAAAAATCACTAAATAATTTAGAAAATTATAAGATAGAAAAAGTTAATCTAGAAAAAGAAAAAGTAGAATTACAAGCAAATTTAGATTCTAGAAATATTGAAATTTGTGATCTTAAAAGTAAATTAGATAAAATAACAAATAATGTGACAAAATTCGATAAAGGAAAACAAAATTTAGAAAATTTGATTATGATATCTAAACCATCGGGAAATCGAAATTGATTTGGTCTTAAAATAAACAATAATCAAAGAAATATAGCACATTTTACACAAAATTAAAAATGTCAAAGTTAGAAACTAAGTTTAAGAATTCATATACAAATATGGTCAAAATATGCTCTCCAAAAACAAATAATAAACTAACTCAGACAAAAATATATCGATGAATATTTATAGAAAGTTGTATATAACAAAAATTACACTTCTAAAGGAACCAAATCCTCGTGGATATGGCTACCTTTCTCCACTGACACATAGGACCCTAATCAAAGAAGTTGAGTACCAATTAAAATTTTCTTATTTTGTAGGTACCCAAAATTAAAATAAAAAATAAAGAAAAATGGATACTCGATAGCGGTTATTCTAAGCATATCACTAGAAATGCTAATATGTTATCAAATATAACATATATCGATGGTGGCACTGTAACATTCGCAGATAACTCAAAAGGATCTGTCATCTACATTGGAGAAGTCATCAATATCAGTATTTTTAATTCTCCTATAATTACAATGTTTTATTGGTATAAAATTTAAAACTTAACTTATTAAGTATAAGTCAATTATGTGACAAAGGATTTAAAATTTGTTTTGAAAAAAATAAATGTAGTACTTTGATCAAAATAAAATTTTAATTTTTGAAGGTTTAGAAATCGAAACATATATATTTTAAACATGAATATAAAAAATAACACAAAAAGGGAATTAGTCATAATTTTTCGTTTCCTTGAACGCCACAACAAAACAGTGTTGTAGAAAGGAAAAATCGAACTTTACAAGAATGTGCATGACTCTACTAAATAGTAGTAACTTACCAAAGAATTTTTGGGCCGAAGCCATTGCTACTGCTTGTTATGTATTAAATCATGTAGCACTTGGACCAATGACTAAAAGCACACGATTTGAAATATTTTTTAATAAGAAACTGAAAATATCATATTTTCATGTATTTGTATCAAAATGCTTCATATTAAACACCAAAGATTATCTGGGAAAATTTGATTCTAAAGCAGATGAAGGAACTTTTGTTGGCTATTCCAATCGAAGCAATGCATTTAGTGTCTTTAATAAATCAACAAATATTGATGAAAACTTTAACGAAAATAACTGTGACGATGATGAAGAAATTATAAATAAAACTAATATATCTATACGTGAAAATAATAATAATAATCATAATGATGATGTCAATAACAATAATGATAATATGATAACATCATTACCTAGAATATTAAGAGATTATCCTATTAATAATATTATTGAAGATTTAAATACAAGAGTATCAACCAAAAAACAGTTAAATCAAATGAGTCATGTTGCGTTTATAACAAATTTTGATCCGAAAATTTATAAAGAAGCGTCAAAATACGATTTTGGATAATTGCAATGCAAGAGAACTTAATCAATTTGAAAGAAATGATATTTGGAAACTTGTACCAAGACCAGACGATCAATCTGTAATTGGAACGAAATGGATTTTTTTAAAAATAGATCAGAATATTGTATGAAATAAAGAAAGATTATTAGCCAAGGATATAATCAAGAAAAAGGAATTAATTATGACGAAACATTTTCTCCTGTTGCACATCTCGAAGCAATATGAACATTACTGGCTTTTGCATGTCATCATAACTTTAAACTTTTTCAAATGGTCATAAAATGTGCATTTTAAACGAATTTATAAAAGAAAAATTGTATGTTGAACAACATTCTTTATTTTTTTACAAGAAATATCCCAACCATGTATTTAAACTTAAAAAGGCCTTATTTGGATTAAAACAAATACCTCATGCTTGATATGAAAGATTAAAAAATCATTTACAAAGTTTTGGTTTTTAAATTGGTAAAATTGATTCCACTTTATTCATTAAACAAGAAACTAATAATATTTTAGTTGTACAAATATATGTTGACGACATCATAATTGGATCCATCGACAAAAAATTATGCACTGAATTTTTTAACATAGTTAAAGATGAGTTTGAAATGTCATATATGGGAGAATTAAACTATTTCTTAGATTTACAAATAAGACAATTAGAAAATGGAATAAATCAAGAAAAATATTGTCAAGATTTACTAAAACGTTTTGGAGCGGAAAACATATCAAGTAAACTAACTCCAATGAGTACTACTCTACATTTAGATAAAGATGAAAATGGAAAAGATTTCGACTAAAAATTATACATCAAAGTATGATAGGATCTGTGTTATACTTAACAGCTAGTAGACCAGATATTGTGATGAGTGTATGTTTATGTGCTCGGTTTCAAGCACAACCAAAAGAATCACATCATTGAGTGGTAAAATGAATCTTAAGATATTTAACAAATCCTAGAGATTACATACTTTTTTACCCAAAAGGAAGATCATTCGAACTCGTGTCAATAGCGATGCTGATTTCGGCGGTTGTAAAATGAATAGAAAAAGCACAAGTGGTACTTGTCATTTTATTGGTCAGTCTTTAGTTTCAAGGTTTAGTAAAAAGAAAAACTGTGTTTCGCTCTCGACATGTGAAGCCAATCGCATTTCGTCGACTTTTGCATGTGCACAATCTATATGCAACAAAATCTTCAAGATTTTGGTAAAATAATAACAAAATCTCCTATGTATTGCGATAATACTAGTGCCATAAATTTATCAAAAAGTCCTATTAACCATTCTTGTAAAAAGCATATTGATATTCGTCATCATTTTCTAAGAGATAGTGTGGAAAAAGGAATTATATCAGTGGAGTTTGTAAATACCAAAAATCAAATAGATGATATTCTTACTAACCATTAAGTGAACTAAATTTTATTAAACTAAGACGAGATCTAGGAATATGTTCTTACAGTGAATTGGTTAAATAAATCTATAGGATTAGTTTCGTACACAAAAACTACACATGATATAGTTTATAAATTTAAACTAATACTAACCATATAGAATCTAATTACTCTCTATTAAAAGTTATATGGTTGAACTTCTTTTCCTTAACTAATTCCCTAAGTATAGTAAAAACTTCATCTTATAAATCAGCTTATTTTCTTCCTAACAAAAACTAGTTTATTAAGACAAATGTTACTCAAAAAATGTCTTACGATCAAGAATCACATTGATTGATCTCTATAAATGTATCATCTACTTGGTAGTGAAGAATGCAACTTCTCTTAGCTTAACACCATTTCTCGAGGCATATGATCTTAGAAATTATACATTTGTAGAAATCAGTTGTGTGATTGTGGAATGACAATGCGGCATTCAAAGTAGAATGTGTTATGTGAATGGTAATATGTTACCTCTTAGGCCTCATCACCCGATAACGGCTTAAACAGAGTATGATGTAATGTTATATGGTTCACAACCATTAGGGCATGGTCATCACCTTTCTAGATTACTCTCTGTATGTCGAGTATGTTGTGTATGTTGGGGCCACTGATAGGTTGGTTACGACTAAGGTGATGTCATATTCAGCCTATATTCTGCCACCAGATTGGTGCTTCATGCAGACTGGTCTTGCCAGATACAGAGGAATCATAGATGTCAATCCTCAGTACATTCCTCCTGAAATGTAACGCACCAAAGGCAGTCCCTTACCTGCCATTGTATAGAATCCAACCTCCAACACGTGTTTGTCATTTTGTTTATAGAAACTAATTTGCATATAATATGCTGGAATTTAATAGCGTAACAACTTCAGCTACGATTAAATATTATTTATATACTATACACCAGTATAGTATCACAGAATTTGATATGAAATGTTTTGGTTATCTTTAGATAAAAACCCGTTCGTGTTTATGCACGACATGGTCTTACGAGAGACCTCTTGTTTTGAAAAAGAAAGCTTTTGATAACTTTGAAATTCAGTTGAGATGTATTTTCTCATGCTGATTTACCAGACTGATTCGGGCATTATTCCCTTTCAATGCTCGAGTCAAACCAAACATATTTACAAATTTAGATTTGGATAATTTGGAGCTTCAGCAGACGAGCTAGAGGTCTTCAAGTCGTATTAACGTATATGTTTAATTTCCGCAGCATTGTTGTTGAAATTATTAGCATTTGTGAGGATTGGTTGTTATAATTGTCCAGACTGATGATTCGTTTATTTATGTACTCTGATTTGATGCATGTATATTATAGTTTCTCTTTGTAAAGTTCATTGATTATACTATATGTTGTTCCACAACATTTGATATTTTTGTATTGTTTAGTTTCTTCTCTTCACTTCTTCTTTCTTCATTCTTTCTCATAATTATCCGCCTTTCCATTCCGTTGGGTTGGATATGTGTGGTTTATTACTAGCTCGAAAGATATGGATTTACGAGTTGTTACATTATTGTTTTGTTACATTTGCATAATGTTGTGATAAAAATATTTGCTATTCATTGTTAAATTTCAATTCATTATATAAAATTGTGAAATTTCATATTGTATGATCATTAAAATTGTTGCATTAAAATTTACTATTCAAGTTCGTATTCAAAAGTTTCATACATGTTTATTTTGTTATATTAAGATATGTTGTTCATGCTTTTACTCATTATATTCTTTAAAATCAATCGTTCTAATACATTTTATAATTGTTTAAAATTTTTATATTAACATTTTTATTACATTTCTTTTATGCAATCAATGAATAAACGTAATTATGAAAATCATAATAATGCAGCTAGAAATTTATATAATAATAATGCAGTTGATGAATATTTATAACTAAAACACTCTAAAATTTAACTTCATTTATTACTGCAGTTAAAAGTTCATATTACTATAAAGTACTTTTTAATTGCATTTCACATATGCAGTTAGAAATTGAACTAACATTTTGCAGTTTTTAACTGCATATGTGAAAAGCAGCTACTATAATGCAGTTAGTATTTGCTAAATTTTATGTTACACATCTATATGTTTGTTGAATTAAATTCATACATAAATAAACTTCAACAAGCAACAATTATCAAAACAAATATAAGTTCATAAATCAATGATTCTATAATGAAAACTATGCCTAACTTAGACGAAGTTGATTCCATCTCTTGATTGTCTATAAGTATATTTTCCAGTTCCATAAAGCAATGAATTATTATATCTCTAGAACATACAAAATTAAATGCCTATATTTTTCTATTAAGATGGAGGAAGATTTTGTTTTACTTTAATCTCTTATTTGAAATCAGTGATAAGACTATTGAGTTTTCTTCTTCTAACTCATTATCTTCATCTCTTAAAACTAATACATGGTTTTTGTAACGACCTGCAAATTTATCACTTTGATAAATTATATTTATTTTTAAAATAATTTGAAATAAAAGGTTGGTAATACAAAAAATATTATTTTGAGTGATAACAAATAACAGTAATATTATTTGAACAGATATTTACAAAAATATTTTTTTGGAAGAATATTGATAAAATGGCCGAAAATGTCTTATCGATAAACAACTCTATAATCGTAAAACGTCGAGCATGGAGCTGGATACATGAACTTATTTTATAATTAAACAAGAATATGAAATAAAATCAATTATTTTATTTCCGTGAATAAAATGTATTTAAGACATCATCAATGATGCTCTTATATTAAATAATTGATTAAATTGAGATTTAATGATGTAATAATTATTTTAATAATGGTTTAAAAAAGATTATATTTCTTGTTAATTAATTATGAAATAAAAATTAATGATTTATAATGTTTTTATAAAGTTATAAAAGTAATTTGAAATATAAGGAAAATCAATATAGGTTAATCGGTATAATAACACTTTTTGTAAACAACGGTTTAATATTTATTTATATGGTTTTATAATTCATATGATCATTTTATTTCATATAAAACGACAAGAAATTTATTTTTAGATTTTGTTGACAAATATATGTGTATAAATTAATAAGTGAAAATGTGGTCGATAACCGGTTTTCCGATTTTCAACGATTTAACGAATAAAAGTCATTTAAAGGCTGTTGCAACCTTATTATCATGTTATGAATACTTATATAACATACATATATACACTTCAATTTATACATAAACATGCATACAAATATACATACATACATACATACATATAAGAAATATATAAGATATTTCTAAATTACTTAAGCCTTCAGCAAGCTCAAAGTCAACCAAGTACACATAAGTACAAACATACATGGACAACCACATAGGTTCACCCATGTGAACATCATTTCGGCCAATCCTAGGAGGCAGGAGAGGGGTATGGGAGAGGGTATGTGAACTAAATCAAAAAATTTGGGTTTTGAATTAAGAAATCTTTAATAAGATTTAAATGAAATGATTTAGAAATATTTTCTTAAGTGAAAAATGAAATGATTTTGAATTATTCCGAGTTTAGAAAGGATTGAAGTAACCAAACGATTTAACAAAAGAGGTTTAATGATTTCGGATATATCGAAAAGAGATGTTTTGAAAGATATACATCTGTTAAAGATGTTTTTGATAAAAGAAAGTAATAAATCAAACGAATAATTCCCTATTCACTAAACATCTTTTTATCGATGATTGGTTCTAAGTAACCGGGGTCAGATTTAGGTGATTCCTAGCCGAAGACTACTTTGAACCAATTTATGTATTCGAAGTGAAGACATGGAGATAATTTGAAAGATGGAATGTAGGGCTGCTTGTCACTAACCCCCGGAATGTGGCAGTAGCTCTTCATTTGAGATCTTCAATGCAAGGACTTCTCACTACTAGTCCTAGGGGTAATTCCCGATAGGATGTGGTAGGAGCGTGCTTTTAGTTTGTCCTATTCCTAGACAACTTGTATTGACGAATGTCTGATGTTGCATTTCTAATTACATAAATTGATCTCTATGCACGTATCATCTGTTTAGTGGCAAAAAAGGCAACTTCTCTTAGCATAACACCCTTTCCTAAGACGTATGGGCTCAAGAGTTATACGTTTGTGGAAATCAGTTGTGCGATCATGGAATGGCAATGTGGCATTCAAAGTGGAATGTGCTATGTGAAAGGTAATCGCTACCTCAGGCCTCATCACTCGATAATGGCTTAAACAGGGAACGCTGCAAGGCTAAGTAGACCGCATCCATTAAAGCATGGTCATCACCTTTCTAGATAACCCTCAATATTACAGGTATGTGGTGTATGCAATGAGACGTCTTGGATAAGTCGGTAACGCTCGTGGTGATGTAATATTCGTTTTCTATCCAGGCCATGTATGAGTGCCAAATAGGGATAACCTGGTCTTGCCAAATGCAAAGGATTGTTTTTGTATCCTCGATACATTCCTCTTGAGATGTACTATATGGAAGGTAGTCCCTTACTTGCCATTATATGAAAATCCATTCTCCAATAAGTGCCTTCAGAATTGATTGTAAACCTATTACATCATCAAATTTAACCAACATAACAATTTTGGCTACTTGAATATATTTACTTGAAATGTGTTTTGAAAGAATGTTAATGAAAATAATATCAAATGATTTTACATAGCCAATATTTTGATTATCATAAGGTAAAAATCTGGTATGTGTTTATGTGCGGCGTGGACTTATGAGATAGCTATGTTTTCAAAAATGTGTATTTTGAGTTTCTCACACCAATCCCAAGACTAACCCGGAGTATATTTTCCTTCCCTTAAACTCTAGGTGCCCTAATTTTCCCCGGCAGCCTAGTAGTCAGGTAAAGTTAGAAGAAATCTAGATGGAGCTTGAAGCATGCAGTTAGAAGATTTTTTTGAAGATTCTTATCCATTTCCACCACACTTATGTGCTACAAGATTCCGCATAAGTAAGGATAGAAATATATATATATATATATATATATAACTGTCCATTTTTAACTCCGATAAATGCATTTAAATTTCCACTGTAAAGATAATATGTTGAAATAATATATGTTATTCTCTTTATGTGAGATTTTTTTCTATCTTTATTTCCTTTCTTACCCTCGAGAATCCACCTCTCCTGCACTAGGATTTGCGGCATTTGAATACCGAGGATGTATTAGTGTCGATTTCCAAAAGTCGAAGAAACAGTTCCTCACATTTTGTATCAAAGCTTAGGCTGAGCGAACACCTTGGCTTTGGTAGGGGTAAGTCTCATCAGAGATAGGTTTAGCAATGCCCTAGGTTGAGTAACTCATTAGAGATAGCGTTAGTAAGACCTTAGAATGAGTTTTAGAGTCCTATATATGAGCGGGTATTTGTTAATGTTATACACAAATGATTCTGGTTAATTTTTAAATTAATAATTTTACCTTGAATATGATAAATTATATTTATTTAAAAAAAATCAAATAAAAGGTTGATAACACAAATAATATTATTTTGAGTGATAATAGGTAATAGTAATCTTATTTTGAATAGTTATTTACAAAATATTTCCTTTGGAAGAATATCGATAAAATGACCAAAAACTATTTTGTCGATAATTAGCCCTATAATTGTAAGACATCATGCGTGGAGCTGGATACATACACTTATTTTTATAATTGAACAATAATATGAAATAAAATCAATTATTTTATTTCTATGAATAAAATGTATTTAAGACATTATCCATGACGCCCTTAAATTTAATAATTGAATTAAATTGAGGTTTAATGATTTAAAAAAGACTATAATTCCTTTTAATTAATATGAAATAGTAATGAATGATTTATAATGTTTTTACAAAGTTATAAAAGTAATTTTTGCACTTATAAGGAAAATCGATATCGGTTTATTGGTACAATAACACTTTTTGTAAACAATGGTTTAATATTTAATTATATGGTTTTATAATTCAAATAGGATCATTTTAACTCATCTAAAATGATAAGAAATTTATTTTCAAATTTTATTTACAAATATATGTATATAAATTAATAAGTGAAAATGTGACCGAAAATTGGTTTCATATTTTCAACAATTTAACGAATAAAAGTCATTCAAAGGTTGTTCCAACCTTATAGACATATTATGAACACTTATATTACATATATATACACTTTAACTTATACATGAACATGCATACAAATATACATACATACATACATATACACATATATAAAAAAGAAATATATAAGATATTTCTCAATTACGTAAGCCTTAAGCAAGCTCAAAATCAACCAAGTACACTCAAGTACACACACACATGGACAAGCACATGGGTTCATTGATGTTAACATTATTTTGGCCGAGCCTAGTGGGTAGGAGACGGGTGTGGGTCGAGGGAAAAATGATAATTTACCATTAAAATATTAGTTCCAAATTATTTTCTATAAATACCCATACACTTTCTCACATTTTTTCACCACATTCTTATCATCTTCTCCTCCACTTCTAAGCTTTTTTCATGGTTTCAATGCTTCGCAAAATAATGGTAAAATATTTGGAAAAGGAAAGCTAAAATCATATAATAAATATATGTTAGTAAAACCACCTCAAAACTATCATCAAACTCCTCCCCTACCTCCCTAAAACCCACGGACATCCTCCTTTCTTCGTTTGGCCGAGCCATCCTCCTCACACCGTCAAGACGTGAGCACTTTAGGGTGGGTCAGGCCTATTCAAGGTTAAAGGGTTGGGTTTCGTGGAGTTTAATGCCATCATAGCGGAGCTATAGTCAATTTTAGGCTTGCCCAACGGGGAAAATGAGGGTGGGAAACTCCTAAACTGTAGTAATATATGCTATTGGATGATATACATGTGGATATGATTATTGATGATAGTTGTTTAATATGGTTGTCGAATATATTTGCAAGTCACATTATACACGTCTATAAGCACAAGGGAAATCACTTTCCTTAATTGAACGAATTTTTGTATGTGGAATGTTTTAACCTCTTTAAAATGGTTTAATATGATTTAAAAATGTTTTATAAACATTTAAAAGTTTTTTGGCAAAGTTCAAGTAAATATTGAAAACTGAGTCAAAAATAGGTGCGTCGGTAACGAGAGTTCACGATTTCGCACCATAAGTGTCAAACGAGTATATAGAATGGAATATAGCTCTGAATTATTCGAGATAAGAATTTTTCGACCTATTATATCCATAGTTAAAAATAAAATCGAGATTTTGATAAGTAGATTTTGAAATATAAGTAAAACATGTTTTTTAGAAAAATCATGGTTTTGTAGTTCGAAATCCGTAAAAGGATTTCTTTGAAAACAATATTTTAATTTTTTTTAAATTATGAAATAAATTCTAAAAGTCTTTTAAAATGTTATAAAATCGATTTGAGTAATAAAAACAAATTTTCAAATGGCAGAAAGTCTATTTGATCAATATTGCTTAAAAAACACTTTCCGCGGCACTTTTCTATAACTTTTGAAATATTGTTTTAAACGCAACCATTCTTTTCAAATCTTTAGTAAATGATTTTAAATGATTAATAATGCATTTTAAAGGTGATTTGGAGGATTTATGAAATGGTTAAATAAATGTTAAATGATTTAGAGTCGATCAAATAACTTGACTACCTTATGGGTGACAGAGAGATAGTGTCTAGGAATGAGTTTGGAAAACCAGTTTCCTACTCTACCTCCTTATTCAGAATGGCTAGATGGAGGGAATCGTAAATTTGATTTACTCGGATCAAAATTTTCCATAGTATATGATTTTCCAAATACAAATAACTTTGATTTTATGAAGATAATCTTCTTATATTTTGTGTTAAAGCCCGAAGAGGGAACTCATACTATTCGTGGAATTTAACAGGTGTTTTTGCCATTATTCTACCCACAGTATTTGTTGAATATGAGAATTGATATTTAGTGGAATTACATGATTTCTATAGAGTCTGCTTACTTAATATTTACTAGTTTTGGATTAATATCCTAGATAACATGGTTTTAACTCAATCAAAAAATTTCGGTTTTGAATTAATAAATCTTTATTTATATATAAATGAAACGATTTGGAAATATTTTCCTAACTAAAAAATGAAATTATTTTGAATTATTCCAAGTTTAAAAAGGTTTTAAATAATGAAAGGATTTGATAAGAGAGGTTTAATGATTCCATATAAACCGAAAGGAAATGTTTTAAAAGATATATATCTCTTGAAGATATTTTGATAAAAAGGAAAGTAACAAATCTAAAGAATAATTCCATAGTCACTTAACATCTTTTTGATAAAATGTAAATCGGTTGTGTGACCATGGAATGGCAATGTGGCATTCAAAGAAGAATGTACTATGTAAAAGTAATCACTAACCCGGGCCTCATCTCCCGGTAATGGCTTAAACAGGGTACGCCGCAAGGTTAAGTGGGTCGCACTTATTAGGTTATGGTCATCACCTTTCTAGATAACCCTCTTTATTTCAGGTATGTGGTGCATGCTATGAGATGTCTCGGATAGGTCGGTAATGACTGGGGTGATGTCATATTCGATTTCTATTCAGGCCCTGTATGAGTGCTAAATAGGGATAGACTGATCTTGCCGGATGTGAAGGATTGTTTATGTATCCTCAGTACATTCGTCTAGAGATGTACTATATAGAAGGTAGTCCCTTGCCTACCATTATATGGAAATCCTTTCCCCAATAAGTGCCTTCGGACTTGATTGTATAACCATTATGCCGTCAATTTTAACCAATGTAACAATTTCAGCTATTTGAATATATTTACTTGAAAAATGTTTTCGAAAGAATGTTATTAAAAATAATATCAAATGATTTTACATATCGAATTTTTTTGGTTACCATATGTGTAACGACCTGCTTTTTTGGATGGTTTAAATTTGATGATAAGACACACACGTAAGACTCAAACCATTCAAAAGGGCAGATTGTTATGCGGTAAATAAGAAAAGAAGAAAAAGAAATAAATATAGAATCTCGCAGCGGATGATAAAATATAATAATCAAATAAACAATTCATGAAGCTGTTTACAAATACATTTGATTATTCCTTTACAATACAAAATAAGAGTTACATAAAATACGAATAAATAAATAAATGCAGCGGAATAGCATGATGCAGCGGAATAAATAGAATAAATAATAGTAGTACTAAATCTTCATCTTCGTCCTCCAAAAAGCAGTCTTCGTGTAACAACCCGCATATTTTATGATTGTATATTTAAATGTTTAATTTAAATATAGCATCGTTAGTCGGATCAAACTCCAAAATGCAAATTTTTGTAAACAGTCGAATTAGGACTCGAGACCACTTCCTTTGAGTCTAAACGGCGTTTGCGACCTTTTTGAGTATAAACATTGATATGTTTGGAGTTGACTAGAATTTTGCTATTTTTTTATTGGGCTTTGGGTTTGGGTTTCAGCCTGTTAACCCAACATAATACCCTAACTCCACCCCCTCTCCTCTTCATTCGTTTTCATTTCCTAACACTCTATGCTAAGGTAAAAATGTGGAAAAACGGGGAAGCAAAATTCCTAAGCCCTGGTTTACTAGGAAATTCAAATTCAAGTTCTAGAAATCAAGGTGAAGCTTAGGTAAGCATCTTCTCCATCTTAATCTCCCTTTAATTTTCAGAAATTCATAAACCCTAACTTAGAAAATATTTGCTTATGAGCTTAGATTGGAGCTTCTTGAGTTGAAGTTGAAGAGCAGTTGATCTTGCCTCGTCTTAAAGCTTCTCATTTGTTGTTTTTAGGTTCAAAGGTGAGTTCTTGAACTCACATCTGTGTCTATACCTTTGGTAATTGTTAGGTATGAATTCCTAACATCCATTTCCTGTTCATTTGCTTTTGAATTGAATCAGATCGGTGAGTTTTCCAGTTTTTGGTATTTTGAAGTCAAAATCTACGAATATCCTTATATGGATGTTTGGACATGTTGTTTGGAGTGAATTGTTGAGTCTATTAGGCAGGGTTGTCACTTGGTATAAATCCCTTGCCATCATTGCTCGTCCTATCTCTTCCAATATGATTTGGCCATTAATGGCCTAGGAAAAATATTGCCCTGAGCTTTAGCTCAGACTTCTGGTAGTATGCGCAGACGTCTGGAGCTACGGAATAAAAATTCCTGACCTTTAGCTCAGACGTTTGAGCTTACTTACCAGACGTCTAGGCGATCTGGATGAAAATTTTCAGACCTCCAAATCAAACGTCTAGGAAAGCCACTAGATGTCTAACACTGTTAAATTTAAGGAAATTGCCTATTTCTATGTGGATTTCCGTTTTATCGATTTTCGGTAGATCCGATTTGTTGTTTATCACCTTTATCGACTTTGATGACTTATTTTATGGATTTTTGGGAATATCCATTTGATGGATTTGATATCGATTTTTATGGTTTTAATTCACATCATCGAATGTGAATTTTTAGTGATTGATTGTTTTTACAATCATTTCTATGATTTATCACTATAAATGCAAAGGTTTCTATACTAGTAGTAAATATTCAAACACTTTCACAAAAATGATTTCAACGTTATTTTTAATATAAAGCTCGTTTTTAAAACCGTTTTCCAATCTATTAGTGTAAAAAAACCTTTACTTCATTCGTATGAGAAATCTAATTAAACGACTTAGCAAAAACGAGTGGTATGGAACACTTTCGTTTTCTTTGTCAGTTAAATCTTGGACTTGTTCGATTGAAATCTCGTGACAATTTTCGAGTGGAATCTACAATTTGTTCGTAAATATTTAAGTTAAGCTAGTGGTTATGCGACATGAAGCTAAACTCATTTATTTACTAGCTTAGTGCAATTCACGCTTCTTATTGATCGATGGTGATCATTTTATGGTTTGGACTAGCGATATGCGATGTCTCTTTGTCCACGTGGGGGACTATACCCCGATTTTATGGAGCTTCATCTCATTTTTATGGGCTAGCGACCCATGTCTTTGGACCTTTCATGGAGCAATCGACTCGAGAAGTCCATGCATGGGATGTATCTTTTTAGGTGCGTCGATATTCGACTTTGTATAGGGCATATCTTTTGAGGTGCGTCGATGTTCGACTTTGCATGGGGCATATCTTTTTAGGTGTGTCAATGTTCAACTTTGCATGGGGCGCATCTTTTAGGTGCGTCGATGTTCGATTGTGCATGGGGCTTATCTTTTTAGGTGCGTCGATGTTCGGTTAATGGGATAACATCTCGTTTGTGATACATGCCCGTTTTTGATAGGCCTCCCCCTTTTGTGTTTTCTGGTTTTCTAGAATTTGTATTTCACCTATTTTTGCGATTGGCATAGATATGGTTTGTCAATATTTGTGGTTTGGTGAATAAAATGAAGAATATGACACTCTTTTTGGTGTTTGAGAAAATTTGAGACATTGTATGATTTTTGTTGTTATCTAATGTATATTTGTCATAGTATGGCATTATTATTATCATACATTTTTGTTATATCTCTTATCCTATCTCATTTTATATGATATTTATAACTAGACTGATCCGTTTATTATTCTTTTCTTAAATAATACTCAGATCAGACCGAGATATTTCAGGTGCTTCTGCTTGACTTCTTATCAGGGTCCGTCATCTGACTTTTGGCTAGCTACTTAGCTTAGTAGTTTTTGTTTTATACATTCGAGATAGAGACTCCTTGATGTATACATATTCTTTTGTCTAGCACTTGTACCTATTCTTTTGTGATGTAGTTGACCTTACATAAACACTACGTTGATGTACACTTTTATGTGTTATATTCATATCTGTTTTCACCTTAGTAATATGAATATCTATGACTGATTTATGTTATGCTTATTTTATATTTGTTTCTGAAGATCACATAGCCAGTGTGTAGTAGCTTTGAGTTTGTAATTGATTTGTCAGATTTCCTCTTGAAACGAAATGCGTGCCATACTATCTGACATATCGGTACTCGCACAAAGCAATTACATAGACGGTCACTCCTGAACAGCCTTATTCTTCATGCTAGTTGACGGCATTACTCCGTAGTGTCCTTGGCTAGTGTGAGTATAGAGGTGGGGCGTCACACTTCGATAAACCGAAAAGCTCAGGCTGACCTGAGCGAATTGAAAAGACAAAACACTTGAGTCAGAACTAAAAGATTGTATGTAAGTTAAATCAACAGTAAGTAAGTATGAGTGTAATAGCGTCAGAGATGTTTACGGGGTTTGACATCTCCTATCCAGCGCCAAATGTGGGTGCAGTAACTTAAGAGATGCTGGGGATTTCCATCTCCTAAGGATCCCTTAAACTATCTACTATGTAGTACAATACGCTATTATAATAATGTCTACAATAAGGTAAAGTATTAAAAGAGCGTTAAGGCATTACCCATATCCTCCTTAACACATTTTAATATATTTCCATAGTCTATACAGTACCGTAACTTCTCCATGAACTGGAGGGCTATCAGAGGACACCCCATAGCTATATTACAAACCAAACTCGTAGAAGGCGCTCTAGGGCATATGAAAACGGCACTCGAGGCAATGCCAGGGTAGATTTACCAATTGTCGAACCGGGTTGATGGGAACGCATAGCAGCTACTACCGCCCACCTCAGAACACACTCTCAAATCAAAAATCAAGGAGTGGCCACCAAATCTCACAAAGTAATAATATGGTATCGAAGAGGCATGTCCGTTCAGAGGAATGACCTTGCTTGGCCGAGGTATAGCTCCTATTTTAGTCACATCTAAGCTGACTCACGGGAGTCAGGGTCACGTCAATACCTGATATAGAAATCGTTCGCCATCATCCTACTTCATTTCTGGATCAACATGCACAGTTGTTGAAGTGGTTTTCGGTATTGGTAGAGAGTATGACAATATCTGATCTCGGTCTCTTTAACAATCAAATGATTATTTCTCACCGGATGATTCCTTTACATTTCAAAAGTCAATTCATACTTAATATCAGAATATCATATTCGATTTCAAATCATATTTCTTTTGAAATCATATTCACTTTCAAAACTGTATTCACTTTCAAAATCATATTCATCGCTGAATTTATCGATTAGATAGGTTAATTAAATCCTAATTCCAAAATCATCATATTTATTCAAATAAGACATTTCACAAAATGTATCACTTTCAAATTCCAACTTAAATTGTATCATCATCAAGGATTTAAATATAAATACTTCACTTTACACAGTCTGAAACTTTAGAAAATAGTTTAGGTAATTATAAATAGTTTATATTATTTTAAAATATTTTAAATAGATTTAAAATAGTTTAAATGGCAAAAATAGTTTAAATAGATTTAAATTTGATTTAATTAGTTTTATAATGATCTAAATAGATTAAATATAAATTAAATAGATTTAAGTTATATTAAGTAGATTTTTAAATAGCTTACATAAAATTTAAAATAGATTAAATAGAGTTAAATGATACTGATTAGATTTAATATAAATTAAATAGATTTAATTAGTTTAAAATAGGAAAAATAAATTAAATTGGATTAAATAGGTTATAATAGGTTAAAATAAATTGAAATAGTTTAAATTGATTAAAATAGTTTAAAAAATAGATTTCAAAGTTCTAACCAAACAATTTAAATAACTCAATTCCGATAATTCATTTATATTTGACGCTTTAACTTTGAAATTTCAATTTAAATCCTTTGAACAATTCATTAAATCAATTCTAAATTTAGCATTTACACTTGGATTGACGAAAATAATTCAGTTTATATAAATCAATTTCTATTTCAAAATACCAGTTAACTAAATTCAAAGGTTTAACTAATCCAGTGTCCATATATAATTTTCTACCCTAGGTAAAGTGATACAGATATTTATCATTTCAATCCGCAATTTAAATTTTTACGGTTATATATCATTTCAAACCGCAATCCCGAATTAAATAAAAATCCATAAAATCGCTCGGGTCTATCATATCGACCCATAACGATTTTTCCCTAATCTATACATCGTTTGGGTATATCATTTCAACTCATAGGGAACTTGCAGTTTATAATAATAAAAAATATAATCATCCAGTCATACAATATTAACAATCAAACATCCATCACAATCATCTTCCAAATTGATCAATAAACATCACCAAATAACTGATAATCAATAATAGGTATTAAATTGACACTTAAATTCAATATTAAATTAAACGATGATTTAATGCAATAAAAGTCAAATTTAACTAGAATGACAATTTAAACATACTAAACATCGATCAATTAATTTCAAATCACCTCATAAATTTAATTTAACTAACATAAGATAGTTTAGTTATTGTGAGTGCGTTAAAGCACTCACCTTTGATTTCAAATCAATTTGAAATCAAAAATAGGGCCCAAAATCTAACAGTCTCAGAATTCGTCCAAACCAGCGTCAAAATGTTTGAAATTTTGATACGATCGCAACGAAATAAACCGAGCATGAACCAGACCTCGCAAGCAAAAGTTATTGCGGTTAGAACATTAAATTCAAATTTTAAATTAAATAAAATAGGCTAATCAGAAGCTGCCACGTCACCTTACTCTTCACGCAAACATTCATGCCGCCTGATTGAACAACGCAAACCAGTCACCACTACACTCCTCGTCGCTGCCTCACCATGGCTGCCTACGGCAAGCTACAAGCCACCCAGACCACCACCGGGCTAAGCCCTGACCTCGCTCGGCCCTCATGAGCACCAACCTCTATCACGGCCTGAAATTCGGTGCTCGAAAATTGACATCCATACTTCACTTGTATCCGAATGCCGCAGATTCAAATGTCGAACTCCAGTTCGGATGGAGCTTATTAAACTCTAAGCATAATAACTCACTGGAAGAAAATAATATCATTGATATACAACAGATGATTACAACAATGATACAACTAATTGATCCATATTATCAGAGATACAAGATACAGTGGAAAGAAATAACTCCAAAAAGATAATATCTTCAGAAGTCCCGAAGATAGATATTCCAATATATAGCGACTCCATTGCCAAAGTTCCAAAGACTCCAAAAGCTAGAACCACCAACATGCTTTCCTAACGCGAAGCGAGAAACCCCCATCACGATGTATTAACCAAGGTCGGTCATGGATATTGAAGAGAAGCACAAAGCGATAACCAAAATCCAAAGACTCCCGAGATATCAAATTTACATCTGCTATCTGATTATTTGAAAACCCAACTCTAGACTGCCCGTGTGGAAAATTGTGGACACCCAGAGTTTAGGAAGAAAACAATAAACTCCAAGTCAGTCATGGGACTGGTGTGAGAAAACGAAAAGAGGTTACGTTTAAAACAAACAACAAAAGAATTTAGAATTGAAATCCACAATGCTTTTTGGAAAATGAAACTACCATAAGGCCTCCCGGCACACACACCATACAATCTCACACTTGGGAGAGATTTCTCCTTATGATAGTCAAACGTGCTTGATATGCGAAAAAACCATTCGATATTATTATTAGTGCATAATGCAGAAAATAATTTTGAAAGTATAATATAAATCTTAGCCAGCATAGGTACCATTATTTTACGCCTGCTATAGCTACCACCTGAGGTGGCAGGTTATACAACTGCAATCGTAAAGGGCGCGTATTGGTGATTGGATTTCCAACAAATGGTCAGGCTAAGGAACTTCCTATTGCCACATGGGTACGCCCTGGAGGGACGCCTCGAGAACCTACCCGGATCTCTGCCAACACAAGGCTGGGTTACCCCTGTCCGGAAGTAACACCTACAAGTATGTCATCCCCGGTCGTTTGCGACCTTTATCCTAGAGCTCTCAACCATAAAGTAATAAATTTGCATTGTCCACATGAGTTAAGTATCTGGGCTCCATACCCTGATACCACCTTTTTCCAGAAGAAATGGACATACCCTAGAGGCGCGACCCTTAATAACATTACTGCATCTTTCCTGTTTCGACCATTTCTGAGGTGTAAGGTCCTGATGCAGTCTCGTCCACAAAGCTACATTTTTTCACAAAGCTATGCTTTGATCAACAAATGATCAGCAGCACTTCGTATGCCACATTACCAAATTGGGAATGTATCACTAGTAACCATCAACTATTTAACCTCTGAGCTTGTACGTCTCAGAGAAGGGTGTTAAGCTAAGAGAATAAATTCTCCGTCACTACTACAAAACAGGCCATTTGCATCGGTTGTTCACCCCCCTGTTGCATCAGTTCTACAACCGATGCACATGCAACCGATGCAACAGGCTTAACAATTCTGCATCAGTTCTAAAACCGATGCAAAACGGTCCTTTTTGCATCTGTTGTTAGTAACAACTGATGCAAAATACGGTTGCAACAAAGGAACATGTTGCATCGGTTGTAATGGAAACCGATGCAACAAAGGAACTTGTTGCATATGTTGTTGGAAACCGATGAAACAACTGTCCCTTCTATGTTGTGCATTTTCACACCTTTTCATATTGTTTCATTTCAGTTTGCATTTGTTTGTGCAGTATATTTTAGTTTGCATTCACACTTCATTTTAGTTTTCATTTCTTACACAAAACTCATTTTATATTCAAAACTAACAAATACATTCTGTTTCACATTCCACGAATTGAGAAATATTAACGTAAACAAAGGTGGGGTGGTCAACTGTTATGAACACAGCAACGTATGAGAATGTACAGCAATGTAACAGCAAACAGGTAACATAGCTGCTGTAAACAGTGAATTAATAAGCTATGAAAAAATAAGGCGAGTATAGCATCTGTCTACGTAATGCTCAACATAAGCGTTGGACGCATGTAATGTAAACTGAGTTAATTAATGATTGAAAATAAAGTAGCAGATAGAGGAGAGGTATACCACATAACATTAACAAATGCCTGGTAGGAATAGCAAAAATGAGTCGGGAAACATGGTTATGAGTACAGTGATTTTGTCGGAGTACACAATGTGAGTTAATGAACACAGAAATAAAGATCAACAGAAATTGCAAAGGAACACTGAAAATGAAAATGAAACAACTAGTGCAATCGGAAAAAAACAGCTTAAGAATGTTGTAGCTTGAGAGTTTGTTGCTGTTGAACTGGGTCTGACATCTTCAATGTCCTACAATAAGGCAATAAATAGAATTACAGTATTATGCTACGGAACTGAACTACATAACTGGACAAATATTATGTTAGAGTTGGATATTGGGTAATGCGTAGGTCAAAAGTAAGAATTTGTAAATCGTGGAAAATATTGGATGACGAAATTTAGGTTGACTGCGTTTAAGAAAATAATGAAAAAATTCAACTCACGTTACTGATAATTCCTTTGCGAGACCCCTTCATATTAGTTGCAGAGGATGCAATGCAAGCTGCAGTTGTTTCTCTACCATCCATTACCTGTTCATCATAGCAAACATACTATTGACGGTAAGTAGTGCGTATGAAGTAGTGTAGAATAATGTGTAAAGGTAGCAAGACTACCTCATTTACTTTGTTTTTCCCTTTTTGGTCCGCCAAGTCCAGTGGTGTAAGTTGACTGTTATCACTTGATGCAATGTCAATGGTCATGTTGTTTTCACTTGTTTCTGTGTTCTATAAAAATACAAGTGATAGAAAATCAGGGTATGAAAAAGCAAACATACAAAATAAGTTTATGTAAAAGAAATAAAATTCAGTAAATTTAAACCTGAGATATTAAAGTTGGTGTTTGAGTGGAGTTGATATTTTTTGTTATTTTACATGCCGTTGGAAAGGCTTCAGGATTGTTCATTTCATAATTACTTGGCTTGAATTAAAATAATGCATCTGAACCCACAACCTTTTGAAAGATGTTTTCAACCTTGGATGGTCCATCTTCCTACACGTACAGTTAATGGAGGAGAACATATTGCTGCTACACCAGCCTCTGCCACAACCCAATTCTCTTCATTCTTCCATATCAACATACACAACCCACCCTCTGCTTCCACATCAAAACCACCAACACACAGTGCACTTCATACTGTCAGTGCCACCAAATTCCTCCAGTAAACACAACTTCATCTCCTCACTGCCCATATGACCATCTGGTTCCTCTGCACTACAAAGCTGTGCAAACCACATCCGCATCTCAATTCACCATCACCATAACAAACTGTACATACATAACCCACTACATTCTCAAGTACAAACTGCTATAAAATCAACTACACAGTGCATACTTCCTTCTCCACTGCCTTTCTTCCCCTTTGCTCACCACTGCACAGCCTTCTACAATGTCTCATTGCTGGCTACCTTACAACCATCAGTACACTATTGCATTCAACCCGAACCAAACAACTACCACATGCAACCACTTCAAACTACCAACATTCAATTCCGCAACCCACTGCGAACTGCATATCACTGCAGCACACACTTCTCTGCCCCATATTCATACATCACCACACGACTGTTCAACCACTATAATTACATACAAATTCCTTCACCACCATTACATTACACTTTCTATCATCTAACTTCAAAATTCAGCTGCCAACTTCACACTACAGTCACCACTGCAGTTACTAATAATCACGACCCATCATCCCCTTGCATCATTTGCTCCTCCTCACATTTCACATTGCATATCAGGGAACCACCATCAAACAAAATCTCAAACTGCAAGTTCATCAAACAACAATATAACCACAACCACCACCACATCCAAACTAAACTTCCGCACCTGAACCTCGTCATCTACCACCACTTCATCACTACCCTGCCTTGCCACCAGTCTCCTACCGAGCACTGCTATTTCCAGCCACCAAGCAACAGACACTTCAAGACTGGTAGATATAACACCTAGAGTATAATAATTCAACACCGTAAAAATTATAAATATTGGATACTAGTTACACAGCAGCAATAATATGGAACCTCTGCAATACTATAATTTTGCATATATAATCCAACATTTGTACCTGATATGTCTTCCCGAAAGGCTTCCACTTATTGATGCCAAGAATGACCTGCACTTTTCTTCCTGCTCTATAGTTCTAACATTTAAAGAAAATTGCTTGTACTGGTAGTGAGCATCTGAGCACAAAGACAAAAAATATCAATAAGTACCCAGATTTTGCTGTAAGTACCTAGATTTAACAGTTTCAAACCCATCAAGTTTAATCTTTGGCAGGAAGGTTTTGTAGAACTTTCCACCTAAATTAAAACTATGAAGTAAGTAACCAATGAAATCACTACTTTACAAAGAATAAAAATGTTGATTTTAATTAATCAAAGATAAAAAAAGCTAGGCTCAACGGTAAAAATAAGTAATGTGGAACCACTGATAGTCACTGGATTAGAAAAATCATATACAGAGAATATTACAAACATCTCCAAGGCTAATGTCAAATATTATGTCGGTATCAAAAAACCATGGATAAACAAGCAAGTTATACTTCATAGAGAACTCAGTGCTTGTGTTTATATAAATGGCACATGATTGAAACTACATAATTTTACATTACTATTATTTTTAACAAAGTAATACCTCAAGACATAGGGCATTGACTCTGATGCCTTCATTGCCTAACGAACCATAGTATCCACTAAATAAAACTTGATCACCTACAAACATTTAAACACTTGAAAAGATAATGAGAGTTTCTATTTACATTATACTTCTAACAGCTTGAGTCTCCCAATCCAAAAAATGCATATTGAAGCCTTTCTAGCCATTGACAACTTGATTTTTTCCCACAAGAAATCTCTAAAATGCACGAAAAACAATATATCAACAAACTTCATAATAGATGGCAAAAAATAAAATCAAGAAAAATTGTAAAGTGAACAAAACTTCATGGAATTTGGTACCACCCTGGTTTAATCTTTCAAGTAATTGTTTTAGTTCCACCCAGGTTTTTGAATCAGATTAGGTTGTTGCCTAACAAAATTTCGCCTATTTAAAGAGGTTTAAATAATTTAAGTAGCAGCGACATCAATGCCTTAACAGAGTAAGCATGCCCTCAATTACAGAATATGTATCTTTTAGTAATCTAACAGGCTGGTAAAAGGTTTTCATAATGGAGAAACAATATAGAATCAAATTTGCAGTTAAACTTAATCGCAATTTGTTAGTTGAATTTATAAAATACTACAAATCAACTAAAATACAATGAAGCAGATCATAAGGTAAACAATAGAGGAAAAAAGGGAAAAAAAACTTGATCCAAATTCTGCATGTAATTTTTTTAGTTAATAAATTTATAGCCTTATAATATTTTATTTACCAAGTAACTGAAAAACCTGACATATATTTTGTGCGCAATATATTTTTGTGTGAAAATTTCAAGTCCAAATACCAATTGGCCTTTATAAAAGGGTAACTGAAAGATGCATATAAATTATATTGACAATTTACAATCTCGTTAGTTTAACTAACGGTTCAATTTGACATGAAACAATACAACTTGAAATCCCAATCCAAATTTTACCAGGAGTTGCCCCAGCAGAAATTGAATTAGAGAATTAGTTCAAAAAACAAACCAGAAGTATATCTCTAACACAAATCAAAAAAAGCAACAATATAAATTACACTATTCAAAACATAATAATGAAATCTACGTTCAAAATTAAATATTATACAAAATTGTTACCTAGTGGAGAACTACAGAAGTGGAAAAAGGAGAGGCGTTGGGGACAACGAGAAGGAGGACAACAGGAGGGACGGCGAGACGAAGCGAGTGATTTCTAGGAAGGACACAAACATCAGCCAATCCATAATCGCCCGACTTCAACATATCCGAAACATCAGTCTATTCAATCGCCTATAAAAAAATCGCAACCCAAACATCAGCCAATCCATAATCCCCTCTAATGGCTAAGCAACCAAATCGCCTGCCACCAATAATCAACTCGTCTAAAAACAGGGCAACTCGAATCGAACACGGCAAGAACTCCCAAAATTCGATTTAGGTTGCGATTGAATTTTGTTTTCTGAGAAAATTAGGGTGAGAAATTGTGAGTTAATCTATTTTTGAGTGCTAGTGTGTTTGCTGATTTGGGTTTTATTAAACTGATATTATTTTCAGTTACATTCATTTTGTAGTGTAGGGTTTGAGCGTGGGTTGCGGGTTGTTTCGCATACTTTTTTTTATTTGCCTACGGTTAAAACATATGTTGGTAAGGGATGCAAATTAATGTAGTTGCATCGGTTGACTTTAAAACCGATGCGGCTAAAACTATTTGCATCAACGTATTTGCATCGGTTGTTGGTGAAAACTGACGCAAATTTGATTTTTTACTACCTATTGCTTTCCACGGACCAATTGCATCGGTTATTAAGACAGAACTGATGCAAATAGTTATATTTGCATCAGTTTTTACTTCAACTGATGCAAATGAGGCGAATCAATATGCATTTTTTCTACTAGTGCGCCACCAAACAGAAATGTATTTGATAAAAACTAGCTTTACATATCAAAGTGTAATGTCAGACACACATCCATACAAGTCTATTCTGGATTCGAAAAAAACCGAAGGCACTTCACAAAGAAGCCTTTGCAATCCGGGTATTCACAATCCCGATCGGACTCCCCATCACATACGGAGATCTCTATACCGTAGCTACTCAGTGTAGTGTCATTCGTTGGGTAATCCTTTCGTTTTCGAAAATACCCGGTCTTCACCACCGGTCTTCAAGTGCTATCCATATCGTCATATCATTATACAAGATGGGTTATATGACACAAGGTCCTCTCTCGGCTAAACCGAATAATGAGCGTAGTATTTTAAAAACATATGGATATTGGGATATTAGTTAAGTCACAACTTAAAACCCAAAAATTTCCTTCAAATGGTTTAAACAAATTACCATTTTCAAATCTTTAAACCAAAAGATTCACTTCACAAAGTTCACCAATCTTCCACAAAGATTCATTCACGGATTTAAAAACAATTTCCTTTTCAAATTGGATTAACTCATCCAATCATTAAATCAAAGATTCAATTCATAACTTTCAAAACAATTTCCAGAGATTCATTTATAACTTTCAAAACAATTCCCATTTCAAATCTTTTATATAAAAGATACACCATTTGCAATCCTCCTTAATTTCAAAACAAGGTTCAACCATCGTTCACAAAGATTCATTCATAGCTTTAAAACTATTTCAATTCCATTTCAAACTTGAAATCTTTCAACACAAATTGGAAATCCTTTCCTTATATGAAAGCTATTATTATTTGAAAACAAATAGTTTTCGTTTCGAAAAAATCCGATTACATTTGCATAAGTTCAAGCCCTTCAAGTATAAAACTTGGGCTAAATTCAAATTCCCAAAACAATACTTTAAAATGGTTTAAAACCCATATAAACACATTTATAACTTGTATATCCTTTTTAAACCAAAATTCTTAAGATAGAATTCAATTTCAAATCTTGAATCTAAATTCAAATCAAACTATTTAAATTTCGAAACCTTATCAAGTTATTCAAAATAACTTTCATCTTCAAAACTCCTTTTCAAAAGCTTTTCATATTTAACCCAAATCCATTCCCAAACTATTTGAATTCAAAATTCAACTTTAAAACAATTTCAAAAATATATGACTTAACCAATTTCCTCGTGCAATCCATATTTGTGTGTGTATGGTGTAGTCCAGGGGTTTTACACAATAGTAGTGCAATATCAACAATCATCACATAATTCAAGCACAAAAATATATATAAGCGGTATAATATAATAACGCTTATCTTCATTCATAGATTCACAGATAAATAATATAAATTTATCATAGATAAATATATTACATCCATCACAGATAAATAAATCATAGTTCGAATCAAAACACTTTATATCACAAAGCACCACACATCAGGGATATCAAACAATACAAGGCATTTAGTACAACCCAAATATCCATGATTATATTAGTCACCTAATTAATTTTAAATTGGATTAATCACTAATCCCGATTGATTAACATTAATTATAATTTATTTTAAATTAATTATCTCTTAATTATTCATTAAATGACCTTAATAAATTAATCAAACTTTAATCATTAAATAATTAATCTTAATTATTTAATTATTCTTTAATTAATTAATTAATTAACCATTAATTAACTAATTAATTAACCATTAATTAACTAGCATTTAATTAATTATTATAAATTACTTACAATAAGTGATTATCCTAATCACTTATATAAATAAATCAAAAATTAATCACATTAGGTAATTATCTTATAATCACTTGGTAAAACAACTTTAGTTATTAATTAATTACTTAATTAAGAAATTATCTTCAAGTAATTAATTATCTTTAATTACTTATCATTAATGAATCTTAATTGATTAATTATACTTAATTAATTTCATTAAATAAATTAACCTTAAGTTAATTACATAATTAATTGTCCCTTAATTACATTAAGTAATTACAACTTAGTTAACTTTTAACCATTAATTAGACAACCTTTAATTATTAAGTAATTATCCTTTAATAATAAATTAATTAATTTCATTAAGTAATTACCCATTAATTTAATTACATCACTAAATTACATATGAAAATCACTTAGTGATTTAATTAATAATTGACCTAAATAAATCATAGTAATTTATCATTCTTTAATTTATCAAAACGTTATTTTTTTTTTAAAGATAACCCTTTATCTTAGTTAATCTATTAATTACAACATTAAATATTACTTTAATGAACCTTTAAAATAAATTTATTTATTATCCCATAAACTAACAAAAAAATTTTATTTAGGAAAACAATTCAAACGTGATTGATTTAAACATTAAGACTTGATTTATTTTAAAATTTCAAAACTATTTTATACAAAAAAAAGTTTCCCAGACTCGAGCTATATCACGACCTTTCCGAGACTAACTCCGGGCTCACTCCTTCTTCTCCCTTTTCTTTTTAAAACTTATTTAAAAATCCTGTTAACTTATTAAACAACTCGAGCCCAGATCAAATTTTCCCGAGTTCATTCTTGCATTTACACGAGCGCGAACCCGAGATAAACATCTTCTTCCCCGAGCTCTCATCACACAGCAACCATTTGACACCAGAGATCATGCATGCACGTGCACAACTACCTCGATCACCTCTAGCTAACTCCCCAACCATCAACACGTCACCGTTGATCAACACAAACCTCCAGACCACCCAAACCTTCGAGATGAACATGAAATCAAATTCGAGCATATCGACTATTATCTGGAGCAAACCCAACACCCAAGAACCCCTTATCTCGCCACCTCCAGTCACCATAAAAATCTGATACTCCGACCAAACCTTCGCCATTTAACTATGCTACGATTTCCCCCATGCCGATCTATTCCGATGCATTGATGACGACGCAACAGGCGGAATTCCAACATCGACCAAGTCCTGGGTTTAAACCCTAGTTCACTGATGCCAGACCACCACAGTCACCTGAAAACCCAGCCACTATTTTTCCGACGACCTACATCCTCCAGCCTACCTTCTACATTAACCACGATGAACCCAGACCCGTTAATTACTGAAATTTGGCCATAAATTAATTTCCGTTCATCTCGTCTTTTCTCAGGAATTAATGAACTAAAAATATTGAAATTTGCATTAAAATTCATCATTTTCGAATATAAAACAGATTATATAATTGAAACAATAAATCATTTAAGTCGAATACTTTCATACTTGTAAGTTTTACTGTGTTTTCCTTCCTCCCAGTAAATCCATCTATATTTTACACTTAACAATATTTTTAAAATTTAAATCCTGACATTTAAATTCTATTTCTGTTTAAACATCAAACTCTAACAGAGATTGAGGAGCGAGATTTGAGTTTTGAAATTAACTTATGCCTATCACCTCTAAACAGAGGAATATGCAAACATGCACACACCCATTTCTGCATATATACATGCATATTTGCATACACACAAACAGATTTACAACTTCACTTCAACATTTATCACAACATCAAATCAAAGATCAGAACGAAAGTAAGTTTGCTCACCCGTGTGTAAAGACAGAGAAGCAGAGCCTTGAAAATTAATTATTTGAAAACGAAAAGCCTGTTTAATTTGAAAACAGGAATTGTTAAATCTGCCTTGATGTTGATTGGCCTTGATATAGATTGAAGAACTGATTTAGTTGAATTTGTGGAAGTATTTGCCCTTGCTTTAAATTCCCTGGTTTGAGTTTATAGGTTTTTTTTTTTTTTTTTTTTGAGTTTGATTTCCAATTGAATTTTTTGTTTCTTGCTTTGATCTTGAATTTGGTTTCCAAAATTTCTTTTTTGATATGGATTTGTTGAGTTGAATTATTGCTTTATTTTTGAATCTGAGCTTGATTTGTATATTGAATTGAATTTACTTCAGTTGAAGAAACCATTTTTTTTATTTTCTGGTTTGAGTATGTGAAAGAAAAATGAGGCATGTCTTCTTTTCACTAATGTATTTTACTAAATTTTTTAAAAGATAATTATTGCATGCCGCTTGTTAATACAAAGTACACTAAATCTACACTTATTAATTTTAAATGAACACTTGTTAAATTCATAACTCTTTAACTTACACTTGTTAAAGATAATTAATATTATGTTTAATTTATAAACTTTATTATGTTATTATATTTACATACGTATATTTTAAAACATTTATCCATTCTTGTTTTGTATTTTGTATTTGTATATTGAATTTATTATTTATACTAAATTCAAATCATAACTTTCAAATACATATACATATATATTTTCTTATATTAATAACTTTAAAGAATACAATTTAATAATTAATTAAACACTAATGTACAAATACTTATCTATTTGAATTTAATCTTTTTTTAAGTAGCTTTTGGAAAAATTGAATTTAAAATTCAACTTCCAAAACATTTATATATTTACATGTATGTATGTGTGTGTGTATATATATATATATATTATATACAAATTTGAAAGCAAACTCTTATTAACTTAAAAATATAATTGTAAATCCAATTCATTTTTAATACATTATGAATTTCCAAATCAAAATTTTATTTACAATCCAATTCTATTTAAAATATTTATTTTGAGTTTCAAATTCAAATTTCAATAAAAATCAATATATATATACACACATATATAAACCAACAAATATTTTATTTTGGAAAAACTCCATTTAATTCAAAATTTAATTTCAAAAATTAAATTAATTATCAAATTAAACTTGGCTAAAATCTGGGAATGTTACATATTCTCCCCCTTAAGAAAATTTCACCCTCGAAATTTGCTAGGGAGACAACAAAGAATAGGTGAAAGATAGAGAAATGTCTTTCCAGATTAAACTGAATATCTATTCTGCATTGGGCTTACCAAATCAGAATATCATCAATAATTAGGAGAACGAACTCGTTCAATATTTCATGAAATACTTGGGTCATCGGTCTACGAAATATGCAGGGGCATTGGTTAGTTCGAAGGGATAACTAACTATTCGTTGAATATATCTGGATCCCAAAGAATAGACAAATGGATTTAATATTCCATAATTATCAAATACTAGGTATGGATTCCAAACTCAGGTCGGAATACCCTAAATTATATATTTACGTGTCCCTCTTCGGACTTCGATCCACACAAGAAATCACAATAAAATTTCTCAAATTTGGTTTTAATCGAAATCGTTTTATCAATACACTTTAATTCAGTTTCATATTTTATTCATCTATTTATTTTAAAATAGAATTTTAAATTCATTTAAATTTTAAAACGGAAAACTGATAGGGAATCAATGAAGAGAAACGATACTTAGGTTCATCATCACACCGAAGCTTCTCCCTCGGGATGCCACGAAGCCATCGAAGAAATGAAATCGAAAGATGATCAAAAGAGATTGATAGAGAAAAGATTGTTTCCTGTTGTTGCAGGGTATCGACCAATTGTATGGTACTTCCCTGTCCCCTATCTCGTCCTCTTCTTGCACTCATACTCACTACCAGTGGATAGTAAAAGAATTTACTAAGGCATACAAATAGGTATCTTAGGGAATACTCATTTTAGGGAATTTATATCCCTATCTCTAATGAGTTACCTAATGTGTTATACTCCAAAAGCTAAAGTTCAACCTTTAGCTATGATGCCACTTGTCACGACCTGAAATTCGATGCTCGAAAATCAACATCCATACTTCACTTGTATCCGAATGCCGCAGATTCAAACGTCGAACTCCATTTCGGATGGAGCTTATAACACGCTAAGTATAATAACATCGCGGAAGAAAACCATATCATTGATATACAACAGTTGCTTACAACAATGATACAACTAATTGATCCATATTATCAGAGATACAAGATACAACAGAAAGAAATAACTCCAAGAAGATAATATCTTTAAAGTCCTCAAGATAGATATTCCAACAGACAGTGACTCCATTGCCAAAGTTCCAAAGACTCCAAAAGCTAGAACCACCAACATGCTTTCCAAACACAAAGCGAGAAACCCCCATCACGATGTATTAACCAAGGTCGGTCATGGATATTGAAGAGAAGCACAAAGCAATAACCAAAGTCTCCTGAGATATCAAATCTATACTATCTGATTATCTGAAAAACCCAACTCTAGACTGCCCGTGTGGAAAATTGTGGGCACCCGGAGTTTAGGAAGGGAATAATAAACTTCAGATCAGTCATGGGACTGGCGTGAGCAAACGAAAACAGTTTACCTTTAAAACAAATAACAAAAGAATTTAGAACTGAAATCCACAATGCTTTTTGAAAAATGAAATTACCATAAGGCCTCCCAGCACACACACCATGCAATCGCACACTTGGGGGATATTTCTCCTTGTGATAGTCAAACATGCTTGATACGCGAAAACCATTTGATATTATTATTATTAGTGCATAGTGCAGAAATTTTTTTCGAAAGTATAATATAAATCTAATCCAGCATAGGTACCATTATTAAGCCTGCTATAGCTACAACCTGAGGTGGCAGGTTATACAACTGCAATCGTAAAGGGCGCGTAATGGTGATTGGATTTCCAATAAATGGTCAGGCTAAGGAACTTTCTATTGCCATATGGGTACGCCTCTGGAGGGATGCCTCGAGAAGCTACACGGATCTCTACCAATACACGACCGGGTTACCCCTGCCCAGAAGTAACACCTACAAGTATGCCATCCCCGGTCGTTTGCGACCTTTATCCGAGAGCTCTCAACCACAAAGTAATAAATTTGCAATGTCCACATGAGTTAAGTATCTGGGATCCATACCGTGATACCACCCTTTTCCAGAAGAAACAGACATACCCTAGGGGCGCGACCCCTAATAACCTTGCTGCATCTTTCCTGTTTCGACCATTTTTAGGGTGTTAGGTTTTGATGTAGTCTCGTCCACTAAGCTATACTTTTTCACAAAGCCATGCTTTGATCAACAGATGATCAGCAGCATTTCGTATGCCACATTATCAAATTGGGAATGTATCACTAGTACCCATCAACTACATAACCTCTGAGCTCGTACGTCTCAAAGAAGGGTGTTAAGCTAAGAGAATAAATTCTCCGCCACCAAACAGAAATGCCTTTGATAGAAACCATCTTTACATCTCGAAGTTTAATGTCAGACACACATCCATACAAGTCTGTTCCGAGTTCGAACAGAACCCAAGGCACTTCATAAAGAAGCCCTTGCAATCCGGATATTCACAATCCCGATCGGACTCCCCATCACATATGGAGATCTCTATACCTTAGCTACTCAGTGCAGAGTCATTCGACGGGTAATCCTTTCGTTTTCGAAAATACCCGGTCTTCACCCCCGGTCTTCAAATGCTATCCATATCATCGTATCTATTCGAAATGGATTATATGACACAAGGTCCTCTCCAACTAAACCGAATAATGAGCTCAATATTTTAAAAACATATGTGTATTGGGATTTCATTTAAGCCACAACTTAAAACCCAAAACTTTTCTTTCAAATGGTTTAAACAAATTACCATTTTCAAATCTTTAAACAAAAAGATTCACTTCATAAAGTTCACCAATCTTCCACAAAGATTCATTCACGGCTTTCAAAACAACTTCTTTTCAAATTGGATTAACTCATCCAATCATTAAATCAATGATTCAATTCATAGCTTTCAAAATCATTTCCAGAGATTCACTTATAACTTTCAAAACAATTCCCTTATCAAATCTTTTATATACAAGATACACCATTTAAAATCCTCTTCAATTTCAAAACAAGGTTCAACCATCGTTCATTCATAGCTTTTAAAACTATTTCAATTCCATTTCAAACTTGAAATCTTTCAATACAAATTGGAAATCCTTTCCTTATATGAAAGCTATTATTATTTGAAAACATATAGTTTTCGTGTCGGAAAAATCCAATTACATTTGCATAAGTTAAAGCCCTTCAAGTATAAGGCTTGGGTTAAATTCAAATTCCCAAAACAATAATTTTAAAATGGTTTAAACCCCATATAAGCACATTTATAACTTGTATACCCTTTTTAAATGAAAATTCTCAACATAGAATTCATTTTCAAATCTTGAATTTAAATTCAAATCAAACTATTGAAATTTCAAAATCTTATCAAGTTATTCAAAATAACATTTATCTTCAAAAATCCTTTTCAAAAGCTTTTCATATTTTACCCAAATCCATTCGCAAACTATTTGAATTCAAAATTCAACTTTAAAACCATTTCAAAAATCTGCGACTTAACCAATTTCCTCATGGAATCCATATTTGTGTTTATATGGTGTAGTCCAAGGTTTTACACAATAGTAGTGCAATATCAACAACCATCACAGAATTCAAGCACAAAAATATCGATAAGCGGTATAATGTTATAACGCTTATCTTCATTCATAGATTCATAGACAAATAATATAAATTTATCATAGATAAATAAATTACATCCATCACAGATAAACAAATCACAGTTCGAATTAAAACACTTTATATCACAAAGCATCACACATCAGGAATATCAAACAATACAAGGCATTCAGTACAATCCAAACATCCATGATTAAATTAGTCACCTAATTAATTTTAAATCAGATTAATCACTAGTCCTGGTTGATTAACATCAATTAATTATAATTTATTTTAAGTTAATCATCTCTTAATTATTCATTAATTAACCTTAATAAATTAATCAAACTTTAATTATTAAATAATTAATCTTAATTATTTGATTATTATTTAATAATTTCTTTAATTAATTAATTAATAAATTAATTAACCCTTAATTAACTAGCATTAATTAATTATTCTAAATTACTTACAATAAGTGATTATCCTAACCACTTATATTAATAAATCCTAAATTAATCACATTTGGTAATTATCTTATAATCACTTGGTAAAACAACTTTAATTATTAATTAATTACTTAATTAAGAAATTATCTTTAAGTAATTAATTATCTTTAATTACTTATCATTAATGAATCTTAATTGATTAATTATACTTAATTAATTTCATTAAATAAATTAACCTTAAGTTAATTACATAATTAGTTGTCCCTTAATTACATTAAGTAATTACAAATTAGTTAACTTTTAACCATCAATTAATCAACCTTTAGTTATTAAGTAATTAACCTTTAATAATAAATAAATTTATTTCATTACGTAGTTACCCCTTAATTTAATTACATCATTAAATTACATATGAAAATCACTTAGAGATTTAATTAATAATTAACCTAAATAAATCACAGTAATTATCATTCTTTAATTTATCAAAACCTTATTTAATTTTTTTTAAAGATAACCCTTTATCTTAGTTAATCTATTAATTACAACATTAAATCTTACTTTAATGAACCTTTAAAATAAATTTATTTATTATCCCATAAACTCACAAAAAAAATTATTTAGGGAAATAATTCAAACTTGATTGATTTAAACATTAAGACTTGATTTATTTTAAAATTTCAAAACTGTTTTATACAAAAAAAAATTCCCAAACACAAGCTATATCACGACCTTCCCGAGACTAACTCCGGGCTCACTCCTTCTTCTCCCTTTTCTTTTTAAAACGTATTTAAAAATCCTGTTAACTTATTAAACAAATCGAGCCCAGATCAAATTTTCTCGAGTTCATTCTTGCATTTACACGAGCACGAACCCGAGATAAACATCTTCTTCCCCGAGCTCTCATCACATAGCAACCATTTGACACCAGATATCACGCGTGCATGTGCACAACCGCCTCAATCACCTCTAGCCAACTCCTGGACCATCAACACGTCACCGTTGATCAACACAAACCTCCAGACCACCCAAACCTTCGAGATGAGCATGAAATCAAATTCAAGCATATCGACTATTATCTGGAACAAACCCAACACCCAAGATCCCCTCGTCTCGCCACCTCCAGTCATCAGAAAAACCTAATACTCCGACCAAACCTTCACCATTCAACTACGCTACGATTTCCCCCATGCCGATCTATTTCGATGCATCGATGATGACGCAATAGGCTGAATTCGAACATCGACCAAGCCTGGTTTTAAACCCTAGTTCACCAATGCCAGACCACCACAGTCACCTGAAAACCCAGCCACTATTTTCCAACGACCTACATCCTCTAGTCTACCTTCGACATTAACCACGATGAACCCAGACTCGTTAATTACCAGAATTTGGCCATAAATCAATTTTCGTTCATCTTGTCATTTCTCATGAATTAATGAACTAAAAATATTGAAATCTGCCTTAAAATTCATCATTTTAGATTACAAAACAGATTATATAATTGAAACAATAAATCATTTAAGTTGAATATTTTCATACTTGAAAGTTTTACTGTATTTTCCTTCCTCCAAGTAAATCCATCTATATTTTATACTTAACAGTATTTTTAAAATTTAAATCCTGACATTTAAATTCTATTTCAGTTTAAACATCAAACTCTAACAGAGATTGAGCAGCGAGATTTGAGTTTTGAAATTAACTGTGCCTGCCACCTCTAAACAGAGGTATATACAGACATGCTCACACCCATTTCTACATATATACATGCATATTTGCATTCACGAAAACATATTTACAACTTCACTTCAACATTTATCACAACATCAAATCAAAGATCAGAACAAAAGTAAGTTTGATCACCTGTACGTAAAGACAGAGAAGCAAAGCCTTGAAAATTGATTATTTGAAAATGGAAAGCCTGTTTGATTTGAAAACTGGAATTGTTAAATCTGCCTTGATGTTGATTTGCCTTGATTTAGATTAAAGAACTACTTTAGTTGAATTTGTGGAAGAATTTGCCTTTTCTTTAAAGTCCCTGGTTTTAGTTTACAAGTTTCTTTTTTTTTCTTTTTTCTGAGTTTGATTTCCAGTTGAATTTTTTGTTGCCTGCTTTCATCATGAATTTGGTTTCTAGATTTCTTTTTTGATCTGGATTTGTTGAGTTGAATTATTGCTTTATTTTTGAGTCTTAACTTGATTTGTATATTGAATTGAATTTACTTCGGTTGAAGAAACCTTTTTTTTTTCTGGTTTTAAGTTTTTGAAAGAAAAATGAGGCATGTCTTCTTTTCACTAATGTATGTTACTAAAAATTTTAAAAGAAAATTATTGCATGCCACTAGTTAATACAAAGTACACTAAATCTACACTTGTTATTTTTAAATGAACACTTGTTAAATTCATAACTCTTTAACTTACACTTGTTAAAGATAATTAATATTATGTTTAAGCCCTCACTTAAAATTATGTTTAATTTATAAACTTTTTTATGTTATTATATTTACATATGTATATATTAAAACATTTATCCATTCTTGTTTTGTATTTTGTACTTGTATATATAATTTATTATTTATACTAAATTCAAATCATAACTTTCAAATGCATGCACATATATATTTTCTTATATTTAAAGCTTTAAAGAACACAATTTAATAATTAATTAAACACTAATATACAATACATATCTATTTGAATTTAATTTTTTTTTAAATAGCTTTTGGAAAAATTAAATTCAAAATACGACTTCCAAAACATTCATATATTTACATATATATATATTATATATACAAAATATGAAAACAAACTCTTATTAACTTAAAAATATAATTCTAAATCCAATTCATTTTTAATACATTTTGAATTTCCAAATCAAAATTTTATTTACAATCCAATTCCATTTAAAATATTTATTTTGAGTTTCAAATTCAAATTTCAATAAAAATCAAAATATATATATATATATATATATATATAAACCAACAAATATTTTATTTTGGAAAAACTCCATTTAATTCAGAATTTATTTTCAAAAATTAAATTAATTATCAAATTAAACTTGGCTAAAATTCGGAATGTTACAACCTCCCTCCGATCGTCACCCAATAGCCCAGCACCGCCACCCACCTAAAACCCAAATTTAATTTTTCATGACGATGTAGCCATCAAACCTCCAAGCGAACACCACCATTGAACAACGTGCTCGACTCATTACACAACTGTATCATTGATTCGACGATCAAACAAGGTTGATCAAGACGAACGAATGGTCGAGACTTCACCACCCAATTCTGGCCATGCCGAAACCCAAATCGAAAAACAGACGTAAACTTGACTTGCGCTCGTCAAGAGCTTCTGCGACACCCACCTCTATACTCACACTAACCAAGGACATTACTGGGTAATGCCGTTAATTAGTACGAAGAATAAGGCTGTTAAGGAGCGCCCATCCGTGTAATGGCTTTGTGTGAGTACCGATATGTCAGATGGTATGACATGCATTTCATTTCAAGAGGAAATCTGACATATCAAATACAACTTAAAGCTACTACACAGTAGCTATGTGGCCATCGGAAACAAATATAAAATAAGCACAACACAAAATCGGTCACAAATATTCATATCACTAAGGTGGAAACAGATATGAATATAACACATAGAAGTGTACATCAAAGTAGTGGTCAAACAAGATCCACTACATCACAAAAGAATAGGTATAAGTGCTAGACAAAAGAATATGTATACATTAAGGAGTCTCTATCTTGAATATGTAAAAACAAAAACTACTATGCTAAAGTTGTTAGCCAAAAGTCAGATGACGATCCCTGATAAGAAGTCAAATGGAAGCACCTAAAACACCTCGATCTGACTCGAGCATTATTTAAGAAGAAAAATAATAAACGGATCAGTATAGCTATAAATATCATGAAGATGTGATAAGATAAGAGATATGACAAAAATATATGATAACAATAATGTGATACTTCGACAAGCATACATTTGATAATAACAAAAATCGTACAATATCTCAAATCTCCTCAAATATCCAAAAAGAATATCACATTCTTTGGCTTATTCACTAGACCTCAAATATTGAAAAAACATATCAATGCCAATCACAAAAATTGGTGAAACACAAAATCCAGAAATCAATAATTAGAAATCCAAAAAACACAAAGGGGGAGGCCTATCAAAAACGGGAGCATGAAAACTCACCAACACGTGTAACAAAAACGGAACGCTATCCCATGAGTCGCTAATCCATAGAGCTGGTGCAATGACACAGTACAAACGCTCGAGGAACCTGAAAAAAACTAGTCCAGAACAACGACATAGTACAACGGTATACCCGATGAACCGAACTCCATAAAAAACCATGGGTTGCTAGCCCATAAAAGTGAGTCGAAACTCCAAAGAACAAGGTATAGTTCCCTATCCGGACTAAGAGACATCACATATCACTGGTCTAGCCACAAAATGATCATCATTGATCAATAAGAAGTGTGAATTACACTATGCTAGTGAATAAATGAGTTTAGCTTCATGTACCATAACCACTGGCTTAACTTAAGTATTTACAAAAAAATTGTATATTTCCACTCAAAAATTGTCACAAGATTTCAGTCGAACAAGTCTAAGAATTAACCGACGAAGTAAACGCAAGCGTTTCATACCACTTGTTTTGCTAAGTCATTTAATTAGATTTCTCGAACGAATGAGGTAAAGGTTTTTTAATTCTAATAGATTGGAAAATAGTTTTAAAAACAAGCTTTGTATTAAAAGTAACGTCGAAATCATTTTTGTAAAAGAGTTTGAGTGCTTACTACTAGTGTAGAAACCTTTTGTATTTTGAAGTGACAAATCACGGAAATGATTGTAGAAACAATCATTCACCAAAAATTCCATACAAAAACGTGAATCAAAACCATGAGTATCTAATCCATCAAATGGATATTCCTATAAATCCAGAAAAGAAGTCATCAAAGTCTATAATAAATGACAACGACCGACCGGATCAACTAAAAATCGATAAAACAGAAATCCACTCAAAAATAGGCAATTTGGCTGAAATTAACAGCATCAGATGTCTTGCGGTTTCCCCTAGACGTCTGAGCTAAAGGTTTGGAATTTTTCCAGATCACTCAGATGTCTGAGCCATAAGTCTGGAACATTTATTCCTTTGCCTCAGACGTCTGAAAGTTTCGCTAGACGTCTGAGCTGAAGCTCAGGGCAATATTTTCCTAGGCAATTAATGGCCAAATCAACTCGAAAGCGATCGAATGAGCGATGGTGGCTAGGGATTTATGTCAAACGACAACCCAGCCCCATAAACTCTTCAATACACTCCAAACAACATGTCCAAACATCATTAATAGGATTTTTTATAGATTTTGACTTCAAAATACCAAAAATTGAAAAATTCACCATACCAACTCAATTCAAAAGTGAATGAACATTAAATAGATGTTAGGAATTCATACCTAACAACCAATAAAAGGTATAGACATAGATGTGAGTTCATGAACTCACATTTAAATTCGAATATGGAAATGAGAAGCTCTTAAACAAGCTAAGATTGATTTCTCTTCAACAACACCTCTAGAATCTTCAATCTATTATCAAATGCAATGTTTTTCCTAAGTTAGGTTATAGGAATTTCTGAAAATTAAAGGGAGATTGAGACGGAGAAGATGAAGAGGATGCTTACCTAAGCTTCTCCTTGATTTATAAATGTGATAATCTGGATTTCTTTGGCATCAGATATTGTATAATTATATGATTTAAACTATTGGAAAATACTAAATTATATAGATTGAACAAATAAAAACCATTTAAGGATTCATTAATTCATGGGTTTGCAAATGTAAGTTAAATATTTACATAATTGCAAATAGAAGCATACAATGTATCTAATTATAAGTACAAACAAATATAAACATATTACATAACTAATATAAAATATAAGAAATTCATGAATAAGGAGATTAAAACATAAAATATATTGCCTTTAAACATTTGTGAAGAAAAAAATACACTTGTAAAGCTTTGAACACATACAAACAACATTTGTAAGCCAAGCATCCTCTAAACCAACAAGTGGCAAAGTAATTCTTAATTAGTAATTAAATTAAAAATAAATTTTTGAGAAAATGATTTGTGTATTCTTTCATCTAATTTTTTTCTCATCTTTTAATTAAAACTGATAATCCAAAATTCAAAGAAAAAGGGGGAAAAGGGTTTCAGCCTGTTCAACTCAACAACATTTTCTGCATGAATAGCATTCTCTTTCCCAATCTGGAAATTGATTACTACATGCAACTGCATTTTAAAATCGAAGCGAGCACTCCAGTTTGAAAGGAAAATAAAATTCAAGTAGAAAGAAAAATCAACATCTTCAGATTTCAAAAGCAGGAGCAGGGTCTCTGATTTCATGAATTGAGGTGAGTAAAACTGCTCTGTAATTATTTCAAAATCCACCTGCATCTTGATTGGAATAAAGTGATTATCGAAGTTTGGATGGAAACTATGTTTGCATAACTGTTTGAAATGAAAGCATGTATTTGTAAGTTAAAAATTGAGTGCATGATTGAACAACATGCTATACATTTCATCAATTAAAAATTTCCAGACCAAGGACAGGAGACTGTTCTCTGCTTTATAAACGTGAGTAAAATTTTAAATCAGAGATTTTAGTAAATAAATTGTGCATGTGTATGTCTGTGATGTTGTATGACTTGCATGTAAATATAGAGATAAAATCTTTGTGATATTTTGTTTTTAATTATGCATGTTTAAATTTCCTAACGCTTCTCTGTAATTTCAAGTTACAGAGTAAAATTTAAACAAAAAGCTTCAAAATTTATTTAACAAATCATGGTAAAGCCTGAATTCCCAAATGCAGTAAGTTTATTAAATATGAATTAAGGTTTAAAATCTTATTCAAAAAGAAATTGTTTGAAATCTTCTGTATCAAGGTAATACAATGAATTTTTTTAATAACAGGATAAAACCATACATTGAATTTTGTTGAATCAATTTTACATCTTGAATCTACTTTGTATAACATGATTTTTAAGGCAAAGATCAGATTTTTTAAATTGGAATTGAAGTAGTATTTTGTTGATAACTTGAAATTGGTCTTTGAGCAAATTCTGGTGACTGTGAAGGTTTTAGGGTTTGAAATTTGGGGCGAAGTTGTATTGTAGATGGATTAACCCGAAAAAATAGTGGAAGTGTTAATAGATCATCAGGAAGTTTGGAATTTGGGATTCTAGGGTTTTGCTGCTGTGTTTGATTGCATTCGAAATTTTCGTGAATGTGAATTTTTGGGTGGATCGAGTCGCGTGTGGATTTGGGTGAAGCTGCTTCAAGGTCTTACGATGTTATGGCCGGAATCTCGAAACAATCGATGGTCGGCGTTGTGGGGTGAAGGGGATTTTCTGACGAGATGATGTGCTGGCTGATGGGTTCGAGCTATCATATTTTGATTTAGCTCGCGTAATTGATGATTGAAGGCCGGAGACTTGTCGATGGTCGATGTGGGGTCTGCATGTGGTGTCGTTGAGGGTGGCGACGGCGTCGGCGCGACGTGCACGTGCACATGTCAGTGATCGTGCCAGTGTAGTTTTGGTTAGGGGTGACTCGGGTTAGCGTTCGAGCAAATTGGATTTTTGCTCGTGCTCGTGCAAGGGGAGACGTTGTTTTTTCTTGTGCAAGGATGGGTGAGGAAAGTGTTGTTTCTTTCCAGTATTGTAATTGGGTTTGGTTTTAACTTAACTAAAGAAGGTAAGGGAAGAAAGAGTAGGGTTTGGTTCTTGGGTTTGCTCGAGTTTGATCGGGTTGAACCCCTAGTTAGTTTTGTTTTTTTTAAAGAGTTTTAAATTTGTTTTAACTTTGAAACTTTAAAATTTTATTTAAACTACTTATGAAATGTTAAACTTTTTTTAATTCAAAGTATTTTATATTTTAATGGTTAAGTTTAAAAATGATTTTATTATTCATTTAAATTTAACTTTTAAAAAGGTAATTAGTTTAAACAAAATTGAAATGTTTTAATTATGTAATAATTTTAATTATTCTTATGTTTTGAAAATTAATTAAGTTTATGGTAAAGGTTTACTTTAATTAATAAAGTAATTAAGGTTAAATTAATTAATAAATTTTAGATTAATTAATTTATTAAGGTTTAATTAATTAATTATGGATTAATGGATAATTAAGGATTAAATTAAATAATAATTAATTAAATAATTAAAGATTAATTAATAAGTGATTAGTAACTAATTAATCATTAATCACTTAATTAATTAAATAATATGCAATTCAAAGGAAGTTTAAAAAATTTAATTTCTATGGAATGAAAGATGAATAATTAAAGACTGATCACTTACTGTAATTAATTAATGATAATTACATTAGTTAAGGAATAATGGCTTAATGTCATTAATTAAGAAGGGTAATCAATGGGTGATTAGTAAATATAATTTATTTAATGATAATTACTAAATGGAAGTAATTGAGAATCTATTACTTAGTGTAATTAGTTAAAAGTATGAATCAATTAAAGGAATTAATAAAAGAGTTAGTTTATTAATGAAGATGGTTAATTTAAGGGTAATTAATCAATGAAATAAACTATTAATTTATGGGAATAATTTAAGGTTGATTAATATGAATGCTTGAAGGTTAATTAATTTGTGTAATTAACTAAAGGCTAATTACTTATTGTACTTAAAAGTGACAACTAAGGATTGATTAATCAAGGTTAATCAAATAGGAAATAATTAAGTAATAAGTAATTAAGAGGTTATTACTTAATATAAAGGAATTATTATGAATAATTACTTAATGAAGTAATTAAAGGAATTAATTACTCAGTATAATTAAGTTGATGTGGTTAATTTTAGTTAATTAATTCAGTTTAATTAATTAAAAGTAATCAATTGATGTTGAGTTAAGTATAATTACTTAAGGTAATTAATGAGGTATAATTGCTTAGTGAAGTAATTAGTGGATAATTACCGGATGTAATTAATTTAAGGAAATTACTTGTAGGGAAGTAATTAAAGGATGATTGCTTGATGGAAGAAATTAAGTAATGATTACTTAATGTAATTGAAAGATTAATTTATATAATTAACCAAGGAGTTGGTTTAATTGATGGAGTAATTAAGGAAAGTTAATTTCTGATTGTGATTAATCAAGATTGACTAATAAATGAAATTAAGTTAAAGGTTAATTATTATATGAAATTTAAGAATAATTAACCAGTGAAAGTAACTAGAGGATCATTAATTAATGTAATTGATCAATCTTGCTTATTAATGATTAAATGATGATGGGTGCTTTGATTTGGTTGATATCTTTGATATGAATTGCTTTGTGATATGATATGTTGGATGGACGATGATAATGTGATTATCAATCAATTATGAATTGCTGTGTAAAAATGTTATTCGACAATTAAAGTTGAATTGCATTTTAATTGGATAACTTGGGTTTAGATGACATTAGATTCGAAGAGACCGGAGTCGGGTATTAGTAAATACCCGAAACCACTTCGATTTTTATAATTTGATATGTGGAACTAATAGGCTGAAGTGGAATGACTTAAGTAAATTGGACCATTTAAATCTAAGTTTTGGCACTTAGAAATTGATGTGTGAAATGGTTGATGTCTATAACAACTTGTGAAGTTGTAAATTGATATAAGTTACCCCGGGTTTATATAAGTTGTATGCTTTTGTATTCCATGTTAGATGGGTTTACTCACGCTGGTTTCCAGCCTGACCCGGGTGTTACTTTGATGTAATGCTCGGGTCAGACCGAGTATTACAGATTTTCAGGTAAATACATTCTGGAGCTCAGGAGGCGAGCTGGATGGCAGGAACGTATGAAGAGTTTCCGCTGTGATATTGTAGTATCTGGACATGATTGTTTTGTCCAGAGTTTATGTATATGTGTAACCCTGATGTATTAAAATGTAAATTAACTAATATAGTTTTCTTTGTATAACTGCTATTTTATTTGATATTATATTTGATCCGCTGCGAATGTGAGGTTTCTGTGGCTTGTTTTCTGTTTCATCTTCTTTCTCTTTTCTTCTTTTCCTAACTATCTGGAATTTTTGGGATCAAAATTTCTGGGTCGTTACAATAACCTAGATTTGAATTTCCTAAGAGAATTAGGGCCTAGGAATTTCTAATGTCTTTTCTTTTCCCCCATTTTTCCTTTTGCTTAAGTGTTAGGAAATGAGGAGCAAAAACGAATGAAGAGCGGAGGAGTTAGGGTATTTAGTAGAGGATTTGGATTACCTTGTTTGGTTAGTGGGCTGAATCCCAAACCCAAAGCCCAATTAAATGATACCAAAATTCTAATCAACTCAATCATATCAATGTTTATAGTGAAAAAGGTCGTAAATGCCGTTTTGAACTCAATGGAAGTGATCTCGAGTCCGGATTCCACTATTTACAAAAAGTCACATTTCGGACTTTAATCCGACCAATGATGCTATATTCAAACACAACATTTAAATATATAATCGAAAATATGTGGGTTGTTACGGACTCCCCTTCTTAAAGAAATTATGTCCTCGCAATACTTAAGAAGAAAATAAAAGTAACAACCACACCGAGGCATAACATAACAAAAGAGAATTTTAAAGCTAGAAGTTCATCTTAAGAAGCATGAGAGAGTAAGTCCAGATATGTTCGCTCGATGAATTATCTAGATTCCCAAGAGCAACCTTAGGATTTGAATATCATTGAACTTTCACAAGCGAAACATCTTTATTATGAAGGCATTTAACCTCCATAGCAATGATGCGAATAGGATGTTGCTCGTAAGTCAAATTAAGTGAAACCTCAATTTCTTCAATAACACCGGGCTCAAGAATGGAATCGGAATCCTTAAGGCATTTCCGCAGTTGAGAGACATGGAATACGTCATGAATAGTAGAAAATTGAGCCGATAATAAAAGGCGATAAGCCACGGAACCAATGCGTTCGGTGATAGGAAAAAGGCTAATATATCGAGGTGTTTACTTTTCCGATCGACTGAAACGCACAACACCCTTCATGGGTGAAACAAGAATAAATATCAAATCTCCCACGGAAAATTCTAATTTCCTTTTTCGGTTATCGACGTAGGATTTTTAGCTACTTTGAGCTTCTTTAATCCTCTGACGATTAAGGTCAATCCTTTCTGTGGAATTATGAATAAAATCTAAATCTAAAACCAGCTACTCACCGGCTTCAAGCCAACACGATGGAGATCGGCATGGCCTTCTGTAAAGTGCCTCGAAAGGTGACATACCAATACTAGATTGGAAGCTATTATTATAAGAAAACTCAACAAGAGAAATATGATCTTGCCAACTTCCACTAAAATCAAGAACGCATGCACGAAGAAGATCTTCAAGAGTTTGATTCACACGCTCGGTTTGTCCATCAGACTGAGGATAATAAGCGGTGCTAAAATTACGTTTCGTTCCCAAAGCTTTTTGAAGACCTTTACAAAATCCACTAGTAAATAACAGATCACGATCGCTAACAATAGAAGTAGGAACTCCATGCAATTTAACAATTTTTTTAACATAGGGTTTGGTCAAAAGAGGTACCATCCGATTACACCGAATGAGAATAAAATGGACGGATTTTTTAAGTCTATCTACAACCAGCCATAAACTGTCATAACCCAAACGAGAACGGGGAAGACCATCAATAAAGTTCATGGAAATTTGATCCCACTTCCAAACTATAATGTCTAATGGTTGCAATAACTCACCGGGCCTTTGATGCTCAACTTTAATGAGTTGGCAAGTCATGCAATGCTTAATAAGGATAGCTATTGGATTTCATTCCATCCCAATAATAAAGTCGTTTCATGTCCATGTACATTTTACTACTACTGGGATGAATGGTAAATTTAGAACGATGAGAATCTTCCAAAATATCTTTACGAAGATCACTAATATTTGGCACGATAAGTCTATCAAATTTTCGAATGTCGCCACGAGCATCGATTTCAAAGTCTTTCATACCATCAACCTTATTTTTATCCATACAACTTTGGCTAAGAAGAGCCAATTCAGGATCTTGCTTTTGAGCTTCAAGGATGTGGTCTAAAAGAGAAGGATGAGCCTCAAGGCTACATAAAACAAGAGATGAACATGAATCGGACTCACGATCATGAATCTCACAAGTGGACAAAGTCTCGAGATTATTCCATTCGGATATCATCATAGAAACAATCGCTTGTTGCTTTCGACTAATGGCATCGACAACTTGATTTACCTTTCCATGAGTAAAAAGAATATCATATCATAAGATGCAAGGAATTCGAGCCAACGTTGTTGATGCAAATTAAGTTCCTTTTGAAAAAATGAATACTTCAAAGATTTATGATCGTTGTAGAGAACAAATTTCTCTCCCAAAAGATAACGACGCCAAATTCTAAGGGCGAAAACAATGGCCGCGAGCTCTAAATCATGAGTGTCATATCTAGTCTCGGCAGGCTTTAATTTGCTAGAAGCATAAGCGATAACACGTTCCCTTTGCATGAGAATGGATCCCAATCCAACATGACTGACATCGGTATAAACAATTAATTCTTGGTTCCCTTTGGGAATCACAAGAATAGGAGCATCGATAAGGAGTTCTTCTAATTTTCGAAAAGCAGATTCACATTTGTCTGACCAAATGTACTTAACTCCCTTCTTCATCAAACTAGTAAGAGGTATCAAAATTTTAGAAAAGTCTTTTACGAAAGGACGGTAATAGCCCACTAATCCAAGAAAACTACGGATCTCCGTCACACTCTCCGGTCTCTTTCAATTTTGAATCGCTTCAATATTTGAAGGATCAACGGAAATTCCAAATTCAGAAATAATATGTCCTAAAAATTTCACATGATATTGCCAAAGGTGGCAAATTTTTTCTTTCAATTGATTGCTTCTAAGAGTTTCCAATACAATCCGAAGATGTTTTTCATGCTCTTCCTTGGTTTTAGAATAAACAATAATATCATCTATAAAATTGAGAACAAATCGATCGAGGAAGTCTTTAAAAACTTGGTTCATAAGGTCAACGAAATAAGCTGGAGCATTCGCTAAACCAAATGGCATAACAAGCCATTCATAAGATAAATAACGAGTACGGAACGATGTCAAAGGAATGCAATCCTCTGCAATAGGAAGCTGATGAAAACCGTTTGCTAGGTCTAACTGTAAAAAGGCTCTAGCACCGCTAAGTTTATTGAATAGATCATCAATCCAAGGTAAATGATATTTATTCTTGATGGTGAGATCATTAAGCTTGCGGTAGTCAACGCAAAGCCTAAATGTACCATCGGACTTCTTCACAAAGATAGCTGAAGCTCTCCAAGGAGAGGAACTAGAACGAATAAATTATTTTGCTTCAAATTTGCATAATTGTTTACGCATCTTCTCATTTTCATTATTGGACATACGATAAGGAGGACGAGTGATAGGTAGAGCTCTAGGGATTAGGTTAATTCTGAACTCAATTGCTCGCTTAGGTGGTAATCCTAAAACGGGCTCAAATATATCGAGAAATTCACGAACAACATGAATAAGGGAAATGACATCTTCCTCGTCATCATTATCGTCATCATGTGGATTTAGAGAATATAAGGATGCTACCGAATTTGGAATCTGCTTAACAGATTGAGGATGTCGAAGATGGATAGTCTCTCAGGACATAGGATGTGGGCTTCATAATGGTTAAACCAATCGATTTCCAAAATCATTCCAAAACCCAGGTAAATCATAACATGCAAATCGGCTCGGAAAACATAATCACATAAGCTAATCTCGACATCTTTACAAAATAAGCTGAGTGTTGCGGATTCACCAACCGGATTCGCAATTTTCAGTGAAGTCATCAAGCTCATACTAATCTAATGCTCTTTCCTGGAGCATGCTAGAAGCCACTTGGACTCGATGTAAATCCACAAGATTCATAAGAGAAAAGATGCGATCGCATTACCAAGCTAGGACTTCTATAACGCTTTCGGAACCCTTGAATGGCCTACCACCCAAATTGGTATAATCACTGCACAAGTGTGCAAACCTGGATTTAGGGTGAATAGGCACAAGATTGGTTCCAATAGCTTGGGCATTCTTTACAAGATTCAAAAGCTATCGAGTAGACATGAATACGCCATCCTGAGGAGTAGCACTGGATTGATCGGTGCTGGGACGACTAGGTCTAACCATTTCTCTTCTTTAAGAAAGAAAGAAATAAGAGGAAAAATGTTATTCTCAGAATGAATATCAAACAAACTGGATTGATAAAACAAGGCATTATAAAAGAAAATAGGATAGACGGGACCTAAGACTCGAATTAAATCCTAAGGCACGATTCCTAAGAGAGACTTAGGACGATGATCCTTGCTAGATTATTCTACATTGTCCGAAGTTTGGCTCTGATACCAAGCTGTGACGCCTCACCTCTATACTCGCACTAACCAAGGACATTACTGGTAATGCCGTCAATTAGTACGAAAAATAAGGTTGTTGAGAAGTGACCATCTGTGTAATGGCTTTGTGCGAGTACCGATATGTCAGATGGTATGGCATGCATTTCTATTCAAGAGGAAATCCGACACATCAAATACAACTCAAAGCTACTACACTGTGGCTATGTGGCCGTCGGAAACAAATATAAAATAAGCGCAACACAAAATCAGTGACAGATATTCATATCACTAAGGAAAAAACAGATATGAATATAACACATAGAAGTGTACATCAAAGTAGTAGTCATACAAGATCCACTACATCACAAAAGAATATGTACATATGCTAGACAAAAGAATATGCATACATCAAGGAGTCTCTATCTTGCATGTATAAAAACAAAAACTATTAAGCGAAAATAGTTAGCCAAAAGTCAGATAATAATCCCTTGTTAGAAGTCAAATGGAAGCACCTAAAACACCTCGGTCTGACCCGGGTATTATTTAAGAAGAAAAATAATAAACGGATCATTCTAGCTATAAGTATCATGAAGATGAGATAGGATAAGAGATATGATAAAGGTAATATCATACTTCGACAAGCATACATTTGATAACAACAAAAATCATACAATATCTCAAATCTCCTCGAATATCCAAAAAGAATATCACATTCTTTAGCTTATTCACCAAACCTCAAATATTGACAAAATATATCAATGCAATCACAAAAATTGGTGAAACACAAATTCCTGAAATCAATAATTAGAATCCAGAAAACATAAAGGGGGGCCTATCAAAAATGGGAGCATGAAAACTTACCAACATGTGTATCACAAATTGGATGCTATCCCATGAGTCGCTAACCCATAGAGCCGGTGCAACGACGTAGTACAACGGTACGCCTGAGGAACCTGGAGCTCAAATAAGCTGGAACAACGATGTAGTATAATGATACGCGTGATGAACCGAACTCCATAAAAGACCATGGGTCGCTAGCCCTAAAAGTGGGTCGAAACTCCAAAGAACGGGGTACAGTCTCACGCAGACTAAGAGACATCTCATATCGCTAGTCTAAACCACAAAATGATCATCATTGATCAATAAGAAGTGTGAATTACACTAAGCTAGTAAATAAATGAGTTTAACTTCATGTCCCATAACCACTGGCTTGAATTAAGTATTTACAAACAAATTATAGATTACCACTCAAAAATTTTCACAAGATTTCAATCGAACAAGTCAAAGAATTAACCGACAAAGTAAACGCAAGTGTTTCATACTAATTGTTCTGCTAAGCCGTTTGATTGGATTTCTCGAACGAATGAGGTAAAGGTTTGTATATACTAATAGATTGAAAAATAGTTTTAAAAACGAGCTTTGTATTAAAGGTAAAGTTGAAATCATTTTTGTGAACGTGTTTGAGTATTTACTAATAGTATAGAAACTGTATTTTAAAGTGACAAATCACAGAAATGATTGTAAACAATCAATCATTAAAAATTCACATATGAAAACGTGAATCAAAACCATGAAAATCAATATCAAATCCATCAAATGGATATTCCCAAAAATCCAAAAAAGAAGTCATCAAAATCGATAATAAATGACAACAACCAACCGGATCAACCAAAAACCGATAAAACGGAAATCCACTAAAAAAATAGGCAATTTGGCTGAAATTAACAGCATCAAATGTCTTGTGGTTTCCCCCAGACGTCTGAGCTGAAGGTCTGGAATTTTTCCAGATTAGTCAGATGTCTGAGCCATAAGTCTGGAACATTTATTCCTTTGCCTCAGACATTTGAAAGTTTTGCTAGACGTCTTGGCTGAAGCTCAAGGCAAAATTTGCCTAGGCAATTAATGGCCAAATCAGCTCGAAAGCGATAGCGATGGTGGCTAGGGATTTATGCCTAATGACAACCCAGCTCCATAGACTCTTCAATACACTCCAAACAACATGTCCAAACATCCTTAGTAGGATTTTTATAGATTTTGACTTCAAAATACCAAAAATTGGAAAATTCACCAAACCAATTCAATTCAAAAGCGAATGAACTTGAAATAGATGTTAGGAATTCATACCTAACAACCATCAAAAGTATAGACATAGATGTGAGTTCAAGAACTCACATTTAAACTCAAATATAGAAATGAGAAGCTCTAAAACAAGCTAAGATTGATTCCTCTTCAACAACACCTCTAGAATCTTCAATCTATTATCAAATGCAAAGTTTTTCCTAAGTTAGGTTTATAGGAATTTATGAAAATTGAAGAGAGATTGAGATGGAGAAGATGAAGAGGATGATTACATAATCTTCTCCTTGATTTATAACCTAGATTTGAATTTTCTAAGAAAATTAAGGCTTAGGAATTTCTAATCTCTTTTCTTTTCCCCCATTTTTCCTTTTGCTCGAGTGTAAGGAAATGAGGAGTAAAATGAATGAAGAGTAGAGGAGTTATGGTATTTGGTAGAGGAGTTGGGTTACCTTGTTAGGTTAGTGGGCCGAAACCCAAACCCAAAGCCCAATTAAATAATACCAAAATTCTAATTAACTCTAAATATATCGATGTTTATACTCAAAAAGGTTGTAAACGCCATTTTGAACTCAATGGAAGTGGTCTCGAGTCCGGATTTGGCTGTTTACAAGAAGTCACATTTCGAACTTTAATCCGACCAACGATGCTGTATTCAAATAAAACATTTAAATATATAATCATAAAATATGCGGGTTGTTACAACTTCAAATTGATATATAATATGATAGAGTTTGGAGGAATTCGATTTTGAAGTTGAAATTTGAATTGAAATGGGGAGTTTTAGGGTTTCAGCCATTGAGAAAAAGAAGCGACAGAAACTTATGCACGCACTGTAATGAGAATTGAGAGGATGCTAGGGTTTAGAAACGGACTATATACCAACGAAGCCCGATAAGAAATGAATAAACATTTGGATAGATTTGAGTTGACGATAACGACCCGAAAAGCCCGTTCTGTCTCCGGATCGAAAATGGGTCAACCATGTATCAAAATAGATGTTTGCAGTAATTCTAAACTCAATGGATCATGTTTCAAGTCCTAATTCCATTTTTTGAAGAAGTTCGCTATAAAATCATCTTATTTCAAATTAATTTCAATTGAATTTAATTAAATTTATTTCTACGCGTTTCGAGCCCGCACGATCAAACGACAAATCCGATCGCTACAAAACTTGAAATTCTATAATAATTCACTGTTACGTATCTCATGAAACTAGTTTCGTCGAAATTCGAGAGATGGCCAAAATGGTTATTTTTACGTTAATTAAATAAATTATTATTAGATTAATTAAATCACTTTTTAATTTCAAATTTAATAACTGAAAATTTTCATCATTTTTGTTTGCTTAGACATTTATAATAACTTAAAATAAGTTTACCTAAAATTTCAGTGTTAATTATTTTCCAAAATACAGAGTTCAGTTTCAACTACAATTAATCCAATTAATTATAAAGGGGAATAAATTTAAAGGACAAAAATTTGTATATTTTTAGCCGCAATGACACGACCACAATACTTTTAACCACAAGGACTAACATTCTCCTAACAATTATTCATAAGGACAAACATTCTTCCAAAATTATTCATAATGACAAACATTCCTACAAAAATGATACCAAACTAAAAATTGATAACTAAAAACTGCTACCGATAACTACAAAACTGATACCTAAAAACTGCTATCAATAACTAAAAACCGATACCTAAAGAAAGTTGTCCTTCAGGCTAAAATACTGAAGGTCTGTCCTTGAGGCTAAAATGCTAAGAAATTTTGTCCTTGACAATAATTACTTGTTAATTATAATTCCAATAAATTGATTTAATTTGATTTCAATCTTTATAGTCAATCAATTATTACTCTAATAACATAGTTAACATTTGTTTATATCTTAGTTTACTAATATGATACAATTTCCATCTTTTATTTGTATTAACTACTATATTTCAATTATATTGAATTTTGTCGATTCTTCGCATTAAATATAATTTTAAAATCCAAATAAATTGATTTATCTTGGTTTCATCCTTTTATTAAATCAGTTATTGCCTTGTGAATATAATTAACATTTCTATACATTTTATTACATTCACAATTTGCAGTTATTTTCTTAACTCGTATTAATGTAACAATTATTTACACTTAATTATAATTGACTTAAATGAATTGGTAAAAAATAACAGTCGTCAGCATTTCTACATTTAATGACATTTGTAAGTTTATTATTCACAAACAATTATTATAACAACTTACACTATACTAATCCTATCCAATTACCATTTATTACACATTATTTTATTAATTAATCAACATTTAAATTATCACTTACTCTTTAAATCCAGTTATCAATTAATACACACATTACTATAATTTATTTACAATCTATATCAATTATAACTCTTAATCATTTCAATTAATTTGGAATTACATTCAGAGCAATTAACAATTACCTTAAATTAATACTATTACATTGCATTCCAGTTATATTTTCATTATTAAATCACAATTTTTTTTAATTTCTTCCAACATTAAATTCACAAAACCTTATTAAATTAACTAATTTCACTTATCGAAAATTATGGGTCGTTACAATAAGATAAAAGCCCATTCCATGTTTATGTGCGGTGTGGTCTTTTGAGATACCTTTTTTTCAAAAATGTGTATTTTGAGTTTCTCACACAAGTCTCATGACTGACTTAGAGTTTATTTTCTTTTCCCTTAAACTCTAGGTGCCCTTATTTTCCCTGGGTAGCCTAATAGTAAGGTTTAGTTAGAAGAAATCTAGATGGAGCTCGAAGCATGAAGTTAGAAGATTCTTCTAAAGATTGTTTTCCATTTCCTCCGCACTCCTGTGTTATATTATCCTGCATTTGTAAGGATAAATATACATATAACTGTCCATTTTCAACTCTGATAAATGTATTTGAATTTCCATTGTAAAGATTATGTGTAGAAACAATATGTTATTCCCTTCATGTGAGATTCTGTTTTGTCTTTATTTCCTTTCTTACTCTTGAGAATCTGCCTCTTCGGCACTTGGATTTTCGGCATGTGAATACCGAGGATGTAATAGTATCGATTTTCGAGAGTCGAAGAAACGAGTCCTCACAGTTTTTCTCCTTCTTATTCTTGAAATAGGGAGAAGTCAGGCAGATGCGGAGAGTGGGGAGCTAGTAAGTGCAGCAATTATAGAGCTGGCACTAACTTTAGTTTGAGTACCGATAGAATGATAAACAAAAATTACTGTTAGTACTAAAGCTAGAAAATATTGCTAACCAGATAAGAAAATATAAAAGACAACAGTGGACATCCATAGAAGAAACTTAAAGATATAATTTTTCATTCAAGAAGATGTAGAGCAAAGAAGAAGAAAACGAAGAATATATAGACACACTAAAAATCTCAACCGTTGATATAAATGGTCAAGGGATGTAACTATGGACGAGCGATAGGACTGAAAACTGAATCAATCACATTAATAATGGATTTTTTTGTGTCTTTATTACAAACAGGTAAAAATATAACTGTTTTTTATAATTCAATGATCGGCAGTTTTGACCAACTTTTTAATTACATCGGATAACCCTATAATACATTATTATAGTTTATATATAGTTAGATTATAATAGCACTTTAAACATAACTGCATTTGACTTGTTCAGTAAAGAAATAAATATTATTAAAACAATTAAAATTTTAACTGCATTTTATAAGGTAGTTAAAAATTCATGCAAATACATTTCGTAATATACTAAATTAAAACATTCATTACTGCATTTCTTTATGATAAGACCTTAACCTAAACTGCATTTTATAATGCAATAATTAAAACAACTACATTTTACAAATATGTCGTACCAAATACAAACACTTATAAAACGAGTAATTAAAATAACTGCGTTTTATATGTCTGATCATATAAAATAACTTCATTCAATGAATAGCTATAACTAAAAAAAATCAAAATAGTAAATGCATTTAATAATGTAGTTAAAAGTTCATATAACAACTGGTTAGGGGATGCAACTTTAGTCAAGGGATAGGACTGAAAACTAAATCAATGACATTAATACTGCACTTTTTTGTCTCTATATTAGACAAGTAAAAATATAACTGCTTTTTATAATTCAATGATAGACATTTTTGACCAACTTTTTAATTATATTAAATAACTCTATAATACATAATTACAGTTTACATATAATTGGACTATGATAACACTTTAAGCATAAATGCATTTGACTTGTGCAGTGAAGAAATAAGTATTGTTAAAACAATTAAAAATTTAATTGCAGTTTATAACATGGTTAAAAATTCATATAAATAATGACCACTGCATTTCATTATAATAAAACTTTAAACTTAACTGCATTTCATAATGCAGTAAGTAAAACAACTACATTTACAAATCTGATCATATCATATAAAACGCAGTAATTAAAATAACTGCATTTTATAAGTCTGATCATATAAAATAACTACAATTAATGAATAACTATAATTAAAAAAATCAAAAATGAAATTTCATTTAATGGTGTAGTTAAAAATTCAAGTAATAACTGGTCAAAGGATATAACTCCTGTTAAGGGATAGGGCCAAAAACTGAATCAATGATGTCAATAATGCACTTTTTGTCCCTATATTAGAAACAAGTAAAACTATAACCACTTTTTACAATTCAATGATAGGCAATTTTGACCAACTTTATGATTACATTGAATTTCTCTATAATACATAATTACACTTAACATATAATTGTCTAATCATTACACTTTAAACATGACTGCATTTCACTTGTGCAACCAAGAAATAACTATTTTTAAAACATTTTAAAATTTAACTACATTTTACAACATAATTAAAAAATTCATGTGAATACATTTTATAATATACTAAATTAAAATACTCATAACTGCATTTCATTATGAAAAGACATTAGATTAACTTCATTTTATAATATAGTAATTAAAATAACTACATTTTATAACTCAGATCGTATCGAATACAAACACTTATAAAATGAAGTAATTAAAATAACTACATTTTGTAAGTCCGGTCGTATAAAATAACTGCAATCAATGAATAACTATAGTTAAAAAAAATCAAAAAAGTAACTACTTCTAATAATGTGGTCAAAAATCATATTATACTAACACATTAAACATAACTGCATTTGACTTGTGCAGTTAACAAATATTATTGTTAAAATAATTAAAATTTTAATTGCATTTTATGACGCAATTAGAAATTCGTACTGCTACATTTATTACACAGTGAACTAACTATATTTAATAATATTCTACATATAAGACTTTAAACATAACCGAATTTTATAATTACATTTTATAAGTCTGATCAAGAGATAGAACTGAAAATTGATTGAATAACAACAACTGAACTGTTTTGTTTCTTTACACCAGATAAAAGTTAATAGGGCCTGACAAATATTTTCAGCAAAAAAAATTAAAAAATACAAACATTATGTAATGACCCAAAATTTCACTTCTTTGATTCGCGAACATTTAAGAATTTTAAATATTAAAATAATAGATATTACAATGATTTTTTTAAATAATAACTAATGACGGTGAAATCATTTTCATATTTTGTTTACAAAAATAATTAGTTCGAAAAAAGATTGAAATATTACCGGAATTTGTTTTTCGAATTTTTGACTTTTCATCGGCTAAAAGTTATCGAAATTTTTGTATCAGTTTTGTATACACATAACCACATTTATAAATTGCTGTAGACGAGTTTGTATGCAAATGTACATGTATGTACATTTAAGTATGCATGTATTTCTAAATAAGATATGATTTTATTTTAAAAAGTATATAATATATAATATAAAGATACCTTATGCAACATAAAGCACAAGTCATAAATTGTAACTACCCGTAATTTTCGATGTTTAAAATTTGGTAATTTAATAAGATTTTGGTAATTAAATCTGGAACAAATGAAAATTTGGAATTTGTTAATGAATTTATAATGGGAATGAAATGTAAGAATGTTAATGCAAGTTAATAAATAACTAATGTAGTGCAACCCTAATTAATTGAAACAATTGTAGGATTATAATTGATTGTAAATAGTAAAATTTGAAAATAAATTCAAAGTTATATTAATTGATGAAATAATACGCAATAAATTGTATTTTGATAAAATCAACGTAGATAAGTAATTAAAATATAGGTTTGGAATTTATCACAATGAATCTAAATATGTCAATGAAAATTAAGATAAAGATTGGAAATAATGTCAATTGTATTCAGATTATGACAATTAGTTGAATTAAAAGAATGAAAGTTAAGATTTATTCATTTATTAGAATTTAAAATTTAATAATTGGATTAATTGCAAATAAATGAAATTAAATATTTAAATATTATGTTAATGGATATTAAGATGAAATCTAAGAATATTAATGTAATAAACCATGAACCAATGTTAATTTTATCTATTTGATGATAATGGATTGAATAACAAGATTTAAAATCAAACAAATGGATTTATCGGAATTTCAATGGGTTATTAATGAGTTTATTAAAATTGAATGAAATAAGGTAATGGGTAATTTAATTAACTTAAAATTTGACATTTGAACTACATTTCTGTGAATATTTAAGAAATCAAAAGTAATAAGATTTGTTAATTATGGAATTGGAATTGAAAATGTTGATTTAATTGATTAATATTAATTTAATTTATTTACTGAAAAATAGCCATTTTGGCCACTGACTTGGATTCTGACGAAACTAGTTTCATCAGATCTGTAACATTGAATTATTGTAGCATTTTAAGTTTCGTAGCGGTCGGACTTGTCGTTTGATCGTACGGGCTTGAAACACCTAGAAATCAGTAAATTTGAAATCAATTGAAATCAATTTGAAATAACATGATTTTAGCGTAACTTCTTCATACGATGGAATTTGGACTTGAAACCTATTCCATTGCGTTTAATATATTTCAAAACATCTATTTTGATATATGGGTTGAGGCATTTTCGTTCCGAAGTCAGAACAGGCTTTTTGGGCCATTTGTCGTTCAACTTTCAATCGAAATCAATGGTCCATTCTAATTTCATCTTTGCCTATATATACCTCGTTATAAACCCTAGAAGCCTTTCTATTTCTCATTTTTTTACGTACAGAAATTTCTGTTGCTCCTCTTTCACAATGGCAGACAGTCTCTAAAATTCACAACCCAGTTTCAATTCAAAATTCAACTTCAAAATTCAAACTCATAAAATAATATCAAATTATATATCATTTTGAAGCTCTCGATGAGCGCATTTCAGATTTGAAATTTGTTTTCCAATTCGAAGCTCTATGTAACAACTCGCATATTTATCGAGTTTGTATTTTAAATATTTTATTTAAATATTAAATCGTTAATCGGATTTTGGTCCGAAAAGCTACTTTTTGCAAACGGTCAAATTAGGACTCGAGACCACTTCCATTGAGTTCGAAATGCCGTTTACAACTTTTTTAAGTATAAACATCGATAGGTTTGGAGTTAGTGAAATTTCACTAACTTTTCCCGCTTTGGACTTTGGGTTAGTTTAGCCTATTAAGCCCAAGTTCCAACCCTCTTCTCCTCACTCTTCATAAATTTCCTAACTAATCAAGCTTTGGCATTAATGGTGGAGGGAATGGGAAATTAAAATTCCAAAACTCAAATTCAATTGCAATCCATCTTTCTACTCCAAATTCAAGAAGAAGACATTGGATTCAAGCTTCTTATGCTTAGATAGAAGAAGGATTCATTCTTGCTTGCTTAAAACTTCATTTTCATTGATATTTGGTGCAAAGGTGAGATTTTTATCTCACGATTCTAGTCTATAACCATATTGGACTGTTGGGAATGATTCCCTATCACTTTTGCATGCATATTAGCATTTGGTTTGGATTGGATTGGCGAAAAACTCCAATTTTTAGCGTTTTGGTGAATTTTCTGCACTTAGGTCGTTCTGGCCATTTTTGGTGTTCAGAGTTAGGTCGCTCGCGACCTAACCCTTAGGTCGTTCGCGTGTTATCGCGCTAAGTCGCACTGCCTTGAATCTTCACTTCGGAGTTAGGACGTTTCACGTTAGGTCGTATGGCTTTTAGGTCGTAGGTCGTATGGCTTTTAGGTCGTAAGTCGTATGGCTTTTAGGTCGTAGGTCGTTGGCCTTTTGACCGTTAGGTCGCATGCCTTTCTACTTCGATAGGTCGTTCGGCCATGCTTTCTATTTTTAGGTCGCAATATCTTTAGGTCGTGTTACCTATATACCCCTAGGTCGAAAGACCTTAGGTCGTGCACCTTTAGGTCGCGAACCCTATTAGGTCGCGAACCTCTTTAGGTCGCCTGTCCCTTAAGCAGTTAGGTCGTTCGTCCTATGATGCCTTAGGTCGTTTGACCCGTGTTACGTTAGGTCGCGTAACCCCTTAGGTCGCTTGACCTTGTTTCCTGTTAGGTCGCGTGACCTTGTTTTCGACCTTAGGTCGTTTCACTTTTAGGTCGCATGACCTTTAAACCGTTAGGTCGTTAGACCTATAACTCGATGGGTCGTTCCCCTTTAGGTCGCGAACTACTTTAGGTCGCATGACCTCGTCTCCGTTAGGTCGAGAACCTTGTTAGGTCGCGCACCCCCCTTAGGTCGTAAGACCTCATTTTTGTTTTAGGTCGTAGGCCGCTTGACTTCACTAGGTCGCACCGTTTTGGTCGGGGCGCTGCCCCCTGGACCCCCGCGACCTGACCGGGCAGGTCGAACCCTGTAAGCGGTGGCGTTGCCCCCGCACCCCCACCTTGGGGGTTGCCACCCCCCCTGGACCCCCCCTCCGTAGGGGATCTTATCGGAAAAACATTGAGCTGATTTCCTTGGATTTTATTCACATCTCCGTATGCGATTTTTGTGACTGATTGTTCTACAATTGCTTCTGTGTCTTGTCACTTTATAATATAAAGGTTTCAATACTAGTAGTAAATATCAAAACTCTTTTAACAAACAATTTCAACTCTATTTTTAATAACAAAGCTCTTTTCTTAAACCGTTTTCCAATCTATTAGTATATACAAACCTTTACCTCACTCGGATGAGAAATCTAATTAAACGACTTAGTAAAACAAGTGGTATGAAATGCTTGCGTTCACTTCGTCGGTTAATTCTTGGACTTGTTCGATTGAACCTCTTGTGACAATTTTATTAGTGAAGATTTACAGTTTGTTCGTAAATATTTAAGTTAAGCAAGTGGTTATGGGACATGAAGCTAAACTTCTATATTTACTAGCTTAGTGTAATTGACACTTCTCGTTGATCATGACGATCATTCTGATGATTTAGACTAGCAACTGTGCGATGTCTCTTGTTGCGAGGTTAGACTAGACACCACTTGTGTGATTCCACTCACACATACATTTTTGCTTTTTGGTTAGTCTGGACCTTAATCTGTGTGATTCCATTCACACATGTGGGGTAGCTCCCCTTGGTCTTCGGACCGTCATGTGATAGGCCTCTTTCTCTTTTCTATGTTTTCTGGACTTCTTGCATTGATTTCTAGAATTTATGTCATTGACTTGTTATGAGTACAAGTTTGGGGTATGATGCCCTTTCCGAATCTTTGAGAAGATTCTTGTGATATTGATTATCTCTTATTGATTGATCTTCTGTTGATCATTATTTACATATTTATAGTGGTATGTCATTATGGATATTTTATGTTTATGCCATATCTTTTATGTTATATCATGTCATCTGATATTTATAGCTAGACTGACCCGTTTATTATTTTCTTAAATAATACTCGGGTCAGACCGAGATGTTACAGGTGCTTCTGCTAGACTTCTTCCCAGGGATTCATCACTCTGACTTTTGGCTAACTGTTTAGATTAGCAGTTTTTGTTGTATACACTTGAGATATAGACTCATAGTTGTATTCTTTTGTATAGCACATGTTGCTATTCTTTTGTATTATCGTGGATCTTACGGACCACTACTCTGATGTACACTTTCATGTGTTAGTTATATATTCATATCTTCTTCCGCCTTTGTGATATGGATATCTGTGACTGATTTGTGTTATGATTATTTCTATGTTTGTTTTCGAAGATTATTTATAGCCACCGTGTGATAGGAAATTACATGGATGGTCGCTCCTCAACAGCCTTATTCTCCATACTAGTTGACAGCACTACACCGTAGTGTTCTTGGCGAGTGTGGGTATAGAGGTGGGGCGTCACACTCTATTTGTCCAGAAATTGATGGTCATTTTTCGACCGTTCATCGCGCAGTGATGAACTGTGACCGATCTCAAATCGTCCGAGGGGTTTTGTAAGGGGACCGAGCGGTGTTCATCGGTGGTGTTCGCTGGTGGAATCGACGGCTAGATCGTACTGAAATTCAACCTAGGGTTTGGAATCTCGGGTTGCATGTGGCGGTGGGTGGAAGTTTCAGTCTATCGGACCTATGGGGGAAGAGAGAGAGGCGGAGCGAAGCCTCTAGTGGCCACGCCGTGGCCAATGGCGGCCGGTGGTGGCGAGGAAGCACAGTCAAAGTCTCGGTTTTGGGTTCGAACGGAGGTGGTCTAGGGATGAAGCGGGTCGCGTGCCTGTTGTTTGGAGAGAAGGGTAACGCGTGATGATGTGGCAGCGTTGAGGGTAAGTTTCTTTTGTTTTTATATTATTTAAATCCAAATTTCAATCATTCTAATGCATGTAATTTTCACATACGAGCTCCGTTTCACGCGCGGTTTCTTCCGTTAAGATCGTAATGAAATTTCGGACATTTTGACGTAGGTTTGGTTGGATTCTTAGACTATTCAAATTTTGGATTTAAATTGGGTTTAAATTCAATTTAAATTCAAAAGGATTGTTTTAACCTACTCACAACTTCTAGAATTTCTTATGTTTGTTAAATTGATTCATGATGTGATCAGAAATTTATTTATGACTATTTGGCATATTTTTAATCATCGTCTCAGTTAAATTGAATTTATTTGAATTAAATTGTTATTTAATTTATTATTGCATATAAAATGTCAGTTAAATAGTTATTTAATTTATTATTGAATATAAACTGCCAGTAAATATCTATTATTTATTATCTGTTCTATATTGATGTTATTGTTTGAATTGGATGATGATTGTGATAAAGTTTGATGATTGATATTGGATGAATGGATGTTGTATTTTATATTGTTATAAACTACAAGTTGTTATGGATTTTTATTTCATTCGAGATTGCGGTTTGAAATGATATATAACCGTGCTTATATTTTAAGTTACGGATTGAAATGATAAATATCTATATCACTTGACCATAAGATAGAAAATTATATACAGACACCGCGGTCTATATATATAATATTTTGAACTGATTTCTATGGTTTTGTAAAGAAATATACGGTTTTATATAAATATTGATTTTCGACATTATATAATGTTATTTTATTCTTGATTTTGAACTATGCAATTTGTTTTAATATAAAATAAGTTTAATAATAAAGTTTGATTTTATGGAAGATAATATGGTTAAGTACTTAAATTTTATGTTAATTTATAGAGTTTATAATGATTTGAATACATTAAGGTTGGATGATAAATCTAAAATTTATTTGAAATTGAATTTACTTAAGAATTAACTCAAATAAGTGATGCGAAATTTATTAAATTTGAAATTTTGGAAAGGTATGATTATTATAACCTGATTTTGGGGTTAAGGTGAATTAAATGAGTATTTCAAGTATAAATAAATCGAAGGAAATATTTAGTTATTTGTAATTTGGGATTTATTTAAATGATAATGGATTTATTAAGTAAAATATTTCAAAATTAAATAACAAAAAATTGAATTTGATATGTATATATGAAATTTCCAAACTCAGTTCTGAAATTATTAAATATTTAAAGTTGGAAATATATTGAATTTGGAATGGTTTATTTATGGATCAAATCTGTTTTGAAATCTATATAATTTGGAATAATTTATTTGAAAACTGGATTGAATTGAAGTTTGTGATTTGGGAATTGATTTGGGAATTGAAGAGGCCATTTTATTATATAAAGTATTTTAAATAATTAAACCATTTAAGTGGTGGAAGTTATGTTTCAAAGTTATGAGTTTCAAGGTAATATTCAAGTGTTTTGATTTCGAAATGTTATAACTTTGAAAGTGTTATGATTTTAGAAAATGATATATTTGAAATGAAAATGATATCGCATTGATTTGATTTGGAAAGGGCAATGATATTTGATTTTAAAGTGTGAACTAATTTGAAAAGACCGCGCTGTTATGATAACGGTTGGTTGTTGAAGAGACTGAGATCGGAAGCTGTCATGCTCTCTGCTAACTCCGAAAACCACTTTAACAATTGTGTACGCGGTGGAGATTTCAGAATGAAGTAGGATGGCGACGGCGTTCCCTTGAGGTATATACATGGACCCGACTCCCGTGAGTTGGCATAAGGTGGCTAAAATAGGAGCGATTGACGAGCTAAGAAGTAGCACCTTTTATCGGACACACTCCTTCGATACCATTCTATTACTTTGCGATTGATTTGGGCCCTTTTGATTTTGGGGGTGTGGCTCGAGGTGGGCGGTAGTAACTGCTACGCGTTACCACCGGTCCGGAAGCGTAATTTGTATATCTACCCTGGCATTGCCTAGTTGTGCCGTATCACCTACCCTAACGTGCCTTGTACGAGTTTGATTTGTGTTGTACCTATGGAGTATCCTTTGGTAGCATTCTGATCAGGAGGCATTACAGTACTGTATAGACTATTGGCAATATTATGTGTTAAGAGGAATATGTGTCACTCCTTAACGCTATTTTAAAGTAAGTTTATTTTACTAATAGACATTATTATAATAGCGAAATATTACTACATAGTAAATAGTTTAACGGATCCTTAGGAGATGTGAATCCCGAGCATCTCTTAAGTTACTACACTCACATTTGACACTGGATAGGAGATGTCAAATCCCGTAAACATCTCTGACGCCGCTCCACTCATATTTATTTCTGCTGATTTAACTCGCATAAGATCTTTTAGTTTGACTCGAGTGTTTTGTCTTTTCGATTCGCTCGGGTCAGCCTGAGCATTTTAGGATTTGAAGGCCTAACTTCTGGAGGACGAATATGAAGATTGTATTACTATTATTTATTATATTATTCCACCACATTCAGGTATGTGTAACTCTGATATGTATTGTATAAGTAAAATCGAATATTTTGTAAAACAGCTTCATGAACTGTTTATTTGATTACTATATTTTATCATTCCGCTGCAAGACTCTATTTTGTTTTTTCTTTCTTTCTCTGCATTTTCTTATTTACCCTATAACAATTCTCTCTTTTGTATCGTTTGAGTCGACATGTGTGTCTGCTTAAGCGTACAAAAAGGCAGGATGTTACATCTGGCAGGATGTTATATATAATGAGTCGCTGAGTGTATATATATGAGAGAGCGTATTTTTATAAAAAGGGTTTTGATATTGTGTTACCGTTTCGTATTTATAAATTCTGGTTAGTGCATAGGACGCTATGACATCAATAGGGATTTCTAAACACTTAATAGGACAGACCGACATAATATTTGTTTGAATATAGGTGAATGAAATAATTTTGCCTATTATATTTTCTATATAGAAAATAATTTTTTATAAAGGTTATATTTGGTTGTAATATATTGGTTGTTAGGTGGTGTAATTTATAAATATTAGTTTATGGTAGGATTTGAAAATAAAAGAAATGAAAATTTGACATTTTAGAACTTGAGTTCCAGGATTTTTGAAAACTGCTTTCAAAGGATTTTGGAATATAATAATATGGTTATAAGTATTTTCTGATATAAATATTTCAATATAATTTGAAAGAATTGTTTTAAGAGATTTTGGAAGAAATAAATTCAGGACTCCCCTCTCTGTCGCTGGAAAATAATTTCGGTGATGAGTGCATACATCATCGACATTTATTTTCAAGTTTCTAAGTCAAGTAGTTTTGCTATAGATTTATTTTGATAAACAAATATAAATTTTAAATTGTTTTAAATATAATTGGACAAATAAATTGTAAGTATATATACATTTATCTATTATTTTTAAAATGATTTGAAATTTAACCCTGTATTTAGTTCTTAAGTTTTCGTTAATTAATAGTTTCAATTATTGTTGGGAAATGGAATATAAATAATTAATAATTTGAACCTTTAATTAAAATAAGAGATTAAATGGTAGGTTATGAATGAAATAACAAGAATGTTGAAATTTGTAACCTATAAAACAAAAGAGATGATTATTGAACATTAAATTAATTAAAAGGAATGGGATAAACTTGTATAACTTTCAATTACATTCTTGAAGGCATATATATAACTTACCAAAAGATGCAAAAGTTGAAATGTTGATAAGAAAATGTAGTGGATATTATACAAGTAAAACTCGAAGTAACGAAAGTACTTAATGAAATTCATTAATAAATAAGAAATTGATGGGTAGATGAAAGGCCACTAATTAAATATAATAGAAAGTTAAGTATTATAAATGAGTGAAAATATGAAAATCTGCAAGAAATAAAGGTAAAATTTAAAAGGATAAATCATTATACGAAAAAAGGGAAATCAAACAACAAATGTTATGAAATGAAATTAATAAGTACGAATTTGATCTATTGTTTGAAAATGTTGTTTGTTTGGTTTACAGTTGTTTGGGTAAGGATGCTTTAAAAATTGCTTAGATGTATGAATAATCTATTGAGTTTTATATAAGATGGTTAAGTAAATGGAATACTTCATAGTTATTTGTCATTTTATGAGATTTAAAGTGTCTTAACTCAAACCAACCAATTGTTTTATTTTGCTTGAATGGTTGATTTGTATATGATGTGTATGCTGTTGGTTGCGAATGATTGTTGTTTATATTGATTTGTTTGTTATAGCTGAAACAACTTTAAATATTTTATTTATATAATTGTTAACCTTCTTGGATTATATAAGTGAAATACAGGTTATGAAAGCATTTGCTACTACTTTCGGTTTCATAAAATAAGCATTAATTGCCCAACAAATAGGTACGTTCTCAGATTACGGTTTTATAACGCTATTATATTATTTTCCCGTGTTGGGATATATTGTTTTTGAAAATATATGTTATATATTATTATATTTGATATTTTATTTTCTCCCGAGCCTCTCCGTACAAAGGAGACTCCGCAGAAATGTTTTCGAAAATTTTGGACTTAGAAAATTTTGGAAAATGTTTTCCAGACTTTGTTAATTTGAGTATAAAAAGATTTAATGGCTATAAATTGGTATATTTTATTTAAATTAATTAATTTTGTAATTTTTTTGTTTATAAAGTTAATATTTAGAATAAGATGCATTGTTTACCCAATTCTTTCTTTTCCACTTCTTTTTCCTTTTCGGGGATGAAAAGTTTTGAGTGGGGGAGAGTGTAACGACCCATAATTTTCGATGTTTAAAATTTATTAATTTAAAAGGATTTTGGTAATTAAATCTGGAATAAATAAAATTTTGGAATTTGTTAATGAATTTATAACGGGAATCAAATGTAAGAATGTTAATGTAAGTTAACAAATAATTAATGTAGTGCGACCCTAATTAATTGAAACAATTGTAGGATTATAATTGATTATAATTAGTAAAATTTGGAAATAAATTCGAAGTTATATTAATTGATGAAATAATACGCAATAAACTGTATTTTATAAAATCAACGTAGATAAGTAATTAAAATATTGGTTTGGAATTTATCGCAATAAATCTAAATATGTCAATGAAAATTAAGATAAAGATTGGAAATAATTTCAATTGTATTCAGATTATGACAATTAGTTGAATTAAAAGAATGGAAGTTAAGATTTATTCATTCATTGGAATTTAAAATTTAATAATTGGATTAATTATAAATAAATGAAATTAAATATTTAAATATTACGTTAATGGATATTAAGATGAAATCCGAGAATATTAATGTAATAAACCATGAACCAATGTTAATCTTATCCATTTGATGATAATGGATTGAATAACAAGATTTAAAATCAAATAAATGGATTTATCGGAATTTCAATGCGTAATTAGTGAATTTATTAAAATTGAAATGAAATACGGTGGTGGGTAATTTAATTAACTTAAAATTTGACATTTAAACTTCTCTACATTTCTGTGAATGTTTAAGAAATCAAAAGTGATAAGATTTGTTAATTATGGAATTGGAATTGAAAATGTTGATTTAATTGATTAATATTAATTTAATTTATTTACTGAAAAATAGCCATTTTGGCCACTGACTCGGACTTCGACGAAACTAGTTTCATCGGATCTGTAACAGTGAATTATCGTAGGACTTTAAATTTCGTAGCGATCGGACTTGTCGTTTGATCGTACGAGCATGAAACGCCTCGAAATCAATGAAATTGAAATCAACTGAAATCAATTTGTAATAACTTGATTTTAGCATAACTTCTTGATACGATGGGATTTGGACTTGAAACCTGTTCCATTGCGTTTAAAATATTTTAAAACATCTATTTTGATATATGAGTTGAGGCATTTTCATTCCGGAGTCAGAACGGGCTTTTCGGGCCATTTGTCGTTCAACTTTCAATCGAAATCAATCCGGTCCATTCTAATTTTAGCTTTGCTTACATAGACCTCGTTATAAACCCTAGCATCCTTTCTATTTCTTATTTCTATACGTACATAAATTTCTATTGCTCCGCTTTCTCAAAGGCAGACAAACCCTAAAATTCACAACCCAGTTTCAATTTAAAATTCAACTTCAAAATTCAAACTCCTGAAATAATATCAAATTATATATCGTTTTGAAGCTCTCGATGAGCGCATCTTAGTTTTGAAATTCATTTTCCAATTCGAAGCTCTGTTTGTCCAGAAATTGATGGTCATTTTTCGACTTTTCATCGCGCCGTGATGAACTGTGACCGATCGTCAAATCGTCTGAGGGGTTTTGTAGAGGGGACCGAGCAGTGTTCATCGTTGGTGTTCGCTGGTGGAATCGAGGGCTAGTTCGTGCTGAAAATTCAACCTAGGGTTTGGAATCTCGGGTTGCACGTGGCGGCGGGTGGAAGTTTCGGTCGATCGGACCTTTGGACGAAGAGAGAGAGAAAGAGGCGGAGCGAAGCCTCTGGTGGCCACGCCGTGGCCAACCGCGGCCGGTGGTGGCGAGGAAGCATGGTCAAATTCTCGGTTTTGGGTTCGAACGGAGGTGTTCTGGAGAGAAGGGTAACATGTGATGAAGTGGCGGCGTTGAGGGTTAGTTTCTTTGTTTTGTATAATTTCAATTTCAATTTCCATCATTCTAATGCACGTAATTTTCACATACGAGGTCCGTTTCATACGCGGTTTCTTCCCTTAGGACATAATGAAATTCCGTACATTTTGATGCTGGTTTGGTTGGATTCTAAGACTGTTCAAATTTTGGGTTTAAGTTGGGTTTAAATTCAATTTAAATTCAAAAGGTGAGTGTTTTAACCCACTCACAACTTCTAAAATTTCTTATGCTTGTTAAATTTATTTATGATGTGATTAGAAATTTATTTATGACTGTTTGACATATTTTTAATCACCATCTCAGTTCAATTGAATTTAATTGTTATTTAATTTATTGTTAAACATAAACTGTCAGTTAAATTTTTATTTAATTTATTATTGAATATAAACTGCCAGTAAATGCCTGTTATTTATTATCTGTTCTATATTAATGTTATTGTTTGAATTGGATGATGATTGTGATAAATGTTTGATGATTGATATTGGATGAATAGACGTCGTATTTTATATTGTTATAAACTGCAAGTTTTTATGGATTTTTATTTCATTCGGGATTGCGGTTTAAAATGATATATAACCATATTTATATTTTAAATTACGGATTGAAATGATAAATATCTGTATCACTTGACCATATGATAGAAAATTATATACAGACACCATGTTCTATATATATAAAATATTTTGAACTAATTTCTATGGTTTTGTAAAGAAATATATGGTTTTATATAAATATTGATTTTCGATATTATATAATGTTATTTTATTCTTAATTTTGAACTATGTATAATTTGTTTTAATATAAAATAAATTTAATAATAAAGTTTGATTTTATGGAAGATAATATGATTAAGTATTTAAATTTTATGTTAATATATAGAGTTTATGATGATTGAAATAAATTAAGGTTGGAAGATAAATCGAAAATTTATTTGAAATTGAATTTATTTAAGAATTAACTCAAATAAGTTGATGTGAAATTTATTAAATTTGAAATTTTGAAAAGGTATGATTATTATAACTTGATTTTGGGGTTAAGGTGAATTAAATGAGTATTTCAAGTATAAATAAATTAAAGGAAATATTTAGTTATTTGTAATTTGGGATTTATTTAAATGATGATAGATTTATTACGTAAAATATTTCAAAACTAAATAATAGAAAATTGAATTTGATATGTATATATGAAATTTCCAAACTTGGTTTTGAAATTGTTGAATATTTAAAGTTGGAAATATATTGAATTTGGAATGGTTTATTTGTGGATCAAATCTGTTTTGAAATCGATATAATTTGGAATAATTTATTTGGAAATTGGATTGAATTGAAGTTTATGATTTAGGAATTGAAGAGGCTATTTTATTATATAAAGTATTTAAATATTTAAACCATTTAAGTGGTGGAAGTTATGTTTCAAAGTTATGAGTTTCAAGGTAATATTCAAGTGTTTTGATTTCGAAATGTTATAACTTTGAAAGTGTTGTGATTTTAGAAAAGGATATATTTGAAATGAAAATGATATCGCATTGATTTGATTTGGAAAGGGCAATGATATTTGGTTTTAAAGTATAAACTAATTTGAAAAGACCGCAGTGTTATAATAACGGCTGGTTGTTGAAGAGACCGGCATCGGAAGTTGTCATACTCTTTGCCAACTCCGAAAACCACTTTAACAACCGTGTATGTGGTGGAGATTCTAGAATGAAGTAGGATGGCGACGGCGTTCCCTTGAGGTATATACGTGGACCCGACTCCCATGAGTTGGCATAAGGTGGCTAAAATAGGAGCAATTGACGGGCTAAGAAGGTAGCACCTTTTATCGGACACACTCCTTCGATACCATTCTATTACTTTGTGATTGATTCGGGCCCTATTGATTTTGGAGGTGTGGCTCGAGGTGGGCGGTAATAGCTGCTATGCATTACCACAGGTCCGGAAGCGTAATTGGTATATCTACCCTGGCATTGCCTAGTTGTGCCGTGTCACCTACCCTAGCACGCCTTGTACGAGTTTGATTTGTGTCGTACCTATGGAGTATCCTCTGGTAGCCTCTCGATCAGGAGGTATTACGGTAGTGTATAGACTGTTGGCACTATTACATATTAAGGGGAATATAGGGTCACTCCTTAACGCTATTTTAAAGTAAGTTTATTTTACTAATAGACATTATTGTAATAGCAGAATATTACTACATAGTAAATAGTTTAACGGTTCCTTTGGAGATGTGAATCCCGAGCATCTCTTAAGTTACTACACTCATGTTTGACATTGGATAGGAGATGTCAAATCCCGTAAACATCTCTGACGCCGTTCCACTCATATTTATTTCTGTTGATTAAACTCACATAAGATCTTTTTGTTCTAACTCGAGTGTTTTGTTTCACTCGGATCAGCCTGAGCATTTCAGGATTTGAAGGCCTTACTTCTGGAGGACGAAGACGAAGATTGTATTACTATTATTTATTATATTATTCCACTACATACATACTGTTCTGCTGCATTATTTATTATTCTCTGTTATGTGTAACTCTGATATGTATTGTATAAGTAAAATCGAATATTTTGTAAAATAGCTTCATGAACTGTTTATTTGATTGTTATATTTTATCGTTCCGCTGCAAGACTCTATTTTGTTTTTTTCTTTCTTTCTCTGCCTTTTCTTATTTACCCCATAACAATCCGCTCTTTTATATGGTTTGAGTCGGCACGTGTGTCTGCTTAAGCGTACAAAAAGGTGAGATGTTACATAAATACATGTTGGCTTTGATGTGATGGAGAGAGGGACACAAGGGTGGCATGAGGCACATGGTGAGGTGGAGAGTGGCGACATGGCATAAGGGGGAATGGAGTGTAGTTGGAGGGTTAGTTAGGTAATTTAGCATATTTATTTCATATAAAACTAATTTTCATATTTTCTTTTTCATTTACTTTCATTTCCTATTTTCTCAAACTTCTTAAAGCTTCACTAAACGTTTTAATGGATTCTTCTTAGTAGTCTTTAAATTTTAGAAGTCAAAAGTTTTATATTGTTTAAAATGTGTTCAAATTTGTTTTGAATATCTCCTTCTTCCATTTCAATACATCACTTTCTCCATTTTTACTCACATCATTCGACCAGAACGTCCTCTAGACTATACAAAATTAAGAAACTCTTTTTTTCAGATTTAAGAAAATTGAGGTGGGTACAATTTTTATCTGCACCACTTTTTCAAATTTCGACAATTCATGGGTCAAAAGTACATTTCTTTCTGACTTATTTTCGAACCTATATTTTCAAGCCCAAAAATAGCAATCCTTCTTTTGACCATATCTCCCTTAAAAGAAATCAAAATGTAATGACCCATAATTTAGTCAAAGAATTTGAAATATTCAACTGATTTTAAAAATTGAACATTTATTTTTATAAGTTAAATAACTTGGGTTTCAAGTGTAAGGATTTATTTGATAATTAAATTGTTAAATTGAATTTTTGAATTTTTAAATAATTGAATCTTGAATTTTATATGAATGAATATGATTTCAAAAGTAAAATTAATTTCTATTTGAACAAGAACGAAGATAATAAACTTTTACATTGGATTTAAAAGTGATTTAACTAATTTGGGAAATTAGTCGTTTTAATCAACGTGTAAAAATAACCTTCCAGGGCACAGACTCAGATTTTGACAAAACCAGTTTTATCGAATCCATAATGGTGAATTGCTGTATGCTGTTGAATTTCTTAGCGATCGGATGTATCGTTTGGTCGTGCGAGTTTGAAACACATAGAAATTAATTAAAGGAATTTTTATTAATATAATTCAATTTTGAAAAGTTAGCTTCTGAATATGATGGAATTATCTTTCAATATATATTCCATTGTGTTCGAAGTAGGGGTATAACATATAGAATGCCAAGTGGTACGCCTTGTTTGAATTTTGAGATTTCCAGACGTTTAAAAATGAATATTTTAAAATTTAATAACATACGTATGTACTTGATATGGCCATACGTGTCCATACTATAGCCTTACCTTCCCATGCCTTAATCCATGCCCTCCTTCCTTTATAAAATTCACGTTCAAAAACTAGAAGTTAGTTTACCCAAAATTTGAAATCCCCTCTCACCAATCGAACGACCACCAATCTTGGAGCCACTATGGCCGGAATTGGCCTTCGACCACAACTGGAGAAATGTTCATCCCAATATATAGAAGGGGATGATTGTTGGACCAAGTCAAAGTGGAGCAAGGCAACGGCAATTGAGCTGCGTTCATTTGCCAATTTTTGGGTTTTGGGGCGATTTTCTCACGCGCGTGCCAATTGGCGAGGATGGACGGCGTGGAGGCGAGCAAGGCGGCATCGACGACAGCGTACAATTGGTGGGGCAATCGATTGATCGAAGAGAAAAAGAAAGAATGAAGGCGGGCCTGGAACGCGTGAGAGAGCAGCAGGGAAGAAAGGTTTTAATGTAGTTTAAATTTATTTAATTTGGTTAACCCTAAAATTAATTATATCAAATGTTAGTTAATCCATATTTAATTCATACAAGGTCCATTTGGAGCGTGAAAAGTTGCATCACATTCGTATCTGCGAGCACCATGCTATGGAGTTGGATTGAACGAGATTGGAGCTTGTTGGAGTTTATGCTAGGCGTTCGATTTTAGTCCAAAAACGGAACGTTTGGCGACTATTAAAAATCAATGTGAGTTAATCTCACCATTTTGGTAAATTAGAAAATATTATTTCAATAAAATTATTTATTGGATGTCTGGATATTTATTTTTTGTTGTTGTTGACTATTGGATGAATAACTAGTTTATATTGTTGGTTTGGATATATTCCCGCCTATTGGAGCGAATAAGACCCTGTTACGTTCTTCTATAAGAGCAGATGACCATTTGTATACAAATCCCGCTTTGAAGTGGTTGATTTTTATATTATTTATAGTATACTATGTGTGATGGGGGGACAGGTTGGAGGGATCCAATAGGATTCCTCACACTTTTGATTTTACTTTTCGTATTTATAGTGATATATGATTTGTTGAATGTCATATTGATGACATTGATATGATTTGCTTAATTAGCGCTTTCATACCACCGAGCCTCATTTTTGGTGTTTTAAAATGCTATAAAATAGTATTTTGATTTAAAAAGGGATTTCAAAGCGATTTTGTAAACTATGTATGCTTAAATAATTAGTACTAAATTATTTGAAGAAGTAATTTATTTTAAAATCAAAGTTATGTTTTTGGATATCGTAAGTTAATAGTTTCATAAAATATTATCAAATAGAGACTTTTGAACTGTAAATAAAGATTTTTTAAAATCTTGAAATAAGTCCGTCTTTTATAATAAAGAGATATGCTTAAAGGAAAACTGAAATATTTTGACATTAATATTTATTAACCGTTTTACACAAAGTAATGTATATGTATATGTTTATGTATATGTGCACATATATGAAAGATTAATTACAAATGTAAAATTTTGTAAATGTGATAATTTATAAGTAATATTTTACAAATGAAGTGAAAATTCGTAAAGTTGTATTTTGTTAATAAAAGTATGAATTTATAAACAGGGTTTATAAATTAAAGGAAACTATTATCGTTTAATAAATTGGAGAATGAATCAAATGGTAGATTTATTATAAAATACGGACTGATTTTAGAAATAGTTAACTCAATTTTGGAAATTGAAGGCGAGGATGAATTTGGAATGTTAAACGATATTTTTATAAATGGAAAGGAATTTATCTATATAGAAGTAACATTAAAACAGATGGTGATTGATGTTTTTAAATGAGATTTACGAATAAGTGAGATTCATAAAGGGAATAGAGTTATAAATGGAGTTTCATAATAAATGGGCTTTATGAAAGGAACTTTTTATAAAATGGAAAGAGTTTTTCAAGTATAGTTTTATAAATATGGGAATGATCGGGTTAAAGATTTAAGTATGGATTTTTGTCGAGGAAATAGGTTATGTTCCAAAAGTTGATTACTCATATTAAAAGTATTTAAAGTTGTTTATTAATATCTATATATTTTGAAGGGTTAATTATTTGAATTTTTAATATGGTTTGAAATTAATAATAATGATTATTAATAATATTTTGGTAACTTATTATTCTTATTTATATTCTAAAGATTAATGATTGTTTTATCCGTAATGGTTTGAATTATAAATTATTATTTTTAAGAGGTTAAAAGTTAATAATAATTATATATTTATGATATTTTCGAGATTCATGAATAGGGTTTGTAAACGAAATTGGATTTTTCTAAGAAGAGCTTATAAAATGGTTTGAAGATTTAAATGGAGATTATTTAAAAATTATAGAGGTTTATAAATAGATGGATATTTATAACAAACTTTAGAAATAGGTTTACGGATTTATAAAATAATTTATGAATAACTACATGGTTTTATAAGGATTTATAAATGACTTGGGTAATAATTTATAAATGTTTTTAGAATTTTTAATGGAGTTTATAAATGATTTTAGAATTTGGTAAAAAGGAGATCTTTCTCAGTGTTTGGCAAATTTACTTATACCTTTGGGATAAGTATATAGATATTTTCTAGGTATTGAAAATATAAAGGTTGTGAATATATCTTTGTAAAAGTATTTTGATATAAGCATTTACAAGATGGTTTTAATTAATAAAAATATCGATTAGGGAGGCTTAGTGTTGCTTGGTACTTAACCAATTGATGGTTTTTCCTATGGAATTAAATTCCTGATTGAATGTTTTTTATTCGATAGTTAATTAACCGAATATCAGAATTTGGACCCAAAAGTAACTTTGGAATTATCTAGAAGAAACACGTGAGCTTTATGGCACAGTCATCTCCGATGATGCTGTACAATGTGTGTAAATCTCGTTTCATTCTTCAAGGGCAATGATAAGGAAATCCATCCACCAACGATTAGGAGGTGATTTCCGATTTTATCTTTGACTGTTTATTTCCTAAAGAACCGAGGTTGAGTTTACCGAAAACTGTCGAATGTTGTTTCAAAGAGACCGATATCAGATATGTTATCCGAAACCACTTCGATCCAACTCAAGCGTTCGAAGTAAAGACATCTTAAAAATGATGGAATTGGAGATGGAGTTTTCAAGTGTTTTGTTCAGTCCCAAAACAAACTTATATGGATGAATGTTGTTATGGCATTGGTTGCCTGGATGGTAATATTAGCATTCCAAGATGGTTTGCTAAGAGGAAATGGTAGGAGCATGGCCTCTTCGAGCCTCACACCCGGGAAATGAATAAAGCAAGGACATGCGGCAGTACTAAGAGGACCGCACCCAAGTAGGGTATGATCTTTCCAAATCTTGAGCGGTACTCATGTATGCTTGGGGATCCCATTGTGTAGTTGTTGATTGCAACCTTGGGGTGATCACATTCAGTGCTACTCGAGAAAATGGGTAGTGCATGTCCTGAGTAGCAAAGGTACAATGTGTTGTAGCCTCTCGTACATTTTATCTAGAGGTGTACGGATTCGGTGGGTAGACCCTTACTCTTTCATAGTGCGAATCCATTCTCCAATACATGCCTTCGGTTTTGGTTATAGAACCTAGTATGCTGGAATTTAATTAATGTAACAATTTTGGCTATAATTAATAAGTACTTGTATATTAGATGCTATTATAACATCAGAGGATTTCATATGAAATGTTTTGGTTATCTTAAGGTAAAAACCTGTCGGTGTTTAGGTGCGGCGTGGTCTTACGAGATACTTTTGATTTTGAAAGGATTCAATGACTTTAAAAGTTCAGTTGGGTGTATTTTCTCACGTTGGTTTTCCAGACTGACTCGGGTGTTATTTTATTATAATGCTTGGGGTAGACCGAGCATATTTACATATTGCTTTGGATCCATTGGAGCTCAGGAGGCTAGTTAGAGGTCTTCAAGTCGAATTCACGTATATGTTTATTTTCCGCAGCTTTGCTATCAAAATATCAGTAATTGTGAGGACAGAATGTTATAGCTGGCCAGGCTAATAATTATAACTGTTGTTGCACTCTGATGGATGTATGTATATAATAGTTTCTTTTTTGTAAAGATCATTGATATTATGTTATATGTTCTTCCGCTACGATTGTGAGATTTTGTGTTGTTTTTAATTTCGTTTCTCTTCTTCTTTCTTCTTTCTTTCCCTTAACTATTCGTCTTTCCGTTTGATTAGTGTTGGACATGTTTGTCAGCTTGAATTATATGAAAAAGAGGGTCGTTACAAAGTAGTATCAGAGCTTAGGCTGAGCAAACACCTTCGCTTTGGTAGGAATCTACTCGTTTGAGATAGGGTAAGTGAGACCATATGATGAGTTTGAGTGTATATGCATGAGCGCGTATTTGTTAGTGATTATAAAATTATTTTATTTTGTGCTTATTTATCTGTTGAATGGCTTATGAATTCTGGTAGGTACGTAGGATGCCACGATATCATTAGGGGTTTCTAAACGCTTAAACAAGGCAAACAGACACAATATTGTTTTGAAATGGATAAATGAAATAATTTTACCTAAATTATATTTTTATATAAAATACTAATTTTTCATAAATTATTATATTTATATATAGAGTGTTTGGTTGTTAGGGAGTGATAGTATTTGATTATTATCATTTGTTGTTTGATTTTTTAATAAAAGTTGTTATTATCATAATTTAAACAAAGATAAACATGTGTAAATATGAATTATAGAGAATTGATTATGATTAAAATAATCAAAAATTGTGAAATGAATTTCATCAGAATTGATGTTTTATAAATATGATTTACAAAGGTGATTTATAAACGAAAAGTAAAGGAAATTGCCAAAGTATATTTATAATGTAAATTGTAAATAAAAACAGGTTTAAAACAAGAAGTTGGAGAGTTTAAAACCCATTAATTTTGGAATTTTTTTTTCAAAATGTTTTAGAAAAATAATAATAGTATTATTTTGAAAATATTTTGGGTTAGAAATATTTAAAATGGAATATAAAGAGAAAGAATGCACTGAGCTCAATTCAGTCGTTGGAGAATAATTCTGGTGATGACTGCAGCATATCGGCATTCATTTTCGGGTTTCTAAGTGGGGGATTGCTACTAAGTAATTTTTGACTGAATTTTTGTTTTGATAAAACAAATTTATTTTAGATTCCAGAGGTGTAATTTTATATATGAAGGAGTTATGTATATATATGATTTAGAAATAAAACCAGGTGTTAAAGACCTAAAATTTTATCTAAATGCTTTGAGAAAACCTAAGTGTTAGCAACCAAATTGGTCACAAAAACCCGAGAATAGATTTGAGCAGTGAAAAAAAATGAAGAAATTAAATGAACAATGAGGAATAACACTATATATTGCAAGCAAGAACATTAAAAAGTAAAAACAATAGGAATTATAGTAGTGCGACGTGGATTACATACGTCCAATCTAGATGCTCTCTTTATTGCTTTTTCAGTCACTTGATTAAAAATACAATTCACAAGAAATAGCTTGTATAAAAGTTAGAATAGAGAGAAACTGAGTACAGAAAAATGGCAGAATATTCCCTTGGTTGCCGAAAAAGATTCCCAAAAGTGGCCCCCTACCCCTATATTTATAGATGGTGGCAGCCTTCAGCCTGGCCACTTGGGCCCAAAACAAGAAAAGCGCGGCCCAACATCCAGTGCCCATCATGGTTAACCAGGAATGCCGAACCCATCATAATGTACCGAACGCTCTCAAAGTATCACCTCACCGCACGTTTTTGCCGAACCCATCGGACTTCACGCCTTATGCCAACCCGATGAACTTCACGGCGCCTTATGCCGACCCGATGGCCTTCACGCCTTATGCCGACCCGATGGCCTTCATGCCTTGTGCCAACCTGATGGCCTTCATGTCTTATGTCTACTCGATCAAATCCCACTTTCTATGATGACCCCATGAATGCCACACATTTTTCAATCTTATCAATCATCTAGGCCGACCCTTACTCCACCTGGCTAATTTTCATAATCCTGACATCTTGTTACACCCATTCATTAGCCTTATTAACCCTGGGCTAGACGTAGCTTCTTGGAAATCACACTCTAGTCATTTAGATGCGTGGCCATTCTTCCATCAATAGTCAATTCTGATCTCAGTAATTACCTTTATGTAGCCAGGCCAAGGCATCGGGTATTTGCCCCCCAAAATGCGTCTTGTGAATAAGGCGACGTGCTTTGAATTAGTGAACAATCCATGTTTCTAGAAGCAAGTTCATTTAGGTATTTGACCGAACGTTGTTCTCCATCAACCTTTGACGAAGTCTCATCCCATTTGAATGTGTAAGTCTAGTCGTATGAAGCCCACAGGCTTTCCTGGCTTAACCTTTTGAAGATTGAATTCATAAGAACTTTTTTAACTCACGATCATCCACCATTCAAGTATATCGGCCTTTCCCTTTCATTATTTACTACATACATTATCATTCTACCATTTTTTTAAGAGGGGTCAGCATTTGGTATGCCCATCCCTCGATGGATTCACATAGGCTGGGGTCGGCATACATAGTGGTCGACTCCTTCAACCATTATGACCAGATCTCTCCGAAGAGACTAGTTCATATTCCTAATAACTCTGATGTATAAAACTCAACATCCCCTCCCCCTTCCTCCTTTACTTCCATTTCTCTAAGCCTTCCTTTCCTTCAAGTTTCCCTCGACCAAACCCTTCGACATCACACAAACCCTCCTCCATCCAAACCCAAATCCTTCAGTTTTTAACCTTCAAATAAAGTACGAATTCAAGTAATCCCTCATACTCACTCAACGCCATCCTTCGATCCAAGAATCCTAACAACTGCCATCCAACTCGAACTCACATAGGTATAAATCTCCCTTTAATTCACGTTGTTGGATTGCAACCCTTAAAGATTTGTGTGTCGTTTAAGTGCATAGGTAGATGGGTTTCAATAAGAGGTAGTTGAGAGTTAGAGAGGAAGAAGGATCAGGAAACAAGAGAAGAGTTGAAGGAGGAGAGGATGGGTTCGAATGAGTTAGAGCTAGCTGGAGAGGGTTCGGTGTATGCTTTGAATGTTAGGAGGGCTCGGTGTACACTGGGATGGATCAACATTGAGTTTTCTTAGAGAAAGGGGTCGGCGTTTTCCCTTTAGGAAAAGGAATATAAGGCTCGTTATAGTCTAGGAGAGGAAAGGGTCAGTATCTTTCTAGGGAAGGTGGGACTGGCATGTAAGTTGGAGAAAAGGATCGGTATAGAGGCTAAAGGAAGGGATCGACAATGTATGTAGAGAGGAGGGATCGTGTAACAACTCTGTATTTTGTGATTATTTTTAATTGTATATTTTAATTATTTTAATTGAATATTGATTTTTTTAAAAAAAACTTATTTTATTTATTTTGAATGGTAAACTTTAGTTTTGATATGAATTATCATTCCAAAGCATGACTAAAAAGAATATTTTCCAAAAAGTGAATTTTGGTCAAAATAGTCAAACTTTGACTTTTATTTTAAAATTTTAAAAGTTTGAAAATTTAATTTTTTCTTTGTACATAAAATTTCAAGAACACTGCTTTTTGGTTCGTTGGAAACGGATTTAAATTGTGAAAGTTATGTATATTTCAATATTGGGTGCAATTTGTTTATTCTGCAATTTTGTTATTTTAAATAGTGTAAATTTTATTTTCTTTGACATATTTTATTGTAATATGTATTAATATGTATTTTATTTATATTTTTGTCTTTTAATATTTTTGAAGTGAGGTAGGAATTTTTCTAGAGCTAGTGGTATTTTTCTTGTAATTTCCATGCCTGTTTTCAATTTTTAAACATTTTCTTTAGTTCTTTTCTATTTTTCTCCAATCTAATTATTTATTTTATTTTATAAATGATAAATAAATTATTTTATTTCAAAATTTTGCTTTAGAATATTTTTAGAATGAAGTAGATATTTTTCCAAAGCCATTGATGTTTTAATTGTAATTTTTGAACCCTGTTTTCAATTTTTAAGCAATTTCCTTAATTCTTTTTATATTTTCTTTAAATTTAATTATATATTTTTATTTTATTTCACTTTGTTTCCGTGTTTAGATGTACTTGCTGAATTTTATTTATTTTTACTTGATTTAAAAGAAAAGGAAGTATGGAAGGTTTTAAAAGCTAAGAAACGTAAAGTCGTTTCATCGTTTCTTTTACCGTTTCATTTTAATCAATACATCTTTTATTTTGGCCGTTCTTTTCCTCATTTTTTTCAGCTGCATTCTCTCATCTTTTTCACTTATTTTCAAAGCTTCTCAACCCTAAAAAAATCATGGCCTCCATCTTGCAAAAATTTGGCAAAATCTTCTTCTCTTCTCTTGTTTTCTAGTTTTTCTATGTGATTTTGCAACTTGTTCTCTACTTCATGGCTCCACTCCTCCTCAAGCAGATCTAGGCCAACCTCCACCACTTTATTCTCTGATCATCATCCACCCTAGATCACCACCATGGCAAGCCAAGCAACCCCAAGGCAAGCACCACCACCAAAATCCACAAATCCATCACCTATGCACTCAAGCTGACCTAGTTTTGGTACCATCACCTTCATCCACCTTTTGCCGCCACTTCCACCACCACCACCAGCTCTGACCTGACCACCACCCCCTGGCACATCTCCATCACCACCTTAGTCTCTAACCATGACCCTAGAGCCTATGGACGAACCAAATTGTAGCATAGAGTTGTTGAATTTGCCTTGAAATTGCCTTGTAGTGTTGACTTGTTGCACCTATAAATCTCCACACTTTTAAACCATGATAGGCTGACCACTATGGACCCAAACCAGACCTTTATACATGCCTTGGCTGTGCTATTTCAGTTCATAACTGAAGTATGTGATGTTGAGAACAAGTGCAAAGCATTTGTCTTTGTTTTGGGCTTTGATTCCTAGTGTCGTTTAGTGTAATTTGGCTTTGAAAAACTTATGTATTTTGAATTGTTTTGTTTATATGTATACAAGGCAATTATATTTGTCTCTCCACTCTCAAATCATGGTAGTGTTGTCGTGCCTTCGTTGTGTCTGTATCGTGTGCTTTGGTGTCGTTCTCCAGCTTGTGACATGTGGGTATTTCTCACCAGACATTATGTACTTATATAAGTAGTAAATTGACACCCTGTGAATCTGTAGAACTATATTAATATGTTGTAACTGCTTATATTATTATCATATGATGTTCACACCTGTTATTACACCAATTATATCATACGTTACTGTTATTTCATGCTATTATGTATATTTTACTAGTTTATCACACTGCAAGTTCCCTGTAAATTAGAAATCACTATGGGTTGAAATGATACACACACGAACGGACTTTAGAATAAGGGAAAATTGTTATGGACTGAAATGATAGGCCTGAATGATTTTCAATTTATTTCATTTACTTGGGACTGCGGGTTTGAAATGATAAAACCCGGATTTTCTTTGTAAATTACGGATTGAAATGATATATTACCCGTATCACTTTTCCTAGTGTAGAAAATTATATACAGACCCGTAGTTAATATATGTTTTTCTAAAATTTTTAAAATTATTCTAGAAATGTAAATATTAAAATATTTTGATTTAAATCTAATTAAAAAGGGTTTTTGTAAAATATTATTGATTTTCTGAATAACTGTAAGTTAAATAAATTATGGAAAAGTTAGAAAATATGAATGTAAGTTATTTTGGAAATTTTGATTTAATTTTTAATGGAATTTAAATTAACTTTGAAAATATGATAAATTTATGATATTTTGAATTTAAATTAATTTAAAGTGATTTTATATCATATTAATGATTTTTGATAAAGTTGAATGTGAAATGAATGAATATTTAAGTTGAAATTTTGAAATATAACTAAAATTGGAAATTTATGAAATTGACTTAAAAGTGAACTTTTAGTTAAGCAAATAAAAATAAAACTAAGTTATATTTGAGAATTTGAACTTAAGTGTTAAGTTGAAATTCAATGCAAGGAATTTAAAATTGAACATTGCAATTTAATAAGTGAATTATTATTAAATCTTGATTTTTGAATGGAAATTTAACTTTATAAAATTATGAACTTGAGGAAAATTAAATGATGTTCATAAGTGTGAAAATGTATGATTTTATGAGTTAAAAATGTTTTAAATAAAAATATAATTGGTTGAGAAATTATATTGAATATTTGGAGTTAAATGACTGCATTTTTGAAATGCTATTAATTACAATGTAAATGATATTACGGTATTTGTAAATGCTGAGTTGATGATAATGAACTAAAAAGCTAAATTGAATTAAAATATATTATAGCAATTTTGTAAGTGCTATAATTTTTGAATTTAACTAAGTTTATTTGGAATTTAAGTAAACCCTATTACAACATTTTAAAATGTTGTCTTTTGTTAAATTGAACTGTTTCGAATGTAACTTTCCGTAGCGTTTTCTAAATGCTGTTAAAAGTGAAATTTCACTGTTTTGATAAACGTAAGTGAATAAATGAACTTTGGAAGTTGAAAATTTTGGAAATTTAATAATTTAATTTTTAACATAATAACTTCATTTTTATGATTAAGAATGATTTTTTTTGAATATAAACTGTTTTGAAATATGAATTGAAATGGTATTTTAAATTGAATAAAATGAATAATGATTTGAAATGTGGTTTCGAAAAGATATGATATTTTGATATATTAAAATGATTTGAAATGTGGTACTGAAAGATATGATATTTTGATATATTAAAATGATTTGAAATAAAATTTTGAAAGATATGATATTTTGATATTAAATGATTTGAAAAATGAAGCTTTGAAAGGTTATTATATTTGATGTATTAAAATGATTTGAAAGGAAGTTTTTAAAGGATATGATAATTTAAAATATTGAAATGGTTAGAAATGACTTGATATTTACTTTGATAAATATTTGAATTGAAAGATATGGTATGATGATATATTGAAATGGTTTGGAAATGATTTAATCTTTATTTTGATAAAGATTTGGGTTGAAATGACATTTTATTTTTGAAGTATAAAATATTGTTTTAAAGTTATAACTACGGGTTATAATAACGATTGGTTGTTAAAGAGACCGGGATCGGATATTGTCTAATAGCCGGCCAATACCGAAAACCACTTTAACAACTGTGTACGCGGTGAAGATTCCAGAATGAAGTAGGATGGTGGCGACGTTCTCGAGGTATATTACGTGGACCCAACTCCCATGAGTTGGCATAAATGACTAAAACAGGAGCTATACCGGGCTACACAAAGGGTCGCACCCTTTCATCGAGCATGCTCCATCGGAAACCATTCTATTTACTTTTGTGATTCGATAAGTGGCGCCACTTTGATTCGGGGGTATTGTTCGAGGTGGGCGGAAGCTGCTGGCTTGCCGTCACCACCGGTCCGGGAGTGCAAACGGTGTATCCACCGTGGCATTGCCTCGCGTGCCGTGTCATCTCCTTATATCGAGCCCACTACGATTTTGGTTTTAAAGATCCGACTGCGTTAAGGTTCACCATCCCCTTAACGCTATTTTCTATATGATTATACTTTACTGATTAGACACTACTGTATATAGCGTATATTACTACATAGTAAATAGTTTAACGGATCCTTAGAGGATGGGCGGTCCCAAGCATCTTCTAAGTTACTTGTACCTTTACTACAGTTCACTTGAGTTGGTTTACATTGTATAAGCATGTATGTTCTGACTCGAGTGTTTGTATTTTTATTTATGCTCGGGTCAGCCTGAGTCATTCACAGATTTGGATTCTGCTTTCTGGAGATTGGAATCGCTGGAGATATCTGCTTATCTAGTTTTATCTATTCCAGTTCTGTTGTTCTATTCAGCTTGTACTTGGTTGTCATCTTGATACTTCTGTTGTACTTTATTTTCTTATGTTGTATTTTATTTAACTCTGATATTTTTATATAGTAGCTTCATGAACTACTATTTCTTCTACTTCCGCTGCATTATTATTATTCTATGTCTGTGATCTGTGATTTTTATTTACTGTATATTCTGAGGTTTTTCAAATTTTTATTTGCAAAGCGGTATTTTGAGCAATTCAATTCCGGCATGAGTGTCTACCTATACACTTATAATGGATGCGAATGGTTAAAAATATCGGGGCGTTATAGTTGGTATCAGAGCTTTGGTAGCTCTAGGCAAAACTCAGCATATGGAGTGAATGTATTTACAGAACCACTTTCATTCGAGTTTGAATCTCTTCCTTTTTGACTTGATTCCTTTGAATTTTGGAACATTCTTTACGGTTCCAAAATCCATTCGTATCGCTCACTATTCATCTTCTTTTGACTTTGGAGTATTCCATAACTCCGCTTCGAATGATCTTTCTAGTGAGTCGGTGGTCACGCCAATTTCAAATTGAATTGAAAAAGGGGGAAATCTCCTTTATAATTAGCATCGATTCACCAGAGATTTATATCTATCCTTGGTTTAGATGCTAATACCTTTTGTTATTCCAAACTTTATCTATTGAGATCGAATGTAGATTTACCCTAGAAAATCCACATCGATCTTATTCTTTAAGTCACGGTTTACCCGGTTAAAGTTGCCCGTGATTTATTTAAGCTTATCCATCTTCCTATTCTATTATTTAATCATGTCATCCTTGTTTCTAACTTATTTTCAAATCAAAATTTCCTTTGAGTTGAGTTAATCATATTTGAATCTCTATCCTTCTTTGAAATCTATTCATGTATAGTGTATTTGTAAACTAATATTTAAAATTAAAATGTTTTATATATTGTGTTGTTTGAGTTGTTGATGTTGATTTGGGTTTCCGATCAATTCGTTTGATCAACGCTATCGATTTCCAAAACACTTTGACAGAACAAACTGACACAATATTATTTTAAAATTTGGATAATGAAATAAATTTTTGATATATATATATATTTATGGAACTTAATAAAATGATTTAAATTGATTATTTGAAGTGATAATACTTAATTTATCATTTATTGTTCTATAAATGAATTTATAGATAGTTGTTTATAAATTTATTTGGGAACTGAAATGAATTTAAAACAAGAAATTTGAGAATTTAATTTTCGATGGTTTCAAACCTTGTGTTTAAGTTTTAAAGTATATTATTTAAAGTACTTTCGAATAAGAATATGTTTCCAAAGAATTTTAAGTTTAAAATTAGCGCTCTTCTCATTGTCGTTGGAAAATAACTTCGGTGATGATCGCGACATCATCGACGTTCATTTTCGAGTTTCAAAGTGAAGAGACCGCCCTGTAGTCTTGCTACAACTTTGTTTTGGGAAATTTAATTGATTTGAATTTCTAAAATATGACTTTATTTTAATATATATAGACATACGATTTAAATTTGATTCGATAAATTATGTACATACATTTATTTATCTCTAAATGGGTTGAAGAAATCGGAAATTTAATTCTTAAATTTTATTTTTAAAGAATAATTTCAATTATAAAAAGACAATCAAAATTTTTGAATAAATGATTTAAGCTTGAAATGATAGAATTGGAAAGTTTTATTTGTATAATACAATTGCATTCAGATATAACTTACCATAATTTCAGAAGTTAACAATGTAATTGGATAATATACAATATGAAAAGATTTTTTTTAATAAAAATTGATTGGTTATAATAAATGTTATATACTTAGATTTTAATTATAAAATGATTAACAGAGGTAAATATAATAAAGGGTAATTGAATAACTTACAATAAAATAATGTTAAAAGAACTAAGAATAAAAGAAAGCAGTTATAATAAGTGTAAGTATGTTTAACATAAGTGATAAATATATTGAGAGGAATAAATTTAATTTTAATTAGGAATAAAGAAGAATTAAATTTATTAAGTACATTGTGAGTGTAATAAATGATTATTTTTCAAACCCATTGTTTTAAAATTTGTTAATTTAAGATGATTGGATAATAAGATAATGAAATTTGGGATAGTTAAGATTTATTTAACTTGTGAAAAGATTTATTCTCTATTTAGTTGAAATTTCCATACTTTCAAATTTATTTCCTTATTTTGTTTTTCAAACTACCTTTTGGTTGTCCTTATCATCCTCATCTTGCTATAGACTGGTATAGGCATCTTTCTATAATCTTTCTGTTTAGAAATCTTCTATAATCTTTGATAATCTTTGGTACTCATTTTGAATCCACTTTTTCGTGCTTGTGTTCTTAATTTTGGAGAATCTTGGAAAGATCATCTCCACCTTTTAAAACTTACCTATAACAATAGCCATCACGTATAATTTCCTTCTCCTTGTCATCTTGTCCTAATCTTGTTTCACTCTATCTTTTTCTGTGCTTTCCCATACCTCATTCCTTTTCGGGGACAAAAAGTTTTGAGTGGGGGAGAGTGTAACAACTCTGTATTTTGTGATTATTTTTAATTGTATATTTTAATTATTTTAATTGATTTTTGATTTTTTTTAAAAAAACTTATTTTATTTATTTTGAATGATAAACTTTAGTTTTGATATGAATTATCATTCCAAAGCATGACTAAAAAGAATATTTTTCAAAAAGTGAATTTTGGTCAAAATAGTCAAACTTTGACTTTTATTTTAAAATTTTAAAAGTTTGAAAATTTAAATTTTAACTTTTATTATGAAAGTACATAAAATTTTAAGAACACTGCTTTTATTTTGTTGGAAACGGATTTAAATTGTGAAAGTTATGTATATTTCAATATGGAGTGCAATTTGTTTATTCTGCAATTTTGTTATTTTAAATAGTATAAATTTTATTTTCTTTGACATATTTTATTGTAATATGTATTAATATGTTATTTTATGTATATTTTTGTCTTTTAATATTTTTGAAGTGAGGTAGGAATTTTTCTAGAGCTAATGGTATTTTTCTTGTAATTTCCATGCCCTGTTTTCAATTTTTAAACATTTTCTTTAGTTCTTTTCTATTTTTCTCCAATTTAATTATTTATTTTATTTTAGAAATGATAAATAAATTATTTTATTTCAAAATTTTTCTTTAGAACATTTTTAGAATGAAGTAGATATTTTTCCAAAGCCAATGATGTTTTAATTGTAATTTTTGAACCATGTTTTCAATTTTTAAGCAATTTCCTTAATTCTTTTTATATTTTCTTTAAATTTAATTATATATTTTTATTTTATTTCACTTTGTTTCGGTTTTTAGATGTACTTTCTGAAGTTTATTTTGTTTTACTTGATTTAAAAGAAAAGGAAGTATGGAAGGTTTTAAAAGCTAAGAAACGTAAAGTCGTTTCACCGTTTCTTTTACCGTTTCATTTTAATCAATACATCTTTTATTTTGGCCGTTCTTTTCCTCATTTTTTTCAGCTGCATTCTCTCATCTTTTTCATTTATTTTCAAAGATTCTCAACCCTAAAAAAAATCATGGCCTCCATCTCGCAAAAATTTGGTAAAATCTTCTTCTCTTCTCCTGTTTTCTAGTTTTTCTATGTGATTTTGCAACTTGTTCTCTACTTCATGGCTCCACTCCTCCTCAACCAGATCTAGGCCAACCTCCACCACTTTATTCTCTGATCATAATCCACCCTAGATCACCACCATGGCAGGCCAAGCAACCCCAAGGCAAGCACCACCACCAAAATCCACAAATCCATCACCTATGCACTCAAGCTGACCTAGTTTTGGTACCATCACCTTCATCCACCTTTTTCCGCCACTTCCACCACCACCACCACCAGCTCTGACCTGACCACCACCCCCTGGCACATCATCCATCACCACCTGAGTCTCTGACCATGACCCTAGAGCCTATGGCCGAACCAAATTGTAGCATAGAGTTGTTGAATTTGCCTTGAAATTGCCTTCTAGTGTTGACTTGTTGCACCTATAAATCTCCACACTTTTAAACCATGATAGGCTGACCACTATGGACCCAAACCAGACCTTTATACATGCCTTGGCTGTGTTATTTCAGTTCATAACTGAAGTATGTGAAGTTGAGAACAAGTGCAAAGCATTTGTCTTTGTTTTGGGCTTTGATTCCTAGTGTCGTTTAGTGTAATTTGGCTTTGAAAAACTTATGTATTTTGAATTGTTTTGTTTATATGTATACAAGGCAATTATATTTGTCTCTCCACTCTCAAATCATGGTAGTGTTGTCGTGCCTTCGTTGTGTCTGTATCGTGTGCTTTGGTGTCGTTCTCCAGCTTGTGACATGTGGGTATTTCTCACCAGACATTATGTACTTATATAAGTAGTAAATTGACACCCTGTGAATCTGTAGAACTATATTAATATGTTGTAACTGCTTATATTATTATCATATGATGTTCACACCTGTTATTACACCAATTATATCATATGTTACTGTTATTTCATGCTATTCTGTATATTTTACTAGTTTATCACACTGCAAGTTCCCTGTAAATTAGAAATCACTATGGGTTGAAATGATACACACACGAACGGACTTTAGAATAAGGGAAAATTGTTATGGGCTGAAATGATAGGCCTGAATGATTTTCAATTTATTTCATTTACTTGGGACTGCGGGTTTGAAATGATAAAACCCGGATTTTCTTTGTAAATTACGGGTTGAAATGATATATTACCCGTATCACTTTTCCTAGTGTAGAAAATTATATACAGACCCGTAGTTAATATATGTTTTTCTAAAAATTTTAAAATTATTCTAGAAATGTAAATATTAAAATATTTTGATTTAAATCTAATTAAAAAGGGTTTTTGTAAAATATTATTGATTTTTTGAATAATTGTAAGTTAAATAAATTATGGAAAAGTTAGAAATTATGAATGTAAGTTATTTTGGAAATTTTGATTTAATTTTTAATGGAATTTAAATTAACTTTGAAAATATGATAAATTTATGATATTTTGAATTTAAATTAATTTAAAGTGATTTTATATCATATTAATGATTTTTGATAAAGTTGAATGTGAAATGAATGAATATTTAAGTTGAAATTTTGAAATATAACTAAAATTGGAAATTTATGAAATTGACTTAAAAAGGATATGATAATTTAAAATATTGAAATGGTTAGAAATGACTTGATATTTATTTTGATAAATATTTGAATTGAAAGATATGGTATGATGATATATTGAAATGGTTTGGAAATGATTTAATCTTTATTTTGATAAAGATTTGGGTTGAAATGACATTTTATTTTTGAAGTATAAAATATTGTTTTAAAGTTATAACTACGGGTTATAATAACGATTGGTTGTTAAAGAGACCGGGATCAGATATTGTCTTATAGCCGGCCAATACCGAAAACCACTTTAACAACTGTGTACGCGGTGGAGATTCCCGAATGAAGTAGGATGGTGGCGACGTTCTCGAGGTATATTACGTGGACCCAACTCCCGTGAGTTGGCATAAATGACTAAAACAGAAGCTATACTGGGCTGCACAAAGGGTCGCACCCTTTCATCGAGCATGCTCCATCGGAAACCATTCTATTTACTTTTGTGATTCGATAAGTGGCGCCACTTTGATTCGGGGGTATTGTTCGAGGTGGGCGGAAGCTGCTGGCTTGCCGTTACCACCGGTCCGGGAGTGCAAACGGTGTATCCACCCTAGCATTGCCTCGCATGCCGTGTCATCTCCTTATATCGAGCCCACTACGATTTTGGTTTTAAAGATCCGACCGTGTTAAGGTTCACCATCCCCTTAACGCTATTTTCTATATGAATATACTTTACTGATTAGACACTACTGTATATAGCGTATATTACTACATAGTAAATAGTTTAAAGGATCCTTAGAGGATGGGCGGTCCCAAGCATCTTCTAAGTTACTTGTACCTTTACTACAGTTCACTTGAGTTGGTTTACATTGTATAAGTATGTATGTCCTGACTCGAGTGTTTGTATTTTTATTTATGCTCGGGTCAGCCTGAGTCATTCACAGATTTGGATTCCGCTTTCTGGAGATTGGAATCGCTGGAGATATCTGCTTATCTAGTTTTATCTATTCCAGTTATGTTGTTCTATTCAGCTTGTACTTGGTTGTCATCTTGATACTTCTGTTGTACTTTATTTTCTTCTGTTTTATTTTATTTAACTCTGATATTTTTATATAGTAGCTTCATGAACTACTATTTCTTCTACTTCCGCTGCATTATTATTACTCTGTGTCTGTGATATGTGATTTTTATTTACTGTATATTCTGAGGTTTGCCAAATTTTTATTTACAACGCGGTATTTTGAGCAATTCAATTCCGGCATGAGTGTCTACCTATACACTTATAATGGATGCGAATGGTTCAAAATATCGGGGCATTACAGATCGACTATGGGATAAGGTGCAGGGGTCTGCATAGGTGGATGGGATTAGTGTTGACAAACTAGAACTATTCTAACTCGAGTTATCCAAACATATGACTGCATATTTCCTTGCCCAAGCATAAAGTGACCGAATAATAACACGACTTAGCATATACGAATCAATGGACTTAACTTAAACTAACAAATTCTCAATCCACTCAACATGACTTAGGTATAAAACTAGCCCAATAAACTCAGGCAATGGAATCCAAAATTCAAACGTCAACATCCGATCCTAAATCTTTCGTCGTCGACCATCTTTCACGTTGTCCGAGACGGTCAGCGATAACGGTCTCTTCGGATGAAACCTTTGAGCTTGGATGTTTTATTTTCATTTTTCTGGTCTTATACTGTTTGCAATCATTTTACATTCCATTGGACTAGTTCACACATGATGGGGGGATAGATTATTATTTCTTATATTGATTGTCTATTAAGTATAGCCAAACAGATATCAAGTTATGCAAAGCGTTCTTCCACGATGTATTCTAGATCAGATAGGAAATCAAGTTTCACTACTTTATCCGAGAAGCCCAAACCGAGCCAGCAAAGGGATGTAGTAGAGACATCTGATCTGCAGGCAGACCTTTTTTTTGATATCCTAACTCTTTCTACAGATGCTATAAATCCAGCTCCTGATGTTGTGGATAATGCCATTGTTTTGAGTAATCCGGCCGATTCATAGGCTTCAAAAATCGGCAAAGTTGCTCTTCATCGATTGTGATTCATCCACGGGATTCCTTTTGAATATTTCCTGGTCCCAACAAGGCAAGACTGGCCTCATCTTCCCCCAGTCGGGTATACCACCTGTAATAAGTTCCTGTGCTGGGCAGGGTGTGTGCCACCTTCAAACTCTTTATTTGTGAAGTTCTAAGGTACATGGGAATTGCTCCCACTCAATTGCACCCTAACAGTTATGCCTTTATCCACTGCACTTTCCTTCTTTTCATGAGTGTCCTACTCCGTCCGCCAACTCCGGAGGACATCTGGTATATTTATAACTTCAAAAGACGAGCGGATAGTCCTATCTTTCTTAAGCCCCCAGCCCAAGTGTCAAGTCTTAATGGTGCATGGAATAAGCTCTCCCTGTTCAAGCAAGAATGGTTCTATGTGCGATGTCCTCCCTGCTTAGCGATAAGGTGGTCAGAAGGACGTAAGTATTATCCTTGCCTCTTCCTTTAATTCAAGAACTCAAATCACATCTTCTTTCTTAATTATACGAATTCTTTTAACTCTTTTCGTTGTTTTCTCTCGGCTCGAAGGCTTAAGATATTCTAGGGCAGTTGCGACTCCGATGGAGGATAGATATATCAAACTCCTTTTCACCAACAAACTGCTCTAATTATCGAGCTATTTGAAGATGGCCATAGAATGGGCCTTCTAGGAAGTAGAGTGATCCCGGAGGAGATACAAGTCGAACCCGAAGTGCCCCTTACCGAGGGGATCCAAGAAGGCACCGAGGAAAGGGAGATAAAGGAAGCAGAACACCTAGGGCTAAAAAACGAAGATGTAGGACTTGCAGGTGACGGCAGCCCATGTGCACATACAAGCCAATCGCAACCTTCCCCGAAAAAGAGAAAAACTTTGGCGTATAGAATTAAGAAGAAGATAACTGGGAGACAACAAATTCGTTATAACTCTCGTCGAAATGGGTTCATATTCTTAACAAATGGAGAGATCAATGAAGGGACTTTCTGACATCTCTATTCCGGGTGATTTGTTGAATTATGACTTCACTAACCTTGGTGTTGAAGGGCTTAACTCTCCCACAAGAAGCAACGAAGGAAACCTCCCAATCAAGGAGAAAGAACTCCTATGATTAAAGTAAACATCACTGGTCCATCGGGGGGATGCACTAGGGCACAAACAAGCACTTACACCCCACCATCCGCTTGCACTTAACTCTTTACATAGCATCTACTAACATGTTCTTATTTGATCGTACTTATAGGTGCAATGTCTTATTTACATGGTTTTGATTGCCTTTGTAGCTCTTCTATCTTCATCGTTCAAGTCGAGATTCCAAATCCAGAAGATGTCGAGAGAGAGATGAAGGCTTGGAGAGAGATTATCATTCTCGAGAATCATCCTCATCCTCCAAAAGGAAATCTCACGGGCACACTTCGTGTCAAAGCAACCCTATTAATCGTCCTGCCTGCAGTGGTGATAAACCCATACACCGAGGCTCTCATTTTGATGCTTCCCGCGATCAGCATTCCTGCTCCTCAAGCACTTAGCGTTCCCGTGAGCATCATAAACAAATGTTGATTTCATTTGAACAAATTCCACCGGTTCCTACTCACGGCCTGAATACGGCGGATAAATTAGCCTCACATAAGGCTACCTTTCCAAAGATTTGGATGGGCTAAAATTCCTCCCAGCTATACATCCCATCCTGGAACCACCAAAGAAAGTTCACTAGCGTACGTGAATGACGTGTATGTACAACATGAAGCGTTCATACATTTAGTTAAAAAAGCCTTCGAGGTTTCTATTGAACGCCAACATGAGATTAATCGCCTTAAGTTGGAGGCCGTCCATGATAAGGACATTATTATGTTCCAGGATACTGAGCTGCTTGCATTTAAAGCCCAACTCGATGAGGCAAAGAAGAATGCGAAGGAGACGGTTGAGGCAGTCAGTCGTTTGGAGGCTTCGCATAAAAAGGAACTGGATAGTTCACTCTAATATGACGACACTTTGGCTTTGGAAAAAGAATCCTTACAAAAGGAGAAAGATATTTTAGCATGCCACTTAGAGGAGTTGGAAAGACTACTATTTCAGGAGAAGGAGGAGAAAGTCGAGGCACAAGAGGAGTCATAGGAATATTGTGACGAGATCGTTGAAACGAGAAACTTGTAGGCGAAGCTCGACGAGAAACTTTCCCATATTGAAATGTTGAAAGAAGCCACTCACGAAGAGGACAAGATAGTAGTGCTCAGGGAAACCGACTCTCGAATTTAGGCAGTGACTGAGTCCAGTAGGGAGGAAAGCAAGTGCTTATTTGATCCACCCATTGCCAAATATAATGCAAGGGTTCTCCTCCACCGCGACTTAACTTTCTTGGGTGAAGGCTATCTTAAGTCGCTTGTTGAAGCTTAGGATACTCTCATCAAGGTAAATAAAGTGGAGTTGGTGGTGGTAGAGCTTGACGAAGGGGCACTCATGCAGGAAGTGCTCCGAGGAAAGGAGACATCGGACTTAGCCACCGCAAAGTTTCAATTCGATAGATCTCCCGTACCGCCTATGGAAAAAGAAGATATCATTGGGTCATCCGACACAGAGCTCCAGGGTCCTTCTCCCATTCAACCTGCTGGGACTTCATCTTCTCAACCCCTCGAGCAATATGTTGGTTATGACCCGAAGAAGCCTGGACTCGACGTACACACGTTATCTCCAATCATTGAAGGAATACTCGTATTACTACCAAAAGCCAACCAGATGCTGGTAATACCTTGAGCCCTTTCTAACCTAAAAATGTTGCTGTTCTCGGTGAACAACGGTCGTAATCTAACATTTGCTTTTCATGAAACCTTGTTGGTCATCTTAGTCCCAAGTCAACTCCAAGGAGCAATGTCGCTACAGAGCGAAAGGGAAAAGATACTGGCGCTCCAGCTGTCGTAGATATTCCTGGGCCCGATGATTAAGTGATTAGGGCGCTCGATGAGTATGAACCTAAAGACCCATAACTTACAGAGGAGCACAATGATGTTATAGTTATGGGCGCTTCTGAGCACACCGCTAAGTTCAGCCTGAAGGAGCGGATTGAAAAAGAGGAGAAGTCAAAGTTAGAAGTTAAGGGTGAGCATGATGTGGTGGAGGTTGATGATCCCCTTAATGGGCCTTTACAATTCATCTCTTTTGGCGGGTCTATTCCCACTGTTATTCCTACTCCTTCCTTAAGTACATCCTCTCAAGGCAATAAGGGGCCTCGAGAGAGACGCTTGGCCGAAATGACTCCCGAAAAGCCGAACACAGAGAGGAAGGCGAAAAAATAGTTGGGTTCTTGTAATATTTTGCTTAGTCCAAATAAGTTAGACTTGTGTTGTTGTTTTTCCCTTCTTCTTTTTCTTCTTAGCAGCATATGTACGGACTTGGCCTCCAAACCTTTGGAGGGGTTGTATGGAATTTTTGGAATAAAATTGTACCGACCCGGGTTTTTTGACACTTGTTATTTGAATAACTTACTAATTTTAATTATTGATAATATAAATTTTTACTGGTCAAATAATAAATTATGGTCTTTATAAATATCTGTGTATATATATATTTAGGAAGCTATGGTTTAAAAATCTAAAATTTAATCTCTCAAAAACATTTAAATAAAAAATCCACTTTTCTATTATGGGATATAATTTTATTTAGATATATATATATGTATTTGTATATGCATAACTTGATATAAAATTTAAGAATATATATATATATATATATATATATATATATTAGGATAAATTCATGTAAGTGACAATTTTATTTGTACATTAGTTATAGGGTATATGAACAAAATTTACAAAGGTAAAATAAGACAAAAGCTACGTTTATATGTATGTAGTATATATGTATATTCAAGGATGTGTGTATATATATAAACACATAAGGGAATATAGAATTTAATACACATAATCTCAAGCATATAATACATCAAATCCTCCTTCAACTAATCAAATCACTTTCATTGAATCAGGTCATTATTGAAAATAAATTAAGAAACTACAAAAGAAAATAAAGATGAAAAATTACTGTACCTGATAGGCTACATCTATCCTCCTCTGCTTATAAATAGCACTGCCTTGTTTCATATTCTTGCATTCGAACAGAAAGGAAAAAATATATAAGATACCATTTAAACTCTATAGAAACAAGATGCTAGGAGATCAAAACAAAAGCAAGCAACTATTTTTCAAAACAGTATCTTTGTTCAAAAGAAAAACGGTGAGTAAAACTTATTTCTTTTATATTGTAATCTGTGTTATCTTCTTGGATATGTGTGGGTTTGCAAGGTCGAAGGCGACCTGGGGCAATGACTGGTAGCGAGAGATGGTAGCCGGAGGGCGTGTGCATATGCACGCATGGATAGAATGTTGGTTGTGTGCACGTTAAGGAAGAAGAAGAGGATATGAACTAGAAATAAGAGAGGAAGAAAGGTAAAGGGAAGAAGCGGGTTGTTTTTTTTTGTGTTGGGGCGATGTGCCGGGTTTATGTTTAAAAAAATATATAATTCCAAGTTATTTCATTTTAAAATTTATTACCTTTTTTAAACAATTATTTTCTTTAATTTAAAACAATATAGGAACTTGTAATTATCCTATCACCTAAACCTTTTTGCCTAATACACTTGGTTAAGTTTTGGAAAAGAATTTATAGAATTTAATTTATTTTAATAGTCAAAGTTAATTAACAAATTAAAACTTTAAACTAATAAAGTCCAAAGTTAATTATTATAAGATAATTATTAATGAAATTTCTAAATTTAATTAAATTAAATGTAAACAGTATTATAACTAATTTAATTTTAGTGAATATTAGTCACACATCTCTAAAACCAAAGTTAATTCAAATGGCATTCTCCCTAAAAATCCTATAACGTGGGTCCCTATAATTATTTTATTGCAGCAGCATGTATTTTTTACGCCAGTGCTTAAAAAAAATTCAATAAATAAAAATAATATAACTAGGTTTTTGCATAAAAAATAAATAAAAAAGCAGACATATCTATAATTATTGCAGACATAAATGCAATTATTCCATATAATTGCAGATATATCTACAATTATTCACTGAATAACTGCATTCGATAAACATCTCAATAATTATAGGTATATATGCAATTATTCAATATAATTGCATACATGTCTGCAATTATTTACTGAATAATTGCGTTGGATAAAAATCTATATAATTGTAGACATGTCTGCAATTATTCCATATATTTATAGACATGTATGCAATTATTCACTTAATGACAACACCTTGATTTAACAATCAGGATATTTATGTAAATATCGGCACTTTTTCCTTAAATTACAGACATATCTGCAATTTTTAGTTGCAAGGGTATGCTATCCAGAATAAGTGTTGACATGGCTGTAATTAATCTCTAAAATTGTATACATGACTGCAAGTATTCCTGAAACATACCGTGTGTTATTTTTTTCACTTTTCATCTTTTTTTTTGATTTTTTTGACATGAATACGAAGCTAAATATTAATTGAAGTAAGTTTTAAAATTTGAAAGTTTTTTTTTGTTTTTTTATGTTTTTAATGATTTTCAAAAAATAAAGACCTAATTTACATACTTTTTTCCACTAGGGTTTTTGTGAATTTTAAAACCTATCAAGGACTTGTGCCAAAAGTACCCTTAATTTTAACTAAGCAGAGTTAAAAATATAATTAATTTTGGATTATTTAAATTTAAATAGATGATGGTTGTGATTACTTAATATTAACCACAATCGTTAAATAGTTCATGATATGTGATTGGGTTTGATTTCTCTTGAGTACTCATTTAAAGTTGTTCTGTGCCTGTGATATTAAGTGACCAAATGAATCGAATGATGGAAATGAAAACGTTGAGATGTTTTGTTGGAAATAAACATATGTAGTGAAATTTCCATATGAATGTTGGCACCCTGAAATTGAATTGTTTTGTTAAAACAACTTGACCTTTGTAATCTGTCATTTGGATTCGATAAGACCGAAATCGAGTATCTGTATTATCCGAAAACCACATCAATCCAAAATAAACGATTAGGTCGGGAAGATTCCAAGGGAAGATCCGAAATGAAGATTTCAGAATACAAGGGCTATTTGTCACTAACTCCGAGGGTGATTGCAATATGGGTGTAGTGGAAATAGTGTCTACGATTCCGTACGGACCCGAAATGGACTTGTGTGGAGAATGCTATCAGAACATCATCATTGGAGGACGATGAGCATTCCAAGTGAATGTGTTCTTAAAAGTTAATCGTAGCCTCAAGCCTCAACAACTGGGAATGACTAAAACAGAGGAGATGCAGGAATGCTAAGTCGGTCGCACCCAAGTAGGGTAAGGTTAGCTCTATCTAGAGTCCCTTTCTATTCGGTCTGTGTGGTGCGGTTGCTGATCCCAATCGTGGGGTAATTTTATTCGGACTATCCGGGTTACGGATAGTCCGGTCTTGTGTAGAAGGGAATTCTGGCATGGTCTTCAATGTTATTTTTCTAGAGATGCATCGTGATGGGCGGTACCCCACTAGCGCAGTCATTGTACGGAACTCAATCTCCAATAAGTGCCGTACGTTTTGATTATGCCTAAATATGTTGGAACGTGAGACGAAAGCATTTATTTGGAAAACCCTGGAAGTTATCATAATATCACTGGATTTCCTATGAATGTGTTTTGGTTATCGTAAGGGAAAAACCCGTCTGTGTTTATATGCGGCAAGTCTTACGAGATACCTTTGTTTTCAAATATTTTCAATTTAGAGTAATTTAACTGTTTTGCTCACAGCAAATCCATGTCTGACCTTGAGTTTATTTTTCTGTTATTTTTAACTCTTGGGTACTTAAATTTTTATGAGTAGCCAAGTGTTTTGCAGGTTTGCTCTCGATGTATTTTGGAAGAGTAGTTGGAGTAGGTGGCTTCAACGTACTTAGCTATATGTATATTTCGCTGTATTGGTATCTATGTCAGTATTTTTGCTTGTAATGAATGACAGTTCGTTATGACTGTCTAAATATAATCCAATATAATTATGACTCTGATGTATTGTACTAGTGACTATGTGATATATGTTATATATATTATCCGTTTCGCTGTGAGATTCTATGATTTTTTTAGTTCTTTCTATCTATTTCTTTTCTACCTATTTCTTTCTCTATTACAACTCGTCTTTCGGAGTAAGAAGGCCAGATTGTCACATTTGGTATCAGAGTGCTCGGTTTAGTGAATACCTAGGCTTTTGGGTTTATATCAATCTTAAGAGAGCGCATTTGTAAATATATATATACCTCCCTGATTGTTAGATCAGCTTTGACAAAACATTGTCAGCGCCATCTTTTGAATGTATTTCATCCCAGTGCTAAGTATCCTTGTAACGACCCGCAAATCCGTACCCCTTGAGTCAACACTATTCTACAACAATCAACTCAAGTTGTACAGAAATACGAACCATTTGGGTTTAAGAAGAAGAGGTAGAAGAAGAGAAAACAAAATCAATATCAGAATCTAACCATCGCAGCGGAATAAAATATAATAGATAATAAATAATCTTTACTCAAAATCAAATATATCTGTTTACATACATCACATCATTAGAGTACATCAGTCACAGCTCACATCAATAACATACAATGGGTACATAACAACTCAACTCAGCGGGAATACATATATATAAGTACGAGAGTACGTATCGTCATCCAGCTCGTCTCCTGAGCCCACAGCATCATATCCTGTATCCTATAATACTCGGTCTGACCCGAGCATTACAGTTAAATAATACCCGAGTCAGTCTGGAATACCAGAGTGAGAAAATCACACCCAATTGATTATTAAAATTTCAAAAATCCTTTGAAAACAAAAGCATCTCGTAAGACCACGCCACAAATAAACATGTCGGGTTTTTACCTTACGATAGCTAAAACAATTTTTATAAAAATCCTCTGATATTATAATAGGGTCTATATACAAATACTTATAAAATAGCCGAAATTGTTACATGATTAAATTCCAGCTACTAGCCACAGAGTGGGTAATACAAACAAAACTCGTACAAGGCTCGTAGGGAGAATGGATTTCCAACAATGACTAGGCACTGGGGTACCACCTGTCACAGTACGGGGCCTAGATCACCGTACCGAGGACTACTCCCTTCATCCCCTGCAACACAAGGTCGGAACCATTCCTTACTGAACAGTCCCGAACAAGATAAACCCCGTGGTTGGCGCGACCAACCACCCACTAAGCCGAAAGATATATAAGGGACATCTAGACAGGGGAAATATCTTGTCCTGCTTGGGCATGACCCACCTAACCTTGCTGCATATCCCCTGATTTTCAGTCATTCCCGGTTGAAGAGGCTTGAGGCTAAGTGTTACCTTTTTAGAACGTTTCCACTTAGAATGCCCATCGTCCACCTGACGATGTTTCGCAAGCATTCGTCCATACAAGTCCGTCCCGGGTTCGAACGGAACCGAAGGCACTACTCCTACTACATCCATTTTGGAAATATCCTCAGGATTAGTAGCGACTAGCCCTTGCACTTCATTGCTCCATCTTCGAATCCAAAATCGTTTACACGAAACGTACAAACCGGATCGAAGTGGTTTTCGAGAAATAAATCTCGATCCCGGTCTCTTCGAAACGATCAACGCATTTGTCCAATATTGATAGTCGGTGATTTAACTATAAATTATATTCACAAAACAACCATCAACCAATAAATAATTTTCCAAATTATTTATTAATCTCAAAAATATCTTCACAAGATATATTTCTATTTTCAATCCTTTGAAAACAGTTTCAAAACCATCTTTCTTTTCAGAATCAACTTTCCCTAATATTTTCTATCTCTTCTGAAATCACCAAGCACAAAAATAGATTCATTTAAAATAATTTAAAACACTTTATTTTGAAATATATACTTTAAAACATTTAGGATAAAACTACTTAAAAAATTTTTGTTAAAAATACATACTATATGAATTAGAGAAAATAAGGTTACTTTATAAAACATAAAACCAGGTTTTCACCTTTAAAACAAATACTAAGTCTCTTTTTAAATAATTAATGTTATAATATATTAAAATGAAATATTTGCTTTAGAACTTAATTATTAGAAATAATAAATTTTACAAACCTTGTTTTCTTTAAAAAGAACTTTAAACCATTTAATTTATATTTACAAATTTACTTTTAAAAACGTGTACTTGGCCATCCAGAGAGAATTCCAACTTCAAGCACTTAAATCAATTTCCCGAATTGATTTCGAATACATTCTATTTGAAATAAATTTCTTCACTTGCTCGGTTCATTTCAAAATTCATTACTTATGGACTTTATTTTATTATTATTATTTGCTGTTTGATTTTAAATATTATTATTATTATTTTAACTGAAATATGCAAATTTCAGGCTTTCCCATTTTCTTCTTTGACTCTTTCAAAATTTAGAATCCTAAATTTAAAATAAATGTTTTGTTCTTTTAGGTATTAGCATTGGAGTTTCCAATTCATTAACTTTCTACTTATTCAAAATTCTCTTTTCTATACTCAAGATTTATTAATTAGAATTCTTATATCACTTTAATTTATTTTTATTTCATTCTTAAATTTATTCAAATGTTCATAATTATTTTACTTATAAATTCACTTTCTTTCTTTCTTTCCAACATCCAAGTTATATATTTTCTGGAAATTCATTATACCCAATTATCCAATCGAAACATAGCATTCAATATTCAACATAATCCATCATAAAATATCCAATCATCATAACAGGGGAATTTAAATAATTTAAATAACTGTTGAGGGATCCAGTTGGATCCCTCCAACTTGTTTTCCCTGCATCCACAAACGTCAGCACAATATAATATAGCAAGTCCAATCATACTCTATCACATCAATCCATTCAACCATTCAAACAATTATTTAAATTTAATCAATTTACATTTAAATTTTAAACTGAGTGAGATTAACTCACCTTTGCTTTTGTTTTGCCAATCTGATACGATCCTGATTTGTTTTCCCTTGCGGTATTAAACCTTGAATAAACATCTACAATTTATTAACACTTTGAAATAACTTGCACCATTTATTCCCATTTATAAATTTAATTAGCCAATGACTTACTATTTAATAATTTAATTGACCAACAATTTAATTCAAATTAAACATTTGGTTTAAATTTAAACTAACAATTTAACGTAAACTAATAAGTTTATTTGAAGTAATTACTTTTGTTCCAATTATTTCCAGCAACTAAATAGATTTCTTAACCACATTAATCACTTAAGCACAATTGTAACTGTATTTATTTTGTTATTATATATATATATATATATTTACTTACCGAAAAAAAATAAATTCCTTTACTAAACCTCACTTTTACAATTTTCCCTTCACTCGTATGTATATATCAATTCAAATTACAGGAAAGAAAGAGTTCGAACCTCAACTCGTTGACCAAAATGTACTGAACAACCCCGACATCGACTGCCTTCCAAATATCATGCTGCCATGACCCGGTCCATTGATAACGAACCCTAGCCCAGCTGTCATCGCCTCCAGAACCACAAAGCCCTAATCGAACGTCGCCCTGTCGCATCGATGAGCGCCGCGACACGATAGGGTTCGCGATCCCCCTGACTTCACAGTGGACCCCTGCCGCGACATCTTAATTCGAATTGCGGCTAGAGTGGAAATTGATTTGGGTCGTGCTCAATTTTGGGAATATAATTCAAGCTCGGCCGAGATTTTTTCTTTCTAATAAACGAACTGAATTCGTATAGAGATAGGGAAAAAGAATTGGGGTTAATTTTTCTTCGAATTCGTATAAAAGGGAAGGGTTTCGAATGGAAGCAGAAATCTTGACCCCCCATTTTTTTATGTATTTGAATTTTTAGACTTCGGCCATTCTCTTTTATTTCTGTTTCTGCTAATTTTTTTGAAGAAGACGACTCAGTTGTACTTATTAAGGAGGAAGCGTGTGGAAGAAAACACGCTACAGTATTTTGAAAGGTGATAGAGTCGCGGCTGATAGGAAAGGAAACGGCTGATAGTGACCAATATAAATATATATGTATATATAAGTTAAATTTTCGATATAAAATCTAGCGCGTTTATATATCGTACATTCACAACAATTCCGATCGAAACGAAATTTGAAATCCGATAATAATTCAATATTACGGACCCAATGGAACAGGTTTCGTCGAATTCCGAGACTGTGCCTCGGAAGGCTATTTTTAAATTCAGTTTAACTATATTTTTTTTTTTAAAACTGAACAAAACATCTTTAAATTCGATTCTATCACTTTTATTATCTTCGGTATTATCAATATAAATTTAATAATCCTTCAAATTATTTTTTTCACGCTTAAAATTCCAGGTTTAACATTTTACCCAGCTTTAAATTATTCAATTTAATACCTAAATTATCAAATAAATTGTGATATTTGTAATTCAAGTTAAAATTGCGATATGGAATATTTAAAATCAATTAAATATTCCGATTTAAAAAGGCTTAAAAATTCCAGGTCGTCACATTCTTTCCCCCTTAAAAGAATTTCGTCCCCAAAATTACTAGTTAGGAAGAATGGTCCAATACCCGTTTACTTTTTTTTTTTTTTTTCCAAAATCAATCAGTTCTTAACAATTCAACATCTCATCAACTATCTTCTTAATAGAAAGCCCATTACAATTCTTACCAACTTCCTAAACTTTTCCCTAGTTCCCTAATAACTTTACTTATATTAGAATGATCGAAAATTTTCTCAAAATTTTTCTAACTCCCTAATTTCCCGAAAAATTTCGCCAGCATTTCCTTTGCGCGGCTGACTCGGTACAACTACAAAATGGCTCTACGGCCTCCAAATCCAAAAAGAAAACAAAAGGGCCAAGTGGCTCAATTCAAATCCAAATCCCAATCAAATTTCATACCAAATTTAAATACATACCTTTTGTCGGGCAATTCAAATTTATCTCATGAAATCAAATCCAATTCTCTTTTCACTTTATATTACCTGCATCTCCGACTAAGCAGTAATATCCAATCACAACATTTCAAAACATTTTATTGACTTCCTTACCAATATCAATATCTATTTATCCAAATATCAACTTAGAATCTATTTGCAATATTAAATTTCCAATTTAGAATGCACCATTTCATACTTAAGTTAGTATAAGTATTTTATGTGTTTCTTATATTTATTTCACTCCGACTTTAGTTTATATCCATTTCTATTCAACTCGACTCTTTCATTTACGTACGAATTCAATTTATCTTTAACTCAGAATATATAAATTTTATTGGTCATTTATCACTAATTCATATCATTATTCCAATTAGTTTTATTTACTAACTTATTTTAGTTTCCAATTTGAATTTGTTTGTCGTTAACAAAATTTTCCAAAATTTTCAAAAATTTTCTAACTCCCAAAATTTCTGAAATTTTTTGGCAGAGTCCCCTTTGTACGGAGGAGCTTTTGCAATTTGACAAAAGAGATAAATATATATACATCGACCCACACGGTCGGAAAAACCAAAACAGTTCATATTTCCTATTTTAATTGCGTAGGCGTACCTTATTTAGCATTTTAAACAAGCGGCTTATTATTTTTAGCAAAAAGCCCAACCCAAATCCAGCCATACGGCTTCCAGGTACCTGTACTTACTCAATTTAAACATGTAAGTGCCAAATATATGCAGTTTAACTATATTTCACTTATTTATAATAGTTAAAACATATGAATTCTAAAGAAATTCACACTAAACATTTTTCTGTAAGCAACTTATACAGTTTTCATACTAATCTAACTGTTTCAATTAATTTATAAACCATTTTCATTCAATTTGGATGGTTTCAATCCACTCGTGTACAATTCCACCAATTTGAATGGTTTAAAACACAATAGCTTACATTTAATTTATTTTAAGTAAACTGAACTCATATTAAATCCAATTACTTTCAAAATCACTTTATTTTACTTCTATCAATACATAGAATGTTATTTACTTCCATTTACATCCCAAGATATTTATTCTATGCAAATTTGACAAGATTTATGTGAATATATAAGCACTTGCGTTTTAAAATCAATTTAAATTTACTCCACTCAACTTACACTTAATTCTATTCCATTTCGGATTTATTCACAATCCACAAATTTTCAGTTTCATTGCATTTCAAATTTTTAATCCATTTACTTGCATTTCATTCTATTAATCAAACTAGTTCATACAAAACTATTAACATCTTAGGTCCGTCTTCATTACCAATTTAATTACTCTTTTATTTTAATTCATTCACAAGCATTTATTTACATTTCATTCCATATTTGCTTATTCCAATCTATTTTATTTAGCTCGAAAACAATCCGGCTATTTTATTCAATAACCATTTCTCAACTTATTTAGACTATATTTCATTTGATACTTATTTATTTCATCATTTATTCATTCAATATAATTTGTTTATCCACATTTACTTGAACCATTTCAAATAAACTCGAAACATTCTATTTCCTTATTGTCTCAAGTTATTTCAATTCCTTAATAAATTAAATGGTTTACAATTATTTATTTAAGCATTTTCATTCCATTAAATATTATCGGTAACTCATCGAATTTATTTCAGTTGAAATTTATTTTTACTTGATTTAAAACCAATCCAATTATTATTAAACTTTGTTTAAGTTGAATTCAACTCAACTTCTTTCCATCCTTTAGCTTAAGTTTATTCACTCCAACGTTATACTTAAGCTCATTTCTTTCAAGTACATCTTTCTCTTCCATTCAATTTACTTCTATTTCAGTTAAATCTCATTTTAAAATTTACAATTTCACTTTTAAAATTACCATCCAATTTTATTAACTTACATTTCAGCTTCATTCTTAATTACTTTCACTTCATCAACAATTTGAATCAATTTTAATTTATAACTTGAGTTTATTTCCAACTTCATCATAAACTTATAACTCAATTCCATTAACTAATTTATTATCCAATTAGTTCTTCCCGTATTCATAATCCAACACTTGAATTTTTAATCCCAAATATCACTCCATTTAACTTCCTTAGTTCAATTTAGTTTATAATTCAGGTTCTGATCTTCATTTTATTTTTCAATTCATCAAACAATATTAATTTTTGGGCTTTGCATTCCATTTTCAATTTTATAAGTCACAACGTATTTTTCATACAATTCCATTCATCATAAGCTGGAATATATTCATCTTTTATTTTTAACTCAAGCCTTCTATTTATTTATAGCCCAAGCATATTTTACGTCCATGGATCTTTTAAATTCTTTTATAAGTTATTCTAATTTATTTATTTATTTCAATTCCAATCCTTATTCAATTTATTTCCCATTCGTTCAAGTAAGAATCTCCTTCCATTCAATAATTTAATTGAATTCTAATTCCAATTCAATTCTATTTTAACTCGGTTTTATTTAACTCAATTCGATTCCAACTTGATTCGAATACAACTGGATATTATTTTCAACTTATTCACTTTATTTCCATCCAGTTAAATTTTTATTTCTCAATCCAAATTAATTTCAATTGTTAACTTTTCATTTTAGATTTAAATTCCAACATTTAAATCTTATATTCCCTTCCCGATATAAAAATCATTTCAATTTATAAGTTTGCAACCTATCTCATCAGTATTTTTCAAACACCTGACTTTTTGGTTTCAAATCATTTTGAGATCCTCAACATCTCAAATCTCATCTCTCAAAAATTTTAAACCAATCCTGGCTTTTATTTTCCCCAAATTTCCTTTTAAGGTTTTCAAAACAACTAGCTTTTCTGAATAAATCAATTTGGTAGCAATTTATCACTTCGAAACTCGAAAATGAACATCGATGATGCTGCAGTCATCACCGAAGTTATTTTCCAGTGACTGAAGTGAATTCAATGCTATACCACTTTCAAAACCCATTTAAAACAAATTTCCATCCAGAAATACTTCCAAAACAATAATGTTATCATTTATCTTCAAAACACTTCAATAACATTCCCAAAATCTCTGAAATTTTGAATTTCCAAATCCTGCTTAAATACATTTTAACTATGATTCATTTGTATAATTTATGCTTATACAAATTTCTATTTGATTGTATTTCAATTCATAAATTACATTTATAATTCATATTTAAAAATTTCATTTCATAATTGAATTTATCTTCTCAATCTTTGATTATATTTACAAATTCTAGCTAAAATTTCACTTAACAATGATAATATTTTAATATTATCATTTCTAACATCCAAGCAACCATATAATAGCTATATAGTTTACCAAAAACTTTCTTTATATCCAAAAATATATTTTTGGGTAAAATTATTTCATACCCATATTTAAAACAATACCGTGTCGATTGTTCGATTCAAGTGTTTAGAAACCCTTTCGATACAGTTGTCCAGACTGTGCCGACGAAAGTTCATATGCCACTCAATAAACCAATCAACACAATATTAAAACAATTTTATACACTAACAAATACGCGCTCATATCTATTGATACTCTCAAACTCATTCTAGAGTACTTCAGACTCTAATTTAAATGAGTAATTCCCACCAGAGCCAAGGTTATCTCCAACCTAAGCTCTGATACCAACTGTAACGGCCCGCAAATCCGTACCCCTTGAGTCAACACTATTCTACAACAATCAACTCAAGTTGTACAGAAATACGAACCATTTGGGTTTAAGAAGAAGAGGTAGAAGAAGAGAAAACAAAATCAATATCAGAATCTAACCATCGCAGCGGAATAAAATATAATAGATAATAAATAATCTTTACTCAAAATCAAATATATCTGTTTACATACATCACATCATCAGAGTACATCAGTCACAGCTCACATCAATAACATACAATGGGTACATAACAACTCAACTCAGCGGAAATACATATATATAAGTACGAGAGTACGTATCGTCATCCATCTCGTCTCCTGAGCCCACAGCATCATATCCTGTATCCTATAATACTCGGTCTGACCCGAGCATTACAGTTAAATAATACCCGAGTCAGTCTGGAATACCAGAGTGAGAAAATCACACCCAATTGATTATTAAAATTTCAAAAATCCTTTGAAAACAAAAGCATCTCGTAAGACCACGCCACAAATAAACATGTCGGGTTTTTACCTTACGATAGCTAAAACAATTTTTATAAAAATCCTCTGATATTATAATAGGGTCTATATACAAATACTTATAAAATAGCCGAAATTGTTACATGATTAAATTCCAGCTACTAGCCACAGAGTGGGTAATACAAACAAAACTCGTACAAGGCTCGTAGGGAGAATGGATTTCCAACAATGACTAGGCACTGGGGTACCACCTGTCACAGTACGGGGCCTAGATCACCGTACCGAGGACTACTCCCTTCATCCCCTGCAACACAAGGCCGGAACCATTCCTTACTGAACAGTCCCGAACAAGATAAACCCCGTGGTTGGCGCGACCAACCACCCACTAAGCCGAAAGATATATAAGGGACATCTAGACAGGGGAAATATCTTGTCCTGCTTGGGCATGACCCACCTAACCTTGCTGCATATCCCCTGATTTTCAGTCATTCCCGGTTGATGAGGCTTGAGGCTAAGCGTTACCTTTTTAGAACGTTTCCACTTAGAATGCCCATCGTCCACCTGACGATGTTTCGCAAGCATTCGTCCATACAAGTCCATCCCGGGTTCGAACGGAACCGAAGGCACTACTCCTACTACATCCATTTTGGAAATATCCTCAGGATTAGTAGCGACTAGCCCTTGCACTTCATTGCTCCATCTTCGAATCCAAAATCGTTTACACGAAATGTACAAACCGGATCGAAGTGGTTTTCGAGAAATAAATCTCGATCCCGGTCTCTTCGAAACGATCAACGCATTTGTCCAATATTGATAGTCGGTGATTTAACTATCAATTATATTCACAAAACAACCATCAACCAATAAATAATTTTTCAAATTATTTATTAATCTCAAAAATATCTTCACAAGATATATTTCTATTTTCAATCCTTTGAAAACAGTTTCAAAACCATCTTTCTTTTCAGAATCAACTTTCCCAAATATTTTCTATCTCTTCTGAAATCACCAAGCACAAAAATAGATTCATTTAAAATAATTTAAAACACTTTATTTTGAAATATATACTTTAAAACATTTAGGATAAAACTACTTAAAAAAATTTTGTTAAAAATACATACTATATGAATTAGAGAAAATAAGGTTACTTTATAAAACATAAAACCAGGTTTTCACCTTTAAAACAAATACTAAGTCTCTTTTTAAATAATTAATGTTATAATATATTAAAATGAAATATTTGCTTTAGAACTTAATTATTAGAAATAATAAATTTTACAAACCTTGTTTTCTTTAAAAATAACTTTAAACCATTTAATTTATATTTACAAATTTACTTTTAAAAACGTGTACTTGGCCATCCAGAGAGAATTCCAACTTCAAGCACTTAAATCAATTTTCCGAATTGATTTCGAATACATTCTATTTGAAATAAATTTCTTCACTTGCTCGGTTCATTTCAAAATTCATTACTTATGGACTTTATTTTATTATTATTATTTGCTGTTTGATTTTAAATATTATTATTATTATTTTAACTGAAATATGCAAATTTCAGGCTTTCCCATTTTCTTCTTTGACTCTTTCAAAATTTAGAATCCTAAATTTAAAATAAATGTTTTGTTCTTTTAGGTATTAGCATTGGAGTTTCCAATTCATTAACTTTCTACTTATTCAAAAATCTCTTTTCTATACTCAAGATTTATTAATTAGAATTCTTATATCACTTTAATTTATTTTTATTTCATTCTTAAATTTATTCAAATGTTCATAATTATTTTACTTATAAATTCACTTTCTTTCTTTCCAACATCCAAGTTATATATTTTCTGGAAATTCATTATACCCAATTATCCAATCGAAACATAGCATTCAATATTCAACATAATCCATCATAAAATATCCAATCATCATAACAGGGGAATTTAAATAATTTAAATAACTGTTGAGGGATCCAGTTGGATCCCTCCAACCTGTTTTCCCTGCATCCACAAACGTCAGCACAATATAATATAGCAAGTCCAATCATACTCTATCACATCAATCCATTCAACCATTCAAACAATTATTTAAATTTAATCAATTTACATTTAAATTTTAAACTGAGTGAGATTAACTCACCTTTGCTTTTGTTTTGCCAATCTGATACGATCCTGATTTGTTTTCCCTTGCGGTATTAAACCTTGAATAAACATCTACAATTTATTAACACTTTGAAATAACTTGCACCATTTATTCCCATTTATAAATTTAATTAGCCAATGACTTACTATTTAATAATTTAATTGACCAACAATTTAATTCAAATTAAACATTTGGTTTAAATTTAAACTAACAATTTAACGTAAACTAATAAGTTTATTTGAAGTAATTACTTTTGTTCCAATTATTTCCAGCAACTAAATAGATTTCTTAACCACATTAATCACTTAAGCACAATTGTAACTGTATTTATTTTGTTATTATATATATATATATATATATATATATATATATTTACTTACCGAAAAAAAAAAATTCCTTTACTAAACCTCACTTTTACAATTTTCCCTTCACTCGTATGTATATATCAATTCAAATTACAGGAAAGAAAGAGTTCGAACCTCAACTCGTTGACCAAAATGTACTGAACAACCCCGACATCGACTGCCTTCCAAATATCATGCTGCCATGACCCGGTCCATTGATAACGAACCCTAGCCCAGCTGTCATCGCCTCCAGAACCACCAAGCCCTAATCGAACGTCGCCCTGTCGCATCGATGAGCGCCGCGACAAGATAGGGTTCGCGATCCCCCTGACTTCACAGTGGACCCCTGCCGCGACATCTTAATTCGAATTGCGGCTAGAGTGGAAATTGATTTGGGTCGTGCTCGATTTTGGGAATATAATTCAAGCTCGGCCGAGATTTTTTTCTTCTAATAAACGAACTGAATTCGTATAGAGATAGGGAAAAAGAATTAGGGTTAATTTTTCTTCGAATTCGTATAAAAGGGAAGGGTTTCGAATGGAAGCAGAAATCTTGACCCCCCATTTTTTTTATGTATTTGAATTTTTAGACTTCGGCCATTCTCTTTTATTTCTGTTTCTGCTAATTTTTTTGAAGAAGACGACTCAGTTGTACTTATTAAGGAGGAAGCGTGTGGAAGAAAACACGCTACAGTATTTTGAAAGGTGATAGAGTCGCGGCTGATAGGAAAGGAAACGGCTGATAGTGACCAATATAAATATATATGTATATATAAGTTAAATTTTCGATATAAAATCTAGCGCGTTTATATATCGTACATTCACATAACAATTCCGATCAAAACGAAATTTGAAATCCGATAATAATTCAATATTACGGACCCAATGGAACAGGTTTCGTCGAATTCCGAGACTGTGCCTCGGAAGGCTATTTTTAAATTCAGTTTAACTATATTTTTTTTTTTTAAAACTGAACAAAACATCTTTAAATTCGATTCTATCACTTTTATTATCTTCGGTATTATCAATATAAATTTAATAATCCTTCAAATTATTTTTTTCACGCTTAAAATTCCAGGTTTAACATTTTACCCAGCTTTAAATTATTCAATTTAATACCTAAATTATCAAATAAATTGTGATATTTGTAATTCAAGTTAAAATTGCGATATGGAATATTTAAAATCAATTAAATATTCCGATTTAAAAAGGCTTAAAAATTCCGGGTCGTCACAATCCTCTTACTATGTCTAGCTAGTCAACAATGAGTACAAGGGGAAGGCGAGGCAGAGAAGCCAATAGCACAACAACCACTAATGGAAGAACCCCTAATGTTGGAGGTGGCAGAGTAGCTGTTGAGGCCATAGCTCCAATGCAGCCTTGAGTAAACTTTACATCTCTGTGTAAGGAATTTACGAATGTTGGTGGGAAACCCTTTTGGGGTACTGAATTTATCATCGAGGTGTAAGCATGGTTACGCTCTTGTGAGAGAATTCTTGAGGGTTTGGGTATTTCTGATGAATAGAAACGAGTCCTGGTATCATGGCAGTTAAAGGAATGGGTAGCCGTGTTGTGGGACTCAGTCATCGCGAATGTCCCCGATGATAAGTTTTTATGGAATAAATTCAAAGTGGTGTTCGAGGAGCAGTTCATGCCGACTGTGGGTAGGATCCGATTGTAAAGGAGTTTCCTAGACCTCAAGCAAGAAGACATGTCAGTGGTAGAATATGAACGAAGTTCAATGAGTTATTCCATTATGGCCCCGGACTCATAGACACCCTTCTTAAGAAAAATGAAATGTTTGTACTAAGTATGAGGGTAGAATTCCATGAGAATATGACGGTTCATCTTAAGGGATCGTTTGTGGAACTTATGGATATGGCTTTGAGATATGAAGAGCTTTTGAAAAAGAAACCATCAACAACAGTTGCAACAACAAGTGCCGGTGCTACAAATAAGAATAAGAGGAAGTTTAACCCGAATTGGAAGAAACAAGGTAAAGGAAAACAAGGAGGCAAGCATGCGAACAAGAAATGTTATAATTGCAAGTAGGAGGGTCATATTGCCAGATTTTGTCCAAGAAGTGAAGCCCCAAAGCAGCAAAGCGGACCTATTTCTCAAATGGTTTAGAAGACCCTGTGCTTCAATTTCCATCACCCCGGGCACATGGTGAAAGCCTACCCACTCCTACAGAAGGCGCAGTCAAACAAGGTGTTTGCCATACAGAATGGACCATCAGCTTCAACGGATGTGAAGGGTAAAAGTATCCTTGAAAGTACGTTGCTTTTAAATGGTGTTTATGTTAGAGTATTGTTTGATTCTGGTGCTTCTCTTACCTTTATCTCTTTGGAAATGATAGAGCAATTCCACATTATCCCTAGTATCATAGACAATTCTATTTGCGTATCCAATCCCATAGGGGAAGTGACCCAACAGAATATGATTTTTGAAGGCTTGAAAATTTCTTATCTTTCCTATAGCTTTTCATGTGATCCCTATGTATTAGATTTTAAAGGATTTGACCTTATACTTGGAATGGATTGGTCAACTAAGTATAAAGCTATTCCTAAACGTAAGGAGAGAACCGTATCTTTGGAAATCGAGTTAGGAAGGTCTGCAAGGGTAAAATGTGATAGCCTCGAAATTCATATATGTAGTCTTTTGTATGCGCTCGAAGCATCTCAAGAAGGATTAGGATCCATTAAAGTTGTCAGAAACTTCCCTGACGTTTTTGAATAAGTTAAGGGTTTACCCCTGCATCAAGAGATCGAATTCTGTATTGATTTAGTTCCAAGGGCAAGACCTGTAGTCCAACCAAAAAGGAGAATGGCTCTGAGAGAGAGGGAAGAGTTGGTGAGTCAAACTCAAGATTTATCGAGGAGAAGATTGATTAGACCCAGTCGTTCAAGCTAGGGCTCTGCTGTAGTGTTTGCAGCCAATTCGAATGGTTAAGGCTTTATGTTGACTATAGGGAGTTAAATAAGCTGACCATTAGGAATAAGTACCCCTTACCTTGCATCGACGATCTTTTTGACCAACTTCATGGGGCTACCGTATTCCCCCAAATGGATTTAGCTTCAGGATTTCACCAACCGAGTGTTGCTGAAGACAGTATACCCTTAACTGCATTTAGAGGGCCTGACTGTTTCTTTGAGTGGATGGTTATGCCTTTTGGGCTATCAATGCACCGGCTTATTTTGTGGATTTAGTGAACCGTGTCTCCCATGATGTTCTGAATAAGTTCGTACTGATGTCCATCGACGACATTCTTATCTACTCTGAATCAAAGGAGGAGCATAGACATCAACTGGAGGTGGTATTGGAAACCTTAAGAAGGCATGTCCTAAAAGCTATGTTTTCAAAGTGCCATTTCTGGCAATCGGAGGTAAACATTTTACGACACATCATATCGGGAGATGGTATTTCTGTGGATCCAGAAAAGGTGACGGTTGTTCAGAAGTGGAAGCAACCACGGACTCCTACGGAGGTTCGTAGTTTTCTTGGCTTGGCAGGATACTACAGGAGATTTATCCGGGATTATTCTAAGATTTCCTCCCATTTGACCAAGCTAACTAAGAAGGGAGTGAAATTTGAATGGACTCCAAAGTGCAAAGAAGTTTTTCAAGAATTGAAGGTGAGATTAACCAGCGCACCCATTTTGGCTGTTCCAAATGGGAACAGTGAAATCGCAATGTACACCAATGCTTGTATAGTAGGGCTAAGAGCCGTTTTGATGCCGCGCGGAAGAGTGATTATGTACGCGAGTAGGCAGTTGAAGCCTCATGAGAAGAATTATGCTACGCATCAGCTGGAATTGCTGGATGTTGTCTTTGCACTAAAAATGTGGAGGCACTATCTGTTAGGTAAGGATCCCTTTATTTCTTGTTAGTTTCTTTTTAACCCTTAGATATTTAGGAGTGAACTTCTTTCTTATATTAGGTGAAAAGTTTGAGCTCTTCACGGATCATAAACCATTAAAGTATCTTTTCACCCAGAAGGAATTGACCCGAGGCAACAAAGGTGGTTGGAATTTCTGGCATCCTATGATTTGGACATTCTTCATACACCGGGAAAAGCAAATGTGGCAGCAGACGCTTTAAGTAGGAATGCAGTCTTCGCTCTTTTAGAAGTTACCCCGACTCTTCAAGAAAGGATTTTGAGAAATCAAAGTGAGGATGAAACTTTAGAAGAATTAATTCAAGGAGTTAAGGAGGGTCGGTATTCGGATTTTGAGATAGACAGTCGAGATGCTTTAAGGATTAATAGGCGGTTCTGTATTCCAGATGTTAATGGACTGAGGCAAGAGGTTTTGTCAAAAGGCCACAAATCTAGGTTAAGTATCCACCCAAGAGTGAATAAGATGTATAAAGATATGTAAAGAGTTTTTTAGTGGCCGAGAATGAGGAAAGACATCTCTGCCTTTGTTAATAAGTGTGTAAGCTACCAACAAATAAAGGGTGATCAGCAGAAGACAGCGGGACTGTTACAGCCTCTAAAGATCTCGAAGTGCAAGTGGGAGATGATATCGATGGATTTCACTGATGGGTTGCCCAAAACCACAAAGGGGAATAAGGGAGTGTGGGTAATTGTAGATAGGCGAAATAAGAGCGCTCACTTTATCTTGGTTAAATCAACTAGAACTGCCTCTTCCTTGGAAGAGATTTTCATAAGAGAGATTGTGAGATTACATAAAGTTCCCATAAGCATAGTAAGTATTTGTGACTCGATTTTTACCAGTAAATTTTGGGAAGCTCTACAAACAACCCTTGGAATGAAGTTAATTTTAAGCAATGTTTATCATCCTCAAACAAACGGGCAAACTAAGAGGCTAAACCGCATTCTGGAAGATATGTTAAGGGCCTGAATTTTGGACTTTGGTGGATCTTGGGAGGATCATCTACATCTTGTAGAATTTCCTACAATACCAGTTACCGGGAAAGCATAGAAATGCACCTTATGAAGCTCTCTATGGAAGGCCATGCAGTTCACCAGCTTGTTGGGTGGAGTAAGGGGATTGTTTAATCCTTGGTCCGGACATGATTCGAGAAGCATCTGAGAAAGTTGAGTTGATTAAGAAGAGAATGAAGGAAGCCCTGGATCTTTAAAAGAGCTATGCCTATAAAAGACGGAGGGATCCGAGGTTCGTAGCTAGAGACCTGGTATTTGTTAAGATTTCCCAAATAAGAGGAGTTGTTAGGTTTGGCAAGACTGGGAAGCTGGCTCCAAGATATATAGGACCTTTTCATGTTCTCAAAAGATTCGATGCTCTGGCATACAGGATTGAATTACCAGAAAGGATGGCAGAGATTCATAATGTATTCCATGTATCTCATCTTAGGAAATTCATGCATGATCCATGATTGGTTGTAGAACCGTAAGTCCAGGAAGATTTGAAGGTTGAACTGAACTGAACCGTAGTCAGGCATCCAGTTCAGACTACGGATCAAGATGAAAATAAGCTCCGAAATAAGGTGGGGAAGTTAGTCAAGATCCAATGGAGCAAGGATCCCAGAGATTGTACCTGGGATACTCTGGATAGTGTAATGGAAGCCTATCCGGAATTATTGTCAGGGTAATTAGGATTGTTTGTTCTGTGAATAACTGTTTGTTATGGTTGTTAGGATATGAATGATGTATGTGCTTTGCAATATGAATATCAAACTTTTGTATAAGTTGAATTATTATTGTTACAAATTTTGGGGACGAAATTCATTTAAAGGGGGAGGAATGTAATGACCTGGGGTTATTGACACTTGTTATTTGATTAACTTACTGATTTTAATTATTGATAATATAAATTTTTACCGGTCAAATAATAAATTCTGGTCTTTATATATATATTTAGGAAGCTATGGTTTAAAAATTTCAAATTTAGTCTCTCAAAAGCATTAAAATAAAAACTCCACTTTTCTATTACGAGATATAATTTTACTTAGATATGTATGTGTGTATATGCATAACTTGATATAAAATTTAAGAATATATATATATATATATGTCTATATATATTAGGATAAATTCATATAAGTGAAAATTTTATTTGTACATTAGTTATAGGGTATATGTACGAAACTTACAAAGGTAAAATAAAACAAAAGCTATGTTCATATGTCTGTAGTATATATTTATATTCAAGGATGTGTGTGTGTGTGTGTACATATATATATGTAAACACAAAAGGGAATATAGCATTTAATACACATCATCTCAAGCATATAATACATCAAATCCTCCTTCAACTAATCAAATCACTTTTATTCAATCGGGTCATCGTTGAAAATAAATAAAGAAAATACAAAAGAAAATAAAGATGAAAAACTTACTGTACCTAATAGGCTATAGCTATCCTCCTCTACTTATAAATAGCACTGCCTTGTTTCATATTCTTGCATCGAACAGAAAGAAAAAATATACAAGCTTCCATTTAAACTCTATAGAAACAAGGTGCGAGGAGATCAAAACAAAAGCAAGCAAATATATTTCAAAACAGTGTCTTTGTTCAAAAGAAAAATAGTGAGTAAAACTTATTTCTTTTATACTGTAATCTGTGTATCTGCCTGGATATAGAAATAGTAGTGTTGTTTGATAAGTATGCTTGTATAGGAACACATACATGCATACATACATACATACATACATACATACATATATACATACATACATACACATATGAACATATGTTAACTGTTATAACCAGGAAAACCTAGGCATATACATCCTTTTCTTTTACCTCTACTCTATGTATTTAAAAAAATGTCATGCTTAGCTTCTAAAATTCTCTATCTCACAACCTAATTAGTTTTAGGTAAATTTTAAAAAGAAAAGCTATTTTTTTATTATACTTTGTTTAAAAAATTGTCTCGTGGAATATTATCAAGTGTAAACGTTGAAAAGTGTATTTTACAGTAAGATAACCCAACATGGAAGAAACTCGAGTATCATGTTTTATGTTTTTGCTTATATAAACCCAACCGCCTTACGAAATAATGATTTTTGAAGGTTGTTATGAAATTTTTAGTGAGATGTTGAGTGATGAAACTGGAGTTGAATGGGATTTCGTTTTGGGTAAAATTCCAACGAACCAGTCGACGTTGGAGGTCGAGATTTGTTCAGAAGGAAGCTGGGAAGATGGGGAGCGCGGGAAAAATGGCAATGTATTTTATCCATCGAAGTGGTAGTCGGTCAGAGGTGATGTAGGGTTGGAGAGGGGTTTTTGGGTCGTGATCGGTTGTCGATGAATGGTGGCACCGTGGAGGAGTTTCAGGGTTGCGGTATAGGGGAAAAGGAAAAGGAGGTCACGACGGTCCTAGTGGCGCAGTCTGGTGCTTGATGGTGGTCAGAGGTGGTTGGACGAGGTGGGTAAAGGAGTCGGGTTCATTCCAGGAATCGAGGTTTGAGTTTGAAATTTCGAACTTAGGGTTTCCGTGGAAATTTGTGTAGGCCGATGGGTTTGCAAGATCGGAGGCGACTTGGGGCGATGACCGGCGGCGAGGGGCCGCCGGAGGGCGTGTGCATATGCACGAATGGTTAGAATGTTGGCTGTGTGCATGTTAAGGAAGAAGAAGAGGATAGGAACTGGAAATAAGGGAGAAAGAAAGGTAAATGGAAGAAGCGAATTGTTTTTTTTTGTTTGGTCGATGAACCGGGTTCATGTTTTAAATTTTTTTAATTCCCAGTGATTTCATTTTAAAACCTATTACCCTTTTTAAACAATTGTTTTCTTTAATTTAAAACAATATAGGAACTTGTAATTATCGTATCACCTAAACCTTTTTGCCTAATACACTTGGTTAAGTTTTGGAAAACAATTTATAGAATTTACTTTATTTTAATAATTAAAATTAATAAACAAATTAAAACTTTAACCTGATAAAATCCTATGTTAATTATTATAAGATAATTATTAATGAAATTCCTAAATTTAACTAAATTTTTTTTGAGAAAAATGTGTGATCCTCTAATAAAAGAGAAGAGCACACATGAAACTATATATACAACACATAATATGGTGCTGCCAACATGCCTGGCAGGTGACAAATCTATGTACTAGTAACAGAGTAAAAAACAGGTACCCCTATAATGAGCTCCGTCAAAGCCACCGCCCATTACACCCCAATACCGAGCTCCGGCATGGCCACCGTCCGATAATAGGGTGTTGGAGGTACCTAGAAAACTGAAATAAAATCTAAATCCTGAGATACTAAAAAACGGCACCATCTATAAAGGAGACTCAATGAAGCTGCCTCTAACGAAAAAAAGCTAATCTGGAGAAGAAAATGATCCATAAAGAAGAACTCCACTCCGAAGACTCAATATATATGAAAGAAACACCTGACGCAATCAGAACTCCTAGAAGTGGCTCTCCTGCACACCTATACAAAGATGGTAGCTATCATGCAAACCTGAATAGAGGCACTAGAAATTTATCTATTCCAAACCTGAAATGAAACTGGGAAAAAAATTAGTAAAAATCACATATATGTATATAAATAGAATTTATATACATATATGCTTGAATATAATCTAATATGGTAAAATAAAGCAATGATAATTTAGTACAAAAACAAACAATTCTAAAAAGAACGGGTAATATGATCCAAATTGAATAAGATAGACGAACTATAAACTAGAATAAAAGTTACTAACAAAACAAAACTAGACATATCTTTATGGACCTATAATAGGAAGCAAATTATTATACACCAAGTGATTATCATTTGAGTTAGAAAAGATGTTAATGCAATTATTATTTATGTCAAAATTATTATTATTATGTTTGAATATATTGATATTATTACTAACCTTATTAAGATATTCCTTAAATAGTTTATTTTTGGCTAATTTATATTTAGGATTAGAGACCCAATTTAGGCAAAAAGATAAATATCAATTTATTGATGTGATTATTGTTATTATTGAAAATTCTTTGATTTCTTTCAAACCAAACGTACCAACTAGATATAGTAAATAAGGTATCAAGGAAGTATCTATTATCCTTAGTGAACTTAAACCTAAAAGTGTTCCAATAGAAAAAACATCTAAATTTAATTAAATTAAAAATAAATAGTTTTATAACTAATTTAATTTTAAGTAAGTAGAGTTAAAAATATAATTAATTTTGGAATATTTAGATTTAAATAGATGATGGTTGTGATTTGTTAATATAGGCTACAATTGTTAAATATTTCATTATATGTCACTGGGTTTGATTTCTCTTGAGTACTAATTTCAAGTTGTTCCGTGCTTGTGATGTTAAGTGACCAAATGAAATGAATGATTGAAATGGAAACGTGAGATATTTTGTTGGAAATAAACATATGTAGTGAAATTTCCATATGAATGTTGATATCCTGAAATTGAATTATTTTGTTAAAACAACTTGACCTTTAAAATCCGCCATTTGGATTCGATGAGACAGGGATCAGATATCAGTATTGTCCAAAAACCACATTGATCCAAAATAAACGATTAGGTCGGGAAGATCCGGTATGAGGATTTCAGAGTACAAAGGCTATTTGTCACTAACTCTGAGGGTGATTCCAATATGGGTGTAGTGGAAATAGTGCCTTCGATTCGGTTCAGACCCATAATGGACTTGTATGGACGAATGCTATCAGAACATCGTCATTGGAGGACGATGAGCATTCAAAGTGAATGTGTTCTTAAAAGGTAATCGTAGCCTCAAGCCTCATCAACCGAGAAAGAAAAAAATAGGGGAGATGCAGCAAGACTAAGTGAGTCGCACCCAAGTAGGGTAAGGTTACTCCTATTTAGAGTCCTTTTTTATTCGGTCTGTATGGTGTGGTTGCTGACCCCAACCGCGGGATAATCTTATTCAGACTATCCAGGTTAGGGGTAGGCCGATCTTGTATAACAGGGGATCCTGGCATGGTCCTCGGTGTTATTTTTCTAGAGATGCATCGTGATAGGCGGTACTCTAGTAGCCCTGTACGTTTTGATTGTGCCCAAATATGTTGGAGTGTGAGATGCAAGCATTCCAGCTATCTTCTATTTATTTGGAAAACCCTAGACATTATCATAGTATCACTGGATTTCTGTGGAAATTTTTGGTTATCTTAAGGGAAAAACCCATCCTTGTTTATATGCGTGTGAGTCTAAAGAGATTTCCTTGTTTTCAAATGTTTTCAATGTAAAGTAATTTAACCGTTTCACTTACACCAGGCCCATGTCTGATCTACAGTTTATTTTTCTGTTTTCCTAAACTCTTAGTACCCAAATTTTTATGAGTAGCCAAGTGACTCCGGGTTTGCTCTCGACGTATTTTGGAGGAGGAGTTAGAGCAGGTGGCTTCAACGTATCCAGCAATATCTATATTGCGCTGTATTGGTATCTATGTCTGTAATTTGGCTTGTAATGAATGACAGGTCATTATGACTGTCTAAACATAATTCCTGTATAATTATGACTCCGATGTATTGTACTAATGACTATGTGATATATGTTATATATATTATTCATTCCGCTGTGAGATTCTTTGATTTGTTTAGTTCTTTCTGTCTATTTCTTATCTACCTATTTCTTTCTCTTTTACCACTCGTCTTTCGGAGTAAGAGGGGCGAATCGTCACAAAATTTTTGTTCCTTAGTCAATCATCGAGTGCATTATTGTTCCAATGTTGTAGTAACTTTTTACTTTCCAAATGATTGTGATAATTTTTCCAAGTTTTGTGGATAATTTATTATTTTAATCTTAGATCTCCTCTACAGACTTCATCGTAAGTCGCCATCGGTACCAGGCCGGAATCGTAACCAACGGTCGTATTCCGTCCTTGACAGTTTGAGCATCTACCATCGATCTTAGACCAGAGTCTATGGGATAGCGGATGGTTGAAAGTTCTCTTGCCTATCTACCGATGTGGACACTTGGCCTTCTTTAGTCTACCTCGTGGACCTATAAAATTTTCTCACATCGTTTATAATTTAGTCTGCAATCGGGGACTTAGAGATTTTTTCCAAATCATTTATACTCTTGCCCATGCTCTGGGGACTCAGAGTACTCTAATCCGCGCTCTGAGGACTCAAAGATTTTTTCATGTCGTTCATAGTCTAGCTTGCGCTCCGGGGACTGAGAGTACTCTGATCCACACTCTGGGGACTTAGAGATTTTTTCATGTCGTTTACTCTAGCCCGCGCTTCGGGGATTCAGAGTACTCTAATCCGCCTTCTGGGAACTTGGAGATTTTTTCAAGTAGTTTATACTCTAGTACACGCTCCAAGGACTCAGATTACTCTAATCCGCATTTTGAGGATTAGAGATTTTTCAAGTTGTTTATACTCTAGCCCATGCTCCAAGGACTCGGAGTACTCTAATCCGCACTTTGGGGACCTAAAGATTTTTTCATGTTGTTTATACTCTAGTCCGCGCTCCGGGAACTCAGAGTACTCTAATCTGCACTTCGAGGACTTAAAGATTTTTTCAATATAACTGATCGATTTTTAGTTCTATGTGTGCATTCATACACCACAGATGTTGGTATCAATCAATACCAACACATAATCATCATAATATGAAACAACAACAGTCTATAGAAAAGTAGCTTCAAGCTTTTGTTCATCAAAACATATAGGGGCGGAATAATCTGTCTTATTACACATAAAAAGTAAAATCAACAGAAAGCAACAACTGAAAACAGCTACCACTGAAATGCAGTATAAACAAACTAGGTAAAATAGCGACGTAAATGCTTGCTATTCCATGCTCTGGGAAGCGTTACACCATCAATAGTCGCCAGCTTGAAAGTTCCTACTCCAAGCCTCCGTTCGATGAAGTACGACCCTTCCTATGTAGGGTTCATGTGTGATGGGACCGGAAAGATTTGTTTTAGGACAAGATCGCCAACATCAAAGGTTCTTGGTTAGACTTTCATATTATAGTATTGGGCGAATTAGTGCCACTATGTTGCCGCTCTCAAATCAGTCTCCTTGCGCTTTTCGTCAATAAAGTCCAACGACTCCAATAAGAGATCTTGATTTGTTCTGGGACCATAGTAGGTTACCCGATGGTAAGGGACTTCGAGTTCCACGGGCATAACTGCTTCGGCTCCGTAAGCCGGGGCGAATGGTGTATGGCTAGTCGTAGACTTCTGAGTGGTCCTGTAGGCCCATAGTACCATAGGAAATTCTTCCACCCACTTGTCTTTAGTCGTTTCCAAATGCTTTAAGAACCATTCGCATGAGGATAAGCGACTGCCGCGAACCTTTTCTCAATATGATACCTCCGATAAAACATCTTGAACTTAGCACTATCAAATTGAGTTCTATTATCATTTAAAATAGTCCACGAGAGACTGAAACGACATACAATGTTTCGCACAACAAAATTAATGACTTTTTTGGTTGTGATCGTAGCTAATGGCTCTGCTTCGGCCCATTTGGTGAAGTAGTCAAATGCGACAGTTGCATATCTCGCACCACCTTTGGAAATTGGCAACATGCCGACAATATCACTTCCCCATACCGCTAAAATTCATGTACTAACCATTTGCATGATTTCTGCTGGAGTGCTCTTGGGACTTTCATATATATCTGGAATTTTTCACATTGCCTCACATAATCCATGGCGTCTCGATTCATGGTCGGCCAGTAGTTCCCATAACGGAGTATCTTATTAGCTAGCATCTGCCCCCCGTGTGGTCGCTACATTTTCTTTCATGGTCTTCTTTCAAGACCCGCTTTATGTCGTCATGGGCGATGCACCTATGTAAAGGAACAGAGAATCCCTTTCAATACATAATTCTGTCTTGCATAATATCCATGAAACCTTGCGAAGGATTTGCATCTTTTCATTCCTTTTCTCAGGAAAGGTTCCATTCAACAAGTATTCTTTAAATGGGGACATCCACTACTCCCTTTCGGTTTCTGTTCGATACATGATCAAATTCTATCGCATTTAAACACTGGGTATGTAGGGTCTCGACCAGAACCAAGCCCATCTGTTATGCATCGCCAGTGCTTGTGAACTTTACCAATGATTCGACTTCCCCGTTATGCTCACACGGGATATGCGAAATGTCATAGTATTCGTGGTCTGCCAATAACTCCTGAACTCGAGTAAGGTATAGGGAAAGCCGTTGTAACTTCTCCTTGTAGTCCTCACTAATTTGGTACACCACGAGATGCGAGTCATAAAAGATTTCGATCGAATTCACCCCAAGCTCTTTAGCAAGCCTCAGTCCAGCAATCAACGCCTCATATTCGGCTTCATTGTTCACAGTGGGGAAATCAAGCTTCAAAGCATAGCAGATCGATCGATTCTCGGGGTTACAAGAACGACGCCAGCTCCAGAACGATGACATTAGATGCTCCATCGGTATATAGTTTCCTTCGTACATTAGGAACTACATCGCTTCCGCTTGGCTCATCCTGCACAGTGAAATCTGCTATAAAATTCACCAATGCTTGTCCTTAGATAGCTCTTCAAGGCAGATAGGTGATGTCGAACTGGCTGAGCTCGATGTTTCATTTAAGCAATCTTCTAGATGTCTCGGGCTACTGCAGGACCTTTCACAAAGGTGGGTTGGTGTAGATGTTGATTAGATGTGCCTGGAAGTATGCTAACTTTTCTATCTTTGGGTAATTTCTTCCCGCCCCCCTTAATCGTTTACTAACTTAATACAAATTGACCAATCAGTATGCCAACTTTTCTATCTTTGGGTAATTTCTTTCCGCCCCCATTAAACTGACTTAATACACCAGTCTCTGGATATGGTCCTCCTCATGAATCAAAGCGGCACTTATGGTGTATGGTGATACAGCTAGGTAAATATACAACTCCTCATGGTCTATGGGCTTTGAAAAAACATAGGGTCTCTCCAAATGATTCACTTGGAATGCACCTTTACAATGTTGCGTCCATTCCAAATTCCTCTTCCGTTTCCTTATCAAATCGAAGAAAGGAATGCGCTTATCGGTTGCCTTGGAGATAAATCGACTTAAGGCAGCGACCTTCCCATTAAGGCTCTGTACTTATTTAATAATTCTTGGTGCTTGTATATCCCAAATGGCTTGAATCTTCTCTGGATTCACTTTGATTCCTCGTGTGTTGACATTCTAGCCTAGAAACTTTCCTGATGCAACACCAAATAAGCATTTCAACGTGTTGATTTTCATGCTATAAAATCGAAAGATATCAAACATTTTCATTAAGCCTCGAATATGGACGTTTGATTATCGTGGCTTCACGAGCATATCATCAACATAAACTTTCATCCTCCTACCGATCTGATCTTTAAACTTTAGGTTAACCAAACATTGATAGGTTTCTCCCGCATTGTTTGACCCGAACGGCATCACTACGTAACAATATAATTCAAATCCGTGAAAAAATTGTTGTTATCCTGATCCAGGATGCGCATTGGGATTTGATTGTACCCCGAGTATGCATTCATAAACGATAGCAATTCATGTCCCATGGCCGAGTCAACCAGTCGATCGATTCTAGGCAAGGAAAACTATCCTTAAGGCATGCCTTGTTCAGGTTCGAATAATCAACACATATTCTCCATTTCCCATTTTCCTTCCTTACCAATAAATGTTTAGATATCCATTTAGGATATAGGGTATCACGAATAAATCTGTTGGCTTTAAGTTTATCCACCTCCTCCTTGAGAGCAACGGATCTCTCAGGATCCATGCCTCGTCTCTTTTATTTTATAGGGACATACTTTAGATCGATATTCAGCATGTGGCTCACGATAGCAGGTGAGATCCCACACATATCAGAATGAGTCCAAGCGAATAATCAAGATTCGCTTGGAGAAAATCAGTAAGTTCACTCATCGTTGAAGGGCTGTGTTGTGATTTGATTTTCAACACTCGCGACGTATCATCGTAGCTGACTGTGATAACGATCGTCAGATCAGCCGGCGCTACCTTGGACTCCACGGGTTCCTCCTCATCATCTCTCGAATCTATATCTCTATGGAACCGACTGTGGAGCCCAAGCAAAGGCTTAGGCGCTATTTGTCAATCTTCAGTAACTTGGATGTGGACAGAGTTGTCCACACCCTTTCCCTTTCCTTCCATCGAGCTTCTCTCAGCTCAGTCGCATAACAAGCATGGCCAGTCGCCTAATCGCTATGCAGAACACCGACTCTATTATCTGTAGGAAATTTCAAAGTCAAGAACCACGGGGCAAGAGCTGCCTTAAACTAAGCCAGGGCCAGATGGCCTAGAAAATCATTATACAGCGAATCAAAATCCAAAATACTGAATGGTGGGATCCGCACCCTCCTACGTTTACCTTCACCCAATTCAACCGGTAACTCAAATGAACCTACCGCTTTAGTAGCCACACCGTTAAAGTCGTGTATATAAGCTTTGGATGGTTTCAAATCCTTAGCCTCCATTCTCATTTGATCATAAGCTTTCTTAAAGATGATGTTCACAGAACTTCCATAATCAATCAATATCCTTCTCACTAGCGCAAGTCCAATCATGATAGAGACTACCATCAGATCAATAGTAGGGTTCCCACTCTATCGGCATCTCTGCTTCTAAACACTATATCGTCCGTGATCATACACTGCTAATTTGCTGGAGTTCCATCTGCCGTGTTCGAACAACATTCAAAGTCTACATCTCATCGAACTAGCATAGCGCTCCATTTCCTGCCAACTTTTGTCTGCAGGATGTGTCCACTAACTATTGTGTTTATTACCAACCTTTCGTCGACCTGAGCGAGCTCCTCATGCCGACGTAGAGCTTGTCCTCGGCTGGGATCAGACATTCCTTATCCGCCATCCTACGGATCCTTGACAAACTGCTGCAACTTTTTCTGGCAAACTAATTTCTCAATGGCATCATGAAGGTGCTTACACTCATCAGTGTTGTGACTGTAGGACTCATGAAATCGATAGTACTTCCCTGTTTGCTTCTATTCTTCGGTCGATTCCTTTGGACGCGGCTTCTCATACCGGAAGTTGTTACAAGTGGACAAGTAGATGTTCTGTAAAGAGGCATTCAAGGGCATATAGTTGTTATAAGTAGGGATTCATAGCTTCCACTTTCCAGACTCCCTCTTCTGATCAAAATTTCCTTCTCTACCCTTTTTCTGCCAACCCGGCGTTGACCTGAACCTTTCCAGAGCTCTCATCGGGTTGTGTTCCTGCAATGTTGCTCTGTACCGCTTCCTCGTTTGGTCCTGTAGCAGTGCTCCTTCTGGACAATCTGGCCTCCTCCTTGCTCATGAACTGGTGTGCCTTTGCGTAGAAACACTCCAGCGTGGCTGACTGTTTTCCAGCTAGATAACCACTAAACTCGAATTCGGGATCAACCCCCTTATCACAACCATAAGTATGGCATGGTCATTTGGATTACTAATCTCAGTAGCAACAACGTAAAATCTCTATAAATAATCTTTTAATGATTCACTCGGAACCTGGATTACGTTGGATAAAGACATCACATTTTTAAGGTGAGTAGCGTGAATCCGGAATTACTCCACGAATCTTGTAGATAGCTCATCAAATCTCGAGATTAATCGTGGTGGTAACCTTGTGAGCCACACTGTAGCAATCCCAAATAGAGTTATAAGGAAGCATTTGCATTTGGTTGCGTCATTCGCTCTAGCCGAGTCCATCAACCATTCATACCTCATAACATGCTGTCGGGGGTCAGTCTTCCCTTCCTAAGTGGGAATCTTAGGCATGCTAAACCTCCGGGGGTATTAAGCATCTAAAATGTTATCCGTAAATAAAGTATGACCCCTAGAGACTCCCCCAATCGTTGTTAGTCAAGCCCTGGTATTCTCTCAACAGCTGCCTGACCATTGCGGATAAGTCTGGAGTCTGGATAAGGGGTGCCAGGTCGGGTTCCCTTCCGCGTGAATGTTTTGGCCGACGTCTCATGGGCATCTCACGCTTTCTCGACCTGTTGTCCTCTGATGATATCCTGCGGATCCACCTCATTATCATCTGGGTGAGGTAAGTCATAAGCATCGAAGCATGCTCCAGTGCTAAAGTTCCCTATTCCGGGTCGAGTATGACTTCCCAGGTGTAGTTGAGGAGCCATCGCCTCGGTTAAGGGATAAGTTCCAATGTCGATTGACTGCTCATGGTAGTATGTCGTAAGTTGCTCTGTTGCCCTGGCTTATGTCCTTACAATTCTGCGACACCTACCCCTATGGTGCCCATCTGATGAAGTTGAGCTATCAGACACCGAGTAGAAGCGGAACTTCCTCCAGCACTTTGACGCTACTATTCAGCACTCTGGTTCAACAAGTTGGCATTTGCTTGGATTTGCTCTTTTAGCTGCCTTCGGCTTTCCATTATCTCCCTCATCGGGTCACCGAATTCGGCCCTGGTAACGGAATCAACATGGTTTTGGGTCACGACTGGATCCATATTTGCATTAGCTGGCTGATTGCTTGGCCCTTCTTGTTGGACGCTAGCAATTTCGTTGGCATCGACATTATGGGAGGTAGATTTGGTGCGCCTTACCATCTTAGAGTCTTTTGCCTAGATCTCGAAAAATCTGAATAGTAATTGCAAACTTTTGAGAACGAGCCTAGATCACCTTTGGGGGATTTCTTCAATCTAGTAGCAAGAAAGGTGATCCTAATAGCTTGAGAATCGGTCTCTCGGTGAAAGCACCAAAATGTTAGTAACCAAATTGGTCACAAGCACCCGAGAATAGTGTAACCACCCGTATTTTTAATTACTTCAAATTATGGAATTTGATATAATTATTGAATAAAAATGGTTAAACTATTTTTTTAATGATTTGAATGTAAGTTACTGGATATGAACTTGAATAAAATTTTGAAATAAAGTAATTTCGAAGATTTAAGTAATAACGAGTATTTAAATGAAATTATATATAGTGACTTGGTCTATAATCAATAGCTGAAGTTGAATAATAATTGCGAATTATTTAGATAGAAATAAAATGATGTTGATAACTAAACTTTATATGGAACTTAATGATTTATATATATTGATTTATAGGATAATTAAATTGTTTAAATTTAATATCGGAATTTATATGAATAATTGAGCTCTAAATTAAATATTTATGAAAATGGTTTCAAAAGTCGATTTAGATGTTATTTAAATATGAATGAAGATTGTCAACACATAAAAATTGAATTTAAGCGATTAATTTAAAATTTGAAAATTTTATATTTTAATTGACAAGTAAAAATAACCATTTTAGCCACTGCCTCGGATCACGACGAAGCCAGTTTCATCAGATCCATAATAGTGAATTATTGCAACATTTCAAGTTTCGTAGCGATCAGACCTGTCGTTTGGCCGTGCGAGCTTGAAACGCGTAGAAATCAATTTCAAAAACGCGTAGAAATCAATTTCAGAATTTAATTGAAACAATTCGATTAAAAAGCTATCTTCTCCAAACAATTGAATTTGGCCACAAAACATGTTTTATTGTGTTCGAAATAGAGGTAAAACAATATAAACGCCAGATGGCACGTGTTGTTTGGAGTTCCTCCGGAAAGGTACGTGAACAGAAAAATAATATTAAAATAATATGTTTACACGTATATATATGCACGTCATCGCATCAGAAAGCCCTAGCACCTCCACTTTATTCCAATAGCTAAAACATCATCATCTTTCCCTCAATTTTTTTCCAAATCCGTCAGCTTTCGTGAAAAAGCTTCAACTAGAGAATTGTCAAGCTCGTCGAGCTCTTGCATTTCAACGGTGGTGGTCGTGATTGGTACAACGAGGATAGAGCACTAGGGTCACATTCACTGGCCTTTCATGGGGAGTTTTGTGTGTCTATGAGGGGTCGAGCTGGGCCAGTCTTAAGCCGGGGAGGCGCCAGAGCAAGGTGCACGCGATGGCAATCTTGAATCATTCTTCGGTGGGACGTGGTGGTTGCGGTTGATGGGGGAAGATGGCGACGAGTGGGTTCGCTTGCGAATGAAGCTTAGAGCACGCAATGATAGGAAGAAGCAGATGTGTGGCCATGATTTGCAGATCTAATAAATGAGCGGCCAATATTTTTTTGATGGTATAAATAAAAATGTAAATTATTATATTAATTATCATATAATTTTATATTGCGAATAACTTTTCCATATGAGGCCGGAATTGGGAAATCATCTGGCTTGGAATCATGGCGATGAGCACTAAGTTATGGAACTGATTTTGGAGATGATTGGGAATAGCTGAAAATTTAGTTCAAATCGAACGTCGTTCGATTTGATTTAAAACTTAAAACTCAAGACGAGCGTTTTATAACGCTCACAACGTACTAAAATGTTTTTATACTAGTTAAATTTGGAATTATGAAGTGATATAAATTTATTGATCGTTGTTTGATAAATTTAATTATCGTCTAAATTGTCAATCGAATTAACTGTTGAAAATTAAAATCGATAGTTAAGTTTGAAATTGGAATTTAATTGCCGGTAAAATACTGATATCAATAACTATGTAGTTGTTGTGAATTATTAGCTGATTTTGATGTTGATTATGATGGATGCTATTGATTGATATTTTGGATGGTTTGGATGTTTATTTATTTTTATATATTCTGCTATCATCCTGCATATTATTTACAGTATATAAAATAGTAAATCAAAGTATTTCAAATAAATTAAGAAATAGGTTGAAATGATATATACCCATGACATTTACTTTGGATTGAAATGATATATATCCATCCCTAAAATTAAATTGAAATAACTGATCACATGGCCATAGGGTAGAAAATTTTATACGAACACCAGATTGGTTAAATTAAATGATTTTAAAATTTGTGAATTGAAATTTATTTAAATGATTCGGTTTTAAGAAAACAAAATTCGAATTTATGGAAATCCAATTACTTCGAAATTGAGCTCGGAATTGAATTATATTTGAGGATTTGGATTTCAAATTGGGTATTGAAGTGAATTGATTAAGTGTTTTGAATCGATGTTTTGAAAATCGAACTCGGAATTGATAAAAATCAAAATGGAAATTTAAAAGTGTTTTGAATTAGAAAATTTGGAAATTAAATCAGTTTGACTTTGAAACTATTTTCAAATAAATTATTTTGATATAAACTATTTAAATATATCTTTTTAAATATTCAAATTATTTGGATTTTTCAAACGATTTTGCTATATAAACCATTTTAATACTTAAACTATTTTATATTAAACTATTTTAACCATTTATACTAATTTTAGCTATTTTAACCATTTAAACTATTTTTATCTATTTTTACCATTTAACCTATTTTTAACTATTTTAATGATTTGAACTATTTTAAAACTATTCAAACTATTTTCTAAAAATTCAAACTGGTCAAGATTAGAATATTTGTATTCAAATCTAGGATTTAAATACAAATTACATTAAAAAGAAGTTATAACCTAAATTGAAATTCGAAATGATTTTGGGAAGAGAAATTGAAATATTGAGGCGAAAATGATTTATTTGAAGTGAAATGATGTATTTTGAGTAAATATGATGATTTTGAAATGTATTTCATTTTGAAATAAATATGATATTTTGATATCAAGTATGAACTATTTTCGAAATGTAAAAGTACCAACCGGTGTGTAAAACGACGTTTGGTTGTTAAAAAGACCGGGGTCAGATATGAGCATACTCTATGTCGATACTGAAACCACTTTAACAACTATATACATGGAATGATTATCCAGAATGAAGTGGTTAGATTTGGCGTTGTTTGCTGGATTTGAAGAAAGAGAACGATGGTGGATTGGCCTGACACTTGTGTCAATTTGAAATGATTAAAACAGGAGCCGTACCGGTCAAGTGGGCTAGCTATCTCGAGCGAACACACTTCTTCTTATTACCATCATTTACATTATGATTGATTGGCATGCACCCTCGGATTTTGAGAGCATTGGACGAGGTGGACGATCATGGCTATGATGCGTTACAACCAGGCTGGAGGGGTAAACTGGTAGTATCCTTCCTTGGGCATTGCCTCACGTGCCTTGTCATAATTTTGTCCCTGTATGAGATCTCTACGATTTTGGTTTAGTGTTGTCGTATCATAGCTCATCCCTGACTACCACGTGCTACCGGTGGTGTCAAATGCAAACTGTACGATGGTGCTTAAAAAAATGTTAAAGGGGATCAATGTAAAGCCTTAATGCTAAGAAAAATATTTATTTTGTTGATAAGACATTATATATGTAGCGTATTCTACTACATATAAAATTTTTAACGGATCCGTAAGAGACGGAAAATCCCGTAACATCTATGGAGTTATTATGCGCATGTTATACATTGGATAGGAGATGTGAAATCCCATAAACATCTCTGACGTTATTACACTCATATTATAAGCGATATTGATTTGACTTACATAAGGATATTTTAGTCCCGACTTGAGTGTTTTGTCTTTTCCTTACACTCGGCTCAGCCCAAAATTTTCAGCTTATCGAAGATTGTTCTCCGGAGGACATAGACGAAGATTTGGTATATTATTATTATATTATTCCCATCGTCATTTAGTTCTTATGCATTATATTTTGTCCTGTTTTATTTTTATAACTCTGATAAATGTTGTATAAATTATAATCAAGTGTATAGTAAATAGCTTCATGAACCGTTTATTTGATTATTATATTTTTATCGTTCCACTACAAGAATCTGTAACGACCCGTTAAATTTATGATATTTAATAAAATGAATTAATATAATTTCTAATTTGGTTAAGAATAAATGTAGAAATTTGGTAGTGGTTGCAATTTAGTGTAACTATAAAATTTTATGATAATAGATGTGGATAATGTAAATTTTCACAACTTGATTTAAAGTAATTTTGAAGAAACAAATAAATGTTGAATTTGTGAATGTTAGTATAAATATTAACTTAAATGGTGTTCATTAATACAAAGATGTAATTAGTGTAGATAGTAATAATTTATGCCTATAGTGAAAGGAAAAGAAAACTAATAGAAACATAAAATTTATTTTATGTAAACAAAAGTATAGTTTTGAACAAACTTATGAAAATTGATAGAAACAGTGTTTGTAATCAGTTTGGTTATTTTATATTTGAAAGATAGAGATGTGTAAATACGTTAATGAATTTAAAATGGGAAGGAATGGTAGAATGAAAAGAATATATATAATAATAAGCATTTGATTCAATTAAGGGAATTAAATTATAATAAATGGCCATTTAATAAATTCAACGTTTGTGAGAAATCATAATAGTTGTGTAAAATGTGTACAAACTTGGATTTGGAAGTTTATTGGATTTATAACGGTTTTGTTATTAAGTGTATGAGTTTAAAAGTTATTCCCTTTTGTAAAGTAATAGAAGAATGCATAAAGATATAAACAGGGCTTAATAGAATTGACACTTAATGAATTGAATAAATTACCCATTTATGTAGATATGTATAGTGGACTATAAATGACCTAAGCAATATAAAATGGAATAATCATTTGAGATTTGTACTATGAAAATAAATAGTAACATTTATTTGCAAGGAATAAAAGCCTATTTAGGTGACTAGAATTTGGAGTAATGACTATTGTATGTTACCTACCCTTGTTTCTTGTTAATTTAGATTTTGGGAATTAAATTCAATTTATCCGCCAATTTACCGCAGTTAAAGTGAAATGAATTGGTGATTGAGAAATGTTAAATACAAATAAGATGTAAACCAAAGAAAATCCCATTTGTAATAAATTATGTAGAATAAAGTAAAGAAACTAGGAAATGAAAATGTGAAAATGTGGATGCAGTGAGATCTTAAGTGATAATAACCTTGTTAGGCAAGTGATAACGGAATTTTGTGTATATGTAATATTTACTGGTGTGTCAAGTAATAAACACATAGATGCAAGAAAAGGAAAGTTGGTAGCAATCTATATATGTTATTTATCTTACTTAGTATATTAAATAAGGTTTGGAATTCAAATTTTAATTAAAGGAGTTGGTAGCACGTTAGTAGGAAATAATTGTAAGGGTGGGATAACAACTACTATAAACTACCTAATTTAAATGAGTCAATGAACTTATTTGAAATAACGTTCATCTAAATATGAGTAATTAAAATGGCGGGGTCAACAATAAACGTTACTTTAGAATTAATTTATATTTTAACGGAAGTGTGAAAGTAAAGCAATAGAAGCGTAAACTTATCAAGGTAGAATTTAGTAGTGTAATGAAAAAATGTTAAGAATGTTATAGTATAATGATTGATTGGAAATCAAAATTTACTTGTTTGAATGTAACTTTAGGGAAATTGGATTTAATTAAAATAAAAAGGAAGAAAAAAAAATTGGATGAAATTTAATGTTGGAATATTATGTAAATATAAACTTAGATAAAATTTAAGGATATCTACGTAATAGAGTGTAAAACCAATGTTAATTTCATCTATTTAATACTAATAGGTTAATAATAGAATGAAGAGTAAATTTAATGTTAAGTTAATATGAATTAAGGTAATATTGGGGAATAATGTGAATTTTCTTCATAATATGATAAGTTGTAGAATACAACGTAAACTTAAGTATAACCTTTGGATTGAAAACATTGTTAAGGGTTACCTGTTAAATTTGGATGGAATTGGCAATAAATGTTACACTTATGGGTAAGGAAATAAAAATGTCCAGAATTTGAGTATATTAAGAAATGGGGATTGAAATTGAAATCTTGCAACGAATCTAATAATACGTTACATAAGTGTTAAATTAAGGTAACATTTGGAAAATATGATAATGATTTTCAAATTGAACAAGTTGTGGAATTAATAAGGATGGAAGAAAAAAAAATCAAGATTTATTTTATTTATTGGAATGAAAAATTTATAATTTGATTTATTGCGAATAATTGAAATTTAATTTGGCAATTGGCGAAATGATTAATGATTGAATTAACATAGAACTTGTTGTTAGTTATTAAAATTGTTTAAGAAATCAAAGGAGAGAAATTTTATAAAATTTTAAATTTTGTAATTGGATTGGCTAAAGTGGGAAAGTAGAATTAATCAACGTTGTTACTTTTATCTCCTTCCCTATTAGATCCTTATGTGATTGCATCCACATTTATTGTTGATTATTCCTATATATTGTCACCAATTAATCGTACTTGATGTATGTTTAGCAATTTTGTCACACAGTTAAAGTATGAATATATATATATGATGTATTCAAATTTTTCTGTATCTAGCACTTAATTAATTTAGAATCAAACTAACGAAACGTGTCATTTATTTTTGTCCCTCCATATTCATTTTCTTTCTAATTAATAAATACCTCTTTTTAATACCTGCTACTTTAAAAAAAAAAAAGGGACTGTTCATATTTGCTATATTTCAATACCAAGTGTTCATATTCACTTTATTTCTAATTAATAGCAGCCTCTCCTTTCAAATTTATTTGTCCCTAAATCTAACTCTAACCTTATAAATAACCTACTTCTTATTCTTCTATTACACTTTGTTTCTCCTAACTCTAACCCTAGCCTCCATGCTATTCTTCTTCTTCTTCTTCTTCTTCTTCTTCTTCTTCTTTTTTCTTGTTTTTCTCAAAGCTCCTTATTATCTCTCATTTAAAATTTTTTTTTTCTCTTCAAATATTCTTCTTCTTCTTCTTCAAATTTACTTCTATTTCAAACTTTCTTCTTTTCAAATCTAGATCTTCTCTTCCGTTTTCAGTTCTTATTTTAATCATTTTTTTTCAATTCTTCTTTTTCAAATCTTCTTTTTCTTTTAAACCTTTTAAAATACATACATTCATATAATAAGGAGGAAAATTAAAGTAAATTGAAATAAAAGAAAAATTACGGAACAAAGTTAGCAATCAAGAAGAAGCATATGCGTTTTTCACGAGGGAAGGTGGATGCGGCACGGTACTTTATTTTTGTTTTGTTTATTTTTAATTTTTTTATTTCAATTGCAAATCGTTTAATTGTGATAACTTTCTCATACGACCTCGGATTCAAACGAAATTTCTTTTGTTAGGATCGTAATTTAATTCCGGACTTGATGACGCTGGTTTGGACGAATTCCGAGACGGGCGAATTTTTGGGTTTAAATCGAATTTAAATTCGATTTAAATTCAAAAGGTGAGTGTTTTAACCCACTCACAGCTACTAGAAGCTTTTATGTTTGTTAAATAAATTTTAGAAACGAATAGAAATTTATTTATGAGCTTTTGGCATGTTATTTCATTCATATCTGTAGAATTGCATTTTATTGAATTTAACTGTTAATTTAATTGATTTATTGCGTGTTAATTGGCTGTTAGAAATTATTGTTTGCATATGAACTGCTAGTTAACAGTTATGTCAAATTATCACTGAATATAAATTGTTAGATTAATAGTTGATAAATATAATTTGAAATAAAACTGCCAATTATTACCTGTTGTATATTACCAAACATATATTGTTATTGATTGATATTGCTTGATGTTTGCGATTGGATGATGGATGTGTTATTGAATGGATGTTTTATTTGATATCATTAAACTGCAAGTTAGTATGCATTCTTCATTTCATTCGGGATTGCGGTTTGAAATGATATACAACCGCAGTTTTATTTTTTTAAATTGTGGATTGAAATGATAAATATCCGTATCACTTGACCATAGGATAGAAAACTATATACAGGCACCGCGGTCTATATATAACTATTTTTATGTGATTTCTAAGGTTTGGATGGAATACGGTTTATGATAATCTTAAATTTTATATGGTATAAATATTATTCTTCCATATATATGCATATGAAGTTGAAATTTTTGAAATTAAAAGGTGTATAAATCTCTTTATTAAAAATGGAAGAAAATTAAGAAAATGGAGTTTGATGATTTATATCCTATGTTTAAATATTAAGTTGGAAATTTTAAAGATATGATATTTATAATTGGATTTTTCCCAAAATATTTTGAAATGAATATTCTAGTAAAATTTGAATTTGGAAATATATATATTTTACTAGAAATTGAAGTCTTATTAATTATGGATTCTATGTGAATATTCAAGGCTAATTAATAGAACATTTGATTTGAAAGAATAAAATCCAACTTTAGTTGAAATATTTATACTCAAAATGGATATACGTATATATATGAATTTATTGAAATGGCTTTGGAACTTGAAGCGATATTAAATTTTGGTTTTAACTTTAAATAAAGAAATGTATTGTAAAGCCACGAGAAATATTTTTTTTCAAAGCAACATTTAAGTTAAACCACTTATTTTATATACGGTTGAATATCCAAACCATTTAGTTTTGAAAGTAATGGTTTTAAAAACTATGGATTTCGAAGTATTATGTTGAAAGTTAATATTCAAATATTTAGTTACAAGGGATTATAAATTTTAAAAGTGGCATAATTTTTGGAAAAGATTTATATTTGGGAAATGATATCATTGATTTGGGTTTTATAAAAATAATATCAAAATGAATCTTTTTGGGTTTTAAAGAAGAAATGATATCGTAATATTATGGTTTTGAAATGGATTATATTCTGGTTTTAAAGTATAAACTATTTTTAAATGACCGCGGTGTTATAATAACGATGGGTTGGCAAAGAGACCGGGATCGGATATGGACATACTCTCTGTCGATACCGAAAACCACTTTGACTAACCGTGTACGCGGTGGAGATTCCAGAATGAAGTAGGTGGTGGCGACGTTTCCTGTAAGGTAAATACGTGGACCCAACTCCCGTGAGTTGGCATAAGGTGGCTAAAACAGGAGCGATTCTCAGGCCAATGAGGTCATTCCTCTGATCGGACGCTCCTCTTCGATATTATACTTTGACTTGGATTGATTCAGTGGCCACTTCTATATTTTGATTTTGGGGAGTTAGTCCGAGGTGGGCGGTAACTGCGGCTACGCGTTTCCACCAGCCTGGATAGCAATTGGTATATCTACCCTGGCATTGCCTAGTTGTGCCGTGTCACCTACCATACCGAGCCTTTACTACGAGTTTCTATTTGTGTCGTACCTATGGAGTATCCTCTGGTAGCCTCCCGATCAGGAGGTATTACGGTACTGTATAGACTATTGGCATTATTTGTGTTAAGGGCTATATGGGTAACCCCTTAACGCTATTTAAAAGTAAGTTTATTTTATAAATAGACACTATTATAATAGCGCAATATACTACATAGTAAATAGTTTAACGGACCCTTAGGAGATGTAAATCCCGAACATCTCTTGAGTTACTGTACTCATATTTATTTCTGTTTATTTAACTCACATAAGATATTCTAGTCTGACTCGGGTGTTTTTGTCTTTTCAAATTCGCTCGGGTCAGTCCGAGCGTTTCAGGATTTGAAGATTTAGCTTTGGAGGACGAAGACGAAGATTTGTATTATTATTATTTATAGTATTGCACCACACTCATACTGTTCCGCTGCATTGATTGTATTGGTATGTGTAACTCTGATATTTATTGTGTAAAGAATAACAAGTGTTTGTAAACCATTTATGAACTGTATATTTATTATTATATTTTATCCTTCCGCTGTGAGATTCTGTTTTGTTTTTATTTCTCCTCTGTTTTTCTTATTTACCCCATAACAATCCGCCCTTGCGTATGCTTTGAATTGACACGTGTGTCGGTTTAAAGTGTGCGAAAAGGCGGGATGTTACAGAATCTGTGTTTGTTTTCTTCTTCTTTTCATATTTTCTTAATTAACCCCATTGATTATGTATGTTTCGAATTGTTTAAGCCGGACATGTGTGGATTATTGTCGATTTAAACCTTTCGAAATGTGGGTCGTCATAGTTATTAGAGCTTTGGTTTAGCGATAGCCTTAGCTTTGAGGGGTAACTCATTAGAGATAGAGTCGGTGGTACCCTAGGAAGAGTATGAGTGTGTATATATGAGCATGTATTCGTTAGTGAATATAAAAATTATTTTTTATTGTGTTGGTTGATTTGTTGAGTGGTTATGGATTCTGGTCAATATGAGTAATTAAAGCTATTGATAGGGATCTCTAAGCACTTGAACAGAACAATTCGACATAGTATTTTTGAAATTGGGTAAATGAAATATTTTTACCCTGATTATATTTTGTATATAAAGGAATAATTTTCAAAAATTATTATGGTATTTATAGTGTGAATTGGTTGTTAGAAACAATAATATTGATTATTATCGTTTATTGTTTTATCAATATTCCTAAACTACTAGCTATTATATGATTATAAGAAAATGAAACTGTATAAATGTGATTTATGAAATATAATTTGCAAGTAAAATGAATATAAAATTGAGAACTTGAGTAATATAAATTCCGATGTTTCTGAAAAAAGGTTTTCAAGGTTTGGAAAATAATATCAGTATTATTTAAAAGTATATACAATTACTAATTACTTTCAAATAAATTTTAAAAGGAATGAATTCAGTACTCCCCTCTTCAATCATTGGAAAATAATTTCAGTAATGACTGTGGAACATCATCGGCGTTCATTTTCGTGTCTCAAAGTGGGAGGGACTTCTAAGAAGCTTTGTTATGAAATTGATCTGATAAACGGATTTTGGTTTAAACTCCAAAAGTATGATTTGTTATACAAAAGAGATAAGTATGTATCCTTATTTCAAATGATTTGAAATGAACACAGTATTTAAAAATTTTAAGTTCAGTTAATCAATATTCTTCAAACTATTTGAATGAAATGAAATATTTGAATGACCAGAACTTATAGAATAAGAGAATTAATAAATCTAAGCTAAATGTTTCGAGAGACTTTAGAGTTGAAGTTTGCAACTCTAAAATTGAAAGTAAAGAAAATTTAAACAAGCTACAATAGTGAACATTCTAATTAAGTAAAATGAACCAGATTAATTGGTATAATACCAAATTGCATTCTAATAACATATAGTAAGACTTACCAAGCGTTAAAAGCTAAAATGATGATTTGGATATGTAAGGGATATTATACAAGTAAACAAAACTTAAAAGTAATTAAAGTGTATATAAATGGAAATCAAGTTGTAATAATAAATGTTATATATTTAATTAGTATATTATGAAATGATTAATGACTAAACGAAATAAGTAAGTGGGACTTAAGAAAGTAGAAAAATGAATTAAATAATATCTTCGTAAATTGGTTATAGAACTTAATATATATTTGCAAAGAAATTTTGAAATCAAAATTTGTAACTTCTGAGATAATTATAGACTTAGATAAAGTCATATATAAGAAGTTGGACTTTTATAGAATGATTATGAACTAAAGTGATGATTAATAAAAAATTTCACAAAGATTTTTTTTTTAAAAATGAAATTGTGAAAATAAATGTGAATTAAGTTGGAAGGAAACATAAGTAAGGATATAAGAAACAATTCATTAATGATGTTGATGCTAAAAATGGAGATATGAACATTATAATTCAAATGTTTCGTGAAAAGGTAAAGTTTATAGTTTATAACTTTGATGAATGTTAGTTAAACAATATGTTAAATTAACTGAATTTAGATGTTAAAGAATGGAAGTTAATATTGAATTATGAAATGAATTTTGACTTATAAAAAGCTAACCGAAATGAATAAATGAAAGAAATTACTGAATTGTATTAATAAAATGAGTAAAAAAATAACATTAATTTAAAATGAAAATGAACTAAAGTGTAGAATGAACGTGAATAAATGAATTTATATGAGATGTTGCTAAACGTAAAATGAAAGAATTGAAATTTAACAAATTGAATTGAATAAAATTGAATGCAAATGGAATAGATGTGAATAAATTGGAAGTAGACTAATTAAATGTTAATAGAAATTGAATATTAATATGAAATAAAGTGTATAAATTAAATATTAGCGTTGGATAACGTAAATTCATATAGTTATGAATTAATGGCGTGAATACTAATAATTGAATGGTTTCTTTTGTTGTAAATCGTCGTTATAACTGTTTTATTGTATTTCATTATTGTTTATCGTATATTAATGCTTTTGTTATGGTTTAGATTTAAAATTCATGCTATGTGATTCTATTTAACTCATATATGCTTTCATTATCTTCAATATGCAACTAGTATCCTAATTTGAGCTGAGGTAGGTACATACGAAGACAGTTGGGACATATACGCGGGTTTTTATATGCTTTAGCTTGCCTAATAAGAGCGAACTCGCTCATATTAACGTTAATAAGGCACGTATCTCGGATTACATATTGCCTTTTTATATTTTTTTCCTATGGGATGCCTCATCACCAAGATAATATTTATACTTGATATCTATATGGTATATTTGTTTTATATATTATACTGGAAATTTTTTTCGACTGAGTCGCGCAAAGGAGACACTGCTAAAAATTTTCGTAAATCCGGGTGTTAGAAATTTTTGAATTTTTAAAAAATTTATAACTTATTTTGATAACTAACTTGTAAAATCCATAAGCCGATCGGAGTAGCATAGTTGAAACGTAGTAATAGTTTTGTAAATGAGATTTAATGTTTTATAAGTTGAAAAAAATAATATATCAAATGTTAAATTCTCCACTTGGCCTTTTCGACGACGAAAAGTTTTGAGTGGTGGAGAATGTAACGATCCGTATTTTTAACTACTTTAAATTATGGAATTTGGTATAATTATTGAATAAAAATGGTTAAAAAAAAAATTAATGATTTGAATGTAAGTTATTGGATATGAACTTGAATAAAATTTTGAAACAGACTAATTTCAATGATTTAAGTAATAACGAGTATTGGAATGAAATTCTATACATTGACTAGGTCTATAATCAATAACTAAAGTTGAATAATAATTGTGACTTATTTACATAGAAATAAAATGATGTTGATAACTAAAATTTATTTGGAACTTAGTGATTTATTTATATTGATTTATAGGATAATTAAATTGTTTAAATTTAGTACTGAAAATTATTTGGATAATTGAATTTTGAATTACACATGAATGAAAATGATTTCAAAAGTTGATTTATATTTAGATTTGAATGAAGATTGTCAACACTTAAAAATTGAATTTAAGCGATTATTTCAAAATGCGGAAATTTTATATTTTAATTGATGAGTAAAAATTACCATTTTGGACCTGTCTCGGATTTTGACAAAACCAGTTTCATCGGATCCATAATCGTGAATTATTGTAGGATTTCAAGTTTCATAGCGATCGGACTTGTCATTTGGCCGTGCGAGCTTGAAACTCGTAGAAATCAATTTCAAAAACGCGTAGAAATCAATTTCAGAATTTAATTAAAGTAATTTGATTCAAGTAGCGATTTTCTCCATACAATCTAATTAGGCCTCCAAACATATTCCATTGTGTTTGGAATATGGGTAAAATATTATAAACACCAGGCGGCACGTGTCGTTTGGAGTTCATCCAGAAAGGTAAGTGAATAGTAAAAAATAATATTAAATTAATATGTTTACACGTATATATATGCGTGTCATTGCACCAGAAAACCCCAGTGCCTCTACTTTATTCCAGTGGCTGAAACATCATCATCTTTCCCTCGATTTTTCTCCAAATCAATCAGCTTTCTGAAATAGACTCAACTAGTGTATTGTCGAGCTCGTCGTGCTTTTGCGTTTCAATAGTGGTGATGGTGATTGGCACAACGAGGAGAGAGCAGTGGGGTCACGTTCGCTGGATGTTCATAGGGAGTTCTACGCATCTATGAGGGGTCGAACTGGGCCGGTCTTAGGCCGTGGAGGCGCCAGAGCAAGGCGCACGCGATGGCAATCTTGGATCGTTCTCGGGTGGGACGTGTTTAATATGCTAGTATATGATTTTTTTTTTGATGATAATAAACATATATATTCATTTATATGTATTTGTTAATGTACTATTTTATTTTTCACATAATTAATGAATATTTTCTGAATTAAAACACAGAATTTAAAAGTAAACAGATATTTTATTCAAACAGATATTTATTACAATTTTGAATAGTACAAAATTGAGCTCTCACTATATACACAACTATCAAACAACACAATTTTTATTACACAATTATCATTTACATAAGCACCTCACTACATTTCACTCATTCACTCGTATTTGATTTTCAACTGTATTTCAGATTGAATCCAGCATCTAACCTATCTTTAAAAATACACACTGACGTAGTAAAGTTGAAAAGGAAATATTTTTACAGTGTAAAATAGAATGTGGTTTGAAAATATTATTTTCCTCAGTTATTTGAGTTGTTCGTCATCATTTAATTTTGAATTCATTATACACGAACAACTTGTGACATACATGGTGTATCACTGTACATGCCACAAGGCCGTGCACACCAATGTACACTTGATAAAATTATAGGGACAGGAGAGCACAAGGTCAAACCCAATCAAAAGCCAGGTTCATCTCAAGTGCAATACGAATAATGTCACGACATGAGCACAATGTTAAACCCGAGCATTTTTTTATGGATTCAACTCAGATGCAAGCAAGTCAGAAAATCAAGTGGAGCAATAGATTATCGAATCAGTCGATACAATGCATCAAGTGAAGCAAAATTCAGGTGAACCATGAAGAACACAAGACTGGCAACAAAATGCTCAAAGTCAGACTCAATGAAACAATACTGCAATAATATGGCAACTACAAGTGATCAAGCATCAAGTCAAAGATAACTACAGTCTTACAGGAACCAAGACCAAATTCAAGCACCAGACTCAACTAAGACTACAATGTACACAAGTGAATGCAACTGCGACATATAACATGATCTTCGATGGGTAATGCACAGTGAAGACTAACAAGCACAAATCGACAACAGTCCAACATACATCAGTGCACATACACGAAATAGTTCAAACAAGTTCAGCTACAACATGAACAACTGACCATACATCAGAGCAAGAACAAGCGACAGGATGGACTGTGATCAAAGCAGTGTGAACATAACCGAACCAAATACAATGCAACACAGTACAAAAACAGCATGCTACAAACAGTTTCAAAGGCTGACAGGATCAGGTAGACTAGAGAACAACAACTGTGAAGCCAACAATAATACATGCTACAAAGGACGGAGGGGATCAATCAAGTATGGTTACTACAAACTACATACATACATATACATATACATATACATACATACATACATACATACATACATACATACATACATACATATATATATATATACATATATATATATATATATATATATATATACACACAGTGACAATATGGTTGCAGTGGACAATAGCTCGTGGCTATAGCAACACGAACATATGCTAGTGAAACAGCAAACCAGACTAAAATGGCAACTAGCAACAAATGAACCAAAGGACCAGAGCACAAGTGAAGTATACAAGAAAATGCAGTAACAGTATACATGTACTCGAGGCAATATAGAAGCAGTGCAGTAGTTCAAAATGGCAACCAACATCATGTCAAGTCGAGCATACACATATATGATACAGTGATGCTGTGTTCAAGGTCGAGACAAAACCACGTAGGAAATTTCAAAAATAACACAGTGTATAAGTTCAAAATCAAATATCAGTTTTGAACAAAGATAGAGAATACGAAGTCAACTGAAAATATGTCGTGGTAATCAAGAAATAAAATAATGTCAACAGCAGTTTAAAACCAAATTCGAAACCGTGGTAAGAAAGGAAAACATCGTCAATTTGATCAAATCCGTGATTATCAAGTCTACAGGAAATATACGAATATGAACAAGTCAAAAAAAATCATAAACATCCATACAAAATCGAATGGCTAAAGCATAGCAAATGACAAATTCAAATAAACGAAATTATAGGAATTCGATTCCTATTAACCCATTCAGCATTAGCTTTCAAAAACCATCGAGTTTAAGCAAACTAAAGAGTAAAGAAAAGGGCATAAATTACATACCGAAGTCAAAACTGAACTCGATCGAGAAGTCCTCGTGTGCAACCCAAAGAGACGATCGATTGACAAAGCAAACGTATATAGTTCAACCTTCAATCAACTATATAAGTCGGTGGCTTCAACAAATTCACTATACCCTGATTTTCACAGAGGAACAAACGAGCTAAAGGAATCAAGAAGTCAGGCTGACTAGAGATAAAAGAAAATGGAGGACAAACCGTTTATCACTTCATTTTATTTAGGCCGACTTCTTTTATCATATTAGTTTGGGATTTTTAATTTAAATTATGGATTTTCTTATTGTTTCATTCTGTATTTTTCTTTTAAACTTTTGTAATTTTCTAGTCTTGAGTATGAACTACTGTGGTGTAGTTCGAGAATTCGCAACTCAGTGGCTGAGTTGTGGCAGAGTTTTGAGTGTAGAGTTAGGTTAGTCGATAGAAAGTGTTGTGATTTTACGTATGTAAGCGTCTGACTACTTAATTTATAGTAGAAACCTTGGAGGCAGCATGTAAGCAGGGTTTTGCCGAAGCTGGGTAAATTATATGTGTTCTATTTTCTGCTTTTGTTATTCTGCTATCATCTATGCTGCTATTACTCTGCTATATCTGTGTTGCAATTATTCTATATAAACTTCCGCAATAATTTTTATAATTATTAGTATCACCCTCCATCCTCTAGGGTGAAATCGATCCTACAAGTGGTATCAAAGCTAGGAACAAAAGCCATTTTTGTTTTAGAAAATTTGATTTTTCAAAGACCAATTTTTACTTTACAAATTTGAATTTTTAAAATGGCGTCTTTTAATACTACTTTTGCTGAGGGTCGATCCAGTATAATTCCTTCTATATTTGTTTTTAAATTGGAAACTAAAAATGAATTTTCTCTCTCAAATCCATTGATGTCTGGAATATTGTTGAAATTCGTTATAGGACACCAACAGTTATGATAGATAACCAAGAAATAGTAAAACCTATGAATCAATGGACAAATTCTGAAATTAAATTACTGATGGAAAATATCAAGGCTATGAATGCTATTATTTGTTCTTTAGACCAAATTGAATATAATTTTGTTTCACATGGTTTAATTGCGTAGGAAATCTGGTACACACTTGAAGCAGTTCATGAAGGAACCTCCCAATCTCATCATGAAGGATTTAATAATCAGTGTTTCACAGGGGAAACAAATGACAGTGAAAGTCAAGAACCAAATGAATGTATTGGCAGGCTAAGAAATGACAAGAATGGTATCTAGATTCTGGTTTCTCCAGGCACATGACAGGCGACAAATCAAAGTTTCTTAGCCTAGAAAAACACAAAGGAGGGAGAGTCACTATGAGCAACAACGAGAAATGCAAGATTATTGGTAAAGGTAAAATAGGTAATGGTAAGTTTAACTTAAACGACGTATTATATGTTCAACACCTACACCATAATCTGATCTCAATTAGTAAGTTATGTGACAAAGGAATGAATGTTATTTTTGATTCTGACTTGTGCAAAATTATTGACCAATCATCAAAAGAAATCTTATTTTCAGGTAAGTGGAAAAGTAATATATACTCTATGTATTTTGATGATCTCACTCTTTTAAAATGTTTGGAAGCTAAGGATGTAGAAGAAAACTTATGGCATAGACGATTAGGGCATGCTAGCATGAATCTGTTAAACCAACTGAAAAGAAAAGATTTGGTAAGAGGTTTGCCATCACGTGATTTTGAAACGGAAATTTTATGTAAAGCATGTACCATGGGAAAACTTAAAAAATCATCGTTTCATGCCAAGAACAATGTAAGCACTTCTAGAATTTTTGAACTATTTCATATAGATTTGTTTGAATTAATGATGGTGGTTTATTGATGATTACTCTCAGATATATTTGGTCACTTTACTGCGACACTATGATCACTGTTTGCATGACTTCGATTCAATTTCATTTAAAAGCTTTTAAAAATGATTTTGAGATATTTTGTTACACACTTCACCATCTGGTCTATGACATTCAACGAATGATAATTTTGAGTCAAAAGAAATTCAGACGCAGATTAAATTTGTAATCCAGTTGATAGAAAAATTACTAGTGGAACGTGATTTATGTTGAGACATTTTGTAACTGCATCATTTTTCAAAGAAAATATCTTCATATTTTTCACTTCAAATAATTTTCAATTAGTAGACATTTTTCTTTTATAAAACCCCTTCTAGAAAATATTTTTGTTGACCTTGTTTCAGATTAGTCATTTTAAAATTTTGATTTGATAATTATGTTTGGATTTGATTTTAAATAACTACATTAACTAATCTGACCCTGTACTAATAATTTTGAAAAGATAAATAGTGACTGAAAAAGTGATGAGTGTTGATACTAATCATATATTATAACTTGAGATGGTATAATTAGTAAGTTTCTTTAGAAATTTAAACAAGAGTTATAAAAAAAATTTATTAGTAAAAATTCCATGACCATCCCTAATTCTATCATATTTCTAACAACCATCACTTTTCAAAATCCAATATAGAATGTCAATAGTGGTATTTTTAAACAGGAAATTATTCATTTTTTAATTTCATTATATTTTTAATAAATAAAAATATCCAAAGTATTCGCTCTCATTTAAAAGTCCTCACAGTTATGCATGGGTGAATCATATGGAATTTTTGATTACGTGCTTCTATGCTGATTTAAAAGTCCTCACTGTTATGCATGTATGGAACGCATATCAAAATTGATTGATTAAATAGACAAGTTTATTCTAATCCCATTTAAAAGTCCTCACGGTTATGCATGATTAGAAGATACTTGAATTCATTATGTTTTCTTTTAAAAATTTGGAATACTACTAATCTCATTTAAAAGTCCTAGAGGTTATGCATGGTTAGTAGATATTCAAATTCCCGATATAAATATACCACAAATAGACATAGCTATATGGTTTTATATCATCCCTGTCATTCTAAAGTGGAATATGCACCTAACAGAGTATTTATGATTTTTGTTTGATTTTTATTGAAATTTAATATTTATACTTGATTCGGTATTGATATTCTATTAATGTCTACCGCTTTATCTCTATTTTTCTAATAATATTACTCTTTTGCTGATAACAAAACGGGGAAAGAAAAGTTAATAGTTTGTCAAATTAAAGCAAATAAAGGTAAAATATTTTATTTTGTATTTTCTATATTCATCTAAGTTCATTTATTCATTTTTAAGCATATATGAAGGGGAAGCTTTGTTGAGAGAGCGAGCTTTCAAATAGGGGGAGCAAATACATTTAACAAATTCAAAATCTTAAATATATGTATGTTATCATCAAAAGGGAGAGATTGTTGCATATGCTAGTATATGATTTTTGTTTGATGACAATATATATATATATATATATATATATATATATATATATATATTCATTTAAATGTATTTGTTAATGTACTATTTTATTTTTCACATAACTAATAAATATTTGCTGAATAAAATAAATAACACATAATTTAAATTCAAACAGATATTTTGTTCAAATAGATATGTATTACAATTTTAAGTAGTACAAAATTGAGCTTTCACTGTATACACAATTGCCAAACAATACAATTATGATTACACAATTATCATTTACATAAGCACCTCACTACATTTTACTCATTCACTCGTATTTGACCTTCAACTGTGTTCCAGATTGAATTCAGCATCTGAGCTATCTGCAAAAATACACACTGACGCAGTAAAATTGAAAAAGAAATATTTTTGCAGTGTAAAATAAAATGTGGTTTGAAAATATTATTTGCCTCAGTTATTTGGGTTGTTTGTCATCATTTAATTTTGAATTCATTATACACGAACAACTTGTGACATACACAGTGCATCACTATACATGCCACAAGGTCGTGCACACCAATGTACACTTGATAAAATTACAGGGACAGGTGAGCACAAGGTCAAACCCAATCAAAAGCCGGGTTCAACTCAAGTGAAATACAAATAATGTCATGACACGAGCACAAGGTCAAACCCGAGCTTTTTTCTGGATTCAACTCAGATGCAAGCAAGTCAGAAAATCAAGGTATGTAATAAATTATCGAATCAGTCAATACAATGCATCAAGTGAACCATGATGAACACAAGATTGGTAACAAAATGCTTCAATTCAGAATGAAACAACATTCCAATAGTACGACAACTACAAATGATCAAGCATCAAGTAAAGATAACTACAGTCTTACCGGAACCAAGACCAAATTCAAGCACCAGACTCGACCAAGACTACAATGTACACAAGTGAATGCAACTGCGACATATAACATGAATATGTACGATGGGTAATGCACAGTGAAGAGCAACAGGCAACAAACCAACAACAGTCCAACATACATCAGTGCACAAACATGGCATAGTTCAAACAAGTTCAACTACAACATGAACAACTGACCATATATCAGAGCAAGAGCAAGTGATAGGATGGACTGTGATCAAAATAGTGTGAACATAACCGAACCAAACACAATGCAACACAGTACAAAAACAGCATGTACTTATATACTTATGCAACAGAAAGTACAAAATGAATACAAACAGTTTCATAGGCTAACAGGATCAGGTAGACCAGAGAACAAAAACTGTAAAGCCAACAATAATACATGCTATAAAGGAAAGAGGTGATCAATCAAGTCTGGTCATTACAAACTATATATATATATATATAGTGACAATATTGTTGCAGTGAAGACAGTAGCTCGTGGCTACTTTAATTGTTTAATTATTTTATTCTGTATTTTTTTTTAAAACTTTTGTAATTTTCTAGCCGTGTGACTAGGGTACGAACTACAGTGGTGTTGTTCGAGAATTTGCAACTCAGTGGCTGAGTTGTGGCAGGCTTTCAGCGTAGAGTTGTGTTACTCGATAGCAGGTGTCGTGAGTTTACATGTGTAAGCGTCTGACTAATTAATTTCCAGTAGAAACCTTGGGGGCAGCACGTAGGCAGGGTTTTGCCGAAGCTGGGTAAATTCTGTGTGCATAATTTTCTGCTTTTACTATTATGTTATCATTTGTGCTGCTATTACTCTGCTATATCTGTTTTGCGATTATTGTATATAAAATTCCGCAATAATTTTTATAATTATTAGTATCACCCTATTCACTCACCTCTAGGGTGAAATCAATCCTACAGGACATGGTTGTCGTGGTTAATGGGGGAAGGAGGCGGCGAGTGGGTTCGCTTGCGGATGAAGCTTGGAGCATGCGATGATGGAAAGAACCACATGTGTGGCGTGATTTGCAGATCTGAAAAATGAACGGCCAATATTTTGTTGATGGTATAAAAAAATGTAAATTATTATATTAAAAACGTTTAATCTTATATTGTGAATAACTTTTCCATACGAGGTCGGAATTGGGGGAAACAAGCGGCATTGCAATCGTGGCGATGAGCACTATGGTTTGGAATTGATTTGGAGATGACTGGAAACAACTAAAAATTTAGGTTAAATCGAACGTCATTCGATTTGATTTAAAATTTAAAACTCAAGGTAAGGGTCTTATAATGCTCACAACCTCCTAAAATATTTTTTGCCAGTTAAATTTAGAATTATGAAGTGATATAAATTTATTGATCATTATTTAATAAATTTAACTGTCGTCTAAATTAACATTCGAATCAACTGTTAAAAGTTAAAATTGATAGTTAAGTTTTAAATTGGAATTTAATTGCCAGTAAAATATCGATATTAATAACTATGGACTTGTTGTGAATTATTGGCTGATTGTGATGTTGATTGTGATGGATGTTATTAATTGATGTTTTGGATGATTTGGATGTTTATTTATTTTGATATATCATGTTATCATCCTGTATATTATTTATAGTATATATAACTATAAATTGAATTACTTTGAATAAATTAAGAAATAGGTTGAAATGATATATACCTATGGCAGTTATTTTGGATTGAAATGATATATATCCATCCCTAAAATTAAATTGAAATAACTGATCACTTGGCCATAGGATAGAAAATTATATATGAACACCAAAATGGTCAAATTAATTCATTTTAGAAAATTTGATTTGAAATTTGTTTAAATGATTTGATTTTAAGAAAATGAAAATCAAATTTATGGAATTTGAACTACTTTGAAATTGAGCTCGGAATTGAATTATATTTGAGAATTTGGATTTCAAATTGAGTATTGAAAGTAAACCGATTTAAGTGTTCTGAATCGATGTTTTAAAAATCGAATTTGGAATTGATAAAACTTGAAATGGAAATTTAAAAGTGATTTGAATTGGAAAATTTGGAAATTGAATCAGTTTGACTTCGAAACTATTTTCAAATAAATTATTTTGATATAAACTATTTAAATATATCTTTTTAAATATTCAAATTATTTTGAATTTTCCAAACGATTTTGCTATATAAACCATTTTAATATTAAAACTATTTTACATTAAACTATTTTAACCATTTAAACTATTTTTAACTATTTTAACCATTTAAACTATTTTTCACTATTTTAATTATTCAAACTATTTTAGAACTATTCAAACTATTTTTTAAATATTCAAACTTCTTAAGTTGGAATATTTATATTTAATTATTGGATTTGAATGCGAATTAGGTAAAAATGAAGTTATAACCTAAATTGATATTCGAAATGATTTTGGGAAGAGAAATCGAAATATTCAGGCGAAAATGAATTTTTTGAAGTGAAATGGTATATTTTGAGTAAATATGATGATTTTGAAATGGATTTGATTTTGAAGCGAATATGATATTTTGATATCAAGTATGAACTGTTTTCGAGATGTAAAAACACCAACCGGTGTGTAAATCAACGTTTGGTTGTTAAAGAGATCGAGGCCGGATATGGGCACACTCTCTATCGATACCGGAACCACTTTAACAACTATTTACATGGAGTGATGATTCAGGATGAAGTGGTTGGATTTGGCATCGTTTACTGGATTTGTAGAAAGTGAACGATGATGGATTGGCCTGACACTTGTGTCAATTTGAAATGACTAAAATAGAAGCCGTACCGGTCAAGTAAGCTAGCTACCCTAAGAGGACACACTTCTTTGTATTACCATCATTTACATTGTGATTGATTGGTGCACACCCTTGGATTTTAGGAGTGTAGGACCCGGTGTGTGATCATGGCTGTGATGTGTTACCACCATCCGAGAAGGGTTAAACTGGTAGTATCCTACTTTGGGAATTGCCTTAGGTGCCTTATCATACTTTTATCCCCATATGAGATCCCTACGATTTTGGTTTAGCATTTTCCTATCACGGTGCATCCTTGACTACCGACGTGCTACTAGTGGTGTCAAATGCAAAATGTATGACAATGCTTAAAAACGCGTTAAGGGGGATTAATGTAAAGCCTTAATGCTAAGAATAATATTTATTTTATTGATTAGACATTATATATGTAGTGGTTCTTGTTATCCCAACTTTTGGCAAAGATGAGATATCCAAAACTGAATGAAAATCGATAATAATTAGTCATGAATATCAACTGTGTGTTGCAGGATAACCATGGATATCGATGAATTTTGTCCGAGTCCAGATCGGGCCGCAATTGACAAAACATGATGAGCAAAGCTATAGAAGCCAGCGTTTCAAATCTCAAGTCAATCCGATTTCGTATGCTCAAGGTATGATCGATGCAAGATGAAGATGAAAACCACAAATTCGTATCCATCGAACCACCTGGTTTCGTATCCATCGGTGTCGTCTCCTTCATATCCATCGGCAGGGTTTATGTTCGAATCCATCCAAGATATCACTAGTTCGAATCCATCAGTATAGCCTGAGTTCGAATCGATGGCATTCGCATCGATCGAAAGGAAGAGAACTTCGCCTCCATCTGGTTCGTAACCATCAAGCTTGGAAGACCTTCGAATCCACGGAAATATCTCTCTTTGAACCCATCCTGTGACCGCCTATTCGTATCGATCAACTGGAACGTATCAAGATTAGTACGAACAAAGCTCCATCTCGACTCCATATACAATGATACGTTCGTATCCACCGGAGAACATCACTTTGAATCCATCCAATGTGGTCATTTCGTATCGATCGACCAAGGCAAATCAAGATCGTTACGAATGAGACATTGTCCGAAACTAGGTGTGGTTGAAGCCTTCGAATCCATCAAGTCAAAGCGGCAAAATACTCGGGATGACTCGATCAAACCGGAGTGAAAGCGGATCTACCCGAAGATAGCGCTCCACGTCATCACAACAACGCGTGACGCCATCGATTCGAAGCTACCAACGCGAATCGATCGATTCAAGTGAGACATTCTACCGAAGAATACAATTTCGAATCGACCATATCTCGAGATCCATAAGTCAAAAAGCCACGAAATTTTCACAAAAGCTTGCATACATGTTGAAGAATGTCCACACCAAATTTCACCTCGATTGGATGATTTTCTGATCGATTCGAATGGAGTTCGAATCGATCCCAAAGTGGGCCCAAATTTCCTGAGGCCGGGCAAGTGGGCCCCCTCACGTGCCAGAAGTGGTCTTCCGAATTTTCAGCGAAATATCAGCATCCTACGCCTATAAATAGAGCCCCAGAGCCTACAGAAAAACAATCTTTTGGCTATTGGACGTCCAGACTCTGCCGGAATCAATTCTACTTCCTTCCATAGCTGATATACTCGAAATTCTTCATTATTACTGCTGTAATCATCTGTAACCAACAAGGATAATCAATAAAAGGATAAAACTTTGGAGTGGACGTAGGCCGGAGATAGCCGAACCACTATAAATCTTGTGTCTCTGTTCATTATTTCTGAATTGCTGTTTGATATTTGTTGAGATCTGATATTTGTGCTTGAATATCACTGATTTGTGTTCGTACACTGGTGCTTTCACGGTATTTGGGGTTTGTGACCAATTTTGTTGCAAACACTTTGGTTCTTTCACTGAGAAGAACTAGCACCCGCTACGCCACATTCAGAATTCAGATTTAAGAGTTTGAAGAATCCCGACTCGGAGACAATGACTCGACAAACAAGACAAAGAGCTGATCGGAGCCAACAGGGAGGAAGCCAAGAAGCATCCTCTGGAGCCGGAGAGGGACATGCTTCGATGTATATCACTAGAGATGAGATGAAGGCTATGGCTAATTCGTTACGCGAAAGCATGATGAAGACTCACCAAGAGATGATGCAGAGTTTCCTTGAGCGAATAAGAACAGCGAACGTGCAGAACCTTGGGCCAACTACAGCGGCTGCAAGTACGGGACAAGGAATCGGGATTGCGGAGGCCAATGAAGGACAGGTTCAAGACCGTAGTGCAGGACCTGAAGGCAATCAACAAGGACTTAGGGGTAGACCCTCAGGATCAGATACTGGAAGACCCATTGATAAGCTCAGCAAGCTGGAGTCCATGCTACTGTTACTGAGCCACATGAAGAGTATGTACCGGAGTTCCCTTCAAGGCTTGGAGGGCAGGATAGAAACATGACAAGGGGGCAAGCCCCGGATGGAGATGAAAGAATGATTGGTCTAGTGCGACGAATCATGAGAGGAGGATTGTCAAGTGGAGGATTGCAAGAAGTCAACCGGAGTTCGTTCACTCCGAATATCTGGAATGCAAGGAATCCTCCGAAGTTCAAACTGCTACGTTGGATCCCTATGACGGGAGGTCAGACCCAACGATGGATATTACCAGATACATCAGGCATATGGAAGTGCTGGGAGCACCCGAGGAAGTGATGGCTCGATGCGTCCCTCTATACTTGTCAGATTTAGCTGCGCTTTGGTTCAGACAACTGGAGACAGGATCAATCGGGACATGGGGCGAGCTTGTAGATTGCTTCATGAGACAGTTTAGGGTCCATGTGACGCGACCCAAGAGTGTGATGACTCTAGCTTCAATCAAGTAAAAGACTTGAGAGTCCATAAAAGATTTCTTATTGCGGTTCAACGCAACGGTGGCTTCTGTGGATCGCCCGGATCCATCGATGATTCTGATGGCGGCGATAGCAGGAGTCGGGGAAGGCGCCGAATTCAAAGATTCTTTGGCAAGAGATCCACCCCAAGATCTTGGAGAATTTTACCATGAAGCTGAAAGATTCATTCGGCTAGAAGAGTCACGAGCCGAAAGGAGAGAAATAAATGTTGTGCAGGGCGAAGGAACCGCCAGGGAACAGTCCGGAGCGGACAAAGGAAAGAGAAAGAAGGACGATGGGCGTGATGGTCCTGATAAACGGAAGAAATTCCGAGAGCCTAGATTCAGATAGTACGCGGATCTGACGGCAAGTCTGGAAAGGATTTACACTGAAACTCGAGGGCAACTCCCCTATCGAAAACCACCCAGGAGAGATCCCACTGAGCGGAAGCGCAGAACTGGAAAATATTGCCTATTCCATGAGCTGGATGGGCACGCTACAGATGAATACCGTCACCTAAGTGATGAGGTGGAAGAACATGCCAGGAGTGGTAGATTGCCACAATATGTCAGAGAACGGACAACAGTGGTAAGGCTTGAACAACTACCGCCTCCACCTAACAGGAACGATCTTGGATCGGGATCACGACTCGTCATCCACTGATTAGAGATGGAAGGGGCCAAGTCCATGATTTGGACTTCGGTTGAATAATTTCATTTAGATTTGTTTTCAGAATAAATGGCTACTCCAATTACTCATGTACGGGAACCGGAGAGATCCCTAGGCATGCTCTAAGATGGAGATAGACCAATATGCCCGGAGAGGCAATGTTTAGCTTTTTCCTGATGTTTGAGATTGAACATCTAGGACCCGAATTTAAATATATAAATTAGGATTTCTTGAAACAAACCTTTGACCGGAGAGTCAAAGGATGAATATTGAATACCAATATGAAAATGATCGCTTTATGACCCTACCCGGAGAGGCGGGGTCCGGAGTGCAAGAAGTGAGTTGCTTCGCCGGAGAGCGACAGGATCGACTCAATTGACGTTGTTTCCCATTCACCGGAGAGTGATTAGACCGAGATTCGATAAGAGCCCAGAGAGGCTGTGATTGGCCCATGATTTTGGCCATGACATCGCTTAATGTTCAGATACACTGAACCGGAGTGCAAAAAGTGAGTTGCTTCGTCAGAGAGCAACAGGATTGACTCACTTAACGCTGCCTCCCCTTCACCGGAGAGTGACAGGATGGGATCCAACAAGAGCCCGGAGAGGCTATGATCGGTTTAGAACAACCAAGACATCTCTATATGCCCTAGCTGGGGTCGGAGTGCAAGGGATAGAAGGTAACGCCGAAGTACAATGGGATCTTTCTATTCAATCGTCAAGTCTAGAATGGGCTTGGCAAGGGTCCGGAGTGACCAACGACAGTCCGGAGAGACTGTAAAAAATTCATTCTTAATTTCCACTGATAGAAATTTATAACGATTTGGCTCCGAACAGCCACGAACTTGATTGAAAATGCTATAAGCTCTGAACAAAACATAAACTCACTACGTTCAATTTGAGAATGATCAAAACACGACTTTTTCCAAAAGGCATGTTTTGGGGGGAAAAATGTTATCCCAACTTTTGGCAAAGCTGAGATATCCAAAACTGAATGAAAATCAATAATAATTAGTCATGAATATCAACTGTGCATTGCAGGATAACCATGGATATCAATGAATTTTGTCTGAGTCCAGATCGGGCTGCAATTGACAAAACATGATGAACAAAGCTGTAGAAGCCAGCGTTTCGAATCTCAAGTTAATCCGAGTTCGTATACTCAAGGTATGCCGATGCAAGATGAAGAGGAAAACCACAAATTCGTATCCATCGAACCACCAGGTTTCGTATCCATCGGTGTCGTCTCCTTCGTATCCATCGATAGGCTTTATGTTCGAATGCATCCAAGATATCACTAGTTCGAATCCATCAGTATAGCCTAAGTTCGAATCGATAGCATTCGCATCAATCGAAAGGAAGAGAACTTCGCCTCCATCTGGTTCGTAACCATCAAGCTTGGAAGTCATTCGAATCCACGAAAATATCTCCCTTCGAACCCATCCTGCGACCGCATATTCGTATTGATCAACTGGAACGTATCAAGATCGATACGAACAAAGCTCCATCTTGACTCCATATACAATGATACGTTCGTATCCACCGGAGAACATCACTTTGAATCCATCCAATGTGGTCATTTCGTATCGATCGACCAAGGCAAATCAAGATCGTTACGAATGAGACATTGTCCGAAACTAGGTGTGGTTGAAGCCTTCGAATCCATCAAGTCAAAGCGACAAAATACTCGGGATGACTCGATTAAATCGGAGTGAAAAGCGGATCGACCGGAAGATAGCCCTCCACGTCATCACAACAACGCGTGACGCCATCGATTCGAAGCTACCGATGCGAATCGATCGATTCGAGTGAGACATTCTACCGAAGAATACAATTTCAAATCGACCATATCTCAAGACCCATAAGTCAAAATGCCACGAAATTTTCACAGAAGCTTGCATACATGTTGAAGAATGTCCATACCAAATTTCACCTCGATTTGACGATTTTCCGATCGATTCGAATGGAGTTCGAATCGATCCCAAAGTGGGCCCAAATTTCCTGAGGCCAGGCATGTGGGCCCCCTCACGTGCCAGAAGTGGTCTTCTGAATTTTCAGCGAAATATCAGCATCCTACGCCTATAAATAATGCCCCAGAGCCTGCAGAAAAAGGATTTTTTGGCTATTGGACGTCCAGACTCTGCCGGAATCAATTCTACTTCCTTCCATAGCTGATATACTCGAAATTCTTCATTATTACTGCTGTAATCATCTGTAACCAACAAGGATAATCAATAAAAGGAAAAAACTTTGGAGTGGATGTAGGCCGGAGATAGCCGAACCACTATAAATCTTGTGTCTTTGTTCATTATTTCTGAATTGTTGTTTGATATTTGTTGAGATCTGATATTTGTGCTTGAATATCACTGATTTGTGTTCATACGCTGGTGCTTTCACAGTGTTTGGGGTTTATGACCAATTTTGACGCAAACAGTTCTACTATATATAAATATTTTGACGGATCCTTAATAAATGGAAAATCCCGTAACATCTCTTGAGTTATTGCACACATGTTATGCACTGGATAGGAGATGTGAAATCCCGTAAATATCTCTGACGCTATTATACTCATGTTATATGCGATATTGATTTGACTTACATAAGGATATTTTAATCCTGACTCGAGTGTTTTGCCTTTTCCTTGCGCTCGGGTCAGCTCTGAGTTTTCAGCTTATCGAAGATTATTCTCTGGAGGATGAAGAGGAAGATTTGTTATATAATTACTAATATTATTCCCAGCATCATATTGTTCTGCTACATTCTATTTTGTTACGTTGTATATGTATAACTTTGATAAATGTTGTATAAATTATAATCAAATGTGTAGTAAATAGCTTCATGAACTATTTATTTGATTATTATACCTTATCGTTCCACTACAAGATTCTATGTTTGTTTTCTTTTTTTCTTTTCTTCTTAATTAACCTCATTGATTATCTATGTTCCGGATTGTTTAAGTCGTACACGTGTGGATTGTTGTCGATTTAAACCTTCTGAAATGTGGGTCATCACAAATAGATTTGAGTAGTGAAATAAATGAAGAAATTAAATGGAAAATGAGGAATAACACTATATATTGCAGAAAGGAAGAGCAAAAAGTAAAAACAACAGGAATTATAGTGGTTCGGCGTTGATTGTCTATGTCCACTCTGAATGTTATATTTATTGCTTAATCAATCACTTGATTATAGATACAATTCACTGGGAGTAGCTTGAATATAAGTTTGAACAGAGAGAAACCAAGTACAAAAAATGGCAAAATTTTCCCTTGATTGCCAAAAAAGATACCCAGAAGTGGCCATCTGCTCTTTTATTTATAGATGGAGGCAGCCTTCAGCTTGGGAACTTGCAAGAAAGCTTGCCCAACATGTAGTGCCCGTCATGCCAAATCGGGAATGTCGACCCCATCATAATGTGTTGAACGCTCTCAAAGTATCAGCTCGCCACATGTTTCTACCGAACCTTCATGCCTTATGCCAACCCGATGTCCTTTGCGTCTTATGTCGACCCGATGGTCTTCACGCCTTATGCCGACCTGATGTTCTTCACATCTTATGCCAACCCGATAGCCTTCACACCATGTGCCGACTCGATGGCCTTTACGCCTTATGTGCCGACCCGATGGCCTTCACGCCTTATGCTGACCCGATGGCCTTCACATATATGCCGACACGATGGCCTTCACGCCTTAAGCCGATCCGATGGCCTTCGCATCTTATGCTCCAGATGGCCTTCACGCCTTATTCCAACGCGATGGCCTTCATGCCTTATGCCGACCAGATGGCCTTCACGCCTTATGCCGACCAAATGGCCTTCACGCCTTATGCCGACCCGATGGCCTTCAGCCTTACGCCGACCCGATCAAATCCCATTTGCTATGCCGCCTTATGCCGACCCGATTAAATCCCGCTTGCTATGACGACCCCATGAATGCCACACATTTTCTAATCTTATCAATCATCTAAGTCGACCCTTACTCCACCAAGCTAACCTTCATAATCCTGACATCCTGTTACATCCATTTGTCAACCTTATTGACCCTGGGCTAGACGTAGCTGCTTGGAAATCACACTCTAGTCATGTAGACATCGTCTTGTAGCCGTTCTTCCATAAATAGTCAATTTTGATCTCTATAATTGCCTTTATGTAGCCGAGCCAAGGCACCTGCAACACTTAGGTAATAAGTTTTGAACTTATAATTTGAAAATAGTATAGATGAAAAAAGAAATTTGGAATCGGGATATGAAATTAAAATTTAACTTTGAATAAGTTAAATAAATTGAGTAAAGGGTTAATGAAATTGAAATGGGATTAGAATTGAATTGGATAAAAAAATGAATATACACTTAAGTCATAAAGTGATTATATAACTCTGAATTGTAAATATAGTGGTGAATACTTAAGTTATAAGATGCAATTCAATTTGAGTTGTAAAATAAAAGAATTTGTACTTAAGTTGTAAAGTGAAATAAATAGAGGAAATGTAGTATAAAATGTTTGTAATTAAACTTAAGTAAATTTGAATGGAACGGTTCATAAGTTGTATTAGTATTGAAGAAATATACTAGGTAAAAATAAAATAAAATTTAACTTATGAAGAGTTAAAATGAAATGGTTTTAAAAAATGATCGACAAATAGATTAAATATGGAATGAAATGATGCTAAGCATAAATTGAATTGAAAGTAAAAATTTATGTGAATGATTGAATTTGATTTAAATTGGACGTGAACCAATGGATGTAAATGGATCAAGCACAAACAAAGTGAATGTAAAGGAATTGAATGCAAACCAATTAAATGGAAGTAAATTGAAATAGATACGTAAGTTGTACGTATATTATTTTGTTCGCATAACTGTTTGATCCTGATTCGAATATAAGATTTTGAGGTAATTTGCACCAATCCAAGTTAGGATTTTTCACTCGATCCTTGACGGCAAACCCTAGATATGGATTTTTGATTGATTCTGATCTTCTATATAATAGTATATGGCTATGCAAGAAGAATCACGTTTTCTAACCAAGGAACCGAATCTGAGTTCGCACTGGAGTGGTCGTGTGAACGATACTAGTTCAAAAGTGAAATTGTGTGATCAAGTGAGCTATCAGTCTGGTTTTGCATACAGATAATATATGTACATCGTATGAGCATTAATACATTTAATGTTGACTTTGGAATATGCAAATTGAAATAGTTATGAATTAAATTGAATGGAGATTATTTGTTTTATGTTTCTCTTATTACAATTGTATATATTTATTGTATTAGTATATGTTACATATTGATATTACTTTTCCTTTACTTGTTCTCATTGGTTGTTGAGTGTTTAGTAAGTGCAGATGGCGTTTGCTTCACATTTGGAGCTTGCTTTCGCGGTATATTGATTGTACATGCTTGCTAATATAATAAGAGGTACACATAACAGATTACATATCGTATTTTTATATTTTTCCCTACATTATGCTTCATCCTTGAAGATGAGATGTATATTTGTGATTATAGATATACTGTAAATTTTTGCGATCGAGCCACGCAAAGGAAACGCTGGCGAAATTTTTCAAAAATTGAAGGCGTAAGAAATTTTTTGAGAATTTTAGGAATTTTTTTTAATAACTTAAATTTTTTATTTTGGTTTTATAACTTGGAATAGTATTAGTTAATAACTATGAATGAATTTGAAATACTTAGAAAAGCTTTTATAAGAAGTTAAACGACCTAGAAGAACTTGGTAATCCATTTAAACTAGTTGTTTCTAAAGATTTAATGTTTGGGGAATTCCCCTTACTTGGTAATTTTGGAGGACGAAATTCTTTTTAAAGGGGGAGATTGTAATGACCCTGAATTTCAGTCAAAGAAATTTGGAATATTTAATTTATTTTAAATATTGAAAAGTAATTTTTACAAGTTAAATATCTTGGGTTTCAAATGTAATGATTTATTTGATAATTAAACTGTTAAACAAATTTTTTGAAATTTGTTAAATAATTGAATCTTGAATTTTGTATGAATGAAAATGATTTCAAAAGTTAAATTAATTTCTATTTGAACAAGAATGAAGATAGTAAACTTTTAAATTGTATTTAAAAGTGAATTTAACTAATTTTGGAAATTACTCCTGTGATATCCCGGAATTTTTGACAATATCTATTTAATAATCTGTATTAAAATTGAGATTGATATGATAATTTTTGTAAATAAAATTTGAATTGATTTAATAATCTTCCTTTAATAAATATTTAATTGGTAGATTTTATCTTTTAAAGCTAATGAATTGGTTTCTATTTATAATATAAATATATGGTTTATATTGTTATTAGATTAGCTTTGTTTTAAATTTAATAAATAAAGCATATTTTCTAATTCTAATATTTTTAGTAATTTGAATTTTTTTTATTTAATATAAAGCTTTTCAAAGTTATTAAATAAATAAGTATATGATTTTAAATTGTTAAGATAGATGTTTAAATGTTTAAAATGATTTTGGCATAACTTATATATTAACATTTTTAGTAATTTGAAATCCAAAGTATAGATTTTAAATTGTTTTGGATTTCTAAATATATGCATAATCTTTTATCTATAAGTATGATTGGTTTTTATTTCTTTTAAAAAAATTCTATACATATAAAAAACTAATTAACTAATTAATTAGGCATAACTTATATATTAACATTTAAATTAAATACAAATTACTTTAAAAGGACATGTGTTGTTGTCCTAAGCTTCATATAACAAATGTTAAGAGATAAACATTCCAATTTGACAAATGTTAAGATAATTTACAAGTGTCCTTATTTATTTTCATTTTCTTCTATTATATTAAATCAAAAAATTCACTTATATAAATACATTTGCCTCTCACCTTTCTTATTTTTTTTCTATCTTCAAAATTCAAAGTTAAGAAAACAAATCTGAAAACATACAAACCATTTTCAGATTCAACATCAAACCAGAAATCAATTCCCTGCAAACTATTTTCAAAACAAAATCTGTAATCAAGTAAACCAGTAATCATCTTCAAATCCTCAGTTCAAAAATGTAAATCATTACCCTATAACATTTTCCAAATCCTCTGATCAAATAAGCAAAAGTATTCCAGTTTTTCAAAGCAAATCTGGAATTATCTTCTGCATGCAAACCTGCAATTCCAAAACTGTTTTAAAGCCTACATCTTCAAATCAATGCACCTGCATTTTCAAAGCAACTTCATTTTCAAGCACACAAGTTTTTAAAGAAGCACTTCAGTTTTTAAAGAGTTCAAGTATCAAAAAGGCTTTTTTCAAATCTGGAAACCAGATTTCAAGCATTTTCAAAAAATTGGTGCTCTGTCTTCTGTTTTCAGGTGAGTAACTTTTAAAAATTAAAACATAATTAGGTTGCATGCTAATATGGTTGAATATAAATAAGTATTACATGTGTATATAGGTAAAAATATGATGTGAACATTTGATTGTGTACATACTATATATATATATATACATACATATATATATATTGTGCTCTGTCTTGGTTCCAAGGCTCAATTTTTACTTAAAAATCCTTATCACATGATCTAGTGTTTGATAGGATCTGATTATCAAACAAATGTTATTTGATTTAACCTAGATTTATGTTTAAAAATTAAAATTAGACAAAATAAGGCTTGTTGTCTCTGGAAGTATTTAAAACATCAATGCATGTTGATATAAATCAAAATTCAAACTGTATAATTTATAAATTCAGTATTTTAGATTGAATACATCAACTAAAACATGATTTTTAAATCAAGAATCATAGTTTATAATTTAGGTATGAATGTACAGTTCTTGTTTGAACTGAAAATGAACTTTTGGGGTTTTCTGGTGATCTATGTATTTGGAGGGGATGGGGCTCTTCCAGATGATGGAGGAGTGTTAGTGGTTAATGGGAAAAGTACTGGATGGTGTTGAATTTCGGTGAGGAGGTTACAGCAGTGGGATTCCTTTTAGAACCCTAGTTTTAGTTAGGCTTAGGAATTCGATCACTACGTGTTCTACAGTGGATCGAGTGCTTCAAGTTTTTGGAAGATGGAAGCTTGGACATATACAAGGTCATGGTCGGAGATGTAGTACTTCTGGTGATCGGAGGATAAACGGCGAAGCATTTCCAAGTTTGAGGTTTTTGTGGTTCCAGTGTTCCCAGGTTTGGGATTTAGCTGTCGAATTCAATTTCGAGAATTTGAGCACAATCTAATGATCGAGTTAAGGTGTTTGAGTGATTTTGGATGTAGGAAGATCATCGCCGATGATCGGAGATGACCAGCGACAACGTGGAGGTGCACAATGCACTGTTATCTGATGAAGTTTGCTGTGGTGTTGGTTTATGCTCGAGTAAATTGATGTTGGACTCGAAGTAGTGGGGTAGTTTACTCGGGGAGGTTGGGCTTTGAACTCAAAGCTTTTAAGGGTGTCTCGAGTTATACATTATTTACAGGTTTTAAGAAAACCTGTAATGTCTGTTTTAAAATTTAAAAAAACCGAAGTTTTTAAATGAAAAGAAAAAGTTTAAACTAAGTTTTAAATCCAAGTTTGAAATCTTGAATTCAAGTTTAAGTTTAAATCTCAGTTTTAAAAAAATATATAAAGTTTTCAAACTTGAATTGTTAAACTACTTTAAAATGGTAAAGTAGTTTGAATTTTTTTTTAAAATGAAGTTTTAAAAAATGTGAGTAAGTTTTAAAGTGAAGTTTAATTCAGGAAATCAAAGACTTAAATATGTATTTCGGTTTTTGAAATAAAAGAAATTTTAAATTTGAAAGATTTAAACAACTTTGTATGTTAAAGTGTATATTTAAATTATTTGAATTTAAAAATGAATTTGGTTTAAACTCTTATAAATATCTTTTATAAGACAAGCATTTCTTTACCATGTAATTTAAAAGGGTTTTTAAATTGTTTAATCTTTGTTAAGTTAAATTGTATTCATTTTAAATCTCATATTTGAAATGAAATTTTAAAGTAATTTCAAAAGTAAATTGTTTTCAAATGTTTTTGTTAATGACAATTTAGTCATAATTAAGAAATGTTTTTATCTTAAAGTTAAATTAAGATTTAATGATTTGAAATTAACTAAACTAATAAGGTAATTAAGGAATAATTAATTAATTTAATTAATTAATGATTAATAATAAATAAATAATTGATTAAGGGTTAATCAATTTGTAGTTAAAGATCATTAATTAGATAATTAAAGATTATTAATTAATGATTAAAGATTTATTAATAAAGAAATTAAGTTATAATTAAAGTTAATTAATCAAGTAATTAAGGTTTAATTAAGTTAGAGTTAGCACTTAATTAATTAAATAATTAGAGATTAATTAATCGATAATTAAATTGCAATTAATAATGGTTAATCTAAGTTAATTACTTAAGGAAGTAATTAAAGAATGGTTAATGAAGGTCATTAACTAGGATTATTTAATAATTAATTAATGTGATTAAATTTAATAATTAATTAGATTAATTAATTTAATGATAATCATATGTAAATATTGTTTAAGAATAATTACTTCATGGAAGTAATTAAGGAATTAATTACTTAATGTAATTAATTTAGTTTAATGTGATTATTAGAATTGATTAATTAAGTTTAATTAATTTAAACACTAGATGATTTGATAATAATTACTTAATGTAATTTATGGAGTGTAATTACTTAGTGAAATAATTAATGGTAATTACTGAATGTAATTAATGGAAGATGATTTAAGAATGGAAGTAATTTGAGTATAATTACTTTGTAATTAATCAAGGGATTAATTAGGGATAATTAATTAGGAATAATTTATTTATTTTATGTTATGAAGTAATTAAGTGCAGCTAATTACTAAATATGGTTAATCAAGAGGGATTAATAATTATGGTTTAATTAAGATTAATTACTTAATGTAATTAATTTAAAGAAGATAATTAATTAAATGTAATTAGGGATCATTAACTAATATAATTAAAGATGTAATTAAGGATTGATTAATTAAGATTAATTAATCAATGATAAGTGAGTAAAGGTAATAAATTAATGTAATTAATTAAGGATTAATGTAATTAATTATAGTTAATTAATTAATGAAGTAATTATAGGTTAATTACTGTGTTGGTTAAGAATAATTAATATGTGAAATTAATTAAAGATAATTACTTGAATATAATTAAAGGATAATTAATCAATGGTGATTAATTAAGGTGATTAATTAGAGGATGTTTAATTAATTAACTTGTAATTAATTAAATGGTTAAGTAAGCAAGATTTAAAATGATGAAGTAATTAATTTAATTTATTTTAAATTAATTAAAGATGAAGTAATTAATTTAATTCACTTTAAATTAATTAGAGATGGAAGTAATTAATTTAATTCATTTTAAATTAATTATAGATGATGTGATTAAGTAAATCATTGCTTATGTATGGATGGATGATATTATTGCCTTGAATGGTTTGAGATCTCAGAAATAAGATAGGTAATATTGTGTGATATGGATGCTTTGGATTGCATTATGATGATAATATGGATTATCTTTTGATAATGATAAAATGGATTATCTGTTGTGATGATAATGATGATTATCTATTGTGATATGTGAATTATCTATCTGTGTGTATATAGAATTGAATTGTTTTAAACTTTAAAACAACTTGGCCTTAAAAGACACGTTTTGGATTTCGATGAGACCGGGATCGGGTTTCCAGATTTGGATATTCGAAAACCACATCGATCCAAATTAACGATAGGTCGTGAATCTCAAGTGAAGATGAAGATTCATAGTGCAAGGGTTATCGTCGTTAACTCTGAGGGTGATTCCAAAATGAGTGTAACGAGATAATGCCTTCGGTTTCGTTCGAACCCAGAACGAACTTGGATTGGTTGAATGCTTTCAGCATATCGTCAGGTGGACGATGAGCATTCTAAGTGATGTGTTCTATAAAGGTAATCGTAGCCTCAAGCCTCATCAACCGGGAATGGCTAAAACAGGGGAGGTGTAGCAAGGCTAAGTGGGTCATGCCTAAGTAGGACGAGATTTTCCCATGTCTAGAGGTCCCTTTTATTTCGGCTGTGCGGGTAGTTGTGAGCTCCAACTGCCGAGGTTGTCTTGTTTGGGTCTGTCCAGTAAGGGATTGTTCCGGCCTTGTGTTGCAGGGGATTTAGAGTGGATCCTCGGTACGTTGATCTAGGCCACGTACTGTGACGGGCAGTACCCCAGTAGCCCTGCCATTGTATGGAATCCAAACTCCAATAAGTGCCGTACGTATTGAATGTGCCCAACTATGTTGGAACGTGAGATGTAAGCATTCCAGCTATTTTTGTATTTTGCTTGAGAACCCTAGACACTATTATAATATCATCGGATTTCCTATCAAATGTTTTGGTTAGCTTAAGGTAAAAACTTACCCGTGTTTATTTGTGGGAAGTCTTACGTGATACCTTTTGTTTTCAAAGGTTTTCAAAAGTTAAGCAACCTTAACCCGTTACTCACACCAGACTCATGTCTGACCCGGAGTTTATCTTCTGTTTTCTTAAACTCTTGGGTACTCAAATTTTTACGAGTAGCCAAGGGATTCAGGTTAGCTTTGATGAATTCTGGAGGAGCAATGGAGCAGGAGGCTTCTGCGTTATAGTTATATACAGTGTTCCGCTATGTTGGTTTCTCCGAGTAGTTTCCTTGTATTATATTGAGTTGTATAACTAGGCAGGTGTTTATAACTGTCTATTATGTGATGTATAATCTGTATAACTCTAATAATTGTTGTATACTATGTAATATTTATGTTATTAATATAATCTATTCGTTCCGCTGTTGAGATTCTGATGTTGTTTCTTCTTTCTCCTCTTTCTTTTCTCTTTTCTATCCCTTTCTTTCTTCAAGATGATGTGATTTTCTATGTGTGAAAGTCGGGTCGTCTCATTTGGTATCAGAGCGCTAGGTTGAGTGAATACCTAGGCTGTGGAGTGATTTCTTTCTTGAGAGAGCGTATTTGTAATTTTATATATATATATATATATATATATGTATATATATATATTTGTACCAATCTGTTGGGTTATCTGTTCAGGTTTTCCAATATAAGTTATAAAGGTAGATGGGGTAGTGGTGTGTAACACGACTACCGTTGGTTGGAGTTTGTATGTCTGAGGTTGGAAGTGTATTTGTCGAGACTGTAGACCTAATACCGTCTCGAGTGAGTTTTGCAGTGGTGTGCGGATTTCATTGGTCTCTGAAGGAAACCTTTTTGAGGTTCGGAGTTCATCTTTGAAGTTGGATGAGTTGAGTTTGGATCTGTCGGTTGGGCAGAAGCAAGTAATGATATCTTGATACCTCAGGAAGTAGTAGCTGCGTGATGAGATGCAGTGACTATGGATGTTCCCGAAGATGTTTTCTTTGGAACAAAATTTAAGGAAGTAGGTCCGCATCGGTGATGTGGCTGTGTTCAGCATGGTGTTTTTGTTTGGTTTGAGGTCCGAGTTTCTCGAAGAGCTTTGGATTAGGAAGTCTTTGGCATCTGTGGCAGTAGTGCAGCTCGGAGTATTTTATGTTGGCAGGAAGTTTTCTGGCTGGGTAGTTTTCCTAAAAGAGGAGTTCAGAAGCAGCAGAGTGGACCCGTTTCTTCAATGAAGTAGCTAGTTAAGTGTAAGTTGTTCTGTTTGGTAAAGGGAGAACAGTTTTCCTTGGATATGGTCTGGATTGATCGCAAAAGTGACTTGCGATAGTTGAGTGTTCTCTTGGGTTATCAGAGTTTTTCCGGATGTCTTCAAGGAAGTCAGAGGTTTGTCCGCATCTGGAGATTGAATTTTCTTATCGTCTAGGATTCCAGGAGTGGTACCGGTGGTTCAGCTTAGTAGAAGGGTGGTTCTTAGAGATAGAGTTTGATGAAGCAGCTCAGGTTTTGGTAGAGTTTTTGAGTTTTCTTTTATGGATCAGATGAACCATATTTCTGGAATGTGTTGTCAATTTTGTGCTCGTGTTCCGCATCAGCATTCTTATCTACTTCGGATCAGAATTGTGCAGCGGAAGCAGTTTGGGAGTGCATCTGTTTTTCTTTTTTGGACAGGAGAAGTGAGTTTAGTCTTCTGATGTTTGAGGAGTTGAGTTGGTGTTCATGATCTTGGTTGATCTTGGAGGATCATTGTGTTGAGTTGATTGGTCTAGTTTGTTTCTAGAGGCATCAGCAAGGATTGACCTGATCAGGAAGGATGTAAGCAGCCCAGGATCGTCTGAAGAATTTTGTGGATAAGGGACGAAGGAATTTCGATTCTGAAGTCGGAAATTTGATTTTGGATAAGGTTTTCTCCGATCAAAAGGAGCTATAAGATTGGGTAAGGCTGGGAAGCTAGCTCTAAAGTGTTTGGGATCTTTTCTGTGTTCTTGTAAGGATAAGTGTTTGGTCTTCAGGATTGAATTGCCAGTTTGGATAACTGGGATTCGATGAGTTTCACGTATCTCTGAAGGAGTACGTGTATGATCTATCTCTGGTTTTGGAACCAGCAGTTCAAGAGTTTTGGTTGTTGAGCCAGACTTGTCTGTAGTCTGATATCCTGTTTAGTTTTGTAGAAATAGTTAAGTAGGAGCTCTATAGCTTAGTAATTGATTGTTTGGATTCGGTAAAATGAGTATTCCGGTATTTATACTTGGGAAACTCGAGGAAATTCTATCCAGAATTTTGTTTGGATAGTTAGATTTGCTTGATTAGATAAATTGGTTGCTATGGTTGTTAGCATATGTTTGATATATGCTTGTGTTTTAAAGTTAAAATCATTAATGAGATTATTAAATTACCTTTGTTTTAAATTTTGGGGACGAAATTCTTTTAAGGGAGGAGGAGTGTGATATCCCGGAATTTTTGACAATATCTATTTAATAATTTGTATTAAAATTGAAATTGATATGATAATTTTTGTAAATAAAATTTGAATTGATTTAATAATCTTCCTTTAATAAATATTTAATTGGTAGATTTTTTCTTTTAAAGCTAATGAATTGGTTTCTATTTATAATATAAATACATGGTTTATATTTTAAATAAATTAGCTTTGTTTTAAATTTAATAAATAAAGCATATTTTCTAATTCTAATATTTTTAGTAATTTGAAAATTTGTTTTTATTTAATATAAAGCTTTTCAAAGTTATTAAATAATAAGTATATGATTTTAAATTCTTAAGATGGATGTTTAAATGTTTAAAATGATTTTGGCTTAAGTTTTAAATTTAAATTAATTAACAAAAAGATTTGTTTTGTTTTCTTTTTAAAATATAGCTTAATAAAATAAGTAATTTAAATAATTTCTTTTATAATTATTTTAATTTGATAATGAATTATTTCTAAAAACAATATTAATAATATATTTTTCTGCAGATAGATTTGGAATAAAAATAGAGTTGTTATTTAAAATTGAATTTTATAATTTGATTTGAATTTGAATATAAAGTTTTTGACAAGTATAGATTTTAAATTGTTTTGGATTTCTAAATATATGCATAAGCTTTTATCTATAAGTATGATTGGTTTTTATTTCTTTTAAAAAGATTCTATACATATAAAAAACTAATTAACTAATTAATTAGGCATAACTTATATATTAACATTTAAATTAAATACAAATTACTTTAAAAGGACATGTGTTGTTGTCCTAAGCTTCATATAACAAATGTTAAGAGATAAACATTCCAATTTGACAAATGTTAAGATAATTTACAAGTGTCCTTATTTATTTTCATTTTCTTCTATTATATTAAATCAAAAAATTCACTTATATAAATACAATTGCCTCTCACCTTTCTTATTTTTTTTCTATTTTCAAAATTCAAAGTTAAGAAAACAAATCTGAAAACATACAAACCATTTTCAGATTCAACATCAAACCAGAAATCAATTCCCTGCAAACTATTTTCAAAACAAAATCTGTAATCAAGTAAATCAGTAATCATCTTCAAATCCTCAGTTCAAAAATGTAAATCATTACCCTATAACATTTTCCAAATCCTCTGATCAAATAAGCAAAAGTATTCCAGTTTTTCAAAGCAAATCCGGAATTATCTTCTGCATGCAAACCTGCAATTTCAAATTTTTTTTAAAGCCTGCATCTTCAAATCAATGCACCTGCATTTTCAAAGCAACTTCATTTTCAAGCACACAAGTTTTTAAAGAAGCATTTTAGTTTTTAAAGAGTTCAAGTATCAAAAAGGCTGTTTTCAAATTTGGAAACCAGTTTTCAAACATTTTCAAAAATTGGTGCTCTGTCTTCTGTTTTCAGGTGAGTAACTTTTAAAATTTAAAACATAATTAGGTTGCATGCTAATATGGTTGAATATAAATAAGTATCACATGTGTATATAGGTAAAAATCTGATGTGAATATTTGATTATGTGTATACTGTATATATATATATATTGTGCTCTTTCTTATTTCCAAACTCAACTTTTATTTAAAAATCCTTATCGCATGATCTAGTGTTTGATAGGATCTGATTATCAAACAAATGTTGTTTGATTTAACCTAGATTTATGTTTAAAAATTAAATTTAGGCAAAATAAAGCTTGTTGTCTCTGGAAGTATTTAAAACATCAATGCATGTTGATATAATCAAAATTCAAACTGTATAATTTATAAATTCAGTATTTTAGATTGAATACATCAACTAAAACATGATTTTTATGTCAAGAATCATAGTTTATAATTTAGGGATGAATGTACAGTTCTTATTTGAACTGAAAATGAACTTTTGGGGTTTTCTGGTAATCTATGTATCTGAAGGGGACAGGGTTGTTCCAGATGATGGAGGAGTGTTAGTGGTTGATGGGAAAAATACTGGATGGTGTTGAATTTCGGTGAGGAGGTTGCAGCAGTGGGATTCCTTTTAGAACCCTAATTTTAGTTAGGCTTAGGAATTCGATCACTACGGGTTCTATAGTGGATCGAGTGCTTCAAGTTTTTGGAAGAAGGAAGCTTGGACATATACAAGGTCATGGCCGGAGATGTAGTACTTCTGGTGGTCGAAGGATAAACGGCGAAGCATTTCCAGGTTTGAGGTATTTGTTGTTCCAGTGTTCCTAGGTTTGGAATTTAGCTCTTGAATTCAATTTCGGGAATTTGAGCACGATCGGATGATCGAGTTAAGGTGTTTGAGTGATTTTGGATGTGGGAAGATCATCGCTGATGATCAAAGATGACCAGCGGCAACGTGCAGGTGCACGGTGCACTGTTATCTAATGAAGTTTGCCGTGGTGTTGGTTTATGATCGAGTAAATTTATGTTGGACTCAAAGTAGTGGGGTAGTTTGCTTGGGGAGGTTGGGCTTTGAACTCAAAGCATTTTGGGGGTGTCTCGGGTTATACATTGTTTACAGGTTTTAAGAAAACCTGTATTGTCTGTTTTAAAATTTTTAAAAACTGAAGTTTTTAAATGAAAAGCAAAAGTTTAAACTAAGTTTTAAATCCAAGTTTGAAATCTAGAATTCAAGTTTAAGTTTAAATCTCAGTTTTAAAAAAAAATCTAAAGTTTTCAAACTTGAATTGTTAAACTACTTTAAAATGGTAAAGTGGTTTGACTTTTTAAAAAAATGAAGTTTTAAAAAATGTGAGTAAGTTTTAAAGTGAAGTTTAATTCAGGAAATCAAAGATTTAAATATGTATTTCAGTTTTTGAAATAAAAGAAATTTTAAATTTGAAAGATTTAAACAACTTTGTATGTTAAAGTGTATATTTACATTATTTGAATTTAAAAATGAATTTGGTTTAAACTCTTATAAAATTCTTTTATAAGACAAGCATTTCTTTACCATGTAATTGAAAAGGGTTTTTAAATTGTTTAATCCTTGTTAAGTTAAATTGTATTCATTTTAAATCTCATATTTGAAATGAAATTTTAAAGTAATTTCAAAAGTAAATTGTTTTCAAATGTTTTTGTTAATGACAATTTAGTCATAGTTAAGAAATGTTTTTATCTTAAAATTAAACTAAGATTTAATGATTTGAAATTAATTAAATTAATGAGGTAATTAAGGAATAATTAGTTAATTTAATTAATTAATGATTAGGAATAAATAAATAATTAATTAAGGGTTAATCAATTTGTAATTAAAGATCATTAATTAGATAATTAAAGATTATTAATTAATGATTAAAGATTTGTTAATTAAGAAATTAAGTTATAATCAATGTTAATTAATCAAGTAATTAAGGTTTAATTAAGTTAGAGTTAACACTTAATTAATTAAATAATTAGAGATTAATTAATGGATAATTAAGGATAAATTAAATTGTAATTAATAATGGTTAATCTAAGTTAATTACTTAAGGAAGTAATTAAAGAATGGTTAATGAAGGTCATTAACTAGGATTATTTAATAATTAATTAATGTGATTAAATTTCATAATTAATTATGTTAATTAATTTAATGATAATCATTTGTAAATTGTTTAAGAATAATTACTTCATGGAAGTAATTAAGGAATTAATTACTTAATGTAATTAATTTAGTTTAATGTGATTATTTAAATTGATTAATTATGTAACAACCCGCATGTTTATCGATTTTATATTTAAATATTTTATTTAAATATTTTATCGTTAGTCGGATTTAGTCCGAAAGGCTACTTTTTGCATACGGTCGAATTAGGACTCGGGACCACTCCCATTGAGTTTAAAATGCCGATTGCAACCTTTTTGAGTATAAGCTTCGATATGTTTGGAGAAAGTTGATTTTTGCTACTTTTCACTTTGGGTTTGGGTTTGGGTTCAGCCCTATGTTTAACTGATACTCAAATCTGAGCCACTCTTCCCCATTCACCCTTATTTTCTTCTCTTTTCAGCTCTAAGGCAATAATGGTGGGAGAGATTGGAAATTAAAACTCCAAAACCCTAGTTCCTCTTGCAACCTCAAATTCCTAGCTCCAAATTCAAGAGAACCCATTGGTAAGCCTTCTCTTCTTCTTCTCCAACTTATTCTCTTACCAATTTCAGAAATTCCTAAACCTAATTTTGGGAATGTTCTTGTTTTGAGCATAGATTCAAGCTCGTTTGGGTTGTGTTGAAGAGAGGTTGATTCTCCATTTGCTTTCAAGCTTCTTCTTGTTTGATTTTGTAAAAAGGTGAGATTTTTTTATCTCACATCTTTGTCTATAATTATCTTCGATTGTTAGGTATGAATTCCTAACATTTATTCGTGTGCAATTGATTTTGGTTTGGATCGATTTCGTGTATATTCCACTTTTGGTGTTTTGGTCTAATTTATGAAAATCCTTTTATGGATATTTGGACATTGATATTGGAGGCGTATTGAAGAGCCGTTTGGGCTGGGTTGTCGTTCGACGTAATTTCTTTGTCCTCGCCATTTGCTCAATCGATCGTTTTCTATATTCGTTTGGCCATTTTTTGCCTAGGTTCAGGAAAACCACAAAATTGCAGTTTCAGACGTCTGAATTTGGGATGTCAGACGTCTGAATTGGCTTATTTTCAAACAGAAGGAAAATAGGCTAAAATATGCCTATTTCAGACGTCTGAAATATTTGGTTCAGACGTTTGAATCGTGTTCTGGAAATTTTTATATTTCCAAATTCAGACGTCTGAACCCCTTGTTTCAGACGTCTGAAACTGTTGTGATTTTGCCTTCTTGCCTTTTTGTTTGAGAATGCCAATTTAAATCGTTTCGTGATAATCCTATTTGTTGTTATCATTTATTATGACTTTGATGACTCTTTTTAGGGATTTTTGAATATCCATTTCGATGGATTCTTTATCGGTTTCTTTGGATTTTATTCACCTTTTCGAATGTGAATTTTAGTGATTGATTGTTCTTACAATCTTCTTTCTGATTTGTCACTTTAAAAATATAAAGGTTTTCTATACTAGTAGTAAATATCAAAACTCTTTCTTCAAATGATTTCAACACTATTTTAGTACAAAGCTCGTTTCTTAAACCATTTTCCAATCTATTAGTATATACAAACCTTTACCTCACTCGTATGAGAAATCTAATTAAACGACTTAGTAAAACGAGTGGTATGAAACGCTTGCGTTTACTTCGTCGGTTAATTCTTGGAATTGTTCGATTGAATCTCTTGTGACAACTTTCTTGTGGAAATCTACAGTTTGTTCGTAAATATTTAAGTTTAGCAAGTGGTTATGGGACATGAAGCTAAACTCATATATTTACTAGCTTAGTGTAACTGACACTTCTCGTTGATCATGATGATCATCTTTGTGGTTTAGACTAGCAATGTGCGATGTCTCTTTGTCTGCGAGGGAGACTAAACCCCGTTTTGTGGAGTTTCGACTCAATTTGGTGGGGTAGCAACCCATGGTCTTCGGGCCGTTTGTGGAGCTTCGGCTCAATTTGTGATGGTTAGCAACCATGGAATTAGCATTCCATTTGTGATACACGTGTTGGTGGGCTTTATGCTCCCGTTTGTGATAGGCCTGCCCCCTTTGTGATTTCTGGATTTCTTGAGATGATTTCTAGAATTTGTGCTTCACCAATTTTCGTGATTTCTATTGATAAGCCTTATCGATATTTGTGCATTGGTGAATTTGTGCGTCATTGACTTTTGTGATTTCTGGATTTCGTGGATTGAATTCTGGAATTTGTGTGTCATTGACTTTTGTGATTGACATTGATATTATCGTCAATATTTATGGTTTGGTGAACTAAATTAGGAGTATGACGTTTCTGTGAATCTTGTGTAGGTTTTGTGACATTGAATAATCCCTTGATGATTTTCAACTGCTTATAAATCACAGCTTGGCATTGTGATTATTATGTGTTTAGTCATATCTCTTATTCTATATCGTGTCATCTGATATTATAGTTAGACTGATCCGTTTATTATTTTCTTATCAAATAATACTCGGGTCAGACCGAGATGTTGCAGGTGCTTTGACTTGACTTCTCTCCAGGGATTCATTACTCTGACCTTTTGCTTACTACTTAGATTAGTAGTTTTTGTTGTATACTCTTGAGATATTGACTCATTGATGTATTCTTTTGTATAGCACATGTTGCTATTATTTTGTGTTATTGTGGATCTTTTTGACCACTACTCTGATATACACTTCCATGTGTTAATTATATATTCATATCTTCTTCCGCCTTTGTGATATGAATTATCCGTGGCTGACTTATGTTATGTTTATTTCTGTATTTGTTTCCGAAGATATTATAGCCACTGTGTAGTAGTTTTGAGTTTGTGTCGGTATGTCGGATTTCCCTCTTGGTAAAGAAATGCATGTTATACTATCTGACATATCGATGCTCGCGCAAAGCAATTACACGGATGGTCGCTCCTCAACAGCCTTATTCTCCGTGCTAGTTGACAGCATTCACCGTAATGTTCTTGGCTAGCGTGGGTATAGAGGTGGGTTGTCACAAATTAAGTTTAATTAATTCAAACACTAGATGATTTGATAATAATTACTTAATGTAATTTATGGAGTGTAATTACTTAGTGAAATAATTAATGGTAATTACTGAATGTAATTAATGGAAGATGATTTAAGAATGGAAGTAATTTATGTATAGTCACTTTGTAATTAATCAAGGGATTAATTAGGGATAATTAATTAGGAATAATTTATTTATTTTATGTTATGAAGTAATTAAGGGCAGCTAATTACTGAATATGGTTAATCAAGAGGGATTGATAATTATGGTTTAATTAAGATTAATTACTTAATGCAATTAAGTTAAAGAAGATAATTAATTAAATGTAATTAGGGATCATTAATTAATATAATTAATGATGTAATTAAGGATTGATTAATTAAGAATAATTAATCAATGATAAGTGACTAAAGGTAATTAACTAATGTAATTAATTATATTTAATTAATTAATGAAGTAATTATAGGTTAATTACTGTGTTGGTTAAGAATGATTAATTTGTGAAATTAATTAAAGATAATTACTTGAATGTAATTAAAGGATAATTAATCAAGGGTGATTAATTAAGGTGATTAATTAGAGGATGTTTAATTAATTAACTTGTAATTAATTAAATGGTTAAGCAAGCAAGATTTAAAATGATGATGTGACGCCCCACCTCTATACCCACGCTAGCCAAGAACACTACGGAGTAATGCTGTCAACTAGCACGGAGAATAAGGTTGTTGAGGAGCGACCATCTGTGTAATTGCTTTGTGCGAGTACCGATATGCCGGATAAAAATATAACTTTTCATCTCGAGAGGAAATCCGACATACCGACACAAACTCAAAGCTACTACGCAGTGGCTATAAAGGTCTTCGGAATCAAATATAGAAATAAACATAACACAAATCAGTCACAGATAATTCATATCACAAAGGCGGAAATAGATATGAATATAACACATGAAAGTGTACATCAGAGTAGTGGTCAAACAAGATCCACAATATCCAAAAAGAATAGATACAAGTGCTAGACAAAAGAATAAGTATACATCATAGAGTCTATATCTCAAATGTATACAACAAAAACTTCTAAACTAAAGTAGTTAGCAAAAAGTCAGAAGATGGTTCCAGATAGGAAGCCATTAATTTTTTTGACACACGAACGGCCCGAAGTCCATGGGACGCTACCCCACATATGTGAGTTGAAACTCACACAAACGGGGTTTAGTCTCCCTCGTAGACAAAGAGACATCGCACATTGCTAGTCTAAATCACAAAAATGATCGTCATGATCATCAAGAAGTGTCAATTACAGTAAGCTAGTAAATATATGAGCTTAGCTTCATGTCCCATAACCACTAGCTTAACTTAAATATTTACGAACAAATTGTAGATCTCCACTAGAAAATTGTCACAAGAAGTTCAATCGAACAAGTCCAATAATTAACCGACGAAGTAAACGCAAGCGTTTCATACCACTTGTTTTACTAAGTCGTTTAATTAGATTTCTCATACGAGTGAGGTAAAGGTTTGTATATACTAATAGATTGGAAATCGGTTTGAGAAAACGAGCTTAGTAATAAAATAGTGTTGAAATCGTTTTGATGAAAGAATTTTGATATTTACTACTAGTATTGAAACCTTTATATTTCTAAAGTGACAAATCACAAAGAAGATTGTAGGAACAATCAATCACTAAAGTTCACATTCGAAGACGTGAATAAAATCCAAAGAAATCGATACCAAATCCATCAAAATGGATATTCCCATAAATCACGAAGAAAAATGTCATCAAAGTCGATAATAAGTGATAATAACAAAAGGGAATCAACACGAATCGATTAACATTGGAAATTCAATCCAAAAAGGCAAATTGGACTCAAACAGCAGGTTCAGTCGACTGAACATAGTTTTCAGTCGACTGACCCTGTACCTGGAAATTTTCCAAGTTCAGGAAACTTTCTGTTTCCAGGTTCAATCGACTGAACAGAGGATTCAGTCGACTGAATCATGCCTGGAAACTTTCGGGTTCCAGGTTCAGTCGACTGAACAGAAGATTCAGTCGACTGAATCATGCCTGGGCTGTTTTTCAGCCTATTCAAATGAAGGGCAAACTCTTCCAAAATGCAACCGGACGAACATTGGCTCTAAGGGTTTATGCCAATCGGCTACCCGGCCCTACATGCTCCTCGATGCATCACCAAAAGCACGATCAAACATCCATATAAGGATTTTCAAACAAATTTGACTTAAAAACCCAAAAATTGGAATATTCACAAACCAATCCAAATCAAGAGCAAATGCACATGAAGAAGTGTTAGGAATTCATACCAACAACCAAAGATAATTATAGGCATTGATGTGAGATAAAAATCTCACCTTTGAACCCAAATCAATGAAGAAGAAGCTTGAAAGCAAAGGAGAATCAACCACTCTTCAAATCCAACTCAATAAGCTTGATTCTAAGCTTTAAAAGAAGAACATTCCCAAAGTTAGGTTTAGGAATTTCTGAAATGATATGAGAATGAGTTGGAGAAGAAGAAGAGAAGCTTACCAATGGGTTCTTCTATTAGTTTGGAGCTAGAACTTGATTTGCAAAAGAAAACTAGGGCTTGAGTTTTAATTTCTCATCTCTCTTTGTTGCTAAAGCTTGAGTATTAGGAATTGGAAATGAAGTAAATGAGGAGGAGAGGGGTTGGGACTGAATACATAAGTGGGCTCAGCCCAAATCAAAACCCTAAGTGAAAAAGTAGCAAAAATCAACTTTCTCCAAACATATCGAAGCTTATACTCAAAAAGGTCGCAAACGGTATTTTAAACTGAATGGGAGTGGTCCCGAGTCCTAATTCGACCGTATGCAAAAAGTAGCTTTTTGGACTAAATTCCGAGTATCGATAAATATTTAAATAAAATATTTAAATATACAATTGATAAATATGCGGGTTGTTACGGACTCCCCTCCTTAAAGAAATTGCGTCCTCGCAATACTTAAGAAGAAAATAAGAAGTAACAACCATAGAAGCATATCAACACAAAAGAAAATTTGAAATAGGAAGTTCACCATAAGGAGCATGAAAGAGTAAGCCTGAACGGGATCGCTCGATGAATCCTCTAGATTCTCAGGAGTAATCCCTAAGATTTGAGAACCATTGAACTCTCACAAGAAGAATATCTTTATTCCGAAGGCGCTCAACCTCCGAAGCAAGGATGCGAATGGAATGTTGCTCATCAATCAAAACTGGTGAAACTTCAATTTCCACAATATCACCGGGCTCAAGAATATAAACCGAAAACCCTAAGGCATTTCCGTAGATAAAAGACGTGGAGAACGTCAAGAATAGCAGAAAATTGAGCCAGTACAACGGCGTAGTACAGAAACGGTACGCCCGAGAAACTAGAAACTCAAATAATTTGGAATATCAGCGTAGTACAAAAACGGTACGTCCAATGAACCAAAGCCCAAATAATTTTGGAACACCGACGTAGTAAAAAAACGGTACGTCCAATGAGCCGATAAACTGGAACAACGATGTAGTATAATAATGGTACATCCATTGATCCAGATAAAATGGAACATCGATGTAGTATAATAACAGTACATCCGATGAACCGAAGACCATAAAAGAACATCAGACGCAAGTCCATAAAAGAAATAAGATGAAACTCAATAAAACGAAGTACATCGAAATGTCCGATGAACTTGATAAAAAGATAATTCCATTCTGACAACATCAAAGAATCAACAACTCGTTGCCTACGACAAAGCGCGTTGGCAACACGATTTCCCTTTCGGGAATAAAAGAATATCAAGATCATAAGATGCTAGGAACTCGAGTCAACATGAAGTTCCTTATGAGAAAATAAATATTCCAAAGATTTATGATCGAGGTGGAGAACAAATTTCTTCCCCAAAAATGATGATGCCAAACTCTAAAAGTAGAAACAATAATCGCGAGCACTAGATCACAAGTGGTATATCTAGTCTCGATAGGTTATAATGATTTAGAAGCACAAGGGATAGCATGTTCTCCTTTGCAAGAGAACGGCATCCAAACCAATACGATTAGCATTGGTACAAAAGATAAAGTCTTGGTTCCCCACGGAAATCACAAGAATAAGAGTATCGAAAAGAAAGAACTTCTTTTATATAATTATCTTTCCCGAAAAGTTAAAACTTTCAAAATTACAATTATCTCAATGTAAAAATATTTCTAGAAAAATTTACATTTTACAAGTCAATATATCGTGTCTGATTGTCTCATCAAAGCGTTTAGGAGATTCTTATCGATAACGTTGATCAAGCGCATCGACCAGAATTCTTAACACACTAAATGGGCAATACAATCACAAAATCATCTTCTATATAGTAAACATGTTTCTTAAAAACCTTTAATAATATTCTTTGCTTGTTTAAGAGCAAATTCAAATTGTACTTATAAATAAATCTTATGAAAAAGATTTGCAAAATTTTTAAATTGCTATTTTCCATCCAAAATCAATAAATACAAGAATGGTCTCATCGAAATATTCATAGAATATTCGATTTATAAAATGGATGAAACAAGCTAGACAAACTGAATGACATAACAAGTCATTCATAAGAATCATAACGAGTGCGGAATGCGGTAAGTGGAATGCTAACTTCCGCAACTCGTAACTAATGAAAACTGGCAGTAAAGTCGAACTAAAAAGACCTTAACACCACACAAAAGATTGCTTAGGCGATAGTCCTAAGACAAATTCATAAATACCGAAAAATTTCTCAAACTACATGAATGAGAGAAATAACACTTTCCTTATAAGTGGGCTTAAGGAATAAAATGATGCCTTCAAAAATTTGAAATCGGAATCACAAGAAAAAATAGAAATCTGCTTAACAGATAGAAAATGTCGAAGATGAATAGTCCACACGGAAAATAGGATACGGGCATCACAACGACTAAGCCAATCCTTACAAAAATCAATTCCGGAGCCTAAGTAAAAATATCCGCTCGGAAAGAAAAATCACATAAAATAGTTTCGGCATCAATAGAAAGCAAATTGAGTGTTGCGGATCTACCATCCGGATTCACAATCCTCAAAGAAGTCATCAAGCCCAAAATATTCAAAGAAAAAGAATCGACAAGTTCTTTTGATATAAAAATAATGAGATGAAACCCATATCAAAAAGAATTCGAATAAGAAGATCACGAAATAAAACAATGCCATCAAGGATTGAATGTAAAATACCTTGACCAAGAGAAGAGTTGCTAGGGGCTTGCTGCTCTCCTTCTCTCTTGCTTGGAAGCTTAGGACACGAAGATAAAAGATGACCCGAACCTTTGCAATAACGACAAAAGAGGGGTTTCGGGCACTCCCTTGCATAATGGTCTGTGAAACCACAATTGTAGCATCGTCCCGACTAGAGGTAGGTGCTTTTGCTACCGGGGTTTCTTGCCTCCTTTTCTTGTTAGAATTGGGGCTTTTGAATTTGATAGGCCTCTTCAAGTTATTGTTGAAGTTTTGTTGGGCACGCACAACTTCAACATCACCTTCTCTATCGGCCTCTTCAAGACGAAGAGCGATATCAATAAGCTGATCAAATGAAACCTCAAGTTTCAGGAGTAATGGCTTCTTAAGATTCTTATTCAAGCCATAGACAAATCTCTGATTTTTCTTCATTGGGGTGTTGATGTATTCAACCCCGTATTTGGACAGAGATTCGAAAGATGCGACATAGTCTGTCATAGAAGATTCACCTTAAACAAGGTCTATGAAACGCCGGGCTAAAGTTACTTTCTCAGCCTCCGGCACAAACTTTAATTCGAATCGTTCCCGGAATTGCTCCCAAGTAAGATCCGCTTCGATAATCTCCGAAGTCAAGAGCTCATACCAATCTAACGCTCTTTCTTGGAGCATGCTAGAAGCCACTTGGACTCTATGTAGATCAATAAGGTTCATGCAAGAAAAGATGCGATCGCATGATTTGAGCCAAGCTTGAATTTCAATAACACTCTCGGATCCCCTGAATGGCCTTCCACCCAAATCGGCATAGTCTCTGCACAAGCGTGCGAAACCGGATCTAGGATGAGTAGCCTCTGGATTGGGTCCGGCAGCTTGAGCATTCTTAACAAGATCTAGGAGCTGCTGGGCAGACATAAATACTCCATCCTGGGGAGTAGCACTAGATTGACCGGCGCTGGGACGACCAGGTCTAACCATTTCTCTTCTTTAAGAAAGAAAGAAAGAAGAGGAAAAAGTTATTCTCAAAATAAATTTCAATCAAACTTGATTGATAAAACAAGGAATCATAAGGAAAATAGGATGAATCGGTACGAAGACTCGAATTAAATCCTAAAGCACGACTCCTAAGATGGACTTAGGACGATGATCCTTGTTATAATATTCCATATTGTTCCGATGTTTGGCTTTGATACCAAGCTGTGACGCCCCACCTCTATACCCACGCTAGCCAAGAACACTACGGAGTAATGCTGTCAACTAGCACGGAGAATAAGGCTGTTGAGGAGCGACCATCTATGTAATTGCTTTGTGCGAGTACCGATATGCCGGATAAAAATATAACTTTTCATCTCGAGAGGAAATCCGACATACCGACACAAACTCAAAGCTACTACACAATGGCTATAAAGGTCTTCGGAAACAAATATAGAAATAAACATAACACAAATCAGTCATAGATAATTCATATCACAAAGGCGGAAATAGATATGAATATAACACATGAAAGTGTACATCAGAATAGTGGTCAAACAAGATCCACAATATCCAAAAAGAATAGATACAAGTGCTAGACAAAAGAATAAGTATACATCATAGAGTCTGTATCTCAAATGTATACAACAAAAACTTATAAACTAAAGTAGTTAGCCAAAAGTCAGAAGATGGTTCCAGATAGGAAGCCATTAATTTTTTTGACACACGAACGGCCTGAAGACCATGGGGCGCTACCCTACATATGTGAGTTGAAACTCACACAAACGGGGTTTAATCTCCCTCGTAGACAAAGAGACATCGCACATTGCTAGTCTAAATCACAAAAATGATCGTCATGATCATCAAGAAGTGTCAATTACAGTAAGCTAGTAAATATATGAGCTTAGCTTCATGTCTCATAACCACTAGCTTAACTTAAATATTTACGAACAAATTGTAGATCTCCACTAGAAAATTATCACAAGAAGTTCAATCGAACAAGTCCAAGAATTAACCGACGAAGTAAACGCAAGCGTTTCATACCACTTGTTTTACTAAGTCGTTTAATTAGATTTCTCATACGAGTGAGGTAAATGTTTGTATATACTAATAGATTGGAAATCGGTTTGAGAAAACGAGCTTAGTAATAAAATAGTGTTGAAATCGTTTTGATGAAAGAATTTTGATATTTACTACTAGTATTGAAACCTTTATATTTTTAAAGTGACAAATCACAAAGAAGATTGTAGGAACAATCAATCACTAAAGTTCACATTCGAAGACGTGAATAAAATCCAAAGAAATCGATACCAAATCCATCAAAATGGATATTCCCATAAATCACGAAGAAAAATGTCATCAAAGTCGATAATAAGTGATAATAACAAAAGGGAATCAACACGAATCGATTAACATTGGAAATTAAATCCAAAAAGGCAAATTGGACTCAAACAGCAGGTTCAGTCGACTGAACAGAGTTTTCAGTCGACTGACCCTGTACCTGGAAATTTTCCAGGTTCAGGAAACTTTCTGTTTCCAGGTTCAATCGACTGAACAGAGGATTCAGTCGACTGAATCATGCCTGGAAACTTTCGGGTTCCAGATTCAGTCGACTGAACAGAAGATTCAGTCGACTGAATCATGCCTGGGCTGTTTTTCAGCCTATTCAAATGAAGGGCAAACTCTTCCAAAATGCAACCGGACGAACATTGGCTCTAAGGGTTTATGCCAATCGGCTACCCGGCCCTATATGCTCCTCGATGCATCACCAAAAGCACGATCAAACATCCATATAAGGATTTTCACACAAATTTGACTTAAAAACCCAAAAATTGGAATATTCACAAAACCAATCCAAATCAAGAGCAAATGCACATGAAGAAGTGTTAGGAATTCATACCCAACAACTAAAGATAATTATAGGCATAGATGTGAGATAAAAATCTCACCTTTGAACCCAAATCAATGAAGAAGAAGCTTGAAAGCAAAGGAGAATCAACCACTCTTCAAATCCAACTCAATAAGCTTGATTCTAAGCTTTAAAAGAAGAACATTCCCAAAGTTAGGTTTAGGAATTTCTGAAATGATATGAGAATGAGTTGGAGAAGAAGAAGAGAAGCTTACCAATGGGTTCTTCTATTAGTTTGGAGCTAGAACTTGATTTGCAAAAGAAAACTAGGGCTTGAGTTTTAATTTCTCATCTCTCCCACCATTGTTGCTAAAGCTTGAGTATTAGGAATTGGAAATGAAGTAAATGAGGAGGAGAGGGGTTGGGACTGAATACATAAGTGGGCTCAGCCCAAATCAAAACCCTAAGTGAAAAAGTAGCAAAAATCAACTTTTTCCAAACATATCGAAGCTTATACTCAAAAAGGTCGCAAACGGCATTTTAAACTCAATGTGAGTGGTCCCGAGTCCTAATTCGACCGTATGCAAAAAGTAGCTTTTTAGACTAAATTTCGAGTATCGATAAATATTTAAATAAAATATTTAAATATACAATTGATAAATATGCGGATTGTTACAGATGAAGTAATTAATTTAATTTATTTTAAATTAATTAAATATGAAATAATTAATTTAATTCACTTTAAATTAATTAGAGATGGAAGTAATTAATTTAATTCATTTTAAATTAGTTATAGATGATGTGATTAAGTAAATCATTGCTTATGTATGGATGGATGATATTGGTTGCCTTGAATGGTTGGAGATCTCAGAAATGAGGTAGGTAATATTGTGTGATATGGATGCTTTGGATTGCATTATGATGATAATATGGATTATCTTTTGATAATGATAAAATGGATTATCTGTTGTGATGATAATAATGATTATCTATTGTGATATGTGAATTATCTATCTATGTGTATATAGAATTGAATTATTTTAAACTTTAAAACAACTTGGCCTTAAAAGGCACGTTTTGGATTTCGATGAGACGGAGATCGGGTTTCCAGATTTGGATATCCAAAAACCACATCGATCCAAATTAACGATAGGTTGTGAATCTCAAGTGAAGATGAAGATTCAGAGTGCAAGGGTTCTCGTCGTTAACTCTGAGGGTGATTCCAAAATGTGTGTAATGAGATAATGCCTTCGGTTTCGTTCGAACCCGGAACGAACTTGTATGGATTGAATGCTTTCAACACATCGTCAGGTGGACGATGAGCATTTTAAGTGATGTGTTCTATAAAGGTAATCGTAGCCTCAAGCCTCATCAACCGGGAATGGCTAAAACAAGGGAGGTGCAGCAAGGTTAAGTGGGTCATGCCCAAGTAGGACTGTCTAGAGGTCCCTTTTATTTCGGCTGTGTGGGCAGTTGTGAGCTCCAACTGCCGAGGTTGTCTAGTTCGGGACTATCCAGTAAGGGATGTTCCGGCCTTGTGTTGCAGGGGATTTAGGGTGGATCCTCGGTACATTGATCTAGGCCACGTACTGTGACGGGCGGTACCCCTGTAGCCCTGCCATTGTATGGAATCCAAAATCCAATAAGTACCGTACGTATTGAATGTGCCCAACTATGTTGGAACGTGAGATGTAAGCATTCCAGCTATTTTTGTATTTTACTTGAAAACCCTAGACACTATTATAATATCATCGGATTTCCTATCTAATGTTTTGGTTAGCGTAAGTAAAAACTTACCCGTGTTTATTTGTGGGAAGTCTTACGTGATACCTTTTGTTTTCAAAGGTTTTCAAAAGTTAAGCAACCTTAACCTGTTACTCACACCAGACCCATGTATGACCCGGAGTTTATCTTCTGTTTTCTTAAACTCTTGGTGCTCAAATTTTTACGAGTAGCCGAGGGATTCGGGTTAGCTTTGACGAATTCTGGAGAAGCAATGGAGCAGGGTCTTTTGCATTATAGTTATATATAATGTTCCGCTGTGTTGGTTTCTCTGAGTAGTTTCCATGTATTGTATTGAGTTGTATAACTAGACAGGTGTTTATAACTGTCTAGTATGTATGTATAATTTGTGTAACTCTAATAATTGTTGTATACTATGTAATATTTATGTTATTAATATAATTTATTCGTTCCGCTGTTGACATTCTGATGTTGTTTGTTCTTTCTTCTCTTTCTTTTCTCTTTTCTATCCCTTTTTTTCTTCAAGATGATGCGATTTTCTGTGGTGTGAAAGTCGGGTCGTCTCAACTCCTTTTAATTAACATGTAAAAAAAGCTTTTCGTGGGCACATCCAGGATTTTGACAAAACTAGTTTTATCGGATCCGTAATAGCGAATTGTTGTATGCCTTTAAATTTTGTAGTGATTGGACATATCGTTTGGTCGTACGAGTTCGAAAAACATAGAAATTAAGTAAATGGATTTTCATTTATATAATTCAATTTTGAAAAGTTATCTTCTGAATATGATGGAAGTGGTTTTCAATATATATTCTGTTGTGTTCGGAATAGGAGTATAATATATAGAACGCCAGGCGGAGCGCCTCATTTGAAGTTTGAGATTTTCGGATATTTTATTTTAAAATTTAACAACATATATATGTACTTGATATGGCAATACGTGTCCATACCAATAGCCTTACCTTCCCATGCCCTAACCCATACCCTCCTTCCTTTATAAAATTCACGTTTAGAAACCAAATTTCGTTTGCCTAAAATTTCAAATCTCCTCTCACCAATTGAACGGCCACCTGTCATCCAAGCCACAACGACCATAATTGGCCTTCAAGCTAGAAATTAAAGAGCAATCCTCGGCCGTTCGTTGACGCTTGATGAACTGTGGCCGATAATCTATTCGAGGGTAGGGTTGTGTGGAGAGGACAGAGGGGATTTCATCAGCGTGGGATGTTTGGCATTTTGATGGTCGGATTGCTCGCTAAAATTCAAATAGGATTTTGTAGTAGGGGTGGCGGCGTCGTCTTTAGGGGTTCGTTCGTGGCCATGGCGGGTGGTCGTTGGTGGAGGCGTGGTCAGGCGTCGGAGATTAGGGCTCTGGTGGCCTGCCTTGGTGTGCGTCGACGATGAGGTGGCAGTTGTCACTCGCGAGATGGGTTCGAAGCTTCAGGCTAGGGCACGGGATGTTTCTGGAGCGATGAGCACGAACGTGCTGACGTGGCGGTAATGTGTTACTTAATTTTTATTTAAACTATAATTTTAATCGTATAACTTCTAACAGGTATAATTTCCACATACGAGGTTCGATTTACGCGCGGTTTTCTCTACTAGGTTCGTATTGGAATTCCGAACATTTTGATGCTAGTTTGGATGAATTCTGAGACCGTTCAAATTTTGGGTTTAAATTGGGTTTAAATTCAATTTATATTCAAAAAGTGAGTGCTCTAACCCACTCACAACTTCTAAAATTTCTTCTGTTGGTTAAATTGATTTATGATGTGATTAGAAATTTATTTATGACTGTTTGGCATATTTTTAATCATTATCTCGGTTAAATTGAATCTGTTGGATTAAATTGTTATTTAATTTATTATTGCATATAAACTGCTAGTTAAATTGTTATTTAATTCACTATTGCATACAAACTGCCAGTTAAATTGTTATTTAATTTATTATTGAATATAAACTGCTAGTAAATGCCTGTTATTTATTATCCGCTCTATATTGATGTTATTGATTGAATTGGGTGATGATTGTGATAAATATTTAATGATTGATATTGGATGAATGGATGTTGTATTTTATATTGTTATAAATTGCACGTTTGTATAGATTTTTATTTCATTCGGGATTGCGGTTTGAAATGATATATAACCGTAATTATATTTTTAAATTACGGATTGAAATGAAAAACATCCGTATCATGTGACCATAGGATAGAAAATTATATATAGACACCGTGATCTATATATAAAAATATTTTGAAATGGTTTCTACGGTTTTATAAATAAATATATGGTTTTATATAAATATCGATTCTAGATATTATATAAATGTTATTTTATTCTTTAATCTTAAGCTATGAATAAATTGTTTTAATATAGAATATGCTTAATGATAAGTTTGATTTCCATTGAGATAATATGTATAAGTATTTAAATTTTGTTTTAATATAGCATTTATAATGATTTAAATAAATTAAGGTTGGAAGATAAATTGGAAATTTATTTGAAATTAAATCTATGTAAGAATTTAACTCAAATAAGTTGATGTAAAAATTTATTAAATTTGGAATTCTAAATGGTATGATTTTATAACTTGATTTTGGTTTAAGGTAAATGAAAAGAATATTTCAATTATAAATAAATTTATTTGTAATTTGAGTTTTATTTAGATGATAATGGATTTATTATGTAAAATATTTCAAACTAAATAATAGAAAAGTGAATTGTTGAATCGTAATTACCAAACTCAGATTGAAATTGTGAATACTTAAAGTTTGAAATATATTAAATTTGAAATGGTTTATTCTGTAGATCAAATCTATTTTGAAATCAATATAATTTGGAATAGTTTATTTGAAAACTGAGTTGCATTGAAATTTATAATTTGGGATGTGGTTAAATTTAAAATCTAGAAATTCGAGTTCTTTTGGAATTGATTGTTGAAATTTAAGAAGCTAGTTTATTATACAAGGTATTTTAATATTTAAACCATTTAAGTGGTGGAACTTATGTTTCAAAGTTTTGGGTTTCAAAGTATTATAATTTGGAAGTATTATATTTCAAGTCTTTTGATTTCGAAGTGTTATAACGTTGAAAGTGCTATGACTTTGGAAAGGACATGTTTTTAATAAAAATATATCATTTGATTTGGTTTTGAAGTGGAAATGATATCATATTGATTTGGTTTTTGAAAGGCAAATAATATCATATTTATATGGTTTTGCAATGGATATATTTTGGTTTTGAAATATAAAGTATTTTGAAAAGACCGCGGTGTTATAATAACGTTTGGTTATTAAAGTGTAACAGCCCGCAAATCCGTACCCCTTGAGTCAACACTATTTTACCTAAATCAACTCAAGTTGTACAGAAATACGAACCATTTGGGTTAAAGAAGAAGAGGTAGAAGAAGAAAATAGAAAGCAACATCAGAATCTAACCATCGCAGCGGAATAAAATATAATAGATATTAAATAATCTTTACTCAGAAAACAAATATTTCTGTTTATATATATTACACCATCAGAGTACATCAATCACAGCTCAACATCGATATCACACAATGGATACACAACTCAAACAGCGGAATATATATATATAAACAAGTAGGGGAATACGTATCGTCATCCAGCTCGTCTCCTGAGCTTCACAGCATCATATCCTGTATCCTATAATGCTCGGTCTGACCCGAGAATTACACTTAAATAACACCCGAGTAAGTCTGGAATACCAGCGTGAGAAAACCACACCCAATTGATTATTAAAGTTTCAAAAATCCTTTAAAAATAAAAGCATCTCGTATGACCACGCCACAAATAAACATGTCGGGTTTTTACCCGATACAACCCAGGTCGTCGGCTCCAAAAACTCCATCGTGAGCCACGAGACCTTGCCTCCCAAATCCAAAATCAACTACCGTACCACTAGGAATTTGGGAACCCTAGTTCGAGTCGGCTCCCTTCACCGTCGCATGCTCCAGGAGATTGCGCGCGGCTACGAGGAAATCCCTTTTTTTTATTTGGGTCGCACTCTGACATTTGAGAAAAAATTTAGGGCTCGAATTAAAAGAGGAAGAGGAAATCCATGTTCTGATGATTCCAATCTACTTCGGCCATTATTTTCGTTTATACTCCAATGAAAATGAAGGCTACGACCCTATTTTTTTCTATAAAACCGAACGCGAGGATTCTCGAAGAAGCCTGACTTTAAAATGAAAGCGTTAGCTTCTAAAGGAAGACAGGGTACGTGATGTGAACGAACGTCAACTGATGAAGGTTGTTTACATAAGAATATACATATAAATTTTAACTGAATTTTCGATGTAAATTTTCCACGCGTTTATATATCGTATGCTTACACAACAACTCCAATCAATACGAAATTTGAAATCCGATAATAATTCAATATTACGGACCCAATGGAACTAGTTTCGTCAAATTCTGAGACTGTGCCTCGGAAGGCTATTTTAAAATTCAATTTAAACGATTAAATTTCAAAACTGACCAATTCAGTGTTAGATTCCATTGTAACATTTCTATGATATTCAATGTTGTCAATATAAATTTTATAAGCTTTCAAATTATATTTTAACAGGCTTGAAATCTCAGATTTCATATTTACTCAACTTCAAATTATTAAATTCTATTATTTAATAATCGAATAAATAACGATATTTGTAATTCAAGTTAAAATTACTCTATTGAATATTTAAAATCAATGAAATAATATGATTTTAAATGTTCGAAAATTTAGGGTCGTCACATTGCTCCCCCCTTAAAAGAATTTCGTCCCCGAAATTACTAGTTAGGAAGAACGGTCCAATACCCGTTTACTTATCTCCAAAACCAAACAAATCAACATCTAACCAACTATCTTTTTACAAAAGAGCCATTATTATTCTTATTAACTTCTCAACTCTACCATTGTTTCAAACTATACTATTTCCTTAATCATTCGAGTTTCAATTTAAAACTAAATTTTGAATTATCAAAATTTTCTCAAAATTTTTCTAACTCCCTAAATTCCCGAAATTTTTTGCCAGCGTCTCCTTTGCACGGCTAGCTCGGTACAACTACAAAATGGCTCTACGGCCTCCCAAATCCAAAAGGAAAACAAAAAGCCAAGTGGCTCAATCCAAAATCCCAATCAAATTTCACAAAATTTTAAACACATCCCTTTTTGGTCGGGCAGCTCATTTTTTATCTTTATGAAGTCAATACCAATTCACTTTCCTTTATATTACCTGCATATCCTGTTTAGCACTAATATCCAATCACAATATTCCCAAAACAGTTTATCGACTTTTTCACAAAATGCCAATATCTATTCATCCAAATATTAACTTGGAATATACTTATATTATAAATTTCCAATTAAGAATTCACCATTCCTTACTTAAGTTTAGTATAAGCATTCTATATGCTTCTTTGTTTGTTTTCACTTTACCACTTTAGTTTATATTTATTTCCATTCAAATTGATTCTTTCATTTCCATATGAATTCAATTTATCTTTAACTTTAAATATTGAATTTTATTTCTCATTTATAACTAATTCATGTCAATATTTTAAATTGGTTTCATTTACTAATTTATTTAAGTTTCTAATTTTAATTTGTTTTGTCGTTAACAAAATTCTCCAAAAATTTCAAAAAAATTCTAACTCCCAAAATTTCCGAATTTTTTTGGTAGAGTCCCCTTTGTACGGAGGAGCTTTTGCAATTTGACAAAAGAGATAAATATATATACATCGACCCACACGGTCGGAAAAACGAAAAACAGTTCATATTTCCTATTTTTATTGCGTAGGCGTACCTTATTTAGCATTTTAAGCAAGCGGCTTATAATTTTAGCAGTTAATGCAACCCAAATCCAGCCATATGGCTTCCAGGTACCTGTACTTACTCAATTTAAACATGTAAGTGCCAAATATATGAAGTTTAACAGCATATCACTTATTTGTAATAGTTAAAACATATGAATTCTAAAAGAAACTCATACCAAACATTTTCTGTAAGCTATTTATATAGTTTCCAAGCTAATTCAACTATTTCAACTTATTTACAAACCATTTTCATTAAATTTGAATGGTTTTCAATCCATTTGTATATAACTTCATTAATTTGAATGGTTTAAAACTCAACCGCTTACATTTAATTTATTTTTAAGCAAACTGAACTCATATTTAATTCCATTGCTTTCAAAACCAATCTATTTTACTACTATCAATCCATAGAATTTTTAATTACTTCCATTTACATCAAATGACAATTAATTCCATGCAATTTGACGAGATTTATGTGAATAAGCAAGTATTTATGTTATATAACCGATTTAAATTGATTTCAACTCAATTTACTCAATTTTATTCCATTTTTAAATTTATTCACACTCCATATATTCTCAGTTTCATTGCATTTCAATTTTATTAACCAAACTAGTTCATTCAAAACCATTAACAAATTAGGTTCATCTTCATTTCCAATTACATTTCATTCCATATTTGTTTATTCCAAACTGTTTTATTTAGGTCGAAGATAATCCAAGCTATTTCATCCAATAACTATTTCAATGTTAGATATATTCAATAGGGTTTCATTCCTTATCCGCCTTCATTTAAACCCATTCTATTAACTTAAAACATTCCATTTCCTTATTGTCCCTAATTATTTCAATTCTGTAACAATTTAAATGGTTTACTACTATTTATTTAAGAATTTCATTTCATTAAATATTATCGGCAACTCACCGAATTTTATTTCGATTTGAATTTATTTTCACTTGATTTAAATCCAACCCAATATCATTAAACTTAATTCAAGTTGATTTAAATTCAACTCTCTTCCATCTATTCAGCTTAAGTCGATTTACTTCAATTTATTCAAATTTTATACTTAAGCTCATTTTCATTTCACCAGCCAATTTTACTCTATTATACTCAACTTAACTCAATTGATTCCAAGGACATATCCAATTTATTTCCCTTATTGGATTTCATTTACATATTCAAACCATTACTATTTTAAACCATTTACATTTTTATTCGATACATTTCAATTATACTTAATTTGTTAACACTTCACAATAAATTTTAATTAATAACTCAAGTTATGAATTCATTATCCATTTTCAATTTACCCCCAAAGTTCATAAACTCACAATTCATTTACATTTACTTCATCGACAATTTAAGTCGAATTTAATTTATAACTCGAGTTTTATTTTCAACCTCCATTATTAACTCACGATTCAGCTTTATTCTCTATTATTTAATTAATTGCAAGACCACTTTCAATTATATTCTCTTCACTAATGATTCAAGTCGAATTTGATTTATAACTTGAGTTTTATTTCCAAACTTCATTATTATCTCACAATTCAGCTTTTTATTTAACTGCATTGGGTTCTCATTACATATTTATCATCTAAATATTTATCCAAATAATCTTTCCCCAACTTATAATCCAAAACTTGATTTTAATCTCAACATCTCTTTATTTAAATTTTCGTAAGTTCAAATTTATTTTATAATTCAAATTTGGAATTTCTTTTCATTTTCCAATTCATCAAAATATTAATTTTAGGCTTTATATTCCATTTTCAATTTTATAAGTCACAACTTATATTCACATTCATTCTATGAATGAAGTCATCTTTTATTTTTAATTCGAGTTTTACCCTTATTTATAATCCAAGCATATTTTTATTCCATGCATCTTAATTCTTTTACAAGTCATTCTAGTTTATTTATTTTAATTCCAATCCTTATTCAATTTATTTTCCATTTATTCTTGTAAGAATTTAATTCCATTCATTAATTCAATTAAGTTCTCATTCCAATTCAATTTACTTTAACTCAAATTTATTTAACTCAATTCAATTTCAACTTGATTCGAATACAACTGGATATTATTTCAGCTTATTCAATTAATTTCAATCCAGTTAAATTTTTATTTTCCAATCCAGGTTAAATTCCATTTTTAACCTTCCTTTTTAAATTTAAATTCCAACATCCAAAGATCATATTTCCTTCCTGATTTAAAAATCATCTCAAATTATAAGCTTACCACCTATCCCTCCAGGATTTTTAAAACACCCGGCTTTTGGTTTCAAACCATTTAAAATCTCCAACATCACAAATCACATTTCTCAAAGGCCAAACCATTCCTGGTTTTATTCCCAACAAATTTCCTTTGAAATTTCAAAACATAAACAGGTTTTCCTGAACAAATCACTTTGGTAGCAATTCATCACTTAGAAACTCGAAAATGAATGCGGCTGTCATTATCAGAATTATTTTCCAATAATCCAAGCGATTTCAATGCTATATCACTTTCAAAATCCCTTTAAAACAATTTCCTTTCAGAAATATCTCCAAAACAATTGTGCTATTATTTATCTTCAAAACACTTCCAAAATCCCCGGGATTTAAATTTCCAAATCCTGCTTAAATCCATTTTAACTATAATTCATTTTTTTACAGTTTATGCTTATACAATTTCTCATTTGATTACATTTCAATTTATAATTTTCACTCATAATCCATATTTATAAATTTCATTTTATAATGAATTTATTCCCCTAAATTTTAGTTATATTTCAATTTCTAGTCAAATTTTCACTTAATAATGATAATACTTTAATATTATCATTCCTAACATTCAATTAACATCCAAGCAACCATATAGTAGCTAAATAATTTTCAAAAACTTTCTTTATATCAAAATATATTTTTGGGTAAAATTATTTCATTTACCCATATTTAAAACAATACCGTGTCGATTGCTCTATTCAAGTGTTTAGAAACCCCTTCAATACAGTTGCGCAGACTGTGTCGACGAAGGTTCATATGCCACTCAATAAATCAATCAACACAATATTAAAACAATTTATATCCACTAACAAATACGCACTCATATCTATCAATACGCTCAAACTCATTTTAGAGTACTTCGGACTCTATTTTAAATGAGTAATTCCCACCAGAGCCAAGGTTATCACCAACCTATGCTCTGATACGAACTGTAACAGCCCGCAAATCCGTACCCCTTGAGTCAACACTATTTTACCTAAATCAACTCAAGTAGTACAGAAATACGAACCATTTGGGTTAAAGAAGAAGAGGTAGAAGAAGAAAATAGAAAGCAACATCAGAATCTAACCATCGCAGCGGAATAAAATATAATAGATATTAAATAATCTTTACTCAGAAAACAAATATTTCTGTTTATATATATTACATCATCAGAGTACATCAATCACAGCTCCACATCGATATCACACAATGGATACACAACTCAAACAGCGGAATATATATATAAACAAGTACGGGAGTACGTATCGTCATCCAGCTCGTCTCCTGAGCTTCACAGCATCATATCCGGTATCCTATAATACTCGGTCTGACCCGAGCATTACAGTTAAATAACACCCGAGTAAGTCTGGAATACTAGCGTGAGAAAACCACACCCAATTGATTATTAAAGTTTCAAAAATCCTTTAAAAATAAAAGCATCTCGTAATACCACGCCACAAATAAACATGTCGGGTTTTTACCTTACGATAGCTAAATTTTTTTTATGGAAATCCTCTGATATTATAACAGGGTCTATATACAAGTACTTATAAAACAGCCGAAATTGTTACATTATTAAATTCCGGCTACTAGCCACAGAGTGGGTAATAAAACAAAACTCGTACAAGGCTCGTAGGGAGAATGGATTTCCAACCAATGACTAGGCACTGGGGTACCACCTGTCATAGTACGAGGCCTAGATCACCGTACCGAGGAGTATGCCTGCTCCCCTGCAACACAAGGCCGGGACCATCCCTTACTGAACAGTCCCGAGTGAGATCACCCCGCGGTTGGGATCAGCAACCGCCCACTAAGCCGAAAAATAAAAAGGGACATCTAGACTGGAATGACCTCACCCTGCTTGGGTGCTACCCACCTAGCCTTGCTGCATAACCCCTGATTTTCAGTCATTCCCATTTGATGAGGCTTGAGGCTAAGCGTTACCTTTATAGAACATATCCGTTAGAATGCCCATCGTCCACCTGACGATGTTTCGCAAGCATTCATCCATACAAGTCCGTCCCGGGTCCGAACGGAACCGAAGGCACTATTCCTACTACATCCATTTTGGAAATATCCTCAGGATTAGTAGCGACTAGTCCTTGCACTCCACTGCTCCATCTTCGAATCCAAAATCGTTTACACGAAACGTACAAACCGGATCGAAGTGGTTTTTGAGAAATAAATCTCGATCCCGGTCTCTTCGAAACGATCAGCGCATTTGTCCAATATTGATAGTCGGTGATTTAACTATCAATTAATATTCACAAACATCCATCCAACAATAAATAATTTCCAAATTATTTATTACCTCAAAAATATCTTCCAAAGATATATTTTCTATTTTCAATCCTTTGAAAACAGTTTCAAACCATCTTTCTCTTTCCAGAATAAGCTTTCCCAAATATTTTCTATCTCCACTGAAATCACCAAGCACAAAGATAGATTTTTAAAATAAATAAATTGTAAAACACTTTTCTTTGGAATATATACTCTTAAAACATTTAAATTAAACTACTTTAAAATTTTATTAAAAATACATCTTATATGAATATTTGAAAGTAAAGTTACTTAATAAAATATAAACTAGATTTTCGCTTTTGAAACAAAATACTAAGTCACTTTTTAAATAATTACTACTATAATAGATTTGAGAAAATACTTACTTTAGAATTTAAATATTAGAAATAATAAATTTTTCAAAACATACCCTTTAAAATAATGTTAAAACTATTAACTTATATTTAATAATTTACTTGAAAACGTACTTAGTTATTTAGGGAGAATTTCAACTTCAAACACTTAAATCAATTTTCCAAATTGATTCCCAATTTATTCCATTTGAAATAAGTCTCTTTAATTGCTCAATTCATTTCAAATTTCATTAATTATGCACTTAATTATTTTTGTTATTATTTTCCATTTGATTTTAAATCTTTTAACTGAAATATACAAATTTCAGCTTTTCCCAACTTCTTTATTTTATTTTTTCTCAAAAATTTAAATCTTAAATTTTAAATAAATGCTTTATTCTTTTAATTAATATCATTGACGATTAAAATTCATTAACTTCCTGTTTATTCAAGTTTCCATTCTATACCAGGATCTATTTAGTAGTTAAAAGTCACTTTATTTCTTTCCAATTCATTTAAAAATTTATTCAACTTTTCTATAATTATTTTACTTACAATTTCACTTCTTTTATTATCTTAGCAAAATCCAATTTTTTTGGTAATTCATCATACCCAATGATATCCAATCTAACCATGGCATTCAATATTCGAATAAAGATCATCATAGGATATCAAATAACTCACAACAGAGGGTTTTAAATAATTTAAATAAATATTGAGGGATCCAGTTGGATCCCTCCAACCTGTTTTTTTTCCTGCATCCACAAATGTCAGCACAATATAATATACCAATCCCAAAATATCATACTATATCACATCAATTCATTCAACCATTCGAACAATTATTTAAAATTTAATCATTTTGAATTTAAAATTTAAACTGAGTGAGATTAACTCACCTTTGGCCTATGATTGCCATTCACCTCAAACTCGTCTTGTTTCTGCGATTTTTAACCTTGTACAAATCAATTTACGATTTATTGATATTCGAAATATAAATCGAACACTTAATTACCATTCAATTTAGTTTTGTAATTTCCCTTTATTACATCTTTTGATAACAAAATAAATACGTAAATCGTAAAATTTTATCACAAATCCCTTCTATAATTTCCCTCCAAAACCTTATATAAATTGTTTGTACATATATTTAACTCTTGCATAAATAACTAATAACCCAAAATTTAAATTTTAAAAAAAAACAACTATTTTAAATCCAGCTGTCAAATTAATTTCTTTTCTTCTTGCTTATCGTTCCTGTACAATAATAATAATTATTACTATAAATCAGCAATTTATTCTACTGTAGCTCTTTTCCAAACCTCTCTCTCTCTATATATATGTAATTAATTTTAATTAACAAAAATTAAATTGTACCTTACTGATATAAAATTCTCTTCTATATATTATATTTTTTCTTCAAGCTCAAAATAATCTATCCTATATAAAACCTAATTTCCAGTTTACCAAAAACTGTAAGTTCCAAAATATATACACATATACTCGAGTATGCCTCACTGCAACTAATCAATTACAGATTATAAGAAATTCAAGATATAAAACTAATGAGATCATCTTACCGAACAACCCTAAGCTGAGACGCCTCACACCCACCATCGACACTCACGCAACCACATTAGACTTCGTCGCCTTCGCCGCCTCTACTGCCAAGACCAACCATACAAATCAAACTTCCTATCGTCGCACGAGGCCACTATCCCCCTGTCGCGATACAACCTAGGTCGTCGGCTCCAAAAACTCCATCGTGAGCCACGAGACCTTGCCTCCCAAATCCAAAATCAACGACCGTACCACTAGGAATTTGGGAACCCTAGTTCGAGTCGGCTCCCTTCGCCGTCGCGTGCTCCAGGAGATTGCGCGTGGCTACGAGGAAATCCCTTTTTTTTTTATTTGGGTCGCACTCTGACATTTGAGAAAAAATTTAAGGCTCGAATTAAAAGAGGAAGAGGAAATCCATGTTCTGATGATTCCAATCTACTTCGGCCATTATTTTCATTTATACTCCAATGAAAATGAAGGCTATGGCCTTACTTTTTTCTATAAAACCGAACGCGAGGATTCTCGAAGAAGCCTGACTTTAAAATGAAAGCGTTAGCTTCTAAAGGAAGACAGGGTACGTGATGTGAAGGAACGTCAACTGATGTAGGTTGTTTACATAAGAATATACATATAAATTTTACTTGAATTTTCGATGTAAATTTTCCACGCGTTTATATATCGTATGCTTACACAACAACTCCAATCAATACGAAATTTGAAATCCGATAATAATTCAATATTACGGACCCAATGGAACTAGTTTCGTCAAATTCCGAGACTGTGCCTCGGAAGGCTATTTTAAAATTCAATTTAAACGATTAAATTTCAAAACTGACCAATTCAGTGTTAGATTCCATTGTAACATTTCTATTATATTCAATGTTGTCAATATAAATTTTATAAGCTTTCAAATTATATTTTAACAGGCTTGAAATCTCAGATTTCATATTTACTCAACTTCAAATTATTAAATTCTATTATTTAATTACTGAATAAATAACGATATTTGTAATTCAAGTTAAAATTACTCTATTGAATATTTAAAATCAATGAAATAATATGATTTTAAATGCTCGAAAATTTCGGGTCGTCACATAAAGAAACCAGGATCGAAAGTTGTCATACTCTCTGCCAACCTCGAAAACCACTTTAACAACCATGTATGCGGTGTAGATTCCAGAATGAAGTAGGATGGCGGCGGCGTTCCTTTGAGGTATATTCGTAAACCTGACTCCCGTGAGTTGGCATAAGTTGGCTAAAACAGGAGCGATTTCGGGCCAGTGATGTAGCTCCTCTCATCGAACACACTCCTTCGATACCATTCCATTATATTCTGACTTTGAGATTGATTCGGTGGCCACTTTTGATTTTTGATTTTGGGTGTGTGGCTCGAGGTGGGTGGTACCTGCGTGCTATGCGTCACCACCAGTCCAGATAGTAATTGGTATATCTGCCCTGGCATTTCCTTGTGTGCCGTGTCACCTACCCTAGCGCGCCTTGTACGAGTTTGGTTTTCTCCCGTAGCCCGTGTGGTATCCTCTGGTGACTTCCCGATCAGGAGGGACTATGATACCGGATGGACTACTAGGACTATTACATGGCAAGGGCTATATGGGTAACCCCTTAACACTATTTAAAATAAGTTTATTTTACTATAGACATTATTATAATAGCGATATATTACTACATAGTAAATAGTTGAACGGATCCTTAGGAGATGTGAATCCCGAGCATCTCTTAAATTACTACACTCACGTTTGACGCTGGATAGGAGATGTCAAATCCCGTAAACATCTCTTACGCCGTTCCACTCATATTTTACCGTTGATTTAAATTACATAAGATCTTTTAGTTCTGACTCGAGTATTTTGTCTTTTCAATTCGTTCGGGTCAGTCTGAGCATTTCAGGGTTTGAAGATCTTATTTCTGGAGGATGAAGACGAAGATCATATTACTATTATTTATTATATTATTCCGTTGCATTCATACTGCTCCACTGCATTATTTATTTTTCTCTGGTATGTGTAACTCTGATATGTGTTATATAAGTATAATCAAATGTTTTGTAAAACAGCTTCATGAACTGTTTATATGATTATTATTATATTTTGTCATTCCGCTGCAAGATTCTTTTTTGTTTTTTCTTTCTCTACTTTTTCTTATTCACCCCAATAACAATCCGCCCTTCTGCATGGTTTGAGTCTGACATGTGTGGTTTATCGCTGATTTAAAATGTACAAAAAGGCGGGATGTTACAGTTATGTTTCTAAAGTGGATTACTTGTATTAATATTGTTTAAAGTTGTTTATTAATATTTATATATTTTAAAGGGTTAATTATTTGAATTTTAATATGGTTTGAAATTAATAATAATGATTATTAATAATAATTTGGCAACTTATTATTCTTATTTATGTGGTATGGATTAATGATTGTTGTGGTTTGAATTATAAATTATTATTTTTAAGAGGTTGAAGTTAATAATAATTATATATTTATGATATTATCGAGATTCATGAATAGAGTTATTAAAGGGACTTGGAATTTTATAAGAAGAGCTTATAAAATGGTTTAAAGATTTTAATGGAGATTATTTACAAATTATAGAGGTTTACAAAAAGATTGATATTTATAACGAATTTTAAAAATGGGTTTATAGATTTATAAAATAATTTATGAATAATTACATGGTTTTATAAGGGTTTATAAATGACTTGGGAATAATTTTTAAGTGGCTTATAAATTTTAGAAATTTATAATGGAGTTTATAGATGATTTTAGAATCCGGTATAAAGGAGATCTTTCTCAGTGTTTGGCAAATACGCTTATACTTAGTGTTATGAAAGCAATTGTAACATTTGTTGTGAGTAATAAACCTAAATGTGATTTAAAGTTAAAGCGTGACATTATTATATGTTACCTGTTTATTTAAGCTATTAGATTAAATTGGAAATCAATTGCAATAAATCTAATTAGATGTTACGTTAATGTAAATTAAGATAATAATTGGAAATAATGTTAATTTTATTCATAGTATGGCAATTGGTTGGATAAAAAGAATGAAAATCAAGATTTACCAATTTATTGGAATTTAAATTATAATAATTGGATAATTGCAATTAAATGAAATTAATTATTTAAATATTAAGTTGATGGAAATTAAGATGAAATTTGAGAATATTAATGTAATAAACCATGAACCAATGTTAATTTCATCCATTTGATAATAATGGATTGAATAATAGGATGACAGTTAAACTAAATGGAATTATTGGAAATTAAATTTATAATTACTGAATTTATTGAAATTGAAATTAAACAATGAAATTGGTGAAATGTTCAACATTGAATTTATGTAAAAATTTGTTTTAAAGGATTATAAATTACCAAGCCATCTAAGGTAATAGAAATTGTAAATAACTAAATTTGCATTAAAAAGTGGTTAATTAATTTAATATTAATTTATTAAATTAACGTGAAAATAGCCATTTTGGACATGAACTCGGATTTCGACGAAACCAGTTTCATCGGATCCGTAATAGGGAATTATTATAGGATTTCAAGTTCGTATCGATCGGACCTGTCATTTGATCGTAGGGCTTGAAACATCTAGAAATTATTTTAATCGAAATCAATTTGAAATAAGCCGATTTTATAATAACTTCTTCATACCATGGAATTAGGACTTTAAACCTGTTCCATTAAGTTCAAAATTATTAAAAACATCTATTTTGACATATGGGATGATCCATTTTCGTTCCGGAGACAGAACGGGCTTTTCCGGTCATTTATCGTTCAACTTTCAAATCGATCCGGTCCATTCCTTTCTATTTCAGCTATATCTATAAATAGCCCGTTATAACCCCTAATTGTTTATCGTATTCTCATTTACAATATGTACAATCCTCTTTGCTCCTCCATTCCAATGGCAGAATATTCAAATTCACAAACCCCAATTTCAATTTAAAAATTCAACTTCAGAATTTAAAATCCTCAAAATATATCAAATTACATATCGATTTGAAGTTTCCGACGAGCACGAGTCAAATCTACCACTTGTTTTTCGATTTGGATTTCTGTATGGCTAGAACTGGGCGATTTAATCTCGACCATTTGTTGGAATTTGATGATCATCGACGGATCAAATCGATTGGAGGAGACCGTTGTGTGGCGATGGACGAGGGGAGTGCATCGAAGTTGTTCGTTCGACGAAGTGACGGTTGGATCGAAGGTGAAAATTCAAGTAGGGTTTGGGAAATAGCCGGCGGCTGGGGGGTTTTGGCCACCGATCGACGATAGTTGGGTGGCGTGATGGTCGGGGAGGGTTTCAAGGCGGTGCGGTGCTCGAGTGGGAGGGGTCGCGTTCTGGTCTGGTGGCAAACAGTGATGCATTTGTGGTGGTGCTTGGTTGGAAGTCATGCGTGGTTCACTGTAGAGTTCAAAAGTGATCGACTGGAAGGAGCTCTGCATGGTGACGTGGCAAGCAGGGGTAGGGTGCTCTTTGTTAATTTCAAATTTTGATTTCAATCTTCTAATTGTAATAACTTTTACATGCGAGATCCATTTCATGCGCGGTTTGTTTCGTTGGAATCGTATCGAAATTCCGGACATTCTGATGCTTGTTTGGACGAATTCTAACACTGTATGAATTTGGGCCCTATTTTGAATTTCAATTCGGCTTAAAATTGAAGGTGCGTGTTTTGACCACTCACAACTTCTAAAAATTTCTTATGTTAGTTAAATTAAATTTATGATGTGAGTAGGAATTTATTTATGGCTGTTTGACATATTTAAATTTCTATTCCTGCTAATTTGTATTATTTTGAATTGAATTGTTATTTAATTTATTATTGTATTTAAATTGCCAGTTAATTACCTGTAAAAAATACTCTATTAATTGTTGATATTTATTGGTTGAATTGAATTATGAGTATGATGGATGCTTGATTGTTGATATTGGATGACTGAATGTTATGTTTGATTTATATGTTGTTATCACTCTGCAAGTTCCCTTAGTTATTATTAGGAAAATCACTATGGGTTGAAATGATATATACCTGAGCGATCTGTAGATTAGGGAAAATCGTTATGGGTTAAAATGATAGACTGGAGCGATTTTATGGATTTTTATATTAATTCGGGATTGCGATTTGAAATAATATATAACCGTAAAATTTTAAGTTATGGATTGAAATGATAAATATCCATATCAATTGACCCTAGGGTAGAGAATAATATACGGACACCGGATTGGTAGAATTAAATAATTTTAAAAATCCTAAATTTTTGAATTTAATTAAATGATATTTTGAAATAAAAATTTGATTTATATAAATTGAATTGTTATCGAAAATCAGGTTTTATGTTGATATTTGAATTGGTTTAAAAGAATTGCTTTAAGGAATTTAATTGAAATTTTAAGTTTATTTTTGAAGTATAATGGAAAATTATAGGAATTGAGTTATTGAAATTGTTTGAATATAAATTTGATTATGTATTGAAATTGAAGTAGCTAAATTTGATATTTCAAACGTGAATTGAAATCGATGTAAATTTAAATATTTAATTGAGAATTAAAGTGGAGACATGGAATTAGATTTTCTTAATTTGGAAATTGGAAAGAGTTTAAGTGTGTTGGAATGAAATAAATAGTTTTAATTGATATTTGTTTCAAATTCATATTTTATAAACTAAGAAAAATTATCATTTTTAAATTTCTAATTATTAATATTTTTAATTTTATTAAACTATTTTAACCTATAATAGCTGTATAAATTATTTTAACTTATTTTAAACCAATTTAATTTACTTTAAACTAATTAAACCGTTTTAATTAATTTTAACTCTAATTAATCTATTTTAAAGTTATTTAATCTATTTTAATTATATTTAGTCTATTTTAAATCTATTTTACTATCTTAAATCAATTTAAAACTATTTTAAACCTAGTTTAAAATATACTAGAGTATTCTAACTATCCTAAAAATTTATTCTTAACTTTGTTGAACTATTTTTCTAAATTCCAAACTAGGTAAAGTAGATGGGTTGATATTCAAATCCTCAATTTTAAAGTGAATATGGTTAAACCACATTATAACCTAAATTGAGATTTAAATAACATATCTGATTTAGTATGATAATTTTGGAATGAGGATTTAACCTATTTGGAAATATCATTTTGAAAGAAATTATGATTTTAGAAAAGGTATGATTTCAAATGTGATAAGAATTTGAAAGTGAATATGATTTCGAAACTTTTATAGTTTTGAGGATATGATATCTTGATATAAATTGTGAATTGACTTTTGAAATGTAAAAGAACCATCCGGTGTGAAATAAATGTTCGGTTGTTTAGGAGATCGAGATCGGATATTGTTATACTCTCTGCCAATACCGAAAACCACTCTAACAACTGTGTACATGGTGGAGATTACAGAAATGAAGTAGGATGGTTTGACGAACCATTTCTGTATAAGGTATGACATGACCTTGACTCCCGTGAGTCATCTTGGATGTGATTAAAATAGGAGCCATACTGGGCAAAGTGAGATCGCACCTCCAATCCGGCACATTTCTTTGTCACCATTCTATTACTTTGTAATTGATTTGGTGGCCACCCTTGATTTTGATTATGGGAGTGTGTCCGAGGTGGGCAGTAGTAACTGCTATGCATTACACTGGTCTGGATCCGCAATTGGTATATCTACCTTGGCATTGCCTCAAGTGTCGTGTTCACATGCCCTAGAGCGCCTTCTACGAGTTTGTTTTGTACTACACTTATGGGGTGCCCTCTGGGTGGTAAACCTTCAGTTTACGGAGGAGCTTACAGTACTGTATAGACTGTAGGAATACATAAAAAGTGTTAAGGGAGATATAGGTAACGCCTTAACGCTATTTTAATACTTTTACTTTACTGTAGACGTATTATAATAGCGTATTGTACTACATGGTAGATAGTATAACGGATCCTTAGGAGATGGGAATCCCAAACATCTCTTAAGTTACTGCACTCATGTTAGACAGTGGATAGGAGATGTCAAACCCCATAAACATCTCTGACGTCGTCACACTCATATTTACCGTGGATTTAACTTACATAAGATCTGTTAAATGTGACTCGAGTGTTTTGTCTTTTCAATGCGCTCGGGTCAGCCTGAGCATTTTAGGGTTAAAAACCTTATTTCTGGAGGACGAAGACGAAGATTTGTACTATTATTATTTATGATATTTATTCCACTACATCATGCTGTTCCATTGCATTTATTTATTATTTATTTTTGTTGTTTGTAACTCTGATTCTGTATTGTATTAGTATAATCAAATTTATTTGTAAATAGCTTCATGAACTGTTATTTGATTGTTATATTTTGTCTTTCCGTTGCGAGATTCTATACTTGTTTTATTTTTTCTCCTTTTCTTATTCACCATATAAAAATCTGCCCTTTTGAATGGTTTGAGTTTGATGCGTGTGTCCACTTAAAACGTCCAAGAAGGCATGTCATTATATAATTAATTGAATATCGGAAGTTGGATCCAAAAGTAAATTTGGAATTATCTAGAAGAAACACGTGAGCTATGTGGCACAGTTATCTTCGATGATGTTGTACCATGCGTCTAAATCTCGTTTCGTTCTTCTAGAGCACTGATAAGGAAATCCATTCACTAACGGTTAGGAAGTGATCTCCAATCTTATTTTTGACTGTTTATTTCCTAAAGAACCGAGGCTGAGTTTACCAAAAACTGTTGAATGTTGTTTCGAAGAGACCGAAATCAGATATGTTGTCAAAAAACCACTTCGATCCAACTAAAGCATTCGAAGTAAAGAATCTTAAAGATGATGGAATTGGAGAAGGAATTTTTAAGTGTTTTTTCGGTCCCAGAACGAACTTGTATGGATGAAATTTATTGCTTTGGTTGCCTGGAGGGTAATATTAGCATTCCAAGATAGTTTACTAAGAGGAAATGGTAAGAGCGTGGCCTCTTCGAGCCTTACACTGGGAAATGAATAAAGCAAGGATATGCGGCAGTACTAAGTGAGACACACCCGAGTAGGGTATGATCTTTCCAAATCTAGAGAGATATTCATGTATGCTTTGGGATCCCATTATGTGGTTTTTGACTGCAACCGTGGGGTGATCATATTTAATACTACTCAAGAAAGGGGTAGTGCCTGTCCTGAGTAGCAAATGTGCAACATGTTGTAGCCTCTCGTACAGTTTATCTAGAGGTGTACGGATTCAATGAGTAGACCCTTACCCTTTCATAGTTGGAATCCATTCTCTAATACATTTCTTTGGTTTTGGTTATAGAACCTAGTATGCTGGAATTTAATTAATGTAACATTTTTGGCTATGATTAGTAAGTACTTGTATACTAGACATTATTATAATATCAGAGGATTTCATATGAAATGTCTTGGTTATCTTAAGGTAAAAACCCTTCCGTGTTTATGTGGGCATGATCTTTGATTTTGAAAGGTTTCAATGACTTTAAAATTTTAGTTGGGTGTATTTTGTCACGTTGTTTTTCCAGACCGACTCGGGTGTTATTTTATTATAATGCTTGGCCAGACCGAGCATATTTACAGATTGCTTTGGATCCATTGGAGCTCAGAGGCGAGTTGTAGGTCTTTAAGTCGAATTCACGTGTATGTTCATTTTCCGCTGCTTCATTATTGAAACTATCAGCAATTGTGAGGACATGATGTTATAACTGGTTAGGTTGATAATTGTGATTGTTGTTGCAATCTGATGGATGTATTTATATAATAGTTTCTAATTTGTAAAGATCATTAATATTATGTGATATGTTGTTCCGTTGCTATTGTGAGATTTTGTGTTGTTTTTAGTTTATTTTCTCTTCTTCTTCTTCTTCTTTCTTCTTTCTTTCCCTTAACCGTACATCTTTCCATTTGATTTGTGTTGGACATGTGTTGTTTATTGTCAGCTTGAATTGTATGGAAAAGCGGGTCATTATAAAGTAGTATCAGAGCTTAGGCTGAGCGAATACCTTGGCTTTGGTAGGAATTTACTCGTTTAAGATAAGGCAAATGAGTCCCTAGGATGAGTTTGAGTGTATATATTTCAGTTTGTATTTGTTAGTGATTATAAAAATATTTTATATTGTGCTTATTTATCTGTTAAGTGGCTTATGAATTTTGGTCGGTATGTGGGAGTCAAGATATCATTAGGGGTTTCTAGATGCTTAAACAAGGCAAACCGACACAATATTATTTTGAAATGGGTAAATGAAATAATTTGACCTAAATTATATATTTATATAAAAGAATAATTTTTCAAAAATTATTAGATTTGTATATGGAGTGTTTGGTTGTTAGGGAGTGATAATATTTGATTATTATCATTTATTGTTTGATGTTTTAATAAAAGTTGTTATTGTCATAATTTAAACAAAGATAAACATGTGCAAATATGAATTATAGAGAACTAATTATGATTATAATAATCAAAATTATGAAATGAATTTCATCAGAAGTGATGTTTTATAAATATGATTTATAAAGGTGATTTATAAAGGAAAGTAAAGGAAATTGCAAAAGTATATTTATAATATGAGTTGTAAATAAAAACGGTTTTAAAACAAGAAGTTGGAGAGTTTAAAACCCATTGATTTTGAAATTGTTTTCCAAAATGATTTAGAAAAATAATAATAGTATTATTTTGAAAATATTTTAGGTTAAAGAGGTAGAAAGCACTGAACTCACTTCAGTCGCTGGAAAATAATTCTGGTGACGACTACAGCATCATCAGCGTTCATTTTTGAATTTTTAAGTGAGGGATTGCTACCTATGTAATTTACCATTGATGTTTTGTTTTAATAAAACAAATTTGTTTTAGATTCCAGCTGTGTAATTTGATATATAAATGAGTTATGTATAGATATGATTTGGAAATAAAACTAGGTGTTAAAAACTTGAAATTTTATCCAAAAGTTTTGAGGAAACCTAAGTGTTAGCAACCAAATTGGTCAAGGAAACCCAAGAATAGATTTGAGTTGCGAAATAAATGAAGAAATTAAATGGAAAATGAGGAATAACACTATATATTGCAAGCAAGAACAACAAAAAGTAAAAATAACGTGAATTATAGTGGTTCGGCGTGTATTGCCTATGTCCACTCTGGATGCTCTCTTTATTGCTTTATCGGTCACTTGATTACAGATACAATTCACAAGGAATAACTTGTTTACAAATTAGAACAGAGAGAAACTGAGTATTTATAATGGAGTTTGTAGTTGATTTTAGAATTTGGTAAAAAGGAGATTTTTCTCAGTGTGTGTCAAATATACTTATACCGTTGAGATAAGCATATGGATATTTTCTAAGTATTGAAAATATAAGGGTTGTGAGTATCTTTGTAAAAGTATTTTGATACAACCATTTACAAGATGGTTTTAATTAACGAAAAGATTAATTAAGGAGGCTTAGCGTTGTTTGGTACTTAACCAAATGTTGGTTTTTCTATGGAATTAACTTCCTGATCGAATGTTTGTTATTCGATAGTTAAATAATCGACTATCGGAATTTGGACTCAAAAGCTACTTTGGAAATATATAGAAGAAAAACGTGAGTTATGTGGCACAGATGTCTCTGATGATGTTGTACTATGCGTGTAAATCTCGTTTCGTTCTTCTAGGGCAAAGATAAGGAAATTCATCCACTAACGATTAGAGGTGACCTCCAATCTTAACTTTGACTGTTTGTTTCCTAAAGAACCGGGGTTGTGTTTACCAAAAACTATCGAATGTATTCTCAACTAGACCGGGATCAAATATGTTATCTGAAAACCACTGCGATCTAAATCAAGCGTTGTAATTGAAGACATCTTGAAGATGATAGAATTGGAGATGGAGTTCTCAAAAGTTTCGTTCAGCCCCAAAATGTACCTGTATGGATGAATGCTGGTATGCATTGGTTTCCTGAAGGGCAATATTAGCATTCTAAGATAGTTTGCTAGGAGGAAATGGTAAGACCATGACCTCTTCTAGCCTCACACCCGAGAAAAAAATAAAGCAGGGACATGCGGCAGGGCTAAGTGGGTCGCACCCAAGTAGAGTACGATCTTCCCAAATCTAGAGCGATATTCATGTATGCTTCGAGATCCCGTTGTGTGGTTGCTAACTACAGCCATGGAGTGATCATATTCGGTGATACTCAAGAAAGGGGTAGTGTTGGTCTTGAGTAGCAGAGGTGCAATGCAACGACCCGAATTTTTCGAAGCTTTATTTTAACTAAGTGGTTTTAAATATGGATTTGGAATATAATTTTATTTTTGAATATGAAGATGTTGGTTGAAATTTTAAAATGAATTTAAAATCCCAAATATAACGATTTACCGAATAAATTAAATTGTTGAATTTATAATTGAAAATCGTTAAATAATTGGAAATTAGAGTGTTTATGAATGGAAAGGATTTCTAATATCGATATGAATCCTATTCGAATTATAATTTAGTTAATAAGATTTTAAAACTGAAAATTTCAAGCGATTTCGTAAACTTTGGAAATCGTCGATTTAATCGACATGTTAAAATAGCATCCAGGGCACAATCTTGAAATTCGACGAAACCATTCCCATTGGGTCCATAATAGTGCATTATTATCGAATTCCAAATTTTATAGTCTTTGGAGTTACCATTTGGCCGTACGGTATATAAACGCGTTGAAATTAATATCGAATTCAATATAATAATTGGGTCCAAACAGCTATCTTCTCCATACGATCGAATTAGGACCGAAACCTTTTCCATTGCGTTCGAAATAGGGAAACAATATTATAAATGTTTAGCGGCATGCCTCGATAGGGGTTGGAGATTTTAAGTTACGAAATCGAGGCAATTTGATAATTTATATATACATATATACATATACATATACATATACATATACATATACATATACATATACATATACATATACATATACATACATATACATACATATATATATATATATATTTGCTTGACAATATTTCCATCACTCATCTTTCACTTCATCTCAGTCACTGTAGATGACCCATTCAAAAATGCCAACATCTTTTCTCCTTTTGTTCCCCTTTTAAAAACACACGCGACAGTGAAGCAAAAAAAATTGTAATGGCCGATACTTAAAAAGGTTTCCTCTTCAAAATTCAAAACGATAAATCATCAGCTTTCCCTTACTTTCCTCTTCATTCCAAATGCACGTGAGGGAAAGGAAATGAAAATCAAAATTGTGTTTCCTATTTTCAAAAATCAAATGAAATAAAAAGAAAAAAATTGGGAGTCGCTTCTCTTCTTCAAGAAAGAAATCTAATTCTTTCTTATTAAAAAAATGCTGCGATGGCGTGCTAGTGCTTGTAGTCGAGGCAGAGCGTCACCTTTAGTGTAGAGCGATATAGAATCGTGATGAGGTTGCGAGGAGTCAGCTAATCAAAGGCGCGGCGAAGGGTGGGTGAGCGACAGCCTGTATAGGTTTTGTGTATGAGTTCGAAGGGTGAGCGACAGCAACTGCAGCGTGGCGGCGGAGGCTATGTTCATCGAATAGGGAAGGTTGCTGTAACTAATTTAAAATTATAGGATTAGTTAATTTAATTAACAATTGATAGTGGAGGTACATACTATTTTTCTATGGTAATCGCGTTTAAAATGAAAAAAAGATATGATTTTTTAAAAACAGGAATTTTAAATGTTTTGTTTTGGAAAGTTATATAAAATTTAGATTTTTGAAATTTATATAGATTATTTTTTTAAATGTATATGGTTTAAAAAAAGGAAATTTAAGTGGTTATAACAGTTTAAAATTTAAGTCAACTTTAAATCAAACAAAATTTAAGTATCTCGATGATTAATAAAATCCGTAATTTGCTTGTATGAGGTCGGATTCGCAAGAGCAACGGTGTTGGATCCATAATGACTTAGGCTTTGCAATGGAATTAAAATTTGAATGGATTGCAAATAAATCAAGGTGAGAAATTCTCACTCGTTTGGAATTACAAGAATATATTTTAATTAGTTAAAATAAATTATTGGATGCTTGGTTGAATTTATAAACTTATAATCGGTTGAATGACATGTTTTTATATATATAGTAGTATATATATATATTAGTAGTTGGATTGATATTCCCACATATGCTAGCGGAAGAGACCCTATACGCCCCGCATAATAGCGGATGACCCTATATACTGCGATATCCCCCTCGAAGTTGGATTGGTATTTTTATGTTGTACAAACATTTGTGGATGTAGGAAAACAAGTTGGAGGGATCCAACGGGATTCCTCAAAAATGTTGGTTTTAATTTCATATATAATGATATATGACGTGTTTGAATAATCTGTTGTAGATTATTGTTGTTATTTAAATAATTAGATGTTATAGTGGCACTAGCCTGAATTATTGGTATTTAAAATACCATAAATATTATTTTGAATTTGAAGGAATAAAAGATATTTTAGATATAAAAATATCTATATTGGAATATGGACTATTTTAAAGGAAAACTAGTGGGATAAAATTATAATTTGATTATTGGTTTGTATTTAACTATTTAGAAAATACAATAGAGATATTTCTAAATAATTTATATAAGATATTTTAAAAAGATATCCGAAAAAAAGAATATAAAAAGGAGTTGAAATCGATATTAAAAATTGATTGGCAAAAATGAATGAAATTTATAAGGAATTGAATTTATAAAATGGAATTTTATAAATGAGATTTATTTTTAGTGAAACTCAAAGGAGTTATTTTTTTTATAAACGGTGATTATAGATAATGGAAATCGATATCAGATGATAAATTTGGAATCTAAATTTACAGGGAGAATTTATATTTGAATGTGGACACAGAGGAGAGAAAAATAGTGGATACTATTTTTGAAGTAACCGAAAGGAAGTGATGTGATGGAAATCGAGAGGGATTTATAAATTAAAATTTGGATATTGAGATTTAAAAATATATTTTTATTAATAAGTTAATTTTTATTTTAAAAAGGGAAATTTTATCTATTAAACTATGTAATTTAAAGTTAGTTAGCATTGAAATACATTAGAAGTGAATTTTCAAATACTTAATATTTATTTTACTAAATCCTAAATTTTTAAACCTGCTTTGGAAAGTGATGTTATAAAAAGTGTTTCAATATTTTAGATAATTATTTTAACATGTCTTAAAAATAAATTACTATTATTATTACTATTCCATATACTTATTTTATATATAGAGAGAGTTTTCTAATGTTCTAAATTTACTTACAAATTTTCTTGGAAATCTGGAAATAGGGTTATTCAGTATATGAGATTTATAAGAGAATTCTCAAAATCAAATTTGGGAAAAAGTAAGAATTTTTTTCCAAAGTAGTTAAATAAAAGTGAACTTCTAAAAATGAAATAGAATTCATAAAGAAGTGCAAAAGGAAATTGAGTTTATAAGCAAATATAGTTGGCTTTGATAATATTAAGGGAATTAATTAAGGAATTCCGAAATTTACAGAATTCTTATAAACTAGTCAAGGAATTTACAAATAAATTTGTAAATGATTTTGAGAAAATGAAATAGGAAATAAATGGAATACTTCCTTAAGGGTTGAATATAAAAATGAAGTGGGGAAAATATTCTAAGTATTGAAAAGGGGTGGAAATATTCCGTTGAAAATACAAGGATTTAAAAACTGTTTTCAAATGTTGAAATGCTGGAAGTAGTATGAATAGATATCTTAGTAAAGATATTTTGAAATAAATGTTTGAAGAATTATAAAATAAGGCCTGGTGTTTGCTTATGGATGTTTTATTTATAGTTAAATAACCGATTATCAATATTATCCAATTTCTTTAATCTTTTCGAAGAGACCATATTCGGATGTAATTATCCGAAAACCTCTTCAATTTAGTTTGAATGTTACAAATGGATACCGTGAAGATATTGAAGACGGTGATCTAGTTTTTCCAAACCCAGGACAACTTGCATGGGCGAATGCTATTAGAACATCACCATTGGAGGACGACGACCATTCTAAATGGAATTGTCTCTTGAAAGGTAACGTTTAGCCTCAAGCCTCATCAACCGGAAATGACTAAAAATAGGAGAGATGCAGCAAGGCTAAGTGGGTCGCACCTAATTAGGGTGTGTTATCACTTTTCCAAATATCCTCGGTATCATGAAAGAAGGAGCGCCCAATTGTAAAGGTGGGAACACCGGGGTGATAACATATTCGGTCTATCCAGGTTAAGGGTAGGCCAGTCTTGTGTAGCAGCGGATCCCAGCGAGGTCCTCGGTACGTTGTTCTAAAGGTGTACTATGATATGCGGTACCTCAATGGCCCAGTCAGTGTATGGAATCTATTCTCCAATAAGCGCCGTACGATTTTGATTGTGCCCAACTACACTGAAATGTGAGATGCAAGCATTTCAGCTATTTTCTATTTACTTTCTATAGACACTATTATAAAATCAGATGAATTTGATAGAAATTATTTTAGTTATCATAAGGTAAAAACCCGTTGTGTTTATGTGTGATGTGGTCTTACGAGATACCTTTATTTTCAAAGGATTTTGAGAAAAATTAATAATTCAAATTGAGTGTGTTTTCTCACGCATGTTTTTCAGACTAAATCGGGTGTTATTTTATTATAATGCTTAGGGTCAGACCGAGCATTATAGATTTAGGTTAGAATGCTATGGAGCTCAGGAGATGAGCTGGGCGACACAGATGTATCTCTGTACTTCGTTATATTTCTGCTGTGTGAGGGCAAGTTATTATAACTGTCCATCTGATGTATTGAATTGTTGTACTATGATAATGGTATATATATTAATAGTACAGTTCCTGTATTTAAAATCTATTATTGTATATTATATTTTGTTCCGCTGCGATTGTGAGATTCTGTGTTGTTGTTTCTATTTTTTTCTTCTACCATTTTCTTCTTCACCCCTAATGAACTGGTATTTTCGACACTCGATTGCTCAGCATTTTATACAGTGGACGTATTGACGTCGATTTTCGAGGGTCGAAAACCCCGTTCGTTGCAATTGTATCAAAGCTGAAGGTTAAGCGGGAACCTTGGCTCTGGTGGGGATTACTCAGTAGAGATAGGGTAAGTAGTACCCTGGAATTAACAAAATGAGTGTAATGAGATAATGCCTTCGGTTTCGTTCGAACCCAGAACGAACTTGGATTGGTTGAATGCTTTCAGCATATCGTCAGGTGGACGATGAGCATTCTAAGTGATGTGTTCTATAAAGGTAATCGTAGCCTCAAGCCTCATCAACCGGGAATGGCTAAAACAGGGGAGGTGCAGCAAGGCTAAGTGGGTCATGCCTAAGTAGGACGAGATTTTCCCATGTCTAGAGGTCCCTTTTATTTCAGCTGTGCGGGTAGTTGTGAGCTCCAACTGCCGAGGTTGTCTTGTTTGGGTCTGTCCAGTAAGGGATTGTTCCGGCCTTGTGTTGCAGGGGATTTAGAGTGGATCCTCGGTACGTTGATCTAGGCCACGTACTGTGACGGGCAGTACCCCAGTAGCCCTGCCATTGTATGGAATCCAAACTCCAATAAGTGCCGTACGTATTGAATGTGCCCAACTATGTTGGAACGTGAGATGTAAGCATTCCAGCTATTTTTGTATTTTGCTTGAGAACCCTAGACACTATTATAATATCATCGGATTTCCTATCAAATGTTTTGGTTAGCTTAAGGTAAAAACTTACCCGTGTTTATTTGTGGGAAGTCTTACGTGATACCTTTTGTTTTCAAAGGTTTTCAAAAGTTAAGCAACCTTAACCCGTTACTCACACCAGACTCATGTCTGACCCGGAGTTTATCTTCTGTTTTCTTAAACTCTTGGGTACTCAAATTTTTACGAGTAGCCAAGGGATTCAGGTTAGCTTTGATGAATTCTGGAGGAGCAATGGAGCAGGAGGCTTCTGCGTTATAGTTATATATAGTGTTCCGCTGTGTTGGTTTCTCCGAGTAGTTTCCTTGTATTATATTGAGTTGTATAACTAGGCAGGTGTTTATAACTGTCTATTATGTGATGTATAATCTGTATAACTCTAATAATTGTTGTATACTACGTAATATTTATGTTATTAATATAATCTATTCGTTCCGCTGTTGAGATTCTGATGTTGTTTCTTCTTTCTCCTCTTTCTTTTCTCTTTTCTATCCCTTTCTTTCTTCAAGATGATGCGATTTTCTATGTGTGAAAGTCGGGTCGTCTCATTTGGTATCAGAGCGCTAGGTTGAGTGAATACCTAGGCTGTGGAGTGATTTCTTTCTTGAGAGAGCGTATTTGTAATTTTATATATATATATATATGTATATATATGTATATATATATATTCGTACCAATCTGTTGGGTTATCTGTTCAGGTTTTCCAATATAAGTTATAAAGGTAGATGGGGTAGTGGTGTGTAACACGACTACCGTTGGTTGGAGTTTGTATGTCTGAGGTTGGAAGTGTATTTGTCGAGACTGTAGACCTAATACCGTCTCGAGTGAGTTTTGCAGTGGTGTGCGGATTTCATTGGTCTCTGAAGGAAACCTTTTTGAGGTTCGGAGTTCATCTTTGAAGTTGGATGAGTTGAGTTTGGATCTGTCGGTTGGGCAGAAGCAAGTAATGATATCTTGATACCTCAGGAAGTAGTAGCTGCGTGATGAGATGCAGTGACTATGGATGTTCCCGAAGATGTTTTCTTTGGAACAAAATTTAAGGAAGTAGGTCCGCATCGGTGATGTGGCTGTGTTCAGCATGGTGTTTTTGTTTGGTTTGAGGTCCGAGTTTCTCGAAGAGCTTTGGATTAGGAAGTCTTTGGCATCTGTGGCAGTAGTGCAGCTTGGAGTATTTTATGTTGGCAGGAAGTTTTCTGGCTGGGTAGTTTTCCTAAAGGAGGAGTTCAGAAGCAGCAGAGTGGACCCGTTTCTTCAATGAAGTAGCTAGTTAAGTGTAAGTTGTTCTGTTTGGTAAAGGGAGAACAGTTTTCCTTGGATATGGTCTGGATTGATCGCAAAAGTGACTTGCGATAGTTGAGTGTTCTCTTGGGTTATCAGAGTTTTTCCGGATGTCTTCAAGGAAGTCAGAGGTTTGTCCGCATCTGGAGATTGAATTTTCTTATCGTCTAGGATTCCAGGAGTGGTACCGGTGGTTCAGCTTAGTAGAAGGGTGGTTCTTAGAGATAGAGTTTGATGAAGCAGCTCAGGTTTTGGTAGAGTTTCTGAGTTTTCTTTTATGGATCAGATGAACCATATTTCTGGAATGTGTTGTCAATTTTGTGCTCGTGTTCCGCATCAGCATTCTTATCTACTTCGGATCAGAATTGTGCAGCGGAAGCAGTTTGGGAGTGCATCTGTTTTTCTTTTTCGGACAGGAGAAGTGAGTTTAGTCTTCTGATGTTTGAGGAGTTGAGTTGGTGTTCATGTCTTGGTTGATCTTGGAGGATCATTGTGTTGAGTTGATTGGTCTAGTTTGTTTCTAGAGGCATCAGCAAGGATTGACCTGATCAGGAAGGATGTAAGCAGCCCAGGATCGTCTGAAGAATTTTGTGGATAAGGGACGAAGGAATTTCGATTCTGAAGTCGGAAATTTGATTTTGGATAAGGTTTTCTCCGATCAAAAGGAGCTATAAGATTGGGTAAGGCTGGGAAGCTAGCTCTAAAGTGTTTGGGATCTTTTCTGTGTTCTTGTAAGGATAAGTGTTTGGTCTTCAGGATTGAATTGCCAGTTTGGATAACTGGGATTCGATGAGTTTCATGTATCTCTGAAGGAGTACGTGTATGATCTATCTCTGGTTTTGGAACCAGCAGTTCAGGAGTTTTGGTTGTTGAGCCAGACTTGTCTGTAGTCTGATATCCTGTTTAGTTTTGTAGAAATAGTTAAGTAGGAGCTCTATAGCTTAGTAATTGATTGTTTGGATTCGGTAAAATGAGTATTCCGGTATTTATACTTGGGAAACTCGAGGAAATTCTATCCAGAATTTTGTTTGGATAGTTAGATTTGCTTGATTAGATAAATTGGTTGCTATGGTTGTTAGCATATGTTTGATATATGCTTGTGTTTTAAAGTTAAAATCATTAATGAGATTATTAAATTACCTTTGTTTTAAATTTCGGGGACGAAATTCTTTTAAGGGAGGAGGAGTGTGATATCCCGGAATTTTTGACAATATCTATTTAATAATTTGTATTAAAATTGAAATTGATATGATAATTTTTGTAAATAAAATTTGAATTGATTTAATAATCTTCCTTTAATAAATATTTAATTGGTAGATTTTTTCTTTTAAAGCTAATGAATTGGTTTCTATTTATAATATAAATACATGGTTTATATTTTAAATAAATTAGCTTTGTTTTAAATTTAATAAATAAAGCATATTTTCTAATTCTAATATTTTTAGTAATTTGAAAATTTGTTTTTATTTAATATAAAGCTTTTCAAAGTTATTAAATAAATAAGTATATGATTTTAAATTCTTAAGATGGATGTTTAAATGTTTAAAATGATTTTGGCTTAAGTTTTAAATTTAAATTAATTAACAAAAAGATTTGTTTTGTTTTCTTTTTAAAATATAGCTTAATAAAATAAGTAATTTATTAATAAATAAATAATTTCTTTTATAATTATTTTAATTTGATAATGAATTATTTCTAAAAACAATATTAATAATATATTTTTCTGCAGATAGATTTGGAATAAAAATAGAGTTGTTATTTAAAATTGAATTTTATAATTTGATTTGAATTTGAATATAAAGTTTTTGACAAGTATAGATTTTAAATTGTTTTGGATTTCTAAATATATGCATAAGCTTTTATCTATAAGTATGATTGGTTTTTATTTCTTTTAAAAAGATTCTATACATATAAAAAACTAATTAACTAATTAATTAGGCATAACTTATATATTAACATTTAAATTAAATACAAATTACTTTAAAAGGACGTGTTGTTGTCCTAAGCTTCATATAACAAATGTTAAGAGATAAACATTCCAATTTGACAAATGTTAAGATAATTTACAAGTGTCCTTATTTATTTTCATTTTCTTCTATTATATTAAATCAAAAAATTCACTTATATAAATACAATTGCCTCTCACCTTTCTTATTTTTTTTCTATCTTCAAAATTCAAAGTTAAGAAAACAAATCTGAAAACATACAAACCATTTTCAGATTCAACATCAAACCAGAAATCAATTCCCTGCAAACTATTTTCAAAACAAAATCTGTAATCAAGTAAATCAGTAATCATCTTCAAATCCTCAGTTCAAAAATGTAAATCATTACCCTATAACATTTTCCAAATCCTCTGATCAAATAAGCAAAAGTATTCCAGTTTTTCAAAGCAAATCCGGAATTATCTTCTGCATGCAAACCTGCAATTTCAAATTTTTTTTAAAGCCTGCATCTTCAAATCAATGCACCTGCATTTTCAAAGCAACTTCATTTTCAAGCACACAAGTTTTTAAAGAAGCATTTTAGTTTTTAAAGAGTTCAAGTATCAAAAAGGCTGTTTTCAAATTTGGAAACCAGTTTTCAAACATTTTCAAAAATTGGTGCTCTGTCTTCTGTTTTCAGGTGAGTAACTTTTAAAATTTAAAACATAATTAGGTTGCATGCTAATATGGTTGAATATAAATAAGTATCACATGTGTATATAGGTAAAAATCTGATGTGAATATTTGATTATGTGTATACTGTATATATATATATATATATATATATATATATATATTGTGCCCTTTCTTATTTCCAGACTCAACTTTTATTTAAAAATCCTTATCGCATGATCTAGTGTTTGATAGGATCTGATTATCAAACAAATGTTGTTTGATTTAACCTAGATTTATGTTTAAAAATTAAATTTAGGCAAAATAAAGCTTGTTGTCTCTGGAAGTATTTAAAACATCAATGCATGTTGATATAATCAGAATTCAAACTGTATAATTTATAAATTCAGTATTTTAGATTGAATACGTCAACTAAAACATGATTTTTATGTCAAGAATCATAGTTTATAATTTAGGGATGAATGTACAGTTCTTATTTGAACTGAAAATGAACTTTTGGGGTTTTCTGGTAATCTATGTATCTGAAGGGGACAGGGTTGTTCCAGATGATGGAGGAGTGTTAGTGGTTGATGGGAAAAATACTGGATGGTGTTGAATTTCGGTGAGGAGGTTGCAGCAGTGGGATTCCTTTTAGAACCCTAATTTTAGTTAGGCTTAGGAATTCGATCACTACGGGTTCTATAGTGGATCGAGTGCTTCAAGTTTTTGGAAGAAGGAAGCTTGGACATATACAAGGTCATGGCCGGAGATGTAGTACTTCTGGTGGTCGAAGGATAAACGGCGAAGCATTTCCAGGTTTGAGGTATTTGTTGTTCCAGTGTTCCTAGGTTTGGAATTTAGCTCTTGAATTCAATTTCAGGAATTTGAGCACGATCGGATGATCGAGTTAAGGTGTTTGAGTGATTTTGGATGTGGGAAGATCATCGCTGATGATCGAAGATGACCAGCGGCAACGTGCAGGTGCACGGTGCACTGTTATCTAATGAAGTTTGCCGTGGTGTTGGTTTATGATCGAGTAAATTTATGTTGGACTCAAAGTAGTGGGGTAGTTTGCTCGGGGAGGTTGGGCTTTGAACTCAAAGCATTTTGGGGGTGTCTCGGGTTATACATTGTTTACAGGTTTTAAGAAAACCTGTATTGTCTGTTTTAAAATTTTTAAAAACTGAAGTTTTTAAATGAAAAGCAAAAGTTTAAACTAAGTTTTAAATCCAAGTTTGAAATCTAGAATTCAAGTTTAGGTTTAAATCTCAGTTTTAAAAAAAAATCTAAAGTTTTCAAACTTGAATTGTTAAACTACTTTAAAATGGTAAAGTGGTTTGACTTTTTAAAAAAATGAAGTTTTAAAAAATGTGAGTAAGTTTTAAAGTGAAGTTTAATTCAGGAAATCAAAGATTTAAATATGTATTTCAGTTTTTGAAATAAAAGAAATTTTAAATTTGAAAGATTTAAACAACTTTGTATGTTAAAGTGTATATTTAGATTATTTGAATTTAAAAATGAATTTGGTTTAAACTCTTATAAAATTCTTTTATAAGACAAGCATTTCTTTACCATGTAATTGAAAAGGGTTTTTAAATTGTTTAATCCTTGTTAAGTTAAATTGTATTCATTTTAAATCTCATATTTGAAATGAAATTTTAAAGTAATTTCAAAAGTAAATTGTTTTCAAATGTTTTTGTTAATGACAATTTAGTCATAGTTAAGAAATGTTTTTATCTTAAAATTAAACTAAGATTTAATGATTTGAAATTAATTAAATTAATGAGGTAATTAAGGAATAATTAGTTAATTTAATTAATTAATGATTAGGAATAAATAAATAATTAATTAAGGGTTAATCAATTTGTAATTAAAGATCATTAATTAGATAATTAAAGATTATTAATTAATGATTAAAGATTTGTTAATTAAGAAATTAAGTTATAATCAATGTTAATTAATCAAGTAATTAAGGTTTAATTAAGTTAGAGTTAACACTTAATTAATTAAATAATTAGAGATTAATTAATGGATAATTAAGGATAAATTAAATTGTAATTAATAATGGTTAATCTAAGTTAATTACTTAAGGAAGTAATTAAAGAATGGTTAATGAAGGTCATTAACTAGGATTATTTAATAATTAATTAATGTGATTAAATTTCATAATTAATTATGTTAATTAATTTAATGATAATCATTTGTAAATTGTTTAAGAATAATTACTTCATGGAAGTAATTAAGGAATTAATTACTTAATGTAATTAATTTAGTTTAATGTGATTATTTAAATTGATTAATTATGTAACAACCCGCATGTTTATCGATTTTATATTTAAATATTTTATTTAAATATTTTATCGTTAGTCGGATTTAGTCCGAAAGGCTACTTTTTGCATACGGTCGAATTAGGACTCGGGACCACTCCCATTGAGTTTAAAATGCCGATTGCAACCTTTTTGAGTATAAGCTTCGATATGTTTGGAGAAAGTTGATTTTTGCTACTTTTCACTTTGGGTTTGGGTTTGGGTTCAGCCCTATGTTTAACTGATACTCAAATCTGAGCCACTCTTCCCCATTCACCCTTATTTTCTTCTCTTTTCAGCTCTAAGGCAATAATGGTGGGAGAGATTGGAAATTAAAACTCCAAAACCCTAGTTCCTCTTGCAACCTCAAATTCCTAGCTCCAAATTCAAGAGAACCCATTGGTAAGCCTTCTCTTCTTCTTCTCCAACTTATTCTCTTACCAATTTCAGAAATTCCTAAACCTAATTTTGGGAATGTTCTTGTTTTGAGCATAGATTCAAGCTCGTTTGGGTTGTGTTGAAGAGAGGTTGATTCTCCATTTGCTTTCAAGCTTCTTCTTGTTTGATTTTGTAAAAAGGTGAGATTTTTTTATCTCACATCTTTGTCTATAATTATCTTCGATTGTTAGGTATGAATTCCTAACATTTATTCGTGTGCAATTGATTTTGGTTTGGATCGATTTCGTGTATATTCCACTTTTGGTGTTTTGGTCTAATTTATGAAAATCCTTTTATGGATATTTGGACATTGATATTGGAGGCGTATCGAAGAGCCGTTTGGGCTGGGTTGTCGTTCGACGTAATTTCTTTGTCCTCGCCATTTGCTCAATCGATCGTTTTCTATATTCGTTTGGCCATTTTTTGCCTAGGTTCAGGAAAACCACAAAATTGCAGTTTCAGACGTCTGAATTTGGGATGTCAGACGTCTGAATTGGCTTATTTTCAAACAGAAGGAAAATAGGCTAAAATATGCCTATTTCAGACATCTGAAATATTTGGTTCAGACGTTTGAATCGTGTTCTGGAAATTTTTATATTTCCAAATTCAGACGTCTGAACCCCTTGTTTCAGACGTCTGAAACTGTTGTGATTTTGCCTTCTTGCCTTTTTGTTTGAGAATGCCAATTTAAATCGTTTCGTGATAATCCTATTTGTTGTTATCATTTATTATGACTTTGATGACTCTTTTTAGGGATTTTTGAATATCCATTTCGATGGATTCTTTATCGGTTTCTTTGGATTTTATTCACCTCTTCGAATGTGAATTTTAGTGATTGATTGTTCTTACAATCTTCTTTGTGATTTGTCACTTTAAAAATATAAAGGTTTTCTATACTAGTAGTAAATATCAAAACTCTTTCTTCAAATGATTTCAACACTATTTTAGTACAAAGCTCGTTTCTTAAACCATTTTCCAATCTATTAGTATATACAAACCTTTACCTCACTCGTATGAGAAATCTAATTAAACGACTTAGTAAAACGAGTGGTATGAAACGCTTGCGTTTACTTCGTCGGTTAATTCTTGGAATTGTTCGATTGAATCTCTTGTGACAACTTTCTTGTGGAAATCTACAGTTTGTTCGTAAATATTTAAGTTTAGCAAGTGGTTATGGGACATGAAGCTAAACTCATATATTTACTAGCTTAGTGTAACTGACACTTCTCGTTGATCATGATGATCATCTTTGTGGTTTAGACTAGCAATGTGCGATGTCTCTTTGTCTGCGAGGGAGACTAAACCCCGTTTTGTGGAGTTTCGACTCAATTTGGTGGGGTAGCAACCCATGGTCTTCGGGCCGTTTGTGGAGCTTCGGCTCAATTTGTGATGGTTAGCAACCATGGAATTAGCATTCCATTTGTGATACACGTGTTGGTGGGCTTTATGCTCCCGTTTGTGATAGGCCTGCCCCCTTTGTGATTTCTGGATTTCTTGAGATGATTTCTAGAATTTGTGCTTCACCAATTTTCGTGATTTCTATTGATAAGCCTTATCGATATTTGTGCATTGGTGAATTTGTGCGTCATTGACTTTTGTGATTTCTGGATTTCGTGGATTGAATTCTGGAATTTGTGTGTCATTGACTTTTGTGATTGACATTGATATTATCGTCAATATTTATGGTTTGGTGAACTAAATTAGGAGTATGACGTTTCTGTGAATCTTGTGTAGGTTTTGTGACATTGAATAATCCCTTGATGATTTTCAACTGCTTATAAATCACAGCTTGGCATTGTGATTATTATGTGTTTAGTCATATCTCTTATTCTATATCGTGTCATCTGATATTATAGTTAGACTGATCCGTTTATTATTTTCTTATCAAATAATACTCGGGTCAGACCGAGATGTTGCAGGTGCTTCGACTTGACTTCTCTCCAGGGATTCATTACTCTGACCTTTTGCTTACTACTTAGATTAGTAGTTTTTGTTGTATACTCTTGAGATATTGACTCATTGATGTATTCTTTTGTATAGCACATGTTGCTATTATTTTGTGTTGTTGTGGATCTTTTTGACCACTACTCTGATATACACTTCCATGTGTTAATTATATATTCATATCTTCTTCCGCCTTTGTGATATGAATTATCCGTGGCTGACTTATGTTATGTTTATTTCTGTATTTGTTTCCGAAGATATTATAGCCACTGTGTAGTAGTTTTGAGTTTGTGTCGGTATGTCGGATTTCCCTCTTGGTAAAGAAATGCATGTTATACTATCTGACATATCGATGCTCACGCAAAGCAATTACACGGATGGTCGCTCCTCAACAGCCTTATTCTCCGTGCTAGTTGACAGCATTCACCGTAATGTTCTTGGCTAGCGTGGGTATAGAGGTGGGTTGTCACAAATTAAGTTTAATTAATTCAAACACTAGATGATTTGATAATAATTACTTAATGTAATTTATGGAGTGTAATTACTTAGTGAAATAATTAATGGTAATTACTGAATGTAATTAATGGAAGATGATTTAAGAATGGAAGTAATTTATGTATAGTCACTTTGTAATTAATCAAGGGATTAATTAGGGATAATTAATTAGGAATAATTTATTTATTTTATTTTATGAAGTAATTAAGGGCAGCTAATTACTGAATATGGTTAATCAAGAGGGATTGATAATTATGGTTTAATTAAGATTAATTACTTAATGCAATTAAGTTAAAGAAGATAATTAATTAAATGTAATTAGGGATCATTAATTAATATAATTAATGATGTAATTAAGGATTGATTAATTAAGAATAATTAATCAATGATAAGTGACTAAAGGTAATTAACTAATGTAATTAATTATATTTAATTAATTAATGAAGTAATTATAGGTTAATTACTGTGTTGGTTAAGAATGATTAATTTGTGAAATTAATTAAAGATAATTACTTGAATGTAATTAAAGGATAATTAATCAAGGGTGATTAATTAAGGTGATTAATTAGAGGATGTTTAATTAATTAACTTGTAATTAATTAAATGGTTAAGCAAGCAAGATTTAAAATGATGATGTGACGCCCCACCTCTATACCCACGCTAGCCAAGAACACTACGGAGTAATGCTGTCAACTAGCACGGAGAATAAGGCCGTTGAGGAGCGACCATCTGTGTAATTGCTTTGTGCGAGTACCGATATGCCGGATAAAAATATAACTTTTCATCTCGAGAGGAAATCCGACATACCGACACAAACTCAAAGCTACTACGCAGTGGCTATAAAGGTCTTCGGAATCAAATATAGAAATAAACATAACACAAATCAGTCACAGATAATTCATATCACAAAGGCGGAAATAGATATGAATATAACACATGAAAGTGTACATCAGAGTAGTGGTCAAACAAGATCCACAATATCCAAAAAGAATAGATACAAGTGCTAGACAAAAGAATAAGTATACATCATAGAGTCTATATCTCAAATGTATACAACAAAAACTTCTAAACTAAAGTAGTTAGCCAAAAGTCAGAAGATGGTTCCAGATAGGAAGCCATTAATTTTTTTGACACACGAACGGCCCGAAGTCCATGGGACGCTACCCCACATATGTGAGTTGAAACTCACACAAACGGGGTTTAGTCTCCCTCGTAGACAAAGAGACATCGCACATTGCTAGTCTAAATCACAAAAATGATCGTCATGATCATCAAGAAGTGTCAATTACAGTAAGCTAGTAAATATATGAGCTTAGCTTCATGTCCCATAACCACTAGCTTAACTTAAATATTTACGAACAAATTGTAGATCTCCACTAGAAAATTGTCACAAGAAGTTCAATCGAACAAGTCCAAGAATTAACCGACGAAGTAAACGCAAGCGTTTCATACCACTTGTTTTACCAAGTCGTTTAATTAGATTTCTCATACGAGTGAGGTAAAGGTTTGTATATACTAATAGATTGGAAATCGGTTTGAGAAAACGAGCTTAGTAATAAAATAGTGTTGAAATCGTTTTGATGAAAGAATTTTGATATTTACTACTAGTATTGAAACCTTTATATTTTTAAAGTGACAAATCACAAAGAAGATTGTAGGAACAATCAATCACTAAAGTTCACATTCGAAGACGTGAATAAAATCCAAAGAAATCGATACCAAATCCATCAAAATGGATATTCCCATAAATCACGAAGAAAAATGTCATCAAAGTCGATAATAAGTGATAATAACAAAAGGGAATCAACACGAATCGATTAACATTGGAAATTCAATCCAAAAAGGCAAATTGGACTCAAACAGCAGGTTCAGTCGACTGAACATAGTTTTCAGTCGACTGACCCTGTACCTGGAAATTTTCCAAGTTCAGGAAACTTTCTGTTTCCAGGTTCAATCGACTGAACAGAGGATTCAGTCGACTGAATCATGCCTGGAAACTTTCGGGTTCCAGGTTCAGTCGACTGAACAGAAGATTCAGTCGACTGAATCATGCCTGGGCTGTTTTTCAGCCTATTCAAATGAAGGGCAAACTCTTCCAAAATGCAACCGGATGAACATTGGCTCTAAGGGTTTATGCCAATCGGCTACCCGGCCCTATATGCTCCTCGATGCATCACCAAAAGCACGATCAAACATCCATATAAGGATTTTCACACAAATTTGACTTAAAAACCCAAAAATTGGAATATTCACAAAACCAATCCAAATCAAGAGCAAATGCACATGAAGAAGTGTTAGGAATTCATACCCAACAACTAAAGATAATTATAGGCATAGATGTGAGATAAAAATCTCACCTTTGAACCCAAATCAATGAAGAAGAAGCTTGAAAGCAAAGGAGAATCAACCACTCTTCAAATCCAACTCAATAAGCTTGATTCTAAGCTTTAAAAGAAGAACATTCCCAAAGTTAGGTTTAGGAATTTCTGAAATGATATGAGAATGAGTTGGAGAAGAAGAAGAGAAGCTTACCAATGGGTTCTTCTATTAGTTTGGAGCTAGAACTTGATTTGCAAAAGAAAACTAGGGCTTGAGTTTTAATTTCTCATCTCTCCCACCATTGTTGCTAAAGCTTGAGTATTAGGAATTGGAAATGAAGTAAATGAGGAGGAGAGGGGTTGGGACTGAATACATAAGTGGGCTCAGCCCAAATCAAAACCCTAAGTGAAAAAGTAGCAAAAATCAACTTTCTCCAAACATATCGAAGCTTATACTCAAAAAGGTCGCAAACGGTATTTTAAACTGAATGGGAGTGGTCCCGAGTCCTAATTCGACCGTATGCAAAAAGTAGCTTTTTGGACTAAATTCCGAGTATCGATAAATATTTAAATAAAATATTTAAATATACAATTGATAAATATGCGGGTTGTTACGGACTCCCCTCCTTAAAGAAATTGCGTCCTCGCAATACTTAAGAAGAAAATAAGAAGTAACAACCATAGAAGCATATCAACACAAAAGAAAATTTGAAATAGGAAGTTCACCATAAGGAGCATGAAAGAGTAAGCCTGAACGGGATCGCTCGATGAATCCTCTAGATTCTCAGGAGTAATCCCTAAGATTTGAGAACCATTGAACTCTCACAAGAAGAATATCTTTATTCCGAAGGCGCTCAACCTCCGAAGCAAGGATGCGAATGGAATGTTGCTCATCAATCAAAACTGGTGAAACTTCAATTTCCACAATATCACCGGGCTCAAGAATATAAACCGAAAACCCTAAGGCATTTCCGTAGATAAAAGACGTGGAGAACGTCAAGAATAGCAGAAAATTGAGCCAGTACAACGGCGTAGTACTGAAACGGTACGCCCGAGAAACTAGAAACTCAAATAATTTGGAATATCAGCGTAGTACAAAAACGGTACGTCCAATGAACCAAAGCCCAAATAATTTTGGAACACCGACGTAGTAAAAAAACGGTACGTCCAATGAGCCGATAAACTGGAACAACGATGTAGTATAATAATGGTACATCCATTGATCCAGATAAAATGGAACATCGATGTAGTATAATAACAGTACATCCGATGAACCGAAGACCATAAAAGAACATCAGACGCAAGTCCATAAAAGAAATAAGATGAAACTCAATAAAACGAAGTACATCGAAATGTCCGATGAACTTGATAAAAAGATAATTCCATTCTGACAACATCAAAGAATCAACAACTCGTTGCCTACGACAAAGCGCGTTGGCAACACGATTTCCCTTTCGGGAATAAAAGAATATCAAGATCATAAGATGCTAGGAACTCGAGTCAACATGAAGTTCCTTATGAGAAAATAAATATTCCAAAGATTTATGATCGAGGTGGAGAACAAATTTCTTCCCCAAAAATGATGATGCCAAACTCTAAAAGTAGAAACAATAATCGCGAGCACTAGATCACAAGTGGTATATCTAGTCTCGATAGGCTATAATGATTTAGAAGCACAAGGGATAGCATGTTCTCCTTTGCAAGAGAACGGCATCCAAACCAATACGATTAGCATTGGTACAAAAGATAAAGTCTTGGTTCCCCACGGAAATCACAAGAATAAGAGTATCGAAAAGAAAGAACTTCTTTTATATAATTATCTTTCCCGAAAAGTTAAAACTTTCAAAATTACAATTATCTCAATGTAAAAATATTTCTAGAAAAATTTACATTTTACAAGTCAATATATCGTGTCTGATTGTCTCATCAAAGCGTTTAGGAGATTCTTATCGATAACGTTGATCAAGCGCATCGACCAGAATTCTTAACACACTAAATGGGCAATACAATCACAAAATCATCTTCTATATAGTAAACATGTTTCTTAAAAACCTTTAATAATATTCTTTGCTTGTTTAAGAGCAAATTCAAATTGTACTTATAAATAAATCTTATGAAAAAGATTTGCAAAATTTTTAAATTGCTATTTTCCATCCAAAATCAATAAATACAAGAATGGTCTCATCGAAATATTCATAGAATATTCGATTTATAAAATGGATGAAACAAGCTAGACAAACTGAATGACATAACAAGTCATTCATAAGAATCATAACGAGTGCGGAATGCGGTAAGTGGAATGCTAACTTCCGCAACTCGTAACTAATGAAAACTGGCAGTAAAGTCGAACTAAAAAGACCTTAACACCACACAAAAGATTGCTTAGGCGATAGTCCTAAGACAAATTCATAAATACCGAAAAATTTCTCAAACTACATGAATGAGAGAAATAACACTTTCCTTATAAGTGGGCTTAAGGAATAAAATGATGCCTTCAAAAATTTGAAATCGGAATCACAAGAAAAAATAGAAATCTGCTTAACAGATAGAAAATGTCGAAGATGAATAGTCCACACGGAAAATAGGATACGGGCATCACAACGACTAAGCCAATCCTTACAAAAATCAATTCCGGAGCCTAAGTAAAAATATCCGCTCGGAAAGAAAAATCACATAAAATAGTTTCGGCATCAATAGAAAGCAAATTGAGTGTTGCGGATCTACCATCCGGATTCACAATCCTCAAAGAAGTCATCAAGCCCAAAATATTCAAAGAAAAAGAATCGACAAGTTCTTTTGATATAAAAATAATGAGATGAAACCCATATCAAAAAGAATTCGAATAAGAAGATCACGAAATAAAACAATGCCATCAAGGATTGAATGTAAAATACCTTGACCAAGAGAAGAGTTGCTAGGGGCTTGCTGCTCTCCTTCTCTCTTGCTTGGAAGCTTAGGACACGAAGATAAAAGATGACCCGAACCTTTGCAATAACGACAAAAGAGGGGTTTCGGGCACTCCCTTGCATAATGGTCTGTGAAACCACAATTGTAGCATCGTCCCGACTAGAGGTAAGTGCTTTTGCTACCGGGGTTTCTTGCCTCCTTTTCTTGTTAGAATTGGGGCTTTTGAATTTGATAGGCCTCTTCAAGTTATTGTTGAAGTTTTGTTGGGCACGCACAACTTCAACATCACCTTCTCTATCGGCCTCTTCAAGACGAAGAGCGATATCAATAAGCTGATCAAATGAAACCTCAAGTTTCAGGAGTAATGGCTTCTTAAGATTCTTATTCAAGCCATAGACAAATCTCTGATTTTTCTTCATTGGGGTGTTGATGTATTCAACCCCGTATTTGGACAGAGATTCGAAAGATGCGACATAGTCTGTCACAGAAGATTCACCTTGAACAAGGTCTATGAAACGCCGGGCTAAAGTTACTTTCTCAGCCTCCGGCACAAACTTTAATTCGAATCGTTCCCGGAATTGCTCCCAAGTAAGATCCGCTTCGATAATCTCCGAAGTCAAGAGCTCATACCAATCTAACGCTCTTTCTTGGAGCATGCTAGAAGCCACTTGAACTCTATGTAGATCAATAAGGTTCATGCAAGAAAAGATACGATCGCATGATTTGAGCCTAGCTTGAATTTCAATAACACTCTCGGATCCCCTGAATGGCCTTCCACCCAAATCGGCATAGTCTCTGCACAAGCGTGCGAAACCGGATCTAGGATGAGTAGCCTCTGGATTGGGTCCGGCAGCTTGAGCATTCTTAACAAGATCTAGGAGCTGCTGGGCAGACATAAATACTCCATCCTGGGGAGTAGCACTAGATTGACCGGCGCTGGGACGACCAGGTCTAACCATTTCTCTTCTTTAAGGAAGAAAGAAAGAAGAGGAAAAAGTTATTCTCAAAATAAATTTCAATAAAACTTGATTGATAAAACAAGAATGATAAGGAAAATAGGATGAATCGGTACGAAGACTCGAATTAAATCCTAAAGCACGACTCCTAAGATGGACTTAGGACGATGATCCTTGTTATAATATTCCATATTGTTCCGATGTTTGGCTTTGATACCAAGCTGTGACGCCCCACCTCTATACGCACGCTAGCCAAGAACACTACGGAGTAATGCTGTCAACTAGCACGGAGAATAAGGCTGTTGAGGAGCGACTATCTATGTAATTGCTTTGTGCGAGTACCGATATGCCGGATAAAAATATAACTTTTCATCTCGAGAGGAAATCCGACATACCGACACAAACTCAAAGCTACTACACAGTGGCTATAAAGGTCTTCGGAAACAAATATAGAAATAAACATAACACAAATCAGTCATAGATAATTCATATCACAAAGGCGGAAATAGATATGAATATAACACATGAAAGTGTACATCAGAATAGTGGTCAAACAAGATCTACAATATCCAAAAAGAATAGATACAAGTGCTAGACAAAAGAATAAGTATACATCATAGAGTCAGTATCTCAAATGTATACAACAAAAACTTATAAACTAAAGTAGTTAGCCAAAAGTCAGAAGATGGTTCCAGATAGGAAGCCATTAATTTTTTTGACACACGAACGGCCCGAAGACCATGGGGCGCTACCCTACATATGTGAGTTGAAACTCACACAAACGGGGTTTAATCTCCCTCGTAGACAAAGAGACATCGCACATTGCTAGTCTAAATCACAAAAATGATCGTCATGATCATCAAGAAGTGTCAATTACAGTAAGCTAGTAAATATATGAGCTTAGCTTCATGTCTCATAACCACTAGCTTAACTTAAATATTTACGAACAAATTGTAGATCTCCACTAGAAAATTATCACAAGAAGTTCAATCGAACAAGTCCAAGAATTAACCGACGAAGTAAACGCAAGCGTTTCATACCACTTGTTTTACTAAGTCGTTTAATTAGATTTCTCATACGAGTGAGGTAAATGTTTGTATATACTAATAGATTGGAAATCGGTTTGAGAAAACGAGCTTAGTAATAAAATAGTGTTGAAATCGTTTTGATGAAAGAATTTTGATATTTACTACTAGTATTGAAACCTTTATATTTTTAAAGTGACAAATCACAAAGAAGATTGTAGGAACAATCAATCACTAAAGTTCACATTCGAAGACGTGAATAAAATCCAAAGAAATCGATACCAAATCCATCAAAATGGATATTCCCATAAATCACGAAGAAAAATGTCATCAAAGTCGATAATAAGTGATAATAACAAAAGGGAATCAACACGAATCGATTAACATTGGAAATTAAATCCAAAAAGGCAAATTGGACTCAAACAGCAGGTTCAGTCGACTGAACAGAGTTTTCAGTCGACTGACCCTGTACCTGGAAATTTTCCAGGTTCAGGAAACTTTCTGTTTCCAGGTTCAATCGACTGAACAGAGGATTCAGTCGACTGAATCATGCCTGGAAACTTTTGGGTTCCAGGTTCAGTCGACTGAACAGAAGATTCAGTCGACTGAATCATGCCTGGGCTGTTTTTCAGCCTATTCAAATGAAGGGCAAACTCTTCCAAAATGCAACCGGACGAACATTGGCTCTAAGGGTTTATGCCAATCGGCTACCCGGCCCTATATGCTCCTCGATGCATCACCAAAAGCACGATCAAACATCCATATAAGGATTTTCACACAAATTTGACTTAAAAACCCAAAAATTGGAATATTCACAAAACCAATCCAAATCAAGAGCAAATGCACATGAAGAAGTGTTAGGAATTCATACCCAACAACTAAAGATAATTATAGGCATAGATGTGAGATAAAAATCTCACCTTTGAACCCAAATCAATGAAGAAGAAGCTTGAAAGCAAAGGAGAATCAACCACTCTTCAAATCCAACTCAATAAGCTTGATTCTAAGCTTTAAAAGAAGAACATTCCCAAAGTTAGGTTTAGGAATTTCTGAAATGATATGAGAATGAGTTGGAGAAGAAGAAGAGAAGCTTACCAATGGGTTCTTCTATTAGTTTGGAGCTAGAACTTGATTTGCAAAAGAAAACTAGGGCTTGAGTTTTAATTTCTCATCTCTCCCACCATTGTTGCTAAAGCTTGAGTATTAGGAATTGGAAATGAAGTAAATGAGGAGGAGAGGGGTTGGGACTGAATACATAAGTGGGCTCAGCCCAAATCAAAACCCTAAGTGAAAAAGTAGCAAAAATCAACTTTTTCCAAACATATCGAAGCTTATACTCAAAAAGGTCGCAAACGGCATTTTAAACTCAATGTGAGTGGTCCCGAGTCCTAATTCGACCGTATGCAAAAAGTAGCTTTTTAGACTAAATTTCGAGTATCGATAAATATTTAAATAAAATATTTAAATATACAATTGATAAATATGCGGATTGTTACAGATGAAGTAATTAATTTAATTTATTTTAAATTAATTAAATATGAAATAATTAATTTAATTCACTTTAAATTAATTAGAGATGGAAGTAATTAATTTAATTCATTTTAAATTAGTTATAGATGATGTGATTAAGTAAATCATTGCTTATGTATGGATGGATGATATTGGTTGCCTTGAATGGTTGGAGATCTCAGAAATGAGGTAGGTAATATTGTGTGATATGGATGCTTTGGATTGCATTATGATGATAATATGGATTATCTTTTGATAATGATAAAATGGATTATCTGTTGTGATGATAATAATGATTATCTATTGTGATATGTGAATTATCTATCTATGTGTATATAGAATTGAATTATTTTAAACTTTAAAACAACTTGGCCTTAAAAGGCACGTTTTGGATTTCGATGAGACGGGGATCGGGTTTCCAGATTTGGATATCCAAAAACCACATCGATCCAAATTAACGATAGGTTGTGAATCTCAAGTGAAGATGAAGATTCAGAGTGCAAGGGTTCTCGTCGTTAACTCTGAGGGTGATTCCAAAATGTGTGTAATGAGATAATGCCTTCGGTTTCGTTCGAACCCGGAACGAACTTGTATGGATTGAATGCTTTCAACACATCGTCAGGTGGACGATGAGCATTTTAAGTGATGTGTTCTATAAAGGTAATCGTAGCCTCAAGCCTCATCAACCGGGAATGGCTAAAACAAGGGAGGTGCAGCAAGGTTAAGTGGGTCATGCCCAAGTAGGACTGTCTAGAGGTCCCTTTTATTTCGGCTGTGTGGGCAGTTGTGAGCTCCAACTGCCGAGGTTGTCTAGTTCGGGACTATCCAGTAAGGGATGTTCCGGCCTTGTGTTGCAGGGGATTTAGGGTGGATCCTCGGTACATTGATCTAGGCCACGTACTGTGACGGGCGGTACCCCTGTAGCCCTGCCATTGTATGGAATCCAAAATCCAATAAGTACCGTACGTATTGAATGTGCCCAACTATGTTGGAACGTGAGATGTAAGCATTCCAGCTATTTTTGTATTTTACTTGAAAACCCTAGACACTATTATAATATCATCGGATTTCCTATCTAATGTTTTGGTTAGCGTAAGTAAAAACTTACCCGTGTTTATTTGTGGGAAGTCTTACGTGATACCTTTTGTTTTCAAAGGTTTTCAAAAGTTAAGCAACCTTAACCTGTTACTCACACCAGACCCATGTATGACCCGGAGTTTATCTTCTGTTTTCTTAAACTCTTGGTGCTCAAATTTTTACGAGTAGCCGAGGGATTCGGGTTAGCTTTGACGAATTCTGGAGAAGCAATGGAGCAGGGTCTTTTGCATTATAGTTATATATAATGTTCCGCTGTGTTGGTTTCTCTGAGTAGTTTCCATGTATTGTATTGAGTTGTATAACTAGACAGGTGTTTATAACTGTCTAGTATGTATGTATAATTTGTGTAACTCTAATAATTGTTGTATACTATATAATATTTATGTTATTAATATAATTTATTCGTTCCGCTGTTGACATTCTAATGTTGTTTGTTCTTTCTTCTCTTTCTTTTCTCTTTTCTATCCCTTTTTTTCTTCAAGATGATGCGATTTTCTGTGGTGTGAAAGTCGGGTCGTCTCAACTCCTTTTAATTAACATGTAAAAATAGCTTTTCGTGGGCACATCCAGGATTTTGACAAAACTAGTTTTATCGGATCCGTAATAGCGAATTGTTGTATGCCTTTAAATTTTGTAGTGATTGGACATATCGTTTGGTCGTACGAGTTCGAAAAACATAGAAATTAAGTAAATGGATTTTCATTTATATAATTCAATTTTGAAAAGTTATCTTCTGAATATGATGGAAGTGGTTTTCAATATATATTCTGTTGTGTTCGGAATAGGAGTATAATATATAGAACGCCAGGCGGAGCGCCTCATTTGAAGTTTGAGATTTTCGGATGTTTTATTTTAAAATTTAACAACATATATATGTACTTGATATGGCAATACGTGTCCATACCAATAGCCTTACCTTCCCATGCCCTAACCCATACCCTCCTTCCTTTATAAAATTCACGTTCAGAAACCAAATTTCGTTTGCCTAAAATTTCAAATCTCCTCTCACCAATTGAACGGCCACCTGTCATCCAAGCCACAACGACCATAATTGGCCTTCAAGCACACTATAGAAACGTTCGTCTCGATGAATGGATGGTTGGATCGAGTCAAAGTGGAGCAAAGCGACAGAAATCGAGCTGTGTTCATCCGATGATTTTTGGGTTCACGGCCAGTAGGCGAGGATGGAGGCGAGCAAGGCAGCATCGACGGCAGCGTATGGCTTGCGGCGCGATCGATTGATCGAAGAGGAAAAAAAACAAGAAGAACGAAGGCAGGTGTGGAGCGCGTGAGAGAGCCGGAGGGAAGAAAGGTTTTAATAAAGTTTAAATTTATTTAATTTTGTTAATCATAAAATTAATTATATCAAATGTTAGCTAACCCATATTTAATTCATACGAGGTCCGTTTCGAACACGATAAGTTGCATCGCGTTTGTATTAGCGAGCACTACACTATGGATTTGGATTTAATGAGATTGGAGCTTGTTGGAATTTATGCTAGAATCGAACGACCGTTCGATTTTAGTCTAAAAAGGGAACGGTTGGCCACTATTAAAAATCAATGTAAGTTAATCTCACCATTTTGGTAAATTAGAAAATATTATATTCAATAAAATTATTTATTAGATGTTTGGATAATTATTTTTGGTTGTTGTTGACTATTGGATGAATTACTAGTTTATATTATTGGTTTGGATATATTCCCACCTATTGGAGCGGATAAGACCCTATTACGTTCCCGTGCAAGAGCGGATGACCCTTTATATATAAATCCAACCTCGAAGCGGTTGATTTTTTATTATTAATTATATACTGTGTGTGATGCAGGGGAACATGTTGGAAAGATCCAATAGAATAACTCACAATGTTGATTTTACTTTTTATATATATAGTGATATATGGCTTATTGAATGCCATATTGATGACATTGATATAATTTGCTTAATTAGTGCTTTAGTAACACCAGGCCTCATTTTTTGGATTTTAAATTACTATAAAATAGTGATTTGGTTAAAAAAGTGATTTCAAAGCGTTTTTGAAAACTATATATGCTTAAATAATTAGTCTTGAATTATTTGAAGGAGTAATTTATTTTAAAATCAAAGGTATCATTTTTGGATATCATAAATTAATAGTTTCAGAAAATACTATTAAATAGAGATTTTCGAAATGTAAATAAAATTTTTAAAATCATGAAATAAATCCGTCTTTTATAATAAAGGGGTATGTTTAATGGAAAATCAAAATATTTTGACATTAGTATTTATTAACCATTTTATACAAAGTAACATATATATGTGTGTGTACATATATGAAAGAATAATTACAAATGTGGGATTTTTTAAATGTTATAATTTATAAAAGTAATATTTTACAAATGAAGTGAAGATTTGTAAAATCATATTTTGTTAATAAAAGTATGAATTTATAAATAGGGTCTATAAATTAAAGGAAGCTATTACCGTTTAATTAATTGGAGAATAATTCAAACGGTGGATTTGTTATACGATACGGACTGATAGTTTATAAATAGTTGACTCTATTTCGGAAATTAAAGACCACGATAAATTTGGAATGTTAAACGATATTTTTATAAATAGAAAGGAATTTGTAAAAGAAATTTATCTATATGGAAGTAACATTATAATGGATGGTGATTGATGTTTATAAATGAGATTCACGAATAAGTGAGATTCATAAAGGGAATAGAGTTATAAATGGAGTTCATAAATAAATGGGTTTTATGAAAGGAAGTTTTTATAAAATGGAAAGAGATTATCAAGTATAGTTTTATAAATATAGGAATGATCGGGTTGAAGATTTATGTATGGATTTTTATCGAGGAAATAGGTTATTGTAACGACCCATAAATTTTGATAATTAAATTGGTTAATTTAATAAGACTTTGTAATTAAATCTAGAAAGAAATAAAAACTTTATAATATAAAGTGAAGCGAATGTTAGAAATGAAATGTAGCAATGGTTGTTAAAACTAATTATGGACAATTAAAGTGAAATCACAATAATAATGAAATAGTGTAAATTGTTGCACTTGGGTATAAAATTGGAAATAGGTAAATAAAAGTAAGTATTGAATTAACCAATGAAATAATATATTAATCAATAATATACTTAATAAAAGAGTTAAATTGAATCAATCAATTTATTTGAAACTAATTAATTGGTATTCAAATTTATAATAAATGGGTTTATTATAAGAAATTGAAATTTGATACTACAGTAAATTAGAATTAAGACGGAATTGGGAATATTAGTGTAATAGATATAAACCCATTTGACATCACCTTTAAGATGGTAAGTTTCCTAATAAGATTAAAATCAAATAAATGGATTTATTGGAATTGCAATTGATAATTAATGAATTTATTTAAATTTGAAACTTAAACGCTGTAGTTGTGAATTGATTAACTTTAAATTGAAATGGAAATTGGTTATAAAGGATTATAAATTACTAAAGTAATCTATGATGATAAAATTTATGAATTGTAGAAATTGAATTTAAGGGTGATTTAATTAATTTAATATTAATTTATTTAATTAATAGGAAAATAGCCATTTTGGCCACTGAATCGGATTTCGACGAAACTAGTTTCATCAGATCGGTAAAGGTGAATTATTGTGTGATTTCAAGTTTCGTAGTGATCAGACTTGTCATTTGATCGTACGGGCTCGAGACGCCTTGTAATCAATTAAATTGAAATCAATTTGAAATAACTTGATTTTAGCATAACTTCTTCATACAATGGAATTTGGACTTGAAACCTATTCTATTGAGTTTAAAATATTTAAAAACATCTATTTTGATATATGGGTTGACTTATTTTCGTTCTGGGGTCAGAACGGGCTTTTCGGGCCATTTGTCGTTTAGCTTTCAATTCAATCAATCTGGTCCATTCTAATTTCAGCTTTGCCTATATATACCCCGTTGTAAACCCTAGCCTATTTATTATATTCACTATTTGTAAATATAATTCAGCTTTCTCTCCTACTTATTGCCAGACGAAGAAATTTTCAATTCCAAATCCAATTGCAGTTCAAAATCAAATCAAAAAAATTCAAACTCCACAAACTATATCGATTTGAAGCTCTCGACGAGTGCAACTCAGATCCGTAATTCATTTTCCCATTTGAATCTCTATCAAGCTAGAAATTAAAGAGCAATCCTCGGCCGTTCGTTGACGCTTGATGAACTGTGGCCGATAATCTATTCGAGGGTAGGGTTGTGTGGAGAGGACAGAGGGGATTTCATCAGCGTGGGATGTTTGGCATTTTGATGGTCGGATTGCTCGCTAAAATTCAAATAGGATTTTGTAGTAGGGGCGGCGGCGTCGTCTTTAGGGGTTCGTTCGTGGCCATGGCGGGTGGTCGTTGGTGGAGGCGTGGTCAGGCGTCGGAGATTAGGGCTCTGGTGGCCGGCCTTGGTGTGCGTCGACGATGAGGTGGCAGTTGTCACTCGCGAGATGGGTTCGAAGCTTCAGGCTAGGGCACGGGATGTTTCTGGAGCGATGAGCACGAACGTGCTGACGTGGCGGTAATGTGTTACTTAATTTTTATTTAAACTATAATTTTAATCGTATAACTTCTAACAGGTATAATTTCCACATACGAGGTTCGATTTACGCGCGGTTTTCTCTACTAGGTTCGTATTGGAATTCCGAACATTTTGATGCTAGTTTGGATGAATTCTGAGACCGTTCAAATTTTGGGTTTAAATTGGGTTTAAATTCAATTTATATTCAAAAAGTGAGTGCTCTAACCCACTCACAACTTCTAAAATTTCTTCTGTTGGTTAAATTGATTTATGATGTGATTAGAAATTTATTTATGACTGTTTGGCATATTTTTAATCATTATCTCGGTTAAATTGAATCTGTTGGATTAAATTGTTATTTAATTTATTATTGCATATAAACTACTAGTTAAATTGTTATTTAATTCACTATTGCATACAAACTGCCAGTTAAATTGTTATTTAATTTATTATTGAATATAAACTGCTAGTAAATGCCTGTTATTTATTATCCGCTCTATATTGATGTTATTGATTGAATTGGGTGATGATTGTGATAAATATTTAATGATTGATATTGGATGAATGGATGTTGTATTTTATATTGTTATAAATTGCACGTTTGTATAGATTTTTATTTCATTCGGGATTGCGGTTTGAAATGATATATAACCGTAATTATATTTTTAAATTACGGATTGAAATGAAAAACATCCGTATCATGTGACCATAGGATAGAAAATTATATATAGACACCGTGATCTATATATAAAAATATTTTGAAATGGTTTCTACGGTTTTATAAATAAATATATGGTTTTATATAAATATCGATTCTAGATATTATATAAATGTTATTTTATTCTTTAATCTTAAGCTATGAATAAATTGTTTTAATATAGAATATGCTTAATGATAAGTTTGATTTCCATTGAGATAATATGTATAAGTATTTAAATTTTGTTTTAATATAGCATTTATAATGATTTAAATAAATTAAGGTTGGAAGATAAATTGGAAATTTATTTGAAATTAAATCTATGTAAGAATTTAACTCAAATAAGTTGATGTAAAAATTTATTAAATTTGGAATTCTAAATGGTATGATTTTATAACTTGATTTTGGTTTAAGGTAAATGAAAAGAATATTTCAATTATAAATAAATTTATTTGTAATTTGAGTTTTATTTAGATGATAATGGATTTATTATGTAAAATATTTCAAACTAAATAATAGAAAAGTGAATTGTTGAATCGTAATTACCAAACTCAGATTGAAATTGTGAATACTTAAAGTTTGAAATATATTAAATTTGAAATGGTTTATTCTGTAGATCAAATCTATTTTGAAATCAATATAATTTGGAATAGTTTATTTGAAAACTGAGTTGCATTGAAATTTATAATTTGGGATGTGGTTAAATTTAAAATCTAGAAATTCGAGTTCTTTTGGAATTGATTGGTGAAATTTAAGAAGCTAGTTTATTATACAAGGTATTTTAATATTTAAACCATTTAAGTGGTGGAACTTATGTTTCAAAGTTTTGGGTTTCAAAGTATTATAATTTGGAAGTATTATATTTCAAGTCTTTTGATTTCGAAGTGTTATAACGTTGAAAGTGCTATGACTTTGGAAAGGACATGTTTTTAATAAAAATATATCATTTGATTTGGTTTTGAAGTGGAAATGATATCATATTGATTTGGTTTTTGAAAGGCAAATAATATCATATTTATATGGTTTTGCAATGGATATATTTTGGTTTTGAAATATAAAGTATTTTGAAAAGACCGCGGTGTTATAATAACGTTTGGTTATTAAAGTGTAACAGCCCGCAAATCCGTACCCCTTGAGTCAACACTATTTTACCTAAATCAACTCAAGTTGTACAGACATACGAACCATTTGGGTTAAAGAAGAAGAGGTAGAAGAAGAAAATAGAAAGCAACATCAGAATCTAACCATCGCAGCGGAATAAAATATAATAGATATTAAATAATCTTTACTCAGAAAACAAATATTTCTGTTTATATATATTACACCATCAGAGTACATCAATCACAGCTCAACATCGATATCACACAATGGATACACAACTCAAACAGCGGAATATATATATATAAACAAGTAGGGGAATACGTATCGTCATCCAGCTCGTCTCCTGAGCTTCACAGCATCATATCCTGTATCCTATAATGCTCGGTCTGACCCGAGAATTACACTTAAATAACACCCGAGTAAGTCTGGAATACCAGCGTGAGAAAACCACACCCAATTGATTATTAAAGTTTCAAAAATCCTTTAAAAATAAAAGCATCTCGTATGACCACGCCACAAATAAACATGTCGGGTTTTTACCCGATACAACCCAGGTCGTCGGCTCCAAAAACTCCATCGTGAGCCACGAGACCTTGCCTCCCAAATCCAAAATCAACGACCGTACCACTAGGAATTTGGGAACCCTAGTTCAAGTCGGCTCCCTTCACCGTCGCATGCTCCAGGAGATTGCGCGCGGCTACGAGGAAATCCCTTTTTTTTATTTGGGTCGCACTCTGACATTTGAGAAAAAATTTAGGGCTCGAATTAAAAGAGGAAGAGGAAATCCATGTTCTGATGATTCCAATCTACTTCGGCCATTATTTTCGTTTATACTCCAATGAAAATGAAGGCTACGACCCTATTTTTTTCTATAAAACCGAACGCGAGGATTCTCGAAGAAGCCTGACTTTAAAATGAAAGCGTTAGCTTCTAAAGGAAGACAGGGTACGTGATGTGAACGAACGTCAACTGATGAAGGTTGTTTACATAAGAATATACATATAAATTTTAACTGAATTTTCGATGTAAATTTTCCACGCGTTTATATATCGTATGCTTACACAACAACTCCAATCAATACGAAATTTGAAATCCGATAATAATTCAATATTACGGACCCAATGGAACTAGTTTCGTCAAATTCTGAGACTGTGCCTCGGAAGGCTATTTTAAAATTCAATTTAAACGATTAAATTTCAAAACTGACCAATTCAGTGTTAGATTCCATTGTAACATTTCTATGATATTCAATGTTGTCAATATAAATTTTATAAGCTTTCAAATTATATTTTAACAGGCTTGAAATCTCAGATTTCATATTTACTCAACTTCAAATTATTAAATTCTATTATTTAATAATCGAATAAATAACGATATTTGTAATTCAAGTTAAAATTACTCTATTGAATATTTAAAATCAATGAAATAATATGATTTTAAATGTTCGAAAATTTAGGGTCGTCACATTGCTCCCCCCTTAAAAGAATTTCGTCCCCGAAATTACTAGTTAGGAAGAACGGTCCAATACCCGTTTACTTATCTCCAAAACCAAACAAATCAACATCTAACCAACTATCTTTTTACAAAAGAGCCATTATTATTCTTATTAACTTCTCAACTCTACCATTGTTTCAAACTATACTATTTCCTTAATCATTCGAGTTTCAATTTAAAACTAAATTTTGAATTATCAAAATTTTCTCAAAATTTTTCTAACTCCCTAAATTCCCGAAATTTTTTGCCAGCGTCTCCTTTGCACGGCTAGCTCGGTACAACTACAAAATGGCTCTACGGCCTCCCAAATCCAAAAGGAAAACAAAAAGCCAAGTGGCTCAATCCAAAATCCCAATCAAATTTCACAAAATTTTAAACACATCCCTTTTTGGTCGGGCAGCTCATTTTTTATCTTTATGAAGTCAATACCAATTCACTTTCCTTTATATTACCTGCATATCCTGTTTAGCACTAATATCCAATCACAATATTCCCAAAACAGTTTATCGACTTTTTCACAAAATGCCAATATCTATTCATCCAAATATTAACTTGGAATATACTTATATTATAAATTTCCAATTAAGAATTCACCATTCCTTACTTAAGTTTAGTATAAGCATTCTATATGCTTCTTTGTTTGTTTTCACTTTACCACTTTAGTTTATATTTATTTCCATTCAAATTGATTCTTTCATTTCCATATGAATTCAATTTATCTTTAACTTTAAATATTGAATTTTATTTCTCATTTATAACTAATTCATGTCAATATTTTAAATTGGTTTCATTTACTAATTTATTTAAGTTTCTAATTTTAATTTGTTTTGTCGTTAACAAAATTCTCCAGAAATTTCAAAAAAATTCTAACTCCCAAAATTTCCGAATTTTTTTGGTAGAGTCCCCTTTGTACGGAGAAGCTTTTGCAATTTGACAAAAGAGATAAATATATATACATCGACCCACACGGTCGGAAAAACGAAAAACAGTTCATATTTCCTATTTTTATTGCGTAGGCGTACCTTATTTAGCATTTTAAGCAAGCGGCTTATAATTTTAGCAGTTAATGCAACCCAAATCCAGCCATATGGCTTCCAGGTACCTGTACTTACTCAATTTAAACATGTAAGTGCCAAATATATGAAGTTTAACAGCATATCACTTATTTGTAATAGTTAAAACATATGAATTCTAAAAGAAACTCATACCAAACATTTTCTGTAAGCTATTTATATAGTTTCCAAGCTAATTCAACTATTTCAACTTATTTACAAACCATTTTCATTAAATTTGAATGGTTTTCAATCCATTTGTATATAACTTCATTAATTTGAATGGTTTAAAACTCAACCGCTTACATTTAATTTATTTTTAAGCAAACTGAACTCATATTTAATTCCATTGCTTTCAAAACCAATCTATTTTACTACTATCAATCCATAGAATTTTTAATTACTTCCATTTACATCAAATGACAATTAATTCCATGCAATTTGACGAGATTTATGTGAATAAGCAAGTATTTATGTTATATAACCGATTTAAATTGATTTCAACTCAATTTACTCAATTTTATTCCATTTTTAAATTTATTCACACTCCATAAATTCTCAGTTTCATTGCATTTCAATTTTATTAACCAAACTAGTTCATTCAAAACCATTAACAAATTAGGTTCATCTTCATTTCCAATTACATTTCATTCCATATTTGTTTATTCCAAACTGTTTTATTTAGGTCGAAGATAATCCAAGCTATTTCATCCAATAACTATTTCAATGTTAGATATATTCAATAGGGTTTCATTCCTTATCCGCCTTCATTTAAACCCATTCTATTAACTTAAAACATTCCATTTCCTTATTGTCCCTAATTATTTCAATTCTGTAACAATTTAAATGGTTTACTACTATTTATTTAAGAATTTCATTTCATTAAATATTATCGGCAACTCACCGAATTTTATTTCGATTTGAATTTATTTTCACTTGATTTAAATCCAACCCAATATCATTAAACTTAATTCAAGTTGATTTAAATTCAACTCTCTTCCATCTATTCAGCTTAAGTCGATTTACTTCAATTTATTCAAATTTTATACTTAAGCTCATTTTCATTTCACCAGCCAATTTTACTCTATTATACTCAACTTAACTCAATTGATTCCAAGGACATATCCAATTTATTTCCCTTATTGGATTTCATTTACATATTCAAACCATTACTATTTTAAACCATTTACATTTTTATTCGATACATTTCAATTATACTTAATTTGTTAACACTTCACAATAAATTTTAATTAATAACTCAAGTTATGAATTCATTATCCATTTTCAATTTACCCCCAAAGTTCATAAACTCACAATTCATTTACATTTACTTCATCGACAATTTAAGTCGAATTTAATTTATAACTCGAGTTTTATTTTCAACCTCCATTATTAACTCACGATTCAGCTTTATTCTCTATTATTTAATTAATTGCAAGACCACTTTCAATTATATTCTCTTCACTAATGATTCAAGTCGAATTTGATTTATAACTTGAGTTTTATTTCCAAACTTCATTATTATCTCACAATTCAGCTTTTTATTTAACTGCATTGGGTTCTCATTACATATTTATCATCTAAATATTTATCCAAATAGTCTTTCCCCAACTTATAATCCAAAACTTGATTTTAATCTCAACATCTCTTTATTTAAATTTTTGTAAGTTCAAATTTATTTTATAATTCAAGTTTGGAATTTCTTTTCATTTTCCAATTCATCAAAATATTAATTTTAGGCTTTATATTCCATTTTCAATTTTATAAGTCACAACTTATATTCACATTCATTCTATGAATGAAGTCATCTTTTATTTTTAATTCGAGTTTTACCCTTATTTATAATCCAAGCATATTTTTATTCCATGCATCTTAATTCTTTTACAAGTCATTCTAGTTTATTTATTTTAATTCCAATCCTTATTCAATTTATTTTCCATTTATTCTTGTAAGAATTTAATTCCATTCATTAATTCAATTAAGTTCTCATTCCAATTCAATTTACTTTAACTCAAATTTATCTAACTCAATTCAATTTCAACTTGATTCGAATACAACTGGATATTATTTCAGCTTATTCAATTAATTTCAATCCAGTTAAATTTTTATTTTCCAATCCAGGTTAAATTCCATTTTTAACCTTCCCTTTTAAATTTAAATTCCAACATCCAAAGATCATATTTACTTCCTGATTTAAAAATCATCTCAAATTATAAGCTTACCACCTATCCCTCCAGGATTTTTAAAACACCCGGCTTTTGGTTTCAAACCATTTAAAATCTCCAACATCACAAATCACATTTCTCAAAGGCCAAACCATTCCTGGTTTTATTCCCAACAAATTTCCTTTGAAATTTCAAAACATAAACAGGTTTTCCTGAACAAATCACTTTGGTAGCAATTCATCACTTAGAAACTCGAAAATGAATGCGGCCGTCATTATCAGAATTATTTTCCAATAATCCAAGCGATTTCAATGCTATATCACTTTCAAAATCCCTTTAAAACAATTTCCTTTCAGAAATATCTCCAAAACAATTGTGCTATTATTTATCTTCAAAACACTTCCAAAATCCCCGGGATTTAAATTTCCAAATCCTGCTTAAATCCATTTTAACTATAATTCATTTTTTTACAGTTTATGCTTATACAATTTCTCATTTGATTACATTTCAATTTATAATTTTCACTCATAATCCATATTTATAAATTTCATTTTATAATGAATTTATTCCCCTAAATTTTAGTTATATTTCAATTTCTAGTCAAATTTTCACTTAATAATGATAATACTTTAATATTATCATTCCTAACATTCAATTAACATCCAAGCAACCATATAGTAGCTAAATAATTTTCAAAAACTTTCTTTATATCAAAATATATTTTTGGGTAAAATTATTTCATTTACCCATATTTAAAACAATACCGTGTCGATTGCTCTATTCAAGTGTTTAGAAACCCCTTCAATACAGTTGCGCAGACTGTGTCGACGAAGGTTCATATGCCACTCAATAAATCAATCAACACAATATTAAAACAATTTATATCCACTAACAAATACGCACTCATATCTATCAATACGCTCAAACTCATTTTAGAGTACTTCGGACTCTATTTTAAATGAGTAATTCCCACCAGAGCCAAGGTTATCACCAACCTATGCTCTGATACGAACTGTAACAGCCCGCAAATCCGTACCCCTTGAGTCAACACTATTTTACCTAAATCAACTCAAGTAGTACAGAAATACGAACCATTTGGGTTAAAGGAGAAGAGGTAGAAGAAGAAAATAGAAAGCAACATCAGAATCTAACCATCGCAGCGGAATAAAATATAATAGATATTAAATAATCTTTACTCAGAAAACAAATATTTCTGTTTATATATATTACATCATCAGAGTACATCAATCACAGCTCAACATCGATATCACACAATGGATACACAACTCAAACAGCGGAATATATATATAAACAAGTAAGGGAGTACGTATCGTCATCCAGCTCGTCTCCTGAGCTTCACAGCATCATATCCGGTATCCTATAATACTCGGTCTGACCCGAGCATTACAGTTAAATAACACCCGAGTAAGTCTGGAATACCAGCGTGAGAAAACCACACCCAATTGATTATTAAAGTTTCAAAAATCCTTTAAAAATAAAAGCATCTCGTAATACCACGCCACAAATAAACATGTCGGGTTTTTACCTTACGATAGCTAAATTTTTTTTATGGAAATCCTCTGATATTATAACAGGGTCTATATACAAGTACTTATAAAACAGCCGAAATTGTTACATTATTAAATTCCAGCTACTAGCCACAGAGTGGGTAATAAAACAAAACTCGTACAAGGCTCGTAGGGAGAATGGATTTCCAACCAATGACTAGGCACTGGGGTACCACCTGTCATAGTACGAGGCCTAGATCACCGTACCGAGGAGTACGCCTGCTCCCCTGCAACACAAGGCCGGGACCATCCCTTACTGAACAGTCCCGAGTGAGATCACCCCGCGGTTGGGATCAGCAACCGCCCACTAAGCCGAAAAATAAAAAGGGACATCTAGACTGGAATGACCTCACCCTGCTTGGGTGCTACCCACCTAGCCTTGCTGCATAACCCCTGATTTTCAGTCATTCCCATTTGATGAGGCTTGAGGCTAAGCGTTACCTTTATAGAACATATCCGTTAGAATGCCCATCGTCCACCTGACGATGTTTCGCAAGCATTCATCCATACAAGTCCGTCCCGGGTCCGAACGGAACCGAAGGCACTATTCCTACTACATCCATTTTGGAAATATCCTCAGGATTAGTAGCGACTAGTCCTTGCACTCCACTGCTCCATCTTCGAATCCAAAATCGTTTACACGAAACGTACAAACCGGATCGAAGTGGTTTTTGAGAAATAAATCTCGATCCCGGTCTCTTCGAAACGATCAGCGCATTTGTCCAATATTGATAGTCGGTGATTTAACTATCAATTAATATTCACAAACATCCATCCAACAATAAATAATTTCCAAATTATTTATTACCTCAAAAATATCTTCCAAAGATATATTTTCCATTTTCAATCCTTTGAAAACAGTTTCAAACCATCTTTCTCTTTCCAGAATAAGCTTTCCCAAATATTTTCTATCTCCACTGAAATCACCAAGCACAAAGATAGATTTTTAAAATAAATAAATTGTAAAACACTTTTCTTTGGAATATATACTCTTAAAACATTTAAATTAAACTACTTTAAAATTTTATTAAAAATACATCTTATATGAATATTTGAAAGTAAAGTTACTTAATAAAATATAAACTAGATTTTCGCTTTTGAAACAAAATACTAAGTCACTTTTTAAATAATTACTACTATAATAGATTTGAGAAAATACTTACTTTAGAATTTAAATATTAGAAATAATAAATTTTTCAAAACATACCCTTTAAAATAATGTTAAAACTATTAACTTATATTTAATAATTTACTTGAAAACGTACTTAGTTATTTAGGGAGAATTTCAACTTCAAACACTTAAATCAATTTTCCAAATTGATTCCCAATTTATTCCATTTGAAATAAGTCTCTTTAATTGCTCAATTCATTTCAAATTTCATTAATTATGCACTTAATTATTTTTGTTATTATTTTCCATTTGATTTTAAATCTTTTAACTGAAATATACAAATTTCAGCTTTTCCCAACTTCTTTATTTTATTTTTTCTCAAAAATTTAAATCTTAAATTTTAAATAAATGCTTTATTCTTTTAATTAATATCATTGACGATTAAAATTCATTAACTTCCTGTTTATTCAAGTTTCCATTCTATACCAGGATCTATTTAGTAGTTAAAAGTCACTTTATTTCTTTCCAATTCATTTGAAAATTTATTCAACTTTTCTATAATTATTTTACTTACAATTTCACTTCTTTTATTATCTTAGCAAAATCCAATTTTTTTGGTAATTCATCATACCCAATGATATCCAATCTAACCATGGCATTCAATATTCGAATAAAGATCATCATAGGATATCAAATAAATCACAACAGAGGGTTTTAAATAATTTAAATAAATATTGAGGGATCCAGTTGGATCCCTCCAACCTGTTTTTTTTCCTGCATCCACAAATGTCAGCACAATATAATATACCAATCCCAAAATATCATACTATATCACATCAATTCATTCAACCATTCGAACAATTATTTAAAATTTAATCATTTTGAATTTAAAATTTAAACTGAGTGAGATTAACTCACCTTTGGCCTATGATTGCCATTCACCTCAAACTCGTCTTGTTTCTGCGATTTTTAACCTTGTACAAATCAATTTACGATCTATTGATATTCGAAATATAAATCGAACACTTAATTACCATTCAATTTAGTTTTGTAATTTCCCTTTATTACATCTTTTGATAACAAAATAAATACGTAAATCGTAAAATTTTATCACAAATCCCTTCTATAATTTCCCTCCAAAACCTTATATAAATTGTTTGTACATATATTTAACTCTTGCATAAATAACTAATAACCCAAAATTTAAATTTTAAAAAAAAACAACTATTTTAAATCCAGCTGTCAAATTAATTTCTTTTCTTCTTGCTTATCGTTCCTGTACAATAATAATAATTATTACTATAAATCAGCAATTTATTCTACTGTAGCTCTTTTCCAAACCTCTCTCTCTCTATATATATGTAATTAATTTTAATTAACAAAAATTAAATTGTACCTTACTGATATAAAATTCTCTTCTATATATTATATTTTTTCTTCAAGCTCAAAATAATCTATCCTATATAAAACCTAATTTCCAGTTTACCAAAAACTGTAAGTTCCAAAATATATACACATATACTCGAGTATGCCTCACTGCAACTAATCAATTACAGATTATAAGAAATTCAAGATATAAAACTAATGAGATCATCTTACCGAACAACCCTAAGCTGAGACGCCTCACACCCACCATCGACACTCACGCAACCACATTAGACTTCGTCGCCTTCGCCGCCTCTACTGCCAAGACCAACCATACAAATCAAACTTCCTATCGTCGCACGAGGCCACTATCCCCCTGTCGCGATACAACCTAGGTCGTCGGCTCCAAAAACTCCATCGTGAGCCACGAGACCTTGCCTCCCAAATCCAAAATCAACGACCGTACCACTAGGAATTTGGGAACCCTAGTTCGAGTCGGCTCCCTTCGCCGTCGCGTGCTCCAGGAGATTGCGCGTGGCTACGAGGAAATCCCTTTTTTTTTATTTGGGTCGCACTCTGACATTTGAGAAAAAATTTAAGGCTCGAATTAAAAGAGGAAGAGGAAATCCATGTTCTGATGATTCCAATCTACTTCGGCCATTATTTTCGTTTATACTCCAATGAAAATGAAGGCTATGGCCTTACTTTTTTCTATAAAACCGAACGCGAGGATTCTCGAAGAAGCCTGACTTTAAAATGAAAGCGTTAGCTTCTAAAGGAAGACAGGGTACGTGATGTGAAGGAACGTCAACTGATGTAGGTTGTTTACATAAGAATATACATATAAATTTTACTTGAATTTTCGATGTAAATTTTCCACGCGTTTATATATCGTATGCTTACACAACAACTCCAATCAATACGAAATTTGAAATCCGATAATAATTCAATATTACGGACCCAATGGAACTAGTTTCGTCAAATTCCGAGACTGTGCCTCGGAAGGCTATTTTAAAATTCAATTTAAACGATTAAATTTCAAAACTGACCAATTCAGTGTTAGATTCCATTGTAACATTTCTATTATATTCAATGTTGTCAATATAAATTTTATAAGCTTTCAAATTATATTTTAACAGGCTTGAAATCTCAGATTTCATATTTACTCAACTTCAAATTATTAAATTCTGTTATTTAATTACTGAATAAATAACGATATTTGTAATTCAAGTTAAAATTACTCTATTGAATATTTAAAATCAATGAAATAATATGATTTTAAATGCTCGAAAATTTCGGGTCGTCACATAAAGAAACCAGGATCGAAAGTTGTCATACTCTCTGCCAACCTCGAAAACCACTTTAACAACCATGTACGCGGTGTAGATTCCAGAATGAAGTAGGATGGCGGCGGCGTTCCTTTGAGGTATATTCGTAAACCTGACTCCCGTGAGTTGGCATAAGTTGGCTAAAACAGGAGCGATTTCGGGCCAGTGATGTAGCTCCTCTCATCGAACACACTCCTTCGATACCATTCCATTATATTCTGACTTTGAGATTGATTCGGTGGCCACTTTTGATTTTTGATTTTGGGTGTGTGGCTCGAGGTGGGTGGTACCTGCGTGCTATGCGTCACCACCAGTCCAGATAGTAATTGGTATATCTGCCCTGGCATTTCCTTGTGTGCCGTGTCACCTACCCTAGCGCGCCTTGTACGAGTTTGGTTTTCTCCCGTAGCCTGTGTGGTATCCTCTGGTGACTTCCCGATCAGGAGGGACTATGATACCGGATGGACTACTAGGACTATTACATGGCAAGGGCTATATGGGTAACCCCTTAACACTATTTAAAATAAGTTTATTTTACTATAGACATTATTATAATAGCGATATATTACTACATAGTAAATAGTTGAACGGATCCTTAGGAGATGTGAATCCCGAGCATCTCTTAAATTACTACACTCACGTTTAACGCTGGATAGGAGATGTCAAATCCCGTAAACATCTCTTACGCCGTTCCACTCATATTTTACCGTTGATTTAAATTACATAAGATCTTTTAGTTCTGACTCGAGTATTTTGTCTTTTCAATTCGTTCGGGTCAGTCTGAGCATTTCAGGGTTTGAAGATCTTATTTCTGGAGGATGAAGACGAAGATCATATTACTATTATTTATTATATTATTCCGTTGCATTCATACTGTTCCACTGCATTATTTATTTTTCTCTGGTATGTGTAACTCTGATATGTGTTATATAAGTATAATCAAATGTTTTGTAAAACAGCTTCATGAACTGTTTATATGATTATTATTATATTTTGTCATTCCGCTGCAAGATTCTTTTTTGTTTTTTCTTTCTCTACTTTTTCTTATTCACCCCAATAACAATCCGCCCTTCTGCATGGTTTGAGTCTGACATGTGTGGTTTATCGCTGATTTAAAATGTACAAAAAGGCGGGATGTTACAGTTATGTTTCTAAAGTGGATTACTTGTATTAATATTGTTTAAAGTTGTTTATTAATATTTATATATTTTAAAGGGTTAATTATTTGAATTTTAATATGGTTTGAAATTAATAATAATGATTATTAATAATAATTTGGCAACTTATTATTCTTATTTATGTGGTATGGATTAATGATTGTTGTGGTTTGAATTATAAATTATTATTTTTAAGAGGTTGAAGTTAATAATAATTATATATTTATGATATTATCGAGATTCATGAATAGAGTTATTAAAGGGACTTGGAATTTTATAAGAAGAGCTTATAAAATGGTTTAAAGATTTTAATGGAGATTATTTACAAATTATAGAGGTTTACAAAAAGATTGATATTTATAACGAATTTTAAAAATGGGTTTATAGATTTATAAAATAATTTATGAATAATTACATGGTTTTATAAGGGTTTATAAATGACTTGGGAATAATTTTTAAGTGGCTTATAAATTTTAGAAATTTATAATGGAGTTTATAGATGATTTTAGAATCCGGTATAAAGGAGATCATTCTCAGTGTTTGGCAAATACGCTTATACTTAGTGTTATGAAAGCAATTGTAACATTTGTTGTGAGTAATAAACCTAAATGTGATTTAAAGTTAAAGCATGACATTATTATATGTTACCTGTTTATTTAAGCTATTAGATTAAATTGGAAATCAATTGCAATAAATCTAATTAGATGTTACGTTAATGTAAATTAAGATAATAATTGGAAATAATGTTAATTTTATTCATAATATGGCAATTGGTTGGATAAAAAGAATGAAAATCAAGATTTACCAATTTATTGGAATTTAAATTATAATAATTGGATAATTGCAATTAAATGAAATTAAATATTTAAATATTAAGTTGATGGAAATTAAGATGAAATTTGAGAATATTAATGTAATAAACCATGAACCAATGTTAATTTCATCCATTTGATAATAATGGATTGAATAATAGGATGACAGTTAAACTAAATGGAATTATTGGAAATTAAATTTATAATTACTTAATTTATTGAAATTGAAATTAAACAATGAAATTGGTGAAATGTTCAACATTGAATTTATGTAAAAATTTGTTTTAAAGGATTATAAATTACCAAGCCATCTAAGGTAATAGAAATTGTAAATAACTAAATTTGCATTAAAAAGTGGTTAATTAATTTAATTTTAATTTATTAAATTAACGTGAAAATAGCCATTTTGGACATGAACTCGGATTTCGACGAAACCAGTTTCATCGGATCCGTAATAGGGAATTATTATAGGATTTCAAGTTCGTATCGATCGGACCTGTCATTTGATCGTAGGGCTTGAAACATCTAGAAATTATTTTAATCGAAATCAATTTGAAATAAGCCGATTTTATAATAACTTCTTCATACCATGGAATTAGGACTTTAAACCTGTTCCATTAAGTTCAAAATTATTAAAAACATCTATTTTGACATATGGGATGATCCATTTTCGTTTCGGAGACAGAACGGGCTTTTCCGGTCATTTATCGTTCAACTTTCAAATCGATCCGGTCCATTCCTTTCTATTTCAGCTATATCTATAAATAGCCCGTTATAACCCCTAATTGTTTATCGTATTCTCATTTACAATATGTACAATCCTCTTTGCTCCTCCATTCCAATGGCAGAATATTCAAATTCACAAACCCCAATTTCAATTTAAAAATTCAACTTCAGAATTTAAAATCCTCAAAATATATCAAATTACATATCGATTTGAAGTTTCCGACGAGCACGAGTCAAATCTACCACTTGTTTTTCGATTTGGATTTCTGTATGGCTAGAACTGGGCGATTTAATCTCGACCATTTGTTGGAATTTGATGATCATCGACGGATCAAATCGATTGGAGGAGACCGTTGTGTGGCGATGGACGAGGGGAGTGCATCGAAGTTGTTCGTTCGACGAAGTGACGGTTGGATCGAAGGTGAAAATTCAAGTAGGGTTTGGGAAATAGCCGGCGGCTGGGGGGTTTTGGCCACCGATCGACGATAGTTGGGTGGCGTGATGGTCGGGGAGGGTTTCAAGGCGGTGCGGTGCTCGAGTGGGAGGGGTCGCGTTCTGGTCTGGTGGCGAACAGTGATGCATTTGTGGTGGTGCTTGGTTGGAAGTCATGCGTGGTTCACTGTAGAGTTCAAAAGTGATCGACTGGAAGGAGCTCTGCATGGTGACGTGGCAAGCAGGGGTAGGGTGCTCTTTGTTAATTTCAAATTTTGATTTCAATCTTCTAATTGTAATAACTTTTACATGCGAGATCCATTTCATGCGCGGTTTGTTTCGTTGGAATCGTATCGAAATTCCGGACATTCTGATGCTTGTTTGGACGAATTTTAACACTGTATGAATTTGGGCCCTATTTTGAATTTCAATTCGGCTTAAAATTGAAGGTGCGTGTTTTGACCACTCACAACTTCTAAAAATTTCTTATGTTAGTTAAATTAAATTTATGATGTGAGTAGGAATTTATTTATGGCTGTTTGACATATTTAAATTTCTATTCCTGCTAATTTGTATTATTTTGAATTGAATTGTTATTTAATTTATTATTGTATTTAAATTGCCAGTTAATTACCTGTAAAAAATACTCTATTAATTGTTGATATTTATTGGTTGAATTGAATTATGAGTATGATGGATGCTTGATTGTTGATATTGGATGACTGAATGTTATGTTTGATTTATATGTTGTTATCACTCTGCAAGTTCCCTTAGTTATTATTAGGAAAATCACTATGGGTTGAAATGATATATACCTGAGCGATCTGTAGATTAGGGAAAATCGTTATGGGTTAAAATGATAGACTGGAGCGATTTTATGGATTTTTATATTAATTCGGGATTGCGATTTGAAATAATATATAACCGTAAAATTTTAAGTTATGGATTGAAATGATAAATATCCATATCAATTGACCCTAGGGTAGAGAATAATATACGGACACCGGATTGGTAGAATTAAATAATTTTAAAAATCCTAAATTTTTGAATTTAATTAAATGATATTTTGAAATAAAAATTTGATTTATATAAATTAAATTGTTATCGAAAATCAGGTTTTATGTTGATATTTGAATTGGTTTAAAGGAATTGCTTTAAGGAATTTAATTGAAATTTTAAGTTTATTTTTGAAGTATAATGGAAAATTATAGGAATTGAGTTATTGAAATTGTTTGAATATAAATTTGATTATGTATTGAAATTGAAGTAGCTAAATTTGATATTTCAAACGTGAATTGAAATCGATGTAAATTTAAATATTTTATTGAGAATTAAAGTGGAGACATGGAATTAGATTTTCTTAATTTGGAAATTGGAAAGAGTTTAAGTGTGTTGGAATGAAATAAATAGTTTTAATTGATATTTGTTTCAAATTCATATTTTATAAACTAAGAAAAATTATCATTTTTAAATTTCTAATTATTAATATTTTTAATTTTATTAAACTATTTTAACCTATAATAGCTGTATAAATTATTTTAACTTATTTTAAACCAATTTAATTTACTTTAAACTAATTAAACCGTTTTAATTAATTTTAACTCTAATTAATCTATTTTAAAGTTATTTAATCTATTTTAATTATATTTAGTCTATTTTAAATCTATTTTACTATCTTAAATCAATTTAAAACTATTTTAAACCTAGTTTAAAATATACTAGAGTATTCTAACTATCCTAAAAATTTATTCTTAACTTTGTTGAACTATTTTTCTAAATTCCAAACTAGGTAAAGTAGATGGGTTGATATTCAAATCCTCAATTTTAAAGTGAATATGGTTAAACCACATTATAACCTAAATTGAGATTTAAATAACATATCTGATTTAGTATGATAATTTTGGAATGAGGATTTAACCTATTTGGAAATATCATTTTGAAAGAAATTATGATTTTAGAAAAGGTATGATTTCAAATGTGATAAGAATTTGAAAGTGAATATGATTTCGAAACTTTTATAGTTTTGAGGATATGATATCTTGATATAAATTGTGAATTGACTTTTGAAATGTAAAAGAACCATCCGGTGTGAAATAAATGTTCGGTTGTTTAGGAGATCGAGATCGGATATTGTTATACTCTCTGCCAATACCGAAAACCACTCTAACAACTGTGTACATGGTGGAGATTACAGAAATGAAGTAGGATGGTTTGACGAACCATTTCTGTATAAGGTATGACATGACCTTGACTCCCGTGAGTCATCTTGGATGTGATTAAAATAGGAGCCATACCGGGCAAAGTGAGATCGCACCTCCAATCCGGCACATTTCTTTGTCACCATTCTATTACTTTGTAATTGATTTGGTGGCCACCCTTGATTTTGATTATGGGAGTGTGTCCGAGGTGGGCAGTAGTAACTGCTATGCATTACACTGGTCTGGATCCGCAATTGGTATATCTACCTTGGCATTGCCTCAAGTGTCGTGTTCACATGCCCTAGAGCGCCTTCTACGAGTTTGTTTTGTACTACACTTATGGGGTGCCCTCTGGGTGGTAAACCTTCAGTTTACGGAGGAGCTTACAGTACTGTATAGACTGTAGGAATACATAAAAAGTGTTAAGGGAGATATAGGTAACGCCTTAACGCTATTTTAATACTTTTACTTTACTGTAGACGTATTATAATAGCGTATTGTACTACATGGTAGATAGTATAACGGATCCTTAGGAGATGGGAATCCCAAACATCTCTTAAGTTACTGCACTCATGTTAGACAGTGGATAGGAGATGTCAAACCCCATAAACATCTCTGACGTCGTCACACTCATATTTACCGTGGATTTAACTTACATAAGATCTGTTAAATGTGACTCGAGTGTTTTGTCTTTTCAATGCGCTCGGGTCAGCCTGAGCATTTTAGGGTTAAAAACCTTATTTCTGGAGGACGAAGACGAAGATTTGTACTATTATTATTTATGATATTTATTCCACTACATCATGTTGTTCCATTGCATTTATTTATTATTTATTTTTGTTGTTTGTAACTCTGATTCTGTATTGTATTAGTATAATCAAATTTATTTGTAAATAGCTTCATGAACTGTTATTTGATTGTTATATTTTGTCTTTCCGTTGCGAGATTCTATACTTGTTTTATTTTTTCTCCTTTTCTTATTCACCATATAAAAATCTGCCCTTTTGAATGGTTTGAGTTTGATGCGTGTGTCCACTTAAAACGTCCAAGAAGGCATGTCATTATATAATTAATTGAATATCGGAAGTTGGACCCAAAAGTAAATTTGGAATTATCTAGAAGAAACACGTGAGCTATGTGGCACAGTTATCTTCGATGATGTTGTACCATGCGTCTAAATCTCATTTCGTTCTTCTAGAGCACTGATAAGGAAATCCATTCACTAACGGTTAGGAAGTGATCTCCAATCTTATTTTTGACTGTTTATTTCCTAAAGAACCGAGGCTGAGTTTACCAAAAACTGTTGAATGTTGTTTCGAAGAGACCGAAATCAGATATGTTGTCAAAAAACCACTTCGATCCAACTAAAGCATTCGAAGTAAAGAATCTTAAAGATGATGGAATTGGAGAAGGAATTTTTAAGTGTTTTTTCGGTCCCAGAACGAACTTGTATGGATGAAATTTATTGCTTTGGTTGCCTGGAGGGTAATATTAGCATTCCAAGATAGTTTACTAAGAGGAAATGGTAAGAGCGTGGCCTCTTCGAGCCTTACACTGGGAAATGAATAAAGCAAGGATATGCGGCAGTACTAAGTGAGACACACCCGAGTAGGGTATGATCTTTCCAAATCTAGAGAGATATTCATGTATGCTTTGGGATCCCATTATGTGGTTTTTGACTGCAACCGTGGGGTGATCATATTTAATACTACTCAAGAAAGGGGTAGTGCCTGTCCTGAGTAGCAAATGTGCAACATGTTGTAGCCTCTCGTACAGTTTATCTAGAGGTGTACGGATTCAATGAGTAGACCCTTACCCTTTCATAGTTGGAATCCATTCTCTAATACATTTCTTTGGTTTTGGTTATAGAACCTAGTATGCTGGAATTTAATTAATGTAACATTTTTGGCTATGATTAGTAAGTACTTGTATACTAGACATTATTATAATATCAGAGGATTTCATATGAAATGTCTTGGTTATCTTAAGGTAAAAACCCTTCCGTGTTTATGTGGGCATGATCTTTGATTTTGAAAGGTTTCAATGACTTTAAAATTTTAGTTGGGTGTATTTTGTCACGTTGTTTTTCCAGACCGACTCGGGTGTTATTTTATTATAATGCTTGGCCAGACCGAGCATATTTACAGATTGCTTTGGATCCATTGGAGCTCAGAGGCGAGTTGTAGGTCTTTAAGTCGAATTCACGTGTATGTTCATTTTCCGCTGCTTCATTATTGAAACTATCAGCAATTGTGAGGACATGATGTTATAACTGGTTAGGTTGATAATTGTGATTGTTGTTGCAATCTGATGGATGTATTTATATAATAGTTTCTAATTTGTAAAGATCATTAATATTATGTGATATGTTGTTCCGTTGCTATTGTGAGATTTTGTGTTGTTTTTAGTTTATTTTCTCTTCTTCTTCTTCTTCTTTCTTCTTTCTTTCCCTTAACCGTACATCTTTCCATTTGATTTGTGTTGGACATGTGTTGTTTATTGTCAGCTTGAATTGTATGGAAAAGCGGGTCATTATAAAGTAGTATCAGAGCTTAGGCTGAGCGAATACCTTGGCTTTGGTAGGAATTTACTCGTTTAAGATAAGGCAAATGAGTCCCTAGGATGAGTTTGAGTGTATATATTTCAGTTTGTATTTGTTAGTGATTATAAAAATATTTTATATTGTGCTTATTTATCTGTTAAGTGGCTTATGAATTTTGGTCGGTATGTGGGAGTCAAGATATCATTAGGGGTTTCTAGATGCTTAAACAAGGCAAACCGACACAATATTGTTTTGAAATGGGTAAATGAAATAATTTGACCTAAATTATATATTTATATAAAAGAATAATTTTTCAAAAATTATTAGATTTGTATATGGAGTGTTTGGTTGTTAGGGAGTGATAATATTTGATTATTATCATTTATTGTTTGATGTTTTAATAAAAGTTGTTATTGTCATAATTTAAACAAAGATAAACATGTGCAAATATGAATTATAGAGAACTAATTATGATTATAATAATCAAAATTATGAAATGAATTTCATCAGAAGTGATGTTTTATAAATATGATTTATAAAGGTGATTTATAAAGGAAAGTAAAGGAAATTGCAAAAGTATATTTATAATATGAGTTGTAAATAAAAACGGTTTTAAAACAAGAAGTTGGAGAGTTTAAAACCCATTGATTTTGAAATTGTTTTCCAAAATGATTTAGAAAAATAATAATAGTATTATTTTGAAAATATTTTAGGTTAAAGAGGTAGAAAGCACTGAACTCACTTCAGTCGCTGGAAAATAATTCTGGTGACGACTACAGCATCATCAGCGTTCATTTTTGAATTTTTAAGTGAGGGATTGCTACCTATGTAATTTACCATTGATGTTTTGTTTTAATAAAACAAATTTGTTTTAGATTCCAGCTGTGTAATTTGATATATAAATGAGTTATGTATAGATATGATTTGGAAATAAAACTAGGTGTTAAAAACTTGAAATTTTATCCAAAAGTTTTGAGGAAACCTAAGTGTTAGCAACCAAATTGGTCAAGGAAACCCAAGAATAGATTTGAGTTGCGAAATAAATGAAGAAATTAAATGGAAAATGAGGAATAACACTATATATTGCAAGCAAGAACAACAAAAAGTAAAAATAACGTGAATTATAGTGGTTCGGCGTGTATTGCCTATGTCCACTCTGGATGCTCTCTTTATTGCTTTATCGGTCACTTGATTACAGATACAATTCACAAGGAATAACTTGTTTACAAATTAGAACAGAGAGAAACTGAGTATTTATAATGGAGTTTGTAGTTGATTTTAGAATTTGGTAAAAAGGAGATTTTTCTCAGTGTGTGTCAAATATACTTATACCGTTGAGATAAGCATATGGATATTTTCTAAGTATTGAAAATATAAGGGTTGTGAGTATCTTTGTAAAAGTATTTTGATACAACCATTTACAAGATGGTTTTAATTAACGAAAAGATTAATTAAGGAGGCTTAGCGTTGTTTGGTACTTAACCAAATGTTGGTTTTTCTATGGAATTAACTTCCTGATCGAATGTTTGTTATTCGATAGTTAAATAATCGACTATCGGAATTTGGACTCAAAAGCTACTTTGGAAATATATAGAAGAAAAACGTGAGTTATGTGGCACAGATGTCTCTGATGATGTTGTACTATGCGTGTAAATCTCGTTTCGTTCTTCTAGGGCAAAGATAAGGAAATTCATCCACTAACGATTAGAGGTGACCTCCAATCTTAACTTTGACTGTTTGTTTCCTAAAGAACCGGGGTTGTGTTTACCAAAAACTATCGAATGTATTCTCAACTAGACCGGGATCAAATATGTTATCTGAAAACCACTGCGATCTAAATCAAGCGTTGTAATTGAAGACATCTTGAAGATGATAGAATTGGAGATGGAGTTCTCAAAAGTTTCGTTCAGCCCCAAAATGTACCTGTATGGATGAATGCTGGTATGCATTGGTTTCCTGAAGGGCAATATTAGCATTCTAAGATAGTTTGCTAGGAGGAAATGGTAAGACCATGACCTCTTCTAGCCTCACACCCGAGAAAAAAATAAAGCAGGGACATGCGGCAGGGCTAAGTGGGTCGCACCCAAGTAGAGTACGATCTTCCCAAATCTAGAGCGATATTCATGTATGCTTCGAGATCCCGTTGTGTGGTTGCTAACTACAGCCATGGAGTGATCATATTCGGTGATACTCAAGAAAGGGGTAGTGCTGGTCTTGAGTAGCAGAGGTGCAATGCAACGACCCGAATTTTTCGAAGCTTTATTTTAACTAAGTGGTTTTAAATATGGATTTGGAATATAATTTTATTTTTGAATATGAAGATGTTGGTTGAAATTTTAAAATGAATTTAAAATCCCAAATATAACGATTTATCGAATAAATTAAATTGTTGAATTTATAATTGAAAATCGTTAAATAATTGGAAATTAGAGTGTTTATGAATGGAAAGGATTTCTAATATCGATATGAATCCTATTCGAATTATAATTTAGTTAATAAGATTTTAAAACTGAAAATTTCAAGCGATTTCGTAAACTTTGGAAATCGTCGATTTAATCGACATGTTAAAATAGCATCCAGGGCACAATCTTGAAATTCGACGAAACCATTTCCATTGGGTCCATAATAGTGCATTATTATCGAATTCCAAATTTTGTAGTCTTTGGAGTTACCATTTGGCCGTACGGTATATAAACGCGTTGAAATTAATATCGAATTCAATATAATAATTGGGTCCAAACAGCTATCTTCTCCATACGATCGAATTAGGACCGAAACCTTTTCCATTGCGTTCGAAATAGGGAAACAATATTATAAATGTTTAGCGGCATGCCTCGATAGGGGTTGGAGATTTTAAGTTACGAAATCGAGGCAATTTGATAATTTATATATACATATATACATATACATATACATATACATATACATATACATATACATATACATATACATATACATATACATATACATATACATATACATATACATATACATATACATACATATACATATACATATATATATATATATATATTTGCTTGACAATATTTCCATCACTCATCTTTCACTTCATCTCAGTCACTGTAGATGACCCATTCAAAAATGCCAACATCTTTTCTCCTTTTGTTCCCCTTTTAAAAACACACGCGACAGTGAAGCAAAAAAAATGTAATGGCCGATACTTAAAAAGGTTTCCTCTTCAAAATTCGAAACGATAAATCATCAGCTTTCCCTTACTTTCCTCTTCATTCCAAATGCACGTGAGGGAAAGGAAATGAAAATCAAAATTGTGTTTCCTATTTTCAAAAATCAAATGAAATAAAAAGAAAAAAATTGGGAGTCGCTTCTCTTCTTCAAGAAAGAAATCTAATTCTTTCTTATTAAAAAAATGCTGCGATGGCGTGCTAGTGCTTGTAGTCGAGGCAGAGCGTCACCTTTAGTGTAGAGCGATATAGAATCGTGATGACGTTGCGAGGAGTCAGCTAATCAAAGGCGCGGCGAAGGGTGGGTGAGCGACAGCCTGTATAGGTTTTGTGTACGAGTTCGAAGGGTGAGCGACAGCAACTGCAGCGTGGCGGCGGAGGCTATGTTCATCGAATAGGGAAGGTTGCTGTAACTAATTTAAAATTATAGGATTAGTTAATTTAATTAACAATTGATAGTGGAGGTACATACTATTTTTCTATGGTAATCGCGTTTAAAATGAAAAAAAGATATGATTTTTTAAAAACAGGAATTTTAAATGTTTTGTTTTGGAAAGTTATATAAAATTTAGATTTTTGAAATTTATATAGATTATTTTTTTAAATGTATATGGTTTAAAAAAAGGAAATTTAAGTGGTTATAACAGTTTAAAATTTAAGTCAACTTTAAATCAAACAAAATTTAAGTATCTCGATGATTAATAAAATCCGTAATTTGCTTGTATGAGGTCGGATTCGCAAGAGCAACGGTGTTGGATCCATAATGACTTAGGCTTTGCAATGGAATTAAAATTTGAATGGATTGCAAATAAATCAAGGTGAGAAATTCTCACTCGTTTGGAATTACAAGAATATATTTTAATTAGTTAAAATAAATTATTGGATGCTTGGTTGAATTTATAAACTTATAATCGGTTGAATGACATGTTTTTATATATATAGTAGTATATATATATTAGTAGTTGGATTGATATTCCCACATATGCTAGCGGAAGAGACCCTATACGCCCCGCATAATAGCGGATGACCCTATATACTGCGATATCCCCCTCGAAGTTGGATTGGTATTTTTATGTTGTACAAACATTTGTGGATGTAGGAAAACAAGTTGGAGGGATCCAACGGGATTCCTCAAAAATGTTGGTTTTAATTTCATATATAATGATATATGATGTGTTTGAATAATCTGTTGTAGATTATTGTTGTTATTTAAATAATTAGATGTTATAGTGGCACTAGCCTGAATTATTGGTATTTAAAATACCATAAATATTATTTTGAATTTGAAGGAATAAAAGATATTTTAGATATAAAAATATCTATATTGGAATATGGACTATTTTAAAGGAAAACTAGTGGGATAAAATTATAATTTGATTATTGGTTTGTATTTAACTATTTAGAAAATACAATAGAGATATTTCTAAATAATTTATATAAGATATTTTAAAAAGATATCCGAAAAAAAGAATATAAAAAGGAGTTGAAATCGATATTAAAAATAGATTGGAAAAAATGAATGAAATTTATAAGGAATTGAATTTATAAAATGGAATTTTATAAATGAGATTTATTTTTAGTGAAACTCAAAGGAGTTATTTTTTTTATAAACGGTGATTATAGATAATGGAAATCGATATCAGATGATAAATTTGGAATCTAAATTTACAGGGAGAATTTATATTTGAATGTGGACACAGAGGAGAGAAAAATAGTGGATACTATTTTTGAAGTAACCGAAAGGAAGTGATGTGATGGAAATCGAGAGGGATTTATAAATTAAAATTTGGATATTGAGATTTAAAAATATATTTTTATTAATAAGTTAATTTTTATTTTAAAAAGGGAAATTTTATCTATTAAACTATGTAATTTAAAGTTAGTTAGCATTGAATACATTAGAAGTGAATTTTCAAATACTTAATATTTATTTTACTAAATCCTAAATTTTTAAACCTGCTTTGGAAAGTGATGTTATAAAAAGTGTTTCAATATTTTAGATAATTATTTTAACATGTCTTAAAAATAAATTACTATTATTATTATTATTCCATATACTTATTTTATATATAGAGAGAGTTTTCTAATGTTCTAAATTTACTTACAAATTTTCTTGGAAATCTGGAAATAGGGTTATTCAGTATATGAGATTTATAAGAGAATTCTCAAAATCAAATTTGGGAAAAAGTAAGAATTTTTTTCCAAAGTAGTTAAATAAAAGTGAACTTCTAAAAATGAAATAGAATTCATAAAGAAGTGCAAAAGGAAATTGAGTTTATAAGCAAATATAGTTGGCTTTGATAATATTAAGGGAATTAATTAAGGAATTCCGAAATTTACAGAATTCTTATAAACTAGTCAAGGAATTTACAAATAAATTTGTAAATGATTTTGAGAAAATGAAATAGGAAATAAATGGAATACTTCCTTAAGGGTTGAATATAAAAATGAAGTGGGGAAAATATTCTAAGTATTGAAAAGGGGTGGAAATATTCCGTTGAAAATACAAGGATTTAAAAACTGTTTTCAAATGTTGAAATGCTGGAAGTAGTATGAATAGATATCTTAGTAAAGATATTTTGAAATAAATGTTTGAAGAATTATAAAATAAGGCCTGGTGTTTGCTTATGGATGTTTTATTTATAGTTAAATAACCGATTATCAATATTATCCAATTTCTTTAATCTTTTCGAAGAGACCATATTCGGATGTAATTATCCGAAAACCTCTTCAATTTAGTTTGAATGTTACAAATGGATACCGTGAAGATATTGAAGACGGTGATCTAGTTTTTCCAAACCCAGGACAACTTGCATGGGCGAATGCTATTAGAACATCACCATTGGAGGACGACGACCATTCTAAATGGAATTGTCTCTTGAAAGGTAACGTTTAGCCTCAAGCCTCATCAACCGGAAATGACTAAAAATAGGGGAGATGCAGCAAGGCTAAGTGGGTCGCACCTAATTAGGGTGTGTTATCACTTTTCCAAATATCCTCGGTATCATGAAAGAAGGAGCGCCCAATTGTAAAGGTGGGAACACCGGGTGATAACATATTCGGTCTATCCAGGTTAAGGGTAGGCCAGTCTTGTGTAGCAGCGGATCCCAGCGAGGTCCTCGGTACGTTGTTCTAAAGGTGTACTATGATATGCGGTACCTCAGTGGCCCAGTCAGTGTATGGAATCTATTCTCCAATAAGCGCCGTACGATTTTGATTGTGCCCAACTACACTGAAATGTGAGATGCAAGCATTTCAGCTATTTTCTATTTACTTTCTATAGACACTATTATAAAATCAAATGAATTTGATAGAAATTATTTTAGTTATCATAAGGTAAAAACCCGTTGTGTTTATGTGTGATGTGGTCTTACGAGATACCTTTATTTTCAAAGGATTTTGAGAAAAATTAATAATTCAAATTGAGTGTGTTTTCTCACGCATGTTTTTCAGACTAAATCGGGTGTTATTTTATTATAATGCTTAGGGTCAGACCGAGCATTATAGATTTAGGTTAGAATGCTATGGAGCTCAGGAGATGAGCTGGGCGACACAGATGTATCTCTGTACTTCGTTATATTTCTGCTGTGTGAGGGAAAGTTATTATAACTGTCCATCTGATGTATTGAATTGTTGTACTATGATAATGGTATATATATTAATAGTACAGTTCCTGTATTTAAAATCTATTATTGTATATTATATTTTGTTCCGCTGCGATTGTGATATTCTGTGTTGTTGTTTCTATTTTTTTCTTCTACCATTTTCTTCTTCACCCCTAATGAACTGGTATTTTCGACACTCGATTGCTCAGCATTTTATACAGTGGACGTATTGACGTCGATTTTCGAGGGTCGAAAACCCCGTTCGTTGCAATTGTATCAAAGCTGAAGGTTAAGCGGGAACCTTGGCTCTGGTGGGGATTACTCAGTAGAGATAGGGTAAGTAGTACCCTGGAATAAGTTTGAATGTATTAATAGATATGAACACATATTTGTTAGTGAATATAAAATAGTTTATACTGTGTTGACTTATCAGCTGAGTGTTAATAAACTCTGGTCGGTACAGTCTGGACAACTGTATCGATAGGAATTTCTAAACTCTTAAACTAGGCAAGCCGACACAGTATTGTTTTAAAAAGTGGGTAAAGTAATAATTTTACCCAAACCATAGTTTCTTATAAAAGAAATAATTTTCTGAAATTATTATATATTTTTGGAGTGTTTGGGTGATAAAATTATAATCAAATAAGATTATCATATTGGAAATGGTTTATCTAATCAAAGGAAAATTTGTATAAGTATAAATTATACAAATGGATTATAATTAAAATTTTATTCAAACCATAATATGGTAATTTAATCCTAGGAAGTGGGAAAATGTTTTTCAAAGTGGTGGGGAAAAATAATAATAAGAGTATTATTTTTGGAAATACTTTTGACAGAAAATTGTTTTAAAATGGATTTTGGAATAGATATAGCACTGAACTCACTTCTGTCGCTGGAAAATAATTCTGGTGATGACTGTAGCGTCATCAGTATTCATTTTCGAGTTTCTAGGTGATGGATTGCTACTGTTGTAATTTGATATGGAGATTTTTGTGAAAGCAAATGCTGTTTAGAGATTCCAAGGGAATTGTTTTAAATAAAAATCAAATTGATTTTTGGATGTTGAAGGAAATGGTTTGTTAAAAACAGAGTTATATACTTATATATATACATATACATATATATACATATATATATTATTTCAAATAATTTGAAATAAGGATCGGGTGTTTGAACTCTAAAATTTTAATTAAAAGAGAGGTAAAATAAGAAGAGAATAATATTTTGGAAAAAAGTGAACTTCAAGGTGAAATTAAAGTTTAACTTGATAAGTTAAATAAATTGGACTTGTAAAAGAAAATTTATAGGAATTGGAATTTAGCTTATGCGAAAGTTAAGGAATTAAATTAAATAAAGTGATTATAAGAAATAAGATGAAATGAATAGAATGTAATGAATTAACTAAATATAAAGTGCATATGAATGTGTAAGTAAATGGAATAATTAAACATAAGTAAGAGAGTGTGGAAAAGTTTGAAGTTGGAGTTAATTTTTTAGTTGATTAAATTGAATAAATTAAAAATAAATTTGTTGGAATGAAATTAATTTAAATATGAATAAATTCGAATATGGTTCAGCATATTAGTTAAAGGGAATTGGAATTTAAATTAAATGAAATCGAGTGGAATTATAAATAGAACTTGAATGGTAAAGCGATTTTATAACCATAAGGTATGAATTCTGAAGGAAATATAAATTTAAGTGAAAATTAGGATTGTGAATAAATAAATTTGACTGCTTATAAAAATTTGGAATTAATGGAATAAAAGTATGTTAAAGCTATAAAGTGATGTAAATCTTGGGTTAAAAAATAAAATATGGATATACTCGAGTATAAAATTGAGGGGAATGTGAGAAAATAAGTGTGAAACTTATAAAATTTTTGGAAAAGAGGAATGGAACAACCGAAATAAAAATTGTGTGATATTTTAAAGCAACGAAATAAAAATCCAAAGCTGGTTTATAAAATAAATTTGAACTCAAGTGGATTAAATAGAATGATTTTTGATGTAAAAATCAAGCATTGATTATAAATTGGAAGTGAACAAATTAAATAAATTAATTTGTTAATCGAATATGGGAATGGAATTTAACTTGATTAAATAGAATGGATTATGGGCTGAAACTAAAGTTGAATGTAGAAATTGAGTAACAAATAAAATTCGACATATATATACATAAGCTGATTAAATATAAGTTGAATGTGATCAAATTTTATTTGATTGAAATAGAAATGGCTTAGGTTATAAATAAATTCAATGTTAGTAAATTGATTGTGGCCTTGAATATTATTCGAGAATGAAATTGATTTTTTTTTTGGATATGAATGAAATGCAAATGAATGGATTGAATTTGAAATAGAATAGAATTAAATATAAATTGATTTGGAATAAATTTAAAACAGTTGTAAACTGAAAATGGGTATTTTTTAAAATAGATATCGCCAAATTTGCATAGAAAATTGGCGTTTTATGTAAATGGAGTAAATAAAATTCTATGAATTAGTAAGAGGTGAATAAATTGATTTTTAATCAATTTGGAGTGGATATGGGTTTGTTTGATATAAATATAAGTTGAATGCAAATTATTGGGTTGTAAATCTTTCAAATTGATTGAAGTGATATATAAATCGATTGAACGAATAATCGAATGTTAGAACCTTGTGGTTATTAATAAATCCATCCTATAACAGGATTATTAGTGGAATCTTATATGTCTGAGTTATTAAATGAATGAAATATTATTGAACTTTCACATTTTAGTACTTACGTGGGTAAATTGTGTAAGTACAGGTACCCGGAAGCAATTGGGCAAGAGTTGGGTCGTGTAATTTCATATTAAATCAGCCGGTCGCTTAAAAACGCTAGTAAAGGTACCTTTTCGAATTAAATACCGCAACTATATAAAATATTGATATATATTTTGTTTTTCGACCGTGTGGGTCGATGTATACATTTTTATCTCTCTTGCTATATTTCAAAAGGCTCTCCGTACAAGGGAGACTACCAAAATTTTTTGGAAATTTAGGGTGTCAGAAAATTTTTGAAATTTTTTGTTAACTAAAGGGTTAGTGTTCAAATTTGAAATTGAAATCAGAGAATTTGGTTGAGAAATGGAAACTAAATGTTTTGGATAGGACTAAAGGATATAGAAAAGCGAATGTCAAGTTCCAACAAAGTGGGTTTTGAAAAAGTAACGGGTTTGAAGCATTTTTCCTGCCCTAGCAATTCCGAGGATGAAATTCTTTTAAAGGGGAAGGAATGTAACGCCCAAATTGTTCGAAACTTTATTTTGAATATTTAAGTGGTTTTAAATATGTATTTAGAATATAATTTTATTTTTGAACATGAAGATGTTGGTTGAAATTTTAAAATGAATTTAAAATGCCAAATATAACGATTTACTGAATAAATTAAATTATTGAATTTATAATTGAAAATCGTTAAGAAATTAGAAATTGGAGTGTTTATGAATTGAAAGGATTTCTAATATTGGTTTAAATCCTATTTGAAATTATAATTTAGTTAATAAGACTATAAAACAGAAAATTTCAAGCGATTTCAAAATTTTTGGAAATCGCCGATTTAATTGACATGTTAAAATAGCGATCCGGGGCATTGTCTCAGAATTCGACGAAACTAGTTCCATTGGATCTGTAATAGTGTGCTATTATCGAATTCTAAATTTTGTAGTGTTTGGATTTATCGTTTGGTCGTACGGTATATAAACGCGTTGAAATCAATATCGAATTTAATATAATAATTGGGTCTAAAAAGCTATCTTATCCATACGATCGAATTAGGACTCAAAACCTTTTTCGTTGCATTCAGAATAGGGTATAACACTATAAATGCCTAGCGGCATGCATCGATAGGGGTTCGAGATTTTAAGTTACGAAATCGAGGCGATTTAAAATTTATAATATATATATATATATATATGTATGTATGTATGTATGTACGTATGTATGTATGTACGTACGTATACATGTATATATGTATATAGTTGATTGACAATATTTCCATCACTCCTTTTTCCCTTCTCCTCGGTCACTGTAGACGACTCATTCAAACACGCCAACATCTTTTCTCCCTCCGTTCCCCTTTTAAAAACGCACGCAACAGTGAAGCAAAAAAAATGAGTAATGGCCGATACCAAGGGATCCTCTTCAAAATTCAAAAAGATAAATCACCAGCCTTCCCTTTTTCTCCCCATCAATCCAAATGCACGTGAGGGAAATAAAATGAAAATCAAAATTGTGTTTCCGCTTTTCAAAAATCAAATCAAAAAAAAGAAAAAAAAGGGGGGGTCGCTCCTCTTCTTCAAGAACGAAATCAAATTCGTTCTTATTAAAAAAAATCCACGATGGCGCGCGAGCGCCTGTAATCAAGGCAGAGCATGGTCTCTAGGGTAGAGCGATATAGAATCGTGACGAGGTCGTGAGGAGTCTGCCAACCACAGGCGCAACAAAGGTTGGGTGAGCGACAGCCTATATCGGTGATGAAGCTAGGGTTGTGTGTGCGAATTCGAAGGGGGCGCGACAGCAACTGCAGCATGGTGGCGATGGCAGGATTAGTTAATTTAATTAACATGAAGGTATATATATTTTTTATGGTAATCATGTTTAAACTGAAAAAAATAGATAAGATTTTTGAAAACAGGAATTTTAAATGTTTTTATTTTGAATTTATATAGAATTTTTTTTTAAATGTATGTGGCTTGAAAAAAAGGAAAATTTAAGTAGTTATAACAGTTTAAAAGTTTATGTCAACTTTAATTCAAACAAAATTTAAGTATCTCGATGATTAATAAAATCCATAAATTGCTTGTATGAGGTCAGATTCACAAGAACAGCGGTGTTGGATCCATAATGACTTAGGCCTTGCAATAGAATTAAAATTTGAATGGATTGCAAATAAAATCAAATTGAGAAATTCTCACTCATTTGGAATTACTAGAATTTATTTTAATTAGTTAAAATAAATTACTGGTTGCTTGGATGAATTTATAAACGTATTAAATATATATATATATATATATATATATATATATATATATATATATATATATATAGCAGTATATATATTAGTAGTTGGATTGATATTCCTTCATATGTTAGCGGATGAGACCCTATGCGACCCGCATAATAGTGAATGACCCTATATAACGCGATATCCCCTTCGAAGTGGGATTCGTATTTTTATATTGTATTAACATCTGTGGATGCAGGAAACATATTGGAAGGATCTAACCGGATTCCTAAAAAATGTTGGTTTTAATTTCATATATAATGATATATGATGTGTTAGAATAATATATTATAGATTATTGTTGTTATTTAAATAATTGGATGCTATAATGACACTGGCCTGAATTTTTGATATTTAAAATACCATAAATATTATTTATAATTTGAAGGAATAAAAGGGATTTTAGATATAAAAATATCTATATTGGAATTTGGACTATTTCAAAGGAAAACTAGCTGGATAAAATAATAATTTGATTTTTGGTTTATACTTAACTATTCGGAAATTATTTTTAGTAGAGATATTTCTAAATAATTTTTACAAGAGATTTTCAAAAGATATCCTAAAAAAATATAAAAAGGAGTTGAAATCGGTATTAAAACTAGATTGGCAAAAATGAATGAAATTTATAAGGAATTGAATTTATAAAATGAAATTTTATAAATGAGATTTATTTTTAGTGAAACTCAAAGGTGTTATAAAAAAAATTATAAACGGTGATTATAATTAATGGAAATCGATATCAAATGATAAATTTGGAATATAAATTTACGGGGAGAATTTATATTTGAATATGGACATAGAGGAGAGAAAAATCGTGGTACTATTCTCTAAGTGAAAATGGTTAAGGGGACCGAAATGGATGTGACGTGATGGAAATCGAGAGGGATGTATAAATTAAAATTTGGTTATTGAGATTTAAAAATATATTTTATTAATAAATTAAGTTTATTTTAAAAAGGGAAATTTTATCTATAAAACTATGTAATTTAAAGTTAGTTAGCATCGAAACACTTTAGAAGTGAATTATTCAAATACTTAATATTTCTTTTACTAAATCCTAAATTTTTAAACCTGCTTTTGAAAGTGATGTTATAAAAAGTGTTTCAATATTTTAGATAATTATTTGAACATGTCTTAAAAATAAATTATTATTATTATTCTTTCATATACTTATTTTATATATAGAGAGTTTTGTAAAGTTTTAAATTTATTTATAAATTTTCTCGAAAATCTAGAAATGAGGTTATTCAATATATGAGATTTATAAGAGAATTCTCAAAACGGAGTTAGGGAAAAGTAAGAATTTTTTTCCAAAGTAGTTAAATAAAGTGAACTTCGAAAAATGAAATAGAATTCATAAAGAAGTACAAAAGGAAATTGAGTTCATAAGCAAGTATAATTGGCTTTGGAAATATTAAGGGAATTAATAAGGAATTCTGGAATTTGTAGAATTCATTATAAACTAGTCAAGGAATTTACAAATAAAATTGTAAATGATTTTGAGAAAAGGAAACAGGAAATAGATGGAATACTTCCTAAGTGTTGAATATAAAAATAAAGTGGAAAATATTCTAAGTATTGGAAAGGGGTGGAAATATTCCGTTGAAATACAAGGATTTAAAAACTGTTTTCAAATGTTGAAATACTGGAAGTAGTTTGAATAGATTTCTTAGTAAAGATATTTTGAAATAAATGTTTAAAAAATTATAAAATAATGCCTGGTGTCTGCTTACGCGAATGGATACCGTGAAGATAGTGAAGGCGGTGATTCGGTTTGTCCGAACCCATGACAACTTGAATGGATGAATGCTATCAGAACATCATCATTGAAGGAAGATGAGCATTCTAAGTGGAATTGTCTCTTGGAAGGTAATGTTTAGCCTCAAGCCTCATCAACCGAAAATGACTAAAAACAAGGGAGATGCAGTAAGGCTAAGTAGGTCTCACCTAATTAGCGTATGTTATCAGTTTTCTGGATATCCTCGGAAACCTATATATTATGGATATGGTTGTGCATGAATGAAGGAGCACTCGATTGTAAGGGTGTGAACACCCAAGGTGATAACATATTTGGTCCATCCAGGTTTGGGTTAGGCCGGTCTTGTGTAGCAGGGGATTCCGGTGAGTTTCTCGGTATATTGATCAAGAGGTGTACTATGATGGGCGATACTCCAGTCGCACAGTCATTGTATGGAATCCATTCTCCAATAAACGCCGTACGGTTTTGATTGTGCCCAACTATGCTGAAACGTGAGATGCAAGCATTTTAGCTATTTTTTGTTTACTTTCTATAGACACTATTATAATTCAGATGATTTTGATAGAAATTGTTTTGGTTATCGTATGGTAAAAAGCCGTCGTGTTTATTTGTGACATAGTCTTACGAGATACCTTTGTTTTCAAAGGATTTTGAGAAAAGTTAATAATTTAAATTAAGTGTGTTTTCTCACGCTGGTTTTCCAGACTAACCAGGGTGTTATTTTATTATAATGCTTGGAAAAACTGAGTATTATAGGTTCAGGTTAGAATGCTATGGAGCTCAGGAGATGAGCTGGACGACAAAGACGTATCTCTGTACTTGGTTATATTTCCACTGTGTGAGAGCAAATTGTTATAACTGTCCATTTGATGTATTGAATTGTTGTACTCTGATAATGGTATGTATATTAACAGTACGGGTCTTGTATTTAGAATCTGTTATTGTATATTATATTTTGTTCCGTTGCAATTGTGAGATTCTAAGTTGTTATTTCTATTTTTTTCCTCTACCATTTTCTTCTTCACCCCTAACGAATTGGTATTTCCGGCACTCGACTGCTCGGCATTTTATATAGTTGACGTATTGATGTCAATTTTCGAGGGTCAAAAACCCCGTTCGTTACATGCAACGTGTGCCTCCCGTACATTTTATCTAGAGGTGTATGGATTCGGTGGGTAGACCTTTACCCTTTCATAGTTGGAATCCATTCTCCAATTCGAGCCTTTGATTTTGATTGTAGAACCTAGTATATTGGAATTTAATTAATGTAACAATTTCGGTTATGATTAGTAAGTACTTGTATACTAGACACTATTATAAATTAGAGTATTTCATATGAAATATTTTGGTTACCATAAGGTGGTAACCCGTCCGTGTTTGTGTATTACGTGGTCTTACGAGATACTTTTGATTTTTGAAAGGTTTTGATAACTTTAAAAGTTCAGTTGGGTGTATTTCCTCACGCTGGTTTTCTAGACTTACTCGGGTGTTATTTTATTATAATGCTCGGGTCAGACCGAGCATATTTACAGATTGATTTGGATGCATTGGAGCTTCGGAGGCGAATTGGAGGTCTTCAAGTCGAATTCTTGTGTATATTTAATTTTCGCTGCTTTGTTACTGAAACTATCAGCAATTGTAAGGACAGGATGTTATAACTGGCCATGTTGGTAATTGTGATCGATGTTGCACTCTGATGGATGTATGTATATAATTGTTTTTCTTTTGTAAAGATCATTGATATTATATTATATGTTGTTCCGCTGCAATTATAAGATTCTATATTTTTTACATTCTTTTCTCTTCTTCGTCTCTTCTCTTCTTCTTTCTTCTTTCTTTCCCTTAACTATTCGTCTTTCTGTTTGAATTGGGTTGGACATGTGTGGTTTACTGTTAGCTTGAATTGCGGAAAAATGGATCGTTGCATGAAATTTAGTGATTCATTTTTTGAAATTGTAGAGAAAAATATTTTCAAACACTTTTATTTTAACCACTTTTTTAAATTCCAGAAGTAACATGGCCAAAAATACAGGAAAAGGTAACCCATTTTCAAGTTGATTTTTGTGATTTTTCAAGCTTTGCAAGTTTTTAAGTATTTTAAGTTTTCAAAAGAGTTTGCTTCTAGTTAGTAAGTTCTAGTAAGTAAACTTCTAATTTTTTGTAAAGAATTTACCTCTAAATATATAATTGTTATGTGGTTGTATATATATGTTGTTGTCATTTGGATTATGGTATGGTTTGGATGGATATGTATGTGCTAACTTATGATTTAGCATTAGACTTTGAATCGGTAGTTTAAGAGATGTTATATTTTGTGTTTGAAAGTGATATAGAAAGTTACTTAACAATTAGTTAGCAAATGGAGACTAATTATTAAGTGAGAAGTAAACTAATTAGTAAGTTAGAAACTAAACTTGAGAAGTTAATTTAGTAAGCAACTAGTAAGCTAAAGGTTAGTAAGCTAAAGGTTAGTGAACTAATTAGTTAGTTTGGCAAGTGAACTAAAATAGTTAGTAAAGTTAGTGAACTAAACTAGTGAGTGTAGTTAGTGGTGAAGTTGAGTTGTCAAGTTAGAAAGTTAAACAAGTTTGAAAGTTATGGTATCCATAGCGATAATCGTCATCGATGTAGTTCGATAAAAATTTGAAATTTATAAAAGTTAGTTTTTTTATATTTTAAAGTGTTTTGAAATGTTTTAAAAACTTAATAATAATGATCAATGAAAGTTAATTAAGAATTTAATAATTAATAATTAATTAATTAGTTTTGATAATTAATAATTAACTAAGTATTAAATAAGATTCGTTGGTTTTAATTAATTAAAGAATAATACTAATTAATTATCTTTTAAAAGTAAGATTTATTTTAAATAAATTTCTAATTAATCAAGACTAATATTTAATTAATTATGGGTTAAAAATATGATTTATTTTTAATTAATTATTGGGTTAATTGTTTTCAACTATTAATCAAGTGTTTAATTTATTTTTAATTATAAATTAATTAAGAGTTTAAATTTGTAATTAATTATTTATTTAAGGTTTATTATTTTTTTAGTTATTACTTAAATTAAATTAATATTTATATAAGTTTAATTATGGTTTAATAAAGGGTTTAACTTGTAATTAATTATTCTAAAGGGGAGTTTTAAGTTTTAATCCTTGTTCTCCATGAATCAAATGTTTTTAAAGGTACTTCTTTTTCAAAGATGGTTTTGAACAGAAGGGATTCAAATATTTATACCATTAAGTAGAAAAATAACTATGAATGAGTTATGTAAATGGTTTGATTGTATGGACATGTGTTTGTAGAATAAATATGTGTTCTGCTATAAGTTGATTGTTTGGTTGTTTGGACATCTGATAGCAGAATAAATCCATGTTCTGCTATAATATAATTGTTTATTATGTGGACATATGTTTAGTAGAATAAATTCTCATTTTTCTTTAAGTAGTGAATTTTTTGGACATTTATTTAGCCGGCTCAATCACTGTGATGACCCGGAATTTTGGGCAATATCAATTTAATAATCTGTATTAATAATTAAATTGATTTGATAATTTTATTTTATAATTTTAATTTAAATTGGCAAGTTTATTCTTTTAAAAGCAAATAAATATTTAATTTGTGAATTTTATTTTTTTAAAAGATAATTAAATGTTTTCTATTTATTATATATATTTGTATATATTGTAAATAGAAAAAGCTTTGTTTCGGATTTAACAAATAAAATCTTGTTTTCAAATTCTAATATATAATTTGGTAATTTGGGAATTACGATTTAATTTAATATAAAACTTTTTTGAAGATTATTTAAATAGTTAATTATATAGTTTTAAAATATATAAAGCAAATGATAATTGTTTAAAATAGATTTTTAGCTTAAATTTAAATTTAAATAAAATTAAGAAAAAGGTTTGTTTTATTTTCTTTTAAATATTGCTTAATAAATATGATTTGTAATTGTATATATTAAAGTTTAAAATACCATTCACAGTATATAAAGCATATGATATATTAATTCATTTAGTAATTGAAGTAATTTATAATCATTTTTATAAATTATTTAAAATCGACAAATTTGTTATTTTTAAATAATATTAATAATATGTTGTTTTTATATATAAATATAAATAGATTTTAAATAAAAATAGAATTGTTATTTCAAATTGAATGTGTTGTTATAAGTTGACTTTAAATTGGAATTTTTAAATTTAATTTGAATTTGAATTTGGATTTAATTTTAAAATTCAAAAGATAGATAATTTAAAATATTTTAAATTTAAGATTATGAGTATAAGCTTTTATTTCTATATAGATAATTGGTTTTATTTTCTTTAAAGTAATTTATATATATGTAGATAAGTATTTGTAAATTTATTAATTAAGCATAAAAGCTTTTATTAACATTTAAAAATAAATATAAATTACTTAAGTGACACGTGCTAATACATTAAGACACATTAATATTAAGTGTTAATCAATAAACAAAATTTTATGATAAAATTTGAATGTTTTTACAAGTGTCATTTTAAATTTTCTTTTATTTTTATATACTACATTTTCACTTATATAAACACGTTGCTTCTCACCCTTATTTTTTTTCTTTCTCAAATTCAAAATTAAGATAAACTCATATCATATTCTCAATACAAAATCTGGTAATTAACATTCTTCAAATCAGAAGCTTATTCAAATCAAAAATCTATAATCCACACTTCCACAACCAGAAATCAAATCCAATAAACCTGTTAATCATCTTCAAATCAATAATCTGCAAATTCATTCTTCAACCTGGAAACAAAAGCCTGCAAACATCGTTATCTTCAAAGCTGAGAGAAATGAAGCAAGCAAACCTGAGATTTAATCAAAGCAAGTTCAAAACCAAGGCAGCCTCATTTCTACAACAGTTTCAACAACAAGCAATTGCATTTTTTAAATCAAAGGCATATTCCAGCAACTCAAGTTTTCAAAATCAAAAGCTATTTCAAAATAAAGAAGCCTCTGTTCATCTTTGTGACAAGTGTGTAGCATTTTTTCACAAAAAGAACTTAAGTGTGAAATCTAGTAGCATGCGAATCTCTGAAGCAAAGTATGTTATGTATATATGTATTTTTCTGTGTATACAAGGGTGAATGATGGTGTGCATGCTGTTGTCTCTGTGACTACCGCATTTAGTATCCAGACTCAATATTCATTCAAAATTCTTTATCTCTCGATCTAATCTATGTTAGGGTTTAAGTTTCAAACAAGAATTGTTTGTTTTATCATAGATTAATGTTTAAAATTATAATTAAGTTAAAATAAAACTTGAATATCTCTGGAAACAAAAAAGAACAGAGCTAACTTAGGATAAGTGAAAATTCAAACATACTAATTCAATGTTTCAAGCATATAATCTGAAACCCTATCCAGAAACATGATTTTTTAAAATGAAATCATAATTTTTAGCATTGAATTGAGGGAGCAATACGAGTTTGTTAGGATTTTGCACTTTGGCTGGTTTCTGATGATCGAAGTGATCGGCGAGGTCGTGGTTCTCACTAGAGGAAATAGAATGATGGGGAGGTCGGCAAAAATGTCAGATGGGTGTGCTAGCCACTGTTGCGACGGTAGGTGGTCGATATTGTTTTTAACCCTAGTTTTAGGCATGGTCGGGAAAGTGTTCATCACGGCACCCCTAGTGGCTCGAGTTCCACAGAACACTGGGAAATGGAAGAGGGGATATTGACGAGGTTGTGGCCAGAGGCTCAGACGTTCTGGTAATCAGAGGCGTAAGGTTGAGAGATTTTCCAGGTTATGTTCATGTTCCATATTGGGCTTGGAGGCTCGATTTTGATTTCGAGTTGTTATAGGAGTTCTGATGATCGGGATAGGGTCCGAGGGTGATCACGGATGTGAGGAAGTCATCATGGATGGTCGAAGGTGGTGGCATCTTCGGTGCATGTGCACAACGATAATTTGGTGTCAGTGTTTTGGTCTAGGGGTGTTGTCCCAAAGGGTAGTTTGAGTTATGTGGTTGATTTCTCGAGTGAGTTCTTAGGTAACTTCGTGAGTGTTTGTTCCCAGATTTAAAGTTTTAAAATTTCAAAAAAAATTGAGAAAAAAATGAAGAATATGGAGTTTCTCGGGTATGTACTCGAGTTGGCTTCGGGTTGAACCCGAAGCAGCTTGTTAAAATAGCTTTTTAAAAGTTTTTAAAAATAAAAACAAGATTTTAAATTTAAATAAATTTTGGTTTAAATTTTTTTATAAATCTCTTTTATATAAAATAAGTGTTCTTTAACATTTGATTTAAAAGATTTGTAAATTGTTTTAAATTTAGTTAAAGTTAAATGCGTTAATCATTTTTAAATCTTAAATTTGAAAATGAAATTTAAAAGTAAATTTAAAGGTAAAGTTTCTAAGGCTTTTGTAAATGATAATTATGTCATTGATAAGTATAATACTTTATCTTAAAGTTAATTAAGATTTAATGTTTTGAAATTGATTAAATTGATAAGTTAATTAAAGAGTAATTGATTTATGTAATTAATTAATGGTTCTGGATTAATAAATTAAGTAATTAAGGATTTAAGTTAATTAAGTAGGTTTAATTAATTTGTAACTAAAGATCATTATTGGATAATTTAAGATTATTAATTGATTATTAGAAATTAATTAATCAAGCAATTAAAGATTAATTAAGTCACAGTTAAGCACAAAATTAATTAAGTAATTAGAGATGAATTAATTGGTAATTAAGAATTAATTACCTTGTAATTAATAAGAGTTAATTAAAATTTAGTTACTTAGAGAAGTAATTAAATAGTTGTTAATAGCTAATGTATAAAGATCATTAACTAGGGATTATGAATAATTAATTAATATAATTAATTTAAGATAATTGATTAGATTAATTAATTAAGGATAATCATTTGTGGAATTGGATAAGTATAATTACTTAATGAAAGTAGTTAAAGGAATTAATTACGTAATGTAATTAATTAATTTAATGTGATTAGTTAAAGTTAATTAATTAGTTTAATTGATTTAAAATAATCACTTGATGATTTGTTAGTTACTTAATGTAATTTATAAAGTGTAATTACTTAATGAAATAATTAATGGGTAATTACTGATGTAATTAATTGAAGAATGGAAGAGATTTCGGTTTAATTACTTTGTGTAGTTAATATGAATGCTAATTACTTAGTGGAAGTAATTAAGGATTAACTACTTAGATTAATTAATTAATTAATAAAGTTATTTAAAGTAAATTAAGTGATTTAATTAATTAATGGTTAATTATTAAATGTGATTAATTAGAAGAATAATTAATTAAAGAAGTAATTAGAGGACCATTAATTAATTTAATTAATGAAGTAATTAAGTATTGATTAATTAAAGGGTAATTAATCAATAATAAGTGATTATAAAATAATTAATTAATTGTAATTAATTAAGGATTAATGTAATTGATTATAGTTAATTAATAAATGAAGTAATTAAAGGTTAATTACTGAAATGGTTGAGGATAAGTGATTTGCGTAATTAATTAAAGGCTAATTACTTAATGTAATTAGAAGATAATTAATCAACGATGATTAATTAGAGATTAATTAATTAATTGGTTTTTAATTAATTAATGGTTAAGTAAGAAAGATTTATGTGATGGAATTAATTTATTTATTTTATTTTAAATTAATTAGAGATGAAGTAATTAATTTAATTAATTTTAAATTAATTAGAGATAGCATGATTAGTAGATCTTTGCTTATGGATAGCTGAATGATATTGAATACCTTAGATGGTTTGATATCTCTGATATGAGATACGTGTTGATCTGTGATAGTGGATGCTTTGGTTGAATTGTGATGATATGGATTATCTATTTGTGAGATTGTGAATTATCTATCCATGTGAATATAGATAATAGAATCAAATTGTTTTAACTTTAAAACAACTTGGACTTAATAGATGGCATTTTGGATTTCGATGAGACTGGGGTCGGGTTTCTAAATTTGGATATCCGAAAACCACATCGATCCAAATTAAACGATAGGTCGTGAATCTCAAGTGAAGATGAAGATTCAGAGTGCAAGGGTTATTGTCATTAACTCTGAGGGTGATTCCAAAATGAGTGTAATAAGATAAGGCCTTCAATTTCGTTCGAACTCGAAACGAACTTGTATAAATTGAATGCTTTCAGAACATCGTCAGGTGGACGATGAGCATTCTAAGATAGATGTGTTCTATAAAGGTAATCGTATCCTCAATCCTCATCAACCGAGAATGGCTAAAACAGGGGAGGTGCAGCAAGGCTAATTGAGTTGCGCTCAAGTAGGACAAGATCTTCCCCTATCTAGAAGTCTCTTTTTATTTGACTGTGTGGGCAGTTGGTTGCAAACAACTGCGGGGTTGTCTTGTTCGGGACTGTCCAATAAGGGATGGTTCGGCCCTTGTATTGCAGGAGATTTAGGGTGGATCCTCGGTACGGTGATCTAGGCCACGTACTGTGACGGGCGGTATCCCAGTAGCCCTACCATTGGTGGAAACTCCTTCTTTCTACGTCCCCTTTACGGTTTTGATTGTATAACCCACTTTGGGCTAGTAGATGGAATTTAATTTATGTAACAATTTCGACAATTTTATATTTACTTGAAAACCCTAGACCCTATTATAGTATCACTAGATTTCCTATCAATGTTTTGGTTATCATGAGGTAAAAACTTTTCCGTGTTTATGTGCGGGGAGTCTTCCGAGATACCTTTTGTTTTCAAAGGTTTTTCAAATTTAAGTAACTTTAACCTGTTACTCACACCAGACCCATGTCTGACCCGGAGTTTATCTTCTGTTTTCTTAAACTCTTGGGTACTCAAATTTTTACAAGTAGCCAAGGGATTCTGGTTAGCTTTGATGAATTCTGGAGGAGATATGAAGCAGGAGGCTTCGGCATTTGTAGATACATAGTATTTTCCGCTATGTTGGTATCTCTGTGTTGTATTTGAGTTGTAATGTATGATAGACAGGTGTTTATAACTGTCTAGTTTGTGTTGTATAAGCTGTATAACTCTTATAGATGTTGTATATTATGTAATACTTTTGTGATTAATATAATTTATTCATTCCGCTGTAGAGATTCTGATGTTGTTTCGTTCTTTCTTCTCTATCTTTTCTCTTTGCTATCTCTTTCTTTCTTAATGATGGTGTGTCTTTCTGTGGAGAAAAAGGCGGGTCGTCACATTTGGTATCAGAGCGCTAGGTTAAGTGAATACCTAGGCTTTGGAGTGATTTCTTTCTTGAGAGAGCATACTTGTAATTTTAATATATATATATATATATATATATATATATATATATATATCTACCTGTTTGTTGGGTTACCTCTTCGAGTTTTCCAATATAAGTTTTAGAGGTAGGAAGGGCAGTGGTGTGTGTAGCACGACTACCAATTGAAGAAGTCCGAGTGTTGAGGTTGGAAGTGTATCTGCCGAGACTGTAGACCTAATATGTTTCAAGTAAGCTTTGTAGTGGTGTAAGGATTTCACCAATCTATGAAGGAAGTCTTTTTAAGGTTCGGAGTCCATCTTTGAAGTGCAAGTTTGGATGAGTAGAGTTTGGATTTGTCGGTTGAGCAGAAGCGAGGGATGGTATCTTAGCAACTTCGGAAAGGAGCAGCTGTGTGGTGAGACGCAGTGACTATGGATGTTCCCGAAGATGTTTCTTTTGGAGCAAGTTTAAGGAAGTGCGTCTACATCAATGATGAGACTGAGTTCAGCAGGGTGTTTGTGTTTGGGTTGAAGCCCGAGTTTCTTGAGGAGATGTCTGCCCATCTCTAGGCTCTGTGTGGGAATGGATGATATAGCTTTGAGGTTGGAAGAGCTTTGGATTAGAAAGTCTTTGGCATCTATGGCAGCATTGCAGCTCGGAGTGTTCTGTTTGTTGGCAATAAGGTCATCTGGCTAAGCAGTTCTCTTGAGGTGGAGTTCAGAAGTAGCAGAGTAGATCCATTTCTTCGATGGATTGGCTAGATATAAGCTGTTTCGATTGGTAAAGAGAGAACAATATCTTTGGAAATTAGGCTGGGTTGATCGCAAAAGTGACTTGCGATAGTTGAGTGTTATCTTGGGTTATCTTTTGCATGGATCGAGTCATCTCTAGGGATTGGAATTGTCAGAGATTTTTCTGGACGTCTTCAAGGAAGTGAAGGTTTGCCATAGCATCTGGATATTGAGTATCCTTATCTACTAGGATTCCAGGAGTGGTACCAGTGATTCAGCTAAGTAGAAGGATGGTTCCTAGAGAGAGGGATTGGTGAAGCAACTCAGGATTTCATGGTAGTTCTGAGTTTTCTCTTTAATGGATCCAGTGAACCGTATTTTCTGGGATGTATTGGACAAGTTTTTGCTTGTGTTCATCATCGGCATTCTCATCTACTCCAGGTCAGAGTTGTGCAGTGGAGGCAAGATTGGCAAGTGCTCATGTTTGTCTTTTCCGGATTAGAGAAGTTAGTTTTCTACTGATGATAGTAGAGTTTGTGTTCTTGATTTTGGTTGATCTTGAGGGGATCATTTTGTTGGGTTGTTTTTGGTCCATTTTGTTTCTAGAAGCATCGGTGAAGGCTGAGCTGATGAGGAAGGATGAAGACAGCTCAGGATCGTCAGAAGAGTTTTGTGGATAAGAGTCGGAGGAATTTGGTTTTTGAAGTCAGAGAATTGATTTTGGATAAGTTTTCTCCGATCAAAGGAGCTATTAGATTTGGTAAGACTGGGAAGCTTGCTTCGAGGTGTATTGGATCTTTTTGTGTGCTTGTGAGGATAAGTGTTTGGTCTTCAAGATTGAATTGCTAGTTTGGAAGACTAGGATTCAATGTGTTTCACGTATCTCTGAGGGAGTGCGTGTGATCCATCTCTGGTTTTGAAACCCGCAGTTCAAGAGGATTTGTTAGTTGAGCAGGACTTGTCTATGATCTGGTATCCTGTTCATTTTTGTAGATCTAGATGAGTAGGAGCTAGTAGTGTAGATTGTTTGGATTCAATAGAGCGAGTATTCCAGTATTTATACCTGGGAAACTCTAGATAGTGATAGGAAGGTCTATCCTGATTTGTGTCAGGATCATTAGATTTGTTTAATTGAGTGAATTGGTTGCTATGATTGTTAGCATATGGTTAATAATATATGCTTGTGGTTTAAAATTAAAATTGTTGATGGGTTGTTAAATTACCTTTGCTTTTAAATTTCGGGGACGAAATTCTTTTAAGGGGGAGGAATGTGATGATCCAAAATTTTGGGTAATATCAATCTAATAATCTGTATTAATAATTAAATTGATTTGATAATTTTCTTTTATAATTTTAATTTAAATTGGCAAGTTTATTCTTTAAAAGCAAATAAATGTTCAATTGGTGAATTTTATCTTTTAAAAAGATAATAAAATGTTTTCTATTTATTATATATATATTTGTATATATTGTAAATAGAAAAAGCTTTGTTTTGGATTTAACAAATAAAATCATGTTTTCAAATTCTAATATATATTTTGGTAGTTTGAAAATTATGATTTAATTTAATATAAAAAAATTTCAAAGATTATTTAAATAGTTAAATATAGTTTTAAAATATTTAAGGCAAATGTTAATTATTTAAAATAGATTTTTAGCTTAAATTTAAATTTAAATAAAATTAACAAAAAGGTTTGTTTTATTTTCTTTTTAAATATTACTTAATAAATATGATTTGTAATTATATATATTAAAGTTTAAAATACCATTCATAAGTATATAAAGAATATGATATATTGGTTCATTTAGTAATAGAAGAAATTCATAATCTTGTTTATAAATTATTTAAAATTGACAAATTTGTTATTTTTAAACAATATTAATAATATGTTGTTTTTATATACAAATATAAATAGATTTTAAATAAAAATAGAATTGTTAATTCAAATTGAATGTGTTGTTATAAGTTGACTTTAAATTGGAATTTTTAAATTTAATTTGAATTTGGATTTAATTTTAAAATTCAAAAGATAGATATTTTAAAATATTTTAGATTTAAGATTTAAGATTATAAGTATAAGCTTTTATTTATAAATATAATTGGTTTTATTTTCTTTAAAGTAATTTATATATATCTATATATATATAGATAAGTATTTGTAAATTTATTAATTAAATATAAAAGATTTTATTAACATTTAAAAATAAATATAAATTACTTAAATGACAAGTGTTAATACATTAATAACAAGTGTTAACCAATGAACAAAAGTTTATGACAAATGTTTAATGTTTTTACAAGTTTCATTTTAAATTTTAATTTTTTTTAATAGACTACATTTTCACTTATATAAACACATTGCTTCTCACCCTCATTTTTTTTCTTTCTCAAATTCAAAACTAAGATACACTCAAATCATATTCTCAATACAAAATCTGGTAATTAACATTCTTCAAACCAGAAACTTATTCAAATCAAAAATCTGTAATCAACACTTCCACAACCAAAAATCAAATCCAACAAACCTGTTAATCATCTTCTAACCAATAATCTGCAAATTCATTCTTCAAACTGGAAACAAAAGCCTACAAACATCATTCTCTTTAAACCTGAGAGAAATGAAGCAAGCAAACCTGAGATTTAATCAAAGCAAGTTCCAAAACAAGGCAGTCTCATTTCTACAACAGTTTCAATAACAAGCAATTGCATTTTTTAAATCGAAGGCATATTCCAGCAACTCAAGTTTTCAAAATCAAAAGCTATTTCAAAATAAAGAAGCCTCTATTCATCTTTGTGACAAGTGAGTAACATTTTTAAAAAAATTAACTATGAAATCTGGTTGCATGTGAATCTCTGAAGCAAAGTATGTTGTGTGTGTGTGTGTGTGTGTGTGTGTATTTCTGTGTATACAAGGGTGAATGATTGTGTGCATGCTGTTGTCTTTGTGACTACTCTATTTAGTTTCCAGGCTCAATATTCATTCGAAATTCTTTGTCTCATGATCTAATCTATGTTAGGGTTTAAGTTTCAAACAAAAATTGTTTGTTTGATCATAAATTAATGTTTAAAATTATAATTAAGTTAAAATAAAACTTGAATGTCTCTGGAAACCAAAATGAAACAAAGCTACTTAGGATAAGTGAAAATTCAAACATGCTAATTCAATGTTTCAAGCATATAATCTGAAACCCTATCCAGAAACATGATTTTTAAAAATGAAATCATAATTTTTAGCATTGAATTGAGGGAGTAGTTCGAGTTTGTTGGGATTTTGCATTTTGGGTGGTTTCTGATGATCGAAGTGATCGGCGAGGTCGTGGTTCTCACTGGAGGAAATGGAATGACGGAGGAGGTCGGCAAAAATGTCAGATGGATGTGCTAGCTACTATGGCGACGATAGGGGGTCGATATTGTTTTTAACCCTAATTTTAGGCTTGGTTGGGAAAGTGTTCATCATGGCACCCCTAGTGGATCGAGTTCCAAAGAACTCTGGGAAATGGAAGAGGGGATGTTGACTAGGTCGTGGCTGGAGGCTTAGACGTTCTAGTGATCAAAGGAATGAGGTTGAGGGATTTTCCAAATTGTGTTCATGTTCCAGGCTTGGGCTTAGAGGCTCGATTTTGATTTCGGGTTGTTTTGGGAGTTCTGATGATCGGGATAGGGTTCGAGGGCGATCGCGGATGTGAGGAAGTCATCGTGGATGGTCGGAGGTGGTGGCATCTTTGGTGCATGTGCACAGCGATGATTTGGTCTCAGTGTTTTGGTTTGGGGGTGTCGTCTCAAAGGCTAGCTCGGGTTATGTGGTTGATTTCTCTAGTGAGTTCTTGGGTAATTTCATGGGTGTTTGTTCCCAGATTTAAAGTTTTAAAATTTTAACAAAATTTTGAGAAAAAAATGAAGAATATGGAGTTTCTCGGGTATGTACTCGAGTAGGCTTCGGGTTGAACCCAAAGCAGCTTGTTAAAATAGCTTTTTAAAAGTTTTTAAAAATAAAAACAAGATTTTAAATTTAAATAAATTTGGGTTTAATTTTTTTATAAATCTCTTTTATATAAAATAAGTGTTCTTTAACATTTAATTTAAATGGTTTGTAAATTGTTTTAAATTTTGTTAAATGTGTTAATCATTTTTAAATCTTAAATTTGAAAATGAAATTTAAAAGTAAATTTAAAGATGAAGTTTCTAAGGCTGTTGCAAATGATAATTATGTCATTGATAAGGATAGTGCTTTATCTAAAAGTTAATTAAGATTTAATGTTTTCAAATTGATTAAATTAATAAGTTAATTAAAGAGTAATTGATTTATGTAATTAATTAATGGATATGGATTAATAAATTAAGTAACTAAGGATTTAAGTTAATTAATAGGGTTAATTAATTTGTAATTAAAGATCATTAATTGGACAATTTAAGATTATTAATTAATAATTAGAAATTAATTAATCAAGTAATTAAAGATTAATTAAGTTATGGTTAAGCACATAATTAATTAAGTAATTAGAAATGAATTAATTGGTAATTAAGAATTAATTACCTTGCAATTAATAAGAGTTAATTAAAGTTTAATTACTAAGAGAAGTAATTAAATAGTTTTTAATAGTTAATGTACAAAGATCATTAACTAGGGATTGTAAATAATTAATGTAATTAATTTAAGATAATTAATTAGATTAATTAATTAAGGATAATCATTTATGGAATTGGATAAGTATAATTACTTAATGAAAGTAATTAAAGGAATTAATTAATTAATGTAATTAATTAAGTTAATGTGATTAGTTAAAGTTAATTAATTAGTTTAATTGGTTTAAATAATCACTTGATGATTTTTAGTTACTTAATGTAATTTATAAAGTGTAATTACTTTGTGAAGTAATTAGTGGCTAATTACTGATGTAATTAATTGAAGAATGGAATAGATTTAGGTTTAATTACTTTGTGTAATTAATAAGAAGGATAATTACTTAGTGGAAGTAATTAAGGATTAATTACTTAGAGTAATTAATTAAAGAATTAGTTAATAAAGTTATTTGAAGTTAATTAAGTGATATAATTAATTAAAGATTAATTATTAAATGTGATTTATTAGAAGAATGATTAATTAAAGAAGTAACTAGAGGATCATTAATTAATTTAATTAATGAAGTAATTAAGTTTTGATTAATTAAAGGGTAATTAATCAATAATAAGTGATTACAAAATAATTAATTAATTGTAATTAATTAAGGATTTAAGCAATTGATTATAGTTAATTAATCGATAAAGTAATCAAAGGTTAATTACTGAAATGGTTAAGGATAATTGATTTGCGTAATTAATTAAAGGCTAATTACTTAATGTAATTAGAAGATAATTAATCAAAGATGATTAATTAAGATGGATAATTAGAGATTAATTAATTAATTAATTGGATTGTAATTAATTAATGGTTAAGTAAGCAAAATTTATGTGATGGAAGTAATTAATTTATTTTATTTTAAATTAATTAGAGATGAAGTAATTAATTTAATTCATTTTAAATTAATTAGAGACAGTATGATTAATAGATCTTTGCTTATGGATAGCTGAATGATATTGAATACCTTGGATGGTTTGATATCTCTGATATGAGATTTGTGTTGACCTGTGATAGTGGATGCTTTCGTTGAATTGTGATGATATGGATTATCTATTTGTGAGATTGTGAATTATCTATCTATGTGAATATAGATAATAGAATCAAATTGTTTTAACTTTAAAACAACTTGGACTTAAAAATGGCGTTTTGGATTTCGATGAGACCGGGATCGGGTTTTCAGATTTGGATATCCGAAAACCACATCGATCCAAATTAAACGATAGGTCGTGAATCTCAAGTGAAGTTGAAGATTCAGAGTGCAAGGGTTATTGTCATTAACTCTAAGGGTGATTCCAAAATGAGTGTAACGAGATAATGCCTTCGGTTTCGTTCGAACCCGGAACGAACTTGTATGGATTGAATGCTTTTAAAACATCGTCAGGTGGACGATGAGCATTCTAAGATAGATGTGTTCTATAAAGGTAATCGTAGCCTCAAGCCTCATCAACCGGGAATGGCTAAAATAGGGGAGGTGCAGCAAGGCTAAGTGAGTCACGCTCAAGTTGGACAAGATCTTTCCCTGTCTAAAAGTCCCTTTTTATTCGGCTGTGTGGGCAGTTGGTTGCTAACAACTGCATAGTTGTCTTGTTCGGGACTATCCAATAAGGGATGGTTCCAGCCTTTTGTTGTAGGGGTTTTTGGGTGGATCCTCAATACGGTGACCTAAGCCACGTATTGTGACGGGCGGTACTCTAGTAGCCCTGCCATTGATGGAAACCCATTCTTCCTACATGCCCTTTACTGTTTTGATTGTATAACCCACTTTGTGACTAGTAGCAGGAATTTAACGAATGTAACAATTTCGGCTATTTTATATTTACTTGAAAACCCTAGACCCTATTATAATATCACTGGATTTCCTATCAATGTTTTGGTTATCGTAAGGTAAAAACTTTTTCGTGTTTATGTGCGGGGAGTCTTACGAGATGCCTTTTGTTTTCAAAGATTTTTCAAAGTTAAGAAACTTTAACCTATTACTCACACCAGACCCGGAGTTTATCTTCTGTTTTTTTAAACTCTTGGGTACTCAAATTTTTACGAGTAGCCAAGGGATTCAGGTTAGCTTTGATGAATCTGGAAGAGATATGGAGTAGGAGGCTTCCGCGTTTGTAGATATATAGTGTTTTCCAATGTGTTGGTATCCCTATGTTGTATTTGAGTTGTAATATATGATAGACAGGTGTTTATAACTGTCTAATTTGTGTTGTATAAGCTGTATAACTCTGATAGATGTTGTACATTATGTAATACTTCTGTGATTAATATAATTTATTCCTTCCGCTGTTGAGATTCTAATGTTGTTTCTTTCTTTCTTCTCTATCTTTTCTCTTTTCTATCTCTTTCTCAATGATGATGTGTCTTTCTATGGAGAAAAAGGCGGGTCATCACAATCACCATTCTGCTATTATGTTATTCGTATATGTATATGCTAGCTGAGCTGTTTTGACATTTTATTCCCTGATTTGGATCCGAATTGCATTGACATATATGTTGACTTATGTAAATAAATGGTTAAGTGGCTTGAATGTGAAACCAATATTAATTGGTAACTTAAATTATTACCATTATGATTGCTAAGCCTCCTTTTGAAATTATAAAGTATGGTTTTGAACTAACTTCAATTCTTTAATTAATTTGGGGTTTAAGGTTTATAAACGAATTTTCAATTAAATTATCATTTTATAAAGGTATTTATAAATAATAACTTGTTTATAAAATAGGTTTTGCTATGCAAAAAGGTTTATTTAAAGTGATTCAAAAGGTGAGTTGCAAAAGATATTTGTAAAGGATTTTTCTTAAAGAAGATTTATCAGAAGAGTTTTCAAATAGGGGAATGATTTTTAAATGATTTTAGAGACTAAAAGTGGTTTTGTAAATTAACTTGGAGATTTATAGAGGTGAGTTATAAATTGATTTCGGAAATTTATAAAGGTATTTAAATATAAAGTAAGCTTTCAAAAGGGAACTTTTTATAAAGGATAAGTGGACTGGTTTATAGTAAGTAATGTTTTCAACAAGGAATTTGAAACGAGGTATTTTCCAATTTTTTTGATAACATACTTATATCCCTGAGATAAATATAAATATTTTCCAAGTAAAAAGGGAAGTAAGGTTTTGGAAATAACATTGTGTAAAGGCCTTCTGATCAAGTTTTATAAAGTAATTTTATTAATTAATAAAGGCTTAGTGATTCTATATGGAATTGAATCAATATTTGAATGTTTGTTCATTTGATAGTTAAATAACCGGTTATCAAAAATATGGAACTAAATGTAACTTTAGAAATATCTTAAAGAAATACGTGAGTTATATGCACATTCATCTCCAATGATGTTGTACGGTGCATATAAATTTTGTTTTGTTCTTCTAGTGTAAATGATAAGGAAATCCACCCACAAAATGTTAGAAGGTGAACTCTGCTCTTATCCTTTATATGTTTATTTCCTAAAAAATCAGGGTTGAGTTTACCAAAAATCATTGAAATTGTTTCAAAAAGACCAGGATCGGATATGTTATCCGAAAACCACTTTGATCCAACTCAAGCGTTTCGAACTGAAAACATCTTAAAGAGTATGAAATCGAAGATGGAGTTTTGAAGTGCGAGGGCTATTTGCTACTAATCCTGAGGGTGATTCAAAAATGGATGTAGTACATAGTGCCTTCGGTTCGTTCATCAACTGAATGACTTGTATGGACGAATGCTGATTTGCATCAATGTTAGCAATTCAAGTGAGCAATGCTATATGAAAGGTAAAACGTAGCCTTAGGCCTCATCAACCGGGAATGAATAAAACACGGAAGATGTAGCAGTGCCATGCGAGTCGCACGCATTAGGGTGTGTCATCACCAAATCTAGAATCAATATTTGACCTATTTTCGTATGCTTTAGTATGGTTGTTATTCCCAACCGTGGTGGTGATGTATTTGATACTATCTAGCAAGGAGTAGACTAGCCCTCTATTGTCAGGGAATATAGCCAAGGTTATCAGTGTGTTTATTTAGAGATGCATTATGGCGGGCAGTACCCTAATAGCCCAGTCATTGTATGGAAACCCAACTTTCAATAAGTTCCATCGATTTTAGTTGTTATACCAATTATGATAGAATTTAATAATGTAACAATTTTAGCCATTTTATGTATTTACTTGAACCGTTAGACATTATTACAATTTTGCTGGATATTTTATATAAAAGTGTTTTGGCTATCGTAAGATAAAAACTCATTTGTGTTTATGCGGCGTGGTCTTACGAGATACCCTTGATTTTAAAAGTGTTTTAAATGAAATATTTCAGTTGCTGGAGTTTACTCATATCAAACCTATATCAGAGCCAGAGTTTTATTTTCTTCTCCTAAAACTCTTGGATGCTTAAAATTTTATGAGTAGCCAAGTAATTCAGGTTTGCACAGATGCATTTTGAAGGTGCTTGGATCGGATGGCTTTATCGGAAGCTAGTTATTATCTTGTTCTACTATATCATTTGCATTATACACCTATTATGTAGGGACATGTTGTTATAATTGTCCCAGGGTAGATTTGTATTAGTATGATTCTGATGTATCATTTTGAAAATGACTTTGCAAAGTATTTTGTTGATAATACATGTTATTCCATTACGTTATGTGATACTGTGATTGTTTAGCTTCTTCTCAGCTTCTATCTTCCTTCTTTCCCCTAACAATCTGACTTTTTGGCACTTAATTTTTCAGTACGTGAATACCGTGTATGTATTTGTGCCAACTTCTAGGGTTCAGAAAGGCGGTCGTTACGCATTACTACATTTTATTATAATTTTTTGAACAAATATTTTCTTTGCTCATATTAGTGAATCCTATAATTTTCATACAAATAAAAGCTCAATAAAACAACAACTACCAACATGAATACAAAGTTAATGTCAAAGCAAAAAAGAAAAAATTATGAAGCTAAACATAAAAAAGTTTTCTTTTCATTCATTAACGTTTCATTCAGTAATATTTCATCACTAACATTGTTATAATTATTTAAATATGCCACATGAACTTTTTAGGTCTGCAAGTATAACGACCCGGAATTCTGGTCGTGAGTTTTGAACATTTAATTCATTTTAAAATGTTGAATTAGAATTATAAATTGATTTTCAATATGGAAGAATTTATGAAATGGGTTTAAAATTCCAATTTTAGCGATTTAATTGGACTTGGTAAATACAAATTTAATATTTGAAATTGGGATAATATGGGAATCCGGAAATAAATGGACATGGAAATGATCTCTAAAATTTAGTTAGAATCTATTTGGATCAGAATTAAAATATTGGACTTTGAAATGGAGGTAAAAGTCGATAAGTTAAAATTTAGGATTATATATACATTAATTTAATAGTGGAATTTAACATATAGAAATAATGTAAATAATCAAATTTTTATTTAATATGAATTAGAATGATTTTAATATGAATATAATTTCTGTTTGTATTATAATGGAGTTAGTAAAATTTTAAAATTTGAAAATTTAAACGATTTTGAAGATTTTGAAAATCACTCGATTTAATCGACGAGTTAAAATGGCATTTCGGGACACGGTCTCGGAATTCAATGAAACTAGTTCCATTAGATCCATAATAGTGCATTATTAGCAGATTTCAAATTTCGTAGCGTTTGGAGTTATCGTTTGGTCGTACGGAGTAGAAACCCGTTGAAATAAAAATCGAAAATTTAATATTTTAATTCAATTCAAAAAGCTATCTTCCACATACTTTTGAATTAGCCCCCGAAAAATGTTCTATTCAAAATAGCGGCAAAACATTATAAACGCTTGGTGGCACGTTTCATTTGGAGTTCGTTCGAAAAAGCACGTTAAATTGGAAATAATATTAAAATATTTAATGTATACGTATACATATATACATGCCTACAGTGAAACTCTAAGCAAAAACAACGCGGTTGCGTCCTTTAATATTCAATGGTCGAAAATCCATGAAATTCTCCCTCGTTTTTCTCCAAATCAAACCACTTTCATCAAAAGTTTTCAACTAGAGAATCGTAGAGGGGAATGAGATCTACGCGATATACGGTGGATCCTGGTTATTGTCGTCGTTTGGAGCCAGAAAAGGGCCGTGAAGGGCTTGAGGTTGCGTGTATATTTTTGGTGGAGGAGGGGACCGAGCTTTATGGTTTTTGGGGTGAAGGGAGAAGCAGCGAATGGCTTCGTCGTGTTAGTGTTCGATCAACCTCGGGTTGACCGGAGTGGTGCAACGGTTCAATCGAGCGGCGTAATTTTGGGCTACTAATGCTCGAATGCGATGGGAAGAAGCAACGCACGGCTGTGATTTTCTAGATCTAAGTAACGGTAGCGAGTTTCTGGGTTTGTAAAATAAAAAATATAAAAAAAAAAGAATTTATTATTATTAATTATATTCAAAACTTTGAAAAATCATAACTTTGGCGTACGAGGTCGAAATTGGATGAAACAAGTGCCGTCGGAATCGCAGCGATGAGCACTATGCTGTGGTATAGTTCTAGAGTTGATCGAAGATGGCAAAAATTTAAGACTAAATCAAATGTGTTCGATTTAATTGAAAATTGGAGCATTTGGGGAATTAAAACTCAAGGTGGGTTAATCTCACTCAATTTTGGACTGCCGTATTAATTTTAAATAGTTAAAATTAATAAATGGTTGATTGGTTGAATTAATATATTTTATCAGTTGAATGTGATATTATATATAGTAGTGTATATATATTGGAGTGATTGATATTCCCGCATATATATATATAGCGGATGAGACCCTATGCGCCTCGCACAATAGCGGATGATCATATATACCATGATATTCCACCTCAAAGTGGAAATGATATTTTTATACTATGCTAATGTTTGTGGATGCATGGAAACAGGTTGGGGGGATCCAACTGGATTCCTAAAAAATATTGAATTAAATTTCATATTTATTTGTATATGATTTGTCTGGATAATCTGTGATACATTATTGTGTGATTCGAATTGATTAGATGCTATGGCAAGTTTTTACCTAGATTTTAGTATTTTTAAATACCAACAATATATGTTTTAAATTGGAAAAGAAAATTAAAAGTGTTTAAAGTTAAATGTTTTATAAAGAATTTTGGGTTAATCAATTGGATAAAATAAATGGTTTTGAAATTGGTACTTAATTAAATCAGGATATTGTGAATGGGATATTGGAATTAAAGTATATAATAAAGGATTTTTAAATAATAAATCTGTAAACGGTACTTGTTTAAAAATATAAAGGTTTTAAAATTGTGATTTTAAATATTTGGAAGAATAGAAGTGAATTTGGGAGATAGGAATAAAATTGGTTAAACTGGAGTTCAAGTGAGATTTTCAAATTTACGAAATGGATTTGGAATTTAGACATTGGGGTTTGTTTTTAAAAGAGGATTTTTAATTATTAGTGCAGTAAATTTAAAAGTGTCAAAATATTCTAGAAAATTAGTTGTTTAATTATTTTAGATTGTTTAAAGCATATTTTTTAATTTTTAATTGGTTACTTTATAATGATTAGTAAAGATTTATTATTATTTAAGCATTAGTCAGCATTATTATTCTTAAAGATAATTATTAAATATTAATATAGCTTTGTATAATAATTTTTATTTAAGCATATTTGACCAGATTTAACTTGAAAATTCATTTTTGAACTTATAAGCATTATTTTGAGATAATTTTTAAATAAAGTTTTGGGAAGTAATGGTATACTCGGATGGCGAAAAACAAAAGTAGTGAGTGCCTGCAGTTAAGTTTTGGATTTCTCTAAGATAGAAACGTAACCATTGAGCCGTGATCCATGGTTCGATACCGCAGGGGTACTTTCCATATTATTTTAAAAGGTTTCTTTTGAATATTTTTGAAAAGATAGTTTGTAAATTTACTAAATTCGATAAGATAAGTATGTATAATTCGGATAAAGGAATTTATTAATTTAAAATTAAATTAAAAAGTGACTTAATGTTTTTTAGCACAAAATGGACCGTTTGGTTGAAATGATTGTTTTATTTGATAGTTAAATAACCGACTATCATATCAGGACCTAAATATAACTTTGGAAATATCTAGGAGAAATACAAAAATTTATATGGTACGGTTACCGTTCAAGTTGTTATATTGTACGTATAAACCCGTTTCGTCTTTCTATGACGCTTTTAAGGAAATCCGTCCACGAACGATTAGGCGGTGAACTCCGATCTTATCTTTGTCTGTGTATTTCCTAAATAATTAAGGTTGAGTTTACCGAAAAATTGCAAATGTTGTTTCGAAGAGACCGGGATCGGTTTGTTATCCGAAAACCACTTCGATCCAACGAGTACGTTTACAAAATGAATAGAAGAGCTTGGAGTCGAAGATGGAGCAGTGAAGTGCAAGGGCTAATCGCTACTAATCCTGAGGGTGATTCCAAAATGGATATAGTAGGAACAGTGCCTTCGGTTCCATTCAGACCGGAAACAGACTTGTATAGATGAATGCTATCAGAACATTGTTAGTGGAGGACAATGAGCATTCTAGGTGAATATTTCTAAAACGGTAATCGTAGCCTCTAGCCTCATCAGCCGAGAATGACTGAAAATCATGGGGGATATAGCAAGGCTAAGTGGGCAGCAACCAAGTAGGGTATGTCTATCACCTTTCTAGATACCTTCAGATAGTATTACAATGGTTATGGAAGGAGCTCGGAGAGGATGGGAACACGCGGAGTGATAGCATATTCGGTCTATCCAGGTCAAGGATTGTCCGGTCTTGTGTTGCAGGGGATCCTGGCGTGGTCCTCGTTATGCTGTTCTAAACGTGTACTGTGGTAGGTGGCATCCCAGTGCCTAGTCATTCATACGGAATCCACTCTCCAATAATTGTCGTATGGTTTTGATTGTGTCCAACTATGTTGGAACGTGAGATGCAAGCATTTCAGCTATTTGAATAAGTATTTGTACTTAGGCACTATATAATATCAGAGGATTTTAATGTGAAATGTTTTGGTTATCAAACGGTAAAGACCTATCATGTTTATTTGTGGCGCGGTCTTACGTGATACCTTTGATTTCAAAGGATTTTGAAACCTTAATAATTCAAAATTGAGTGTGTTTTCTCATGCTGGTTTTCCGGACTGACTCGGGTGCTAGTTTATTATAATGCTCGGGTACGACAGAGTATTACAGGTTCAGGTTAGCATGCTATGGAGCTCAGGAGATGAGTTGGAGATCGAGAAGTATTCTCGTATTTTTTATGTCCGCTGCAATGTTTGTTTGAAATTACCAGCAAAAATTGTGAGGGTAGATTGTTATAACTGTCCAAGTTGGTAATTATTGATTTGTGTAGTCTAATGTGAGATATGTATATTACAGTTTTGATTTGTGTAAAGAGCTATTGATATTATATATTGTTTTGTCCTTTGTGAGATTCTTCTTTGTTTTAGTTTCCTTCTTCTTCTACTCCTTTCTTTTCCCTCAACAATTTGTCTTTCCGGCACCCGATCATTTGGTATGTTATAGATGAGCGTATTTATGTTGATTTTTGAGGGTCGAAAGGGCGGGTTGTGATAGTTGGTATCAAAGCTTAGGTTGGCGATATACCTAGGCCTTGGTGGGAACTATTTATTAGAGTAGAGTCAATAGTACTCTAGAATGAATTGAGTATATTAGCTATGAGCGCATAATTGTTGGTGAAGATAAAATGTTTTTATATTATGTTGACTTATTGGTCGAGTGTTTATGAATTTTGGTCGGTACAGGAAGTACAACCTTATCAATAGGGGTTTCTAAACACTTAAACAACGTAAACCGGCATAGTATTGATTTAAAGTGTGTAAATGAAATAATTTTACCTAAAATTATATCTTGATATAAATGAAATAATTTTTTGAAATTATTATAGTGTATATGTTTGGAATGTTGGTTGATAATATTATAATCAAAACAAGATTATAAACTTGAGATGGTTTGTATATATAACCAAATAGAAATTGTATATAAGTATGATTTATACAAAGAAGTATAACTAAAATTCGATTTAAACCAAGATTTAAATCCCAGATATTTTAGAAAATGTTTAAAATAAATTTGAACTAAATGTTAGGGAAAATTGGAAGTGTTTTCCAAAATGATTTGTGAGGAATAATGGAGTATTGTTTTGATACATTTTTGAATAGAAGTTGTTTTAAAATGAATTTTGGAAGTAAGGAAGCACTGAACTCACTTCAGTCGCTGGAAAATAATCTTAGTAATGATGGCCACATCATCGGTATTCATTTTCGAGTTTCCCAATCCAACACAGAGTTACGAATATATTATGTGTTGGCTGCTATGTCATAGTGAGTCCGGAGATAAGCATAAATAGAGAGAAATTCCATAAGTGATGGATTACTGTCGTGGTGGTTGGGTATGATTGTTTATTCTGGACTTGTTTGATAGACAAGTTCGTTTTATAAATTCCAAAGGAAAATTGTTTTAGGTAAAGCCAACTTGTTTTGAAAATCCGGAAGCATGGTTTGATATACAAATGTGGTATATATATGTTTATGATTTCAAAATGATTTGAAATAAAACCGGGTAATTTAATTCTGGGATTTCAATTCAAATGATTTGTGAAGTCAGGATAAAATAAGCAGTGAACTTATCATTTGGAGTTAGTATGGATAAGGAAGGAAAATGTAAATTTTAATCCTGTAATTAAAATTTAACTTGAGTAAACTAAAGTGAACAAGATATGTGGGAATTTAACTTAAGATGCGTTAAATAAAATTGAAATTTGATTTGAATTGGATATAAAGTGAAATGCAAGATGATTGTATAACTGTAAATTATAGTTATTGAATGAAATGGATATACTTATGCTATTAAGTGAAATATATAATACAGAGTATGATTATAAAATGTAAATGGACTTAAGTAAGTAATATAAGATTTTAAGTAAATAAGTTTTTGAACTAATGAATTGAGGAATGTAATGGTGAAACCTAAATGAAAACAGCAATACTATAGTAAAGAAATGGAAATTCATAGAAATTGAATTTTAAATGAAGGGTGAATTGAAGTTGACTAAATTGGATGTAAATATAAATTTTGAAGTTATTGTATAACTATATGTTATAAATATAAAATGTGAGTAAAATTAAGTGGAAAATTCTAGGAAATGTGAATAAATAAGTGGTATCGCTTATTAAACTGAGAAAGTGGAAGAGTATAACCAAGTTAAAATGGTCAACTAGTCGATAACAAGAAATGAATTCAATTGAAGAGAAAAGGAGTTGTATAAGATTTTGGGATATGGATTGGATAAGTTGAGTGCGAACTTAAGTTTTAAAGCTGAATATAACTTAAGTAGTGATATTGAGTGTTATAATAAACCTTAGAAGTAATTTTATAAAATGGTTTATAAATAAAATTTGCATGAAATGAAATGCCATTCACTATAAAATGAAGTGAATAAATCTAAGTGAATAAAGTGAATGGAAAAGAGGTATATAAGTTGGAAGTAAAGTTTACAGAAGTGCTAGTGCATGAACCATGTTATGATATATTGTTCGAGAATTGGTTTACATGAAATATTCCCCTAAGTGATACTATGAAATTAGTATACTAAGTAAATGAAAGTAAATAAGTTGGATGAGTTCAATTTAAAAGGAATTAGAATTTGGTTGCAATGGGAAACTTACTTTAATAAAAAGGGGTTAAATTGAAGTTTAATAAAATGGATTTGCATATAATGGAAGCCAATAATGAATGGAATGCAAATAAACTGACTGTGAATCAATTAAAATTTAATAGAAACGAATTTATGCAAGTGAGGCACATATAAATCAGTTTGGAATGGATATGGGTTTGGTTGTTGTAAATATTAATTGAACGTAACAAATTTGGTTGTAAGTCATTTTGAATTGAGTGAAATGATATATGATATATGAATCCATGAGAAGAAAATTAAATTACTGTTGGAATATTGTTCTTTCCTGTAATATATGATTGGCATGTTTGGGTTATGAAGTTGATGTGTTTTGGCTAGTTAAAGGAATGGAATGTTATTAAAATTTCATGTTTATAAAACTTATGTGCTTATTTTGGGTAAGTACAGGTACAGGAGGCTGTTGGATAGAGTTTGGGGTTGCGTAAATGCATATTAAATAAGCCGCTCGCTTAAAAATGCTAATATGAGGTACACATACGCAATAAAATAAAGAAATGATAATATGTTTTTTATTTTTATTTTCGATCATGTGGGTCGATGTATATATATTTATCTATCTTATGATACTGTAAAAGGCTCTCCGTACAAATGAAACGTTGTCAAAAAAATTCGGGAATTTAGGGAGTTGGAAATTTTTTTGGAAATTTTTTTTGTCAACAAGAAAAGTTGGGTTTTGAATTGTATTTGAAACCAAGGCTTTTGAATTAAAAATGAAAGCTAATTGCTTTGGAGGAAACAAAAAGGGTTAGAAAAGTGAATATAGAATTTTAACTAAGTGGGTTTTAGAAAAGTAAATGGGTTTAGAAGCATTTTTCCTACCTTAGCAATTTCGATGATGAAATTTTTATAAGGGGGAGGAATGTAACAACCCAAAATTCTAGTCGTTAGTTTTGAATATTTAATTTATTTTAAAATGTTGAATTTGGATTATAAATTCATTTTGAATATGGAAGAATTTCTGAAATAGGTTTAAAATTCCAAATTTAGCGATTTGACAGGATTTGGTAAATGTAAATTAATATTTGAAATCTGAAAATAAATGGACATGGAAATGATTTTAAATTTTTTTTAGAATCTATTTGGATTAGAATTAAAATATTAGACTTTGAAATGGAGGTAAAAGTTGATAAATTAAAATTTGAGATTTTATATATTTTAATTTAATAGTGGAATTTAATATATAGAAATAATCTAAATAATAAAATTTTGATTTAATATGAATCAGAATGAATTCTAATATGAATATAAATTCTATTGGAATTATAGCGCAGTTAGTAAAATTTTAAAATTTAAATGATTTTGACGATTTTGAAAATCGCTCGATTTAATCGAAGAGTTAAAATAGCCTTCCAAGGCATAGTCTCAGAATTCAACGAAACTAGTTCCATCCGATTCATAATAGTGCATTATTAGCGGATTTCAAATGTCGTAGCGTTTGGAGATACCATTTGGTCGTACGGAGTAGAAACGCGTTGAAATAAAAATCAAAAATTTAATATTTTGATTCGATTCAAAAATCCATCTTCCATATACGATCGAATTAGGTTCCGAAATACGTTCCATTTTGTTCGAAATACGGTTAAATCAATATAAACATCAAGCGGCATGTTTTGTTTGAAGTTCGTTCGAAAAAGCATGTTAAATTAGAAATAATATTAAAATATTTTATGTATACGTGTATATAGATATATGCGTGCCTACAGTGAAACCCTAAGCAAAAACAACGTAGCTGCCTCCTTTAATATTCAATGGCCGAAAATCCATGAACTTCTTCCTCATTTTTCTCCAAATCCAATCACTTTCATAAAAAGTTTTCAACTAGAGAATTGTATATAGGAACGAGATCTACGCAATGTACGGTGGATTTTGGTTATTGTCGTCGTTTGAAGCCGGAAAGGGGCCGGTGAAGGGCATGAGGTCATGTGTTTTTCTGGTGGAGGAGGGGACCGTGCTTCGTGGTTTTTAGGGGTGAAGGGAGAAGCGGCGAAGGGCTTGGTCGTGGTCACTCCAAGAAAACTTCCTTTCCTTAGCATCAACAAACAACGTTTATTAACAGTTGTCGGGAGAACCAATTATTTTGGCGATAAATTTCCAACCCTAATGTCGTGAGATTGAGTGCTTAAATTTCACTTTCCCTCCCTCCATTTCCAGTATTCCTTGGAAAAAACTTTTGCAAGATTTTAAAATATCGATCCAGAAAACTAAAATAGTTTCAATCGACAATAATATTTTCCTCCGAACTAAATTTCCATCGTCTGTAGCTCGTCTGTCGAAGTGAAACAGCGCCTTCATCATCGTCGTCGTTGCAATCAATTAGCTCCATTCATACTCATGCCAGCCGCAGTCGATCGGCAGCCATCATTTCCAGTGGCCATCGCCAGTGGCCATTAGCTAGTAGTCATCATCGCCAGCCTCGGCAGGTTTATGAACTACTCTTCATGTAAGATTTTATGATTTAAAATTATCATTATGTCTATTTAATCTGGTCACTATAATTAATATTGAAGTCTGATTTCAAATTAGTAGTAATTTCCTCTATGATCGATATAGCATTTAAATACTAGCATTTGTAATTAATATGATATAAATAAAATATAGTTTGATAACTGATTATATGATTGAGTAGTTGCATGTTGGCCTTAAAACCTTTTATTCTACAGCTTGCAAACAATCTGAAAAATCCACTTTGTAGTTGAACTTAATAGTTTAAGTATGATTGATATTAAAGTTATAGTGTGATAAGCATGGACAGTGGGAGACAGTAGTAAAATCTGACAAAGCAGCTGCAAATTACAGTAGGATGATAATTGTGGATTATTGCTTCAGGTAACGGTCACTGAATTGACCACTCGACTAGTATGATAAGGAGACATAATATAATGATTTTGTACTGGTAGTCTAGTTCGATAAGGAGGAGTTGATATAATGATTTATAGGTCGACCAATTTCCATGGCCATTATTGTCAACTAATTCAGACTGATCTTCTTATGTATCACTGGTACAAAAAGTGTATATTGCTTCGCCTCATTTGCATCGGTTGAAGTAAAAACTGATGCAAATAGAACTATTTGCATCAGTTCTATCTTAATAACCGATGCAATTGGTACGTGAAAAGTAATAGGTAATAAAAAAATCAAATTTGCATCAGTTCTCACCAACAACCGATGCAAATAGTTTTAGTCGCATCGGTTTTAAAGTCAACCGATGCAACTGCATGTTGATGGCAATATGAAATTTAGGCGGAAAATAATGAAAAATTGTCTCCAAATTACTACTTTGGAAAAATGTACTCCATGCTCCCCCAATAACCCACTCCCACAAAAAATTCTTCTCCTCCTCAAAAACAACTACACGCGTATTTGTTTATATAATCAGAAAGCTTATACAAAAAAAATCGAAATCAAACTTTCACGATTAACCCCATTTCACAATTCAATCAAACTTTGACAATTCAACCAATTTTCTTGATTCGGCCACACTAATTGGTGAAAGCGGTTCGGTTCATTATGGGTTCGACGTTAGTTCGAGTTCGAGTGGATGATTTCATGCCTGTTGAGGGTGGTTCGAATTGGGAAGTCGATGGCGGACGGTTTGGAAAACACGTGGTGCTAATTCTATGAAGGTCGCGATTCTGGGTGATGTTGAGATTAGGAAGTGGTCGCGGGTTTTCGCAGGCAGTGAGGTTGATGGCGGAAGTGTTTTGGGTTAGCAGAATTGGTTCGGGGTTTTAGGGAAGTTCAACGTCGAGGTGAACTGCAATTGTGAAGGAGGAAGTTTGATAACAGCAGTGATTGTTTTGGAATGAGGTGTGTTTCAAGTAGAGAAGTTGTGATAAGGAAGAGAAATAAGAGCAGGGGAAGTGTGTTGTTTTGACGAAGAGCGGTTGCAAATAGGGGGATAATGATCTCTGTTGTAGCTTGTTGTTGGTTGGAGAAGTTGTTTAGTATGGAATTGAAGGTTTGAAAAATGGAAGTTGTAGGTGATATGGTATAGGAACAGAGGTGATGCATGGAAGTGGAGTTCACGGTTGCAGTATGTAGAGGATTTGTTATGTTGCTAGACTGGGTTAAAGTAGTGTTTGGGTGGAGGAGGGTTATGTTGCAAAGATATTGAATGACATTGCAGTTGATGGTGAAGAAGGTGCTGCTACTTATGGATGAGGATGTAGTGGTGATGGATTGCAAAGGAAGGCTGTTTATAGTAGAGGAGGAAGTATGGTTGGCAGTGTGACAGTGCTGTAGGGGGGTGGCAATGTATGAAAATGAGGCGTTTTGGCAAGGCGATGAAGCTGTAAGGGGCAGTGGATGGTAGAAGCAGTGAATGTTTATGTTGTGAAAGAGCTTGGTACAAGTGACTGAAGCAATATGCAAACTTGTGACACTTTGAAACAAATTGAAAATGCATAAGTTAATAGGATAGGTGAGTGAATGTATCCATGGTGCTGGAATTTCAAACAGTGAAGGGGGAAGTGCTGCTATTGTGGTGATGTAAGGAGAAAGAATTTTAATGGCAAGCATGGATGAAGGTCGCAGTTGGTAAGGAGAATAGTTTGAGGTAGACTAGAGTGTATGACAGAGATCAGTGTGTGATGTAGTGGGTATTTAAGATGGATTGGTTGGTGGTTTCTGCAGTGAGGAGATTGGGTTGTTTGTTAGTGATTAGAATAAGTGAGTGAAAATGTTTATAAAAACTCCAACTGACATCTACTTCAACCTGGTACTGCTGCTGCTCACAAATTCCCAAACTCATAATAAACTGTCATACTCATAACATACTCACAGCAACTTGCTCTCACACTACAACTCCTACCAGAGCCACTACAAAGCCAACCACTACTTCACCATCAGTTAAATTCCAGCCATATATCATTTAAACAATCGCCATACCTCCTCAGCCACCACAAACCATCATCCTCACTTCACTGCAATATAATCAAACATTTCCAACAACTTCCTCATTGCAACAATAACCCCACAGTAGCCTTCAATACACAACCAAACCACTGCCATAACAATACATCACTACCTTGCAACTTCCACCACATCACTTTGCACATTTTTGTACACATGTGCACTGATTCAACTTCATCACTGCTTCATACATCAACTGCATCCTCTTCATACAAACCATTGCCATTAACTCCTCTATCCCTTGCCCACTGCACATCACGACTTTAGCCATACCTTTGGCCATACCACTGTGCACATCCACCTGAATGTACACTTCTTTGCACTATTATGCATCAAGGCAGTAGTGTATCAGGAAAGCTTGGTTTGTATGTATGAAACGTTGACAACGAAAGGGTAGTTGATGCACTTGTTCAGGTGTTTGATATGTTTAGGTGTTGTGTATGAGATAGTGGTTCAGGTTGCTGGTCAAGGGAGCAGGATAAGTTGCAGTGGTGAGAAGGGGATGGGATGTTGTTGTATGTGGTTGATGAAGGAGCAAGGTATGTTTGATATAAGTGCTTAGTGGTGGTTACTGACTGAAATATGGTTTAAATCATAAGATTTTGAAATTTTTGATAACAATATTTCTACTGCTTTTCTTAAGACTTATTTTGTTTTAGTGACCAGTTTTATTTGGTAATTTTGTTTAGCTAGGACTATTGTCATATATCTGTTCTAATCAATGCTGCAGCATCATGTTTGAGTTGCTTTTCAACCTTATCAGATATTTAAGGTTAACCAATTTTGGTTTGCAGGCTCAAGATGAGACACCTAAACTTGCGGCAGGTGCTTCTAAAGCTGTATTTGACCTTTATGACTCTGTGACCCATGACTTGTTGGAACCCAGTTTAAGGTCATTTAAAGCTCTCATGTCTATTATGCATATATGGTATCCAGCATTTTCCATGTGTTTGATGTAAATGTGATTTATTTCTTTATGTGCGTGTGTAGGGAGCAAAACGATACATGGAACATTTTGGCACGTGCAAGAAATGCAGTCGTCTATTTTCTAAAATTGCATGGCCGAGAGATCCAGAATTGGTACGCCTTCACTTATATTTTTTTATCAGTGAATATGCACGCAGAACTGAAATGAAAATCAATTGTTTACTACACAAATTAATGTCAAAAATAAAATTAACAACCATATTTGAATGTACCTAGAATATCAAAATCAGACTAACATTCTGGGAACATGCTCATCACATTGCCACATAAGTTTCTATTGGAGTGCCTCTATAGATTTTTTTTGATAACTCATGTCATTCATACATGAAATTACAATTTCAAATCAATTTTAAAAATAGTTATTACATTTAATATATATCTATAATTTTTGGTATGGTTCAATCAAAAACTATTTGGTCACACACACACACACCCATACATACACACGTATATTTTTGTGTGTGTATGTGTATATATGTGTATGTATGTGTATGCGTAAACAAAAGGGGAAGATTGCGGTCGTGATTCGATTGCTGGCGTTCGAATTTAGGTGATGGTTTTGGCAATTGGTGATGGTCGAGGGGGGTTCGCTGCTGCTGATGGTTCAAACAGAGAAGAGACAGAGGATTGAAGTGTTTTCTCTGGTGATATTTGATGTTTGCAGCAGAGTTGGTCAGAGTGAATTCTGGGATGATATTTTTTTTTTGAGAAAATGGAGGATGACTAAAGAGATATTTAGAATTGTATTGGTTGTATAGTTGTTGTAATGCAATGAGTAGTGAAATGAAGTAGCAGTTTGATGTACTGAGTTGTGGTAGATGTATGATGGAAGTGAATTATACAAGGCAGAGGTAAGGAATTGAACAAGTGAAGTGGTGAAGGGTTGTGGTATATAGTTTGGTTAAGTTGGAAATGCCGTTGATCTGAGAGATGTTTGCAGTGCTACCGGAAGTTTTTGACGACGATTTTGATGGTGCTTTGGTCAGCTGCAGTGGTTAGCAATGATGGTAGTTCTGATGTTTGAAGTCGTTGTGAGCAGAGGGGAGTGGATTGAAGCAGGCAGTTGAATATGCAGTTGCCAGAGAAAGGAAGTCGAAGGGTGGTCAAGATTTGTGATATGTGCACAGTGTTGCACAATGGATGTAGAAGGAGCACTGGTCAGGGGATTATTTGTAATTTGTATGAAGAAGTGCAGCTTCTCTGGTAGATGGTAAGTTTGTTTTGGCAGCAGCAAAGGGTTTGGAGTAGTAAGTTAAGAATTGTGGAGTACTGGACGAAGCAGTCAGTATGCAGTGTACAGTTGCAAGAGGAAGGGTGCACAGTTGAGTATGTTGTATATAGTTGATGGGTTATGGAGTGTATTGTAGTGATATGATATGTGGAGATGTTGAATTGTGATATAGTATGCAGTGGGTTAACTGTTGGGTGGAGATGACAGTTACAATTTTGGTTTGAGGCACTGATCGGTAGAGAGATGAGTGAATGTAAACAAAAACTAGCACTTTCAATACCACAATATAAGTCCAATACATACAAATTGACAATGATGGAGGAACTTTACTGAAATCTAAAGAGTGAACTTAAATTTATGGGTGTACTGCCATAAACTTGTCTGGTTTTAAATGTAGAAATAACTTATTGTATAGGTTTAATTGAACATGTGAAAAAATAAATGTTATACTTATATTTGTTAAAGGGTAAAATTAAACAACGTAATTCTCATAGTCTTCTCCTTTTCACTTTGGTTAAATGTTAAAGGGTAAAATTGCTCCTAAAAACATTGTTATATGTTATATGTACCAATTTATGATCCAAATCTGATATGCCTTAAGATAGATATACCATTTACCTAAAAAGATCATTTCAACTATCTTAATTCAGCATAGTTACAACATATATCCTGTACTGTTCTTATATATAATCACTACTGCTTATGCAATGATAATAAATATATTATATAAAATTGACATTTTCTCTAACTTTCTCTTAACCAATCTTGAGTATATATGTGTGTATATAAACAGGACTAACCACAATCTTCTTCTTAATATAGGTGTTATTTCTATATGTCATTATCTTTGTTTTATCCCCTGGCCATAAGTTTTTGATTCTATTCAATATATACCCAAGATTAATTTTCATTATGTTTCCTTCAGTACTTTACATAATTGAGGAGAATATCATTCCATTACCACATTCATATCTTTATAGCCTTGATTCCATTCGAAATACGCTCATTTATTTCCTCAACTCTGCAATCGAAACAGTCACAAAAATAATGGAAATTCCAACAGAACAAGCATCAAATTCAAGGGAAGAGATCAGAACAAACAATGACACCGAAGAAGGAGAGAACACAAATGAGCAAACGGAAGACATGAAATCAATTCCATCATGGAAAGATCAACTGACTTTAAGAGGTTTGTTCGAGAGTTTGATAATAGGAGTTATGTACAGCGTGATAATGATGAAGCTGAACTTGACTACTAGACTAGTTCCAACTCTTAATGTGTCGACTTCTCTTCTTGCTTTTGTTATTTTGAAATCATGGACTAAGTTGCTTCTACGGTTTGGTGTTATGTCGAAGCCTTTCACTAGGCAAGAGAATACTGTGGTTCAGACTTGTGTTGTTGCCTGTTGCAGTATTGCAGTTGGAGGTATGACTTTGTTTAAGATTATGTCAAAAATTTATAAGCTAGCATAGTTTATTCATTATTGACAAACCAAATACAAATTATGTTTGGTAGATTATTATCACATTGAAATAATATAATTGTATTTATATATAAATGTATTAAGAAATACCTTTTTATTTTACTTTCTGTTTTCTTGATTATGACAGTATCTAATATTATCTTTGAGTGATACAATATGTGATTAAAGATATACACTATACAAAAGAGATGTCGAGGATAATTCCATCTTGGAAACTATATATTTAATATCTAATTCTAATTACATATGAATTTGCACAAAAACTACTGAAAATGAGTGCTATGATGTCCTCACATCGCCAGGGTAATTTTCAATGCTGTCGCTATGATTATTTTTTGGAGATTTATTGATGTTGTTTGAATTCCATACTGAAACCTTTTATTGACATTTTATTTCTTTAATCAGCACACTACAAGGATGGGCTGCAAATAATTTTGATCAAAAAATCATTAAAGAAAGTAATTGAATATTCTTCACAATACTCGTTATTGTTAGATTAATCAAGTTTGATATGTGAATGTAGAGGGATTTGGGTCATATTTATTGGGGTTGAATAAGAAGACATATGATCTGACTGGAGGAGCGAGCACAATCAAGCAGGGAGTTATAAAGAGCCTGCAATTGGTTGGATGACTGCAGTTCTTTTTGTTACAAGTTTCGTCGGACTTCTCATTTTGGTTCCACTTAGAAAGGTATGTGAATTTTTAAAGTAACTTGTTCAGATATATTTATGTTATGGTGCCAGTAGTATTTAATGGTAGTGTTGGATATTGTAGTGTTGTATGGAGGAGGTAGGCAGTGAGGTGGTTAGAGGAGTGGTGAAGTGAATGCAGAGGGCAGTTGCAAAAGATGGTGGCAGCAATGTGGGGATGATAGCAATGTTATGGTGTTTGTGTGTAGTTGCTTAAAGTTGGTTGAAGGTTGTGGTTTGCAGAAGTGTAGTATGCAGAGGGAAGGCAGGCTGGTGGTGGAAGATGATGGATGTATGGGGTATTTAAGGAGTGGCAGTGGTTTGATGTGGTTGGAAATGTGATGGTGTTTGTTGTTGTGGTGAACATGGTGGTTGAGCAGCAGTAATGTGTTGTTGGGAGATGTTTGCAAGAAGTACAGGTGGTGGGGTGCATTTTGTGATGGATATGGTGATGATTACTAATGAACTGGTTGTAGGCTGTGGTGATGTTTGAGTGTGTATTTGTATGTGGTCCAGGGAGGAAATGTATGCAGGCAGATTGATGGTTTGTATGTGGAGGAGAGTGAAATGAGTGGTTTTGGTTGCATTTATTTTTTACTACGGACTGTCTGATTGTGTACCGTGGAATTTATTTATGTTTTTCATTCTTTTGTAGAATTATTAAATCTGATTATGTATGTGCCATTAAATTTATTTTGAATGATAGTAATATTGCATGCAATAATTGTTTGTTATAATCAATAATATATATATATATATATAGTCTATTTGAGTACTGTAATAATGGTATCTGAGAATGGTTATTTTGCATCAGGTATAAATAGCTGATGCAATATAGGGATTAGTTTGCATCGGTTGTTATAAAAAACCGATGCAATAGAGGGATTAGTTGCATCGGTTTTCATTACAACCGATGCAACATGGGGACTGTGTCCAAGCAACCAACCATGATATTTTGCATAGTTGTTAGTAACAACCGATGCAAAAAGGACCGTTTTGCATCGGTTTCAGAACTGATGCAAAAGTGTTAAGCCTGTTGCATCGGTTGCATATGCATCGGTTGTTGAACTGATGCAAATGGGGGTAAACAACCAATGCAAATGGTCTGTTTTGTAGTAGTGTATGCTGATAATCCTTGATCTTCTAAAACTGATTGGAGGAAATTGCAAAATAGATACTAGGAGATCTAAATCGTGTTCCCATAAATAATAAAAATTTATTCGCCAATACATCTATTTTTAAGTTTAAATAATAGATACGTTGCTTGAACATTATGTTGTAGTAGTAGATGGTTCTCTCGCAAAGGGATGAACATAACAAGTTTCTTCCCACCTATGCCTGTGCAAAATGTCCTATGTTTAAATTATTTTTCTATTCTGTTTCATGGTTGACAAACTACTTTTCATTTTAATGTTGTAAAGCTACATTAAATTTGTTCCCAGCAAGTTAGCCTAACAAACCATTGCATATATTGTTCTGAATAATCAATTGTTAGATGCAATCTTCCAAAAATTGTTTTTCACCCAGTACACGCTGCATCAAAAGTTTAAATACTAAACATATTATTATACTTCATAATATTTCATGTTCTGCATTGTCAGCTTCGGATTATATAAAAATATTAGTCACTGTGACCATAAATAACTGATCCTCTACAAGGTAGCACATGTGAGAACAAGCGGTTAACAATCATCAAATTGAAGCTTTCACTAAGTTAATCTACAAAATTAACTACATAACCATACATTATTGTTTAGACCTAAACAAAAATGATTTGAACAACTGTGTTAGCGACTCCTTATAGGTAATCACTAACAGCTGTGTTAGTGATTTTTATATGAATAACTATATAACTTCTATAAGCATACTGCTAAAGAGTATTTATAGGTAATCAATCTGCAACTTTAATATCAATCCTGTGCATGAAACGACATAATTAGCTAAATTTGATATAGAAGATGACGGTACCGTAGAGCAGCAAGCACAATGAGTGAACTTGAGATAAGCCTAATCCTATACATTGAATTTGAAAGTAGTATGCCTAACAAGTTTCTATCTCCAGATATAAAATGGTTTATACAGCTGCTACATACATTTAACGGTCTTAATATATGCATTAATAATGAGTGTTGCTTTCATAATTAGACACATGAATACATGAAAATGTGTAGAGCACACACAGCTCATTGCTAGGATGAAGAAGTTATTATCAATGTATCAAATTTTTACTATTATTACGAAAAATGCATTTTACATAGATTTTATTTGGATCAGGCTCGTGAACGAGGTTTCTTGTGTACAAGTGGATTGCATTATATCTGAAGATTACCATTTGTTGATAGATTGATTTGTTCGCATCAGTTGTGTGTTTTTTGTTAACTTTTCAGTACAATATTAGATGCATACTATTCAATGTGTATCGACTTCACATGTTACGGATAAACAAGCAGCCCAGATGCAAAGCAAAATTTCAAAATTACAGGCGATGCTTCAAATGCTAATGAGAAATAAGGTAATATCATTTAAAAACTTCATCAATATATGTATTATCATGCTTATTTATCATTTATTAACTTTAATAATTCTCATGGGTAAATATTGGCTATTGTTGAATTGACAACTGCCCATGTTGTTAACACGTTATTGGAGAATAAGGCATAATGGTATATGGATGAGTCTTCAAATCTCATCATGTTTGGTACTCTTTTATGAGATATTTGATGGAGGTAATAGTCATTTGTTAGTTTTAGCATGAGGCAATGCAAAGATTTTGGGATACTGTATGAAACAGACTCCATGAAAAAACATTCTTCTTCTGTTTTGATACAACATCCTTTGTAGCTTGAACAATTGACCTTAGCTTCCTTGACATTGTCCCACAATTATAAAGCACGGTTCTTGCTTTTCCTATAGCATCCTTTAGTCTAGCTAGCTTAGATGCACTAAAAGAGAACCAATAGAAAAGAAATGGTTTCATCATTAAAATACTTGATTTGGAGTTAGAAATTGAGTTTGAGTTGAAGAAATAGGTGTTGGGGAAATCTCGGTCTTCCCCGCTTCGTGAAGTTAAAATAGGCACTTTAAGATTAAAAGTAGCAATGGAAGCACAAGAGTTTATAATTCTCCAATATGGAGATTCTTCCACTATACAAAATAATAGTAGGATTACAATAATATGATTACAAAAGTAACTCACACTTGGTGGCTCACTCAAGCTTGAGGATAAAGACTTCTCAAGCTATCACTCTTTTCTCTCAAAGAGGATCTCTCTAACTCTCAAGTTTTTTCTCACTCTAAGAAGTGGCTACTTCCTTAGATTCTTGGATGGCTAGTAATAGGGCTCCTTCTCCTATTTATACTACTCAACCTCCATAATGAATGGTGGAGATTACATGCATCCGACGGTAGAGATTGATTCTCTAGAATGCTCCACACTCTCTAGGAATCTCTACACTCTTCCATTCCCTTCTTTATTCTTCCATACTCTTCCGTAAGGTTCCAGAAGGTTCCACATATCTCTAGAATATTCCAAAGGGTTCCACACTCTTCCACAAGCTTCTAGAGAGTTCTACACTTCTCTAGAGTTCTCCGGAACATTCTAGAAAATTCTAGATTTCTCTAGAAACGTCTAGAATTTTCTAGAAACTTTCCAATTAAGAAGGGATCCCAACAAATCTCCCCCCCCCCAACTTAATTGAGGGGTAGTAGTACCGGCACCTTGACAGCAGTCTTCAAACTTCTTTGTTGGTACTACCTTGGTCATCATGTCAGACCAGTTCTCATCTGTGTGAACCTTGTCAAGATGTATTTGCTTTTCCTCGAGGACTCCTCGCATCCAGTGATATCTTGTATCAATATGCTTTGTGCGGGAATGAAATGTTGAATTCTTTGCCAAGTAAATTGCACTTTGATTGTCACACTTCAAGACATACTTTTCTTGATCCACTCCCAATTCATGCAACAAGTTCTTCACCCACAACATCTCCTTGCAAGCTTCGGTAGCTGCGATATACTCTGCCTCTGTAGTGGATAATGCAATACACTTTTGCAGCTTTGATTGCCATGAAATAGCTCCCCCTGCAAAAGTGGTTAGGTATCCTGATGTTGATTTCCTTGAATTAATGTCACCAGCCAAGTCTGCATCTATATATCCTTCTAACACAGGTTTTCCTTTTCCAAAGCATAAACATCTTTTGGAAGTTCCACGTAGATATCGGAGGATCCATTTGACTGCAACCCAATGCTCATTCCCTGGGTTAGCCAAGAAGCGACTAACGACACCAACTGCATAAGCGATATCTGGTCTTGTGCATATCATTGCGTACATGAGACTGCGTACTACAGATGAGTATGGTTTCTTCTTCATTTCCTCCTTGTCTATTTCACTTGTCGAACTCTGCTTCGAATTTAGCTTGGAGTGCCCAGCTAATGGAGTGTTAACCGGCTTTGATTTGTGCATGTTGAACCTTTCCAAGACTTTCTCGATATATCTCTCTTGGGATAGCCATAACAGTTTTTTTGATCTATCACGAGTTATTCTCATCCCAAGAATCTGTTTAGCCGGGCCCAAATCTATCATGGCAAAGCTCTTGCTTAGATCTTTCTTTAAACCGGCTACCTTTATGCGGTCTTGTCCAATGATTAGCATATCATCAACATAGAGCAGAAGTATGAGAAAGTCACCACTTACATACCTCTTTATGAAGACACAATGATCGCTTTCCGTCTTTTTGAAATCATGTTCTGCCATGAATGAGTCGAACTTCTTGTACCATTGCCTTGGTGCTTGCTTAAGTCCATATAAACTCTTTGTGAGGCGGCACACTAGATCTTCTTTGCCTGGAACTTTGAATCCCTCAAGCTGTTCCATGTAGATCTCTTCCTCTAGGTCACCATGTAGAAACGCCGTCTTGACATCGAGTTGTTCAATCTCCAAATCTTGCACGGCTGCTAGGCTAAGCACAACTCGGATTGATGACATCTTTACCACGGGAGAGAATATCTCTTCAATGTCAGTACCTTTTTCTTGTCCAAATTCTTTGACGACTAATCGAGCTTTGTAGCGAGGCTTTGAACAGTTCTCTTCGGTCTTGATTCTATACACCCACTTATTCTTCAAAGCTCTTCTCCCTTTTGGTAGCTCCACTAGTTCATATGTGTTATTCTCATGCAAGGATTGCATTTCTTCTTGCATGGCTATTCTCCACTCTTCTTTATGACAATCACTCATTGCTTCTTTATAGCTTTGAGGTTCCCCCTCATCAGTGAGCGTAACGTACTCCTCTGTGTTGTATCGGGTGGATGGTCTTCTATCCCTTGAGGATCGTCTTGGCTCTAGTGCGATTGGAGTGCTAGATTGAGGTTCTTCCTGAACTGGTTCATCATGAATTTCATGATCTTCAGCTTCACTGCTTTCTTGTGTGTTGTTATCTTCATGTCGAACCAGAGTAGGTTCAATGTTCTTACTGCTTCTCAATCTTGGCCTCTCTAAATTCTTGATATCTTCAATTGTTTGGTCTTCGAAGAATACAACGTCTCTACTGCGAATAACCCTCTTGTTAATTGGGTCCCACAACCGGTACCCAAATTCATCCTTAGGTGAACGAAGATAAATACACTCTTTTGTCTTTGCATCAAGCTTAGCTCTCTTATCTTTGGGGATGTGAACAAATGCCTTGCACCCGAACACCTTGAGATGATTATATGAAGCCCTCTTGCCCGTCCAAAATTCCTCAGGAATGGGCCCATCCAAAGGAACTGATGGTGTGAGGTTGACAATGTCAGCCACAGCCATTATAGCTTCTCCCCAGAATGATTTGGGTAACTTAACATGAGAGAGCACACAATGAACTCTTTCTTCAATGGTTCGGTTCATTCTCTCAGCTTGCCCATTCAATTGTGGTGTCTTGGGTGGAGTCTTCTCTAGCCTAATGTCATATTTCTTGCAATAGTCTTCAAAATGACCTCTATACTCACCTCCGTTATCTGATCGTACACACTTGATCTTCCGTCCAGTCTCACGCTCCACCAGAGCATGGAATTCTTTGAAGGCATCAAGCACTTGATCCTTTGATTTTAACAGGTGCAACCATACTTTCCTTGAATGATCATCAATGAAGGTGACAAAATATAGAGCACCACCAATGAATCTCTCAGACATCGAACATACATCAGTGTGCACGAGGTCTAGAATGTTCTTTCTTCTTGTGGGCGGAGAAGATCTTTGGAAAGCAACCCTATATTGTTTTCCAGCTAAACAATGAGCACAAGGATGAAGTGGTTTACCTTTCACGCCAGGGAGGAGTTGTTTCTGAGCGAGTATGTGAAGACCTTTCTCACTAATGTGCCCAAGTCGTTTATGCCATGTGTCCATATCATCAGTAGAGATGTTTACTTCTCCTTTGCATAGCTTAACTTGCATTACATACTATGATCCTACCTTTTTTCCTCGAGCTATTGTCAAACTTCCTTTGGTGAGCTTCCACTTCCCTTCACCAAAGTAATTCATTAGACCGTCATCATCTAGCTTTCCAGCGGAGATAAGACTGAGGCGCATGGTCGGGACATGCCTCACATATTTCAAAACAAGCTTGCACCCGGTGCTTGTCGTCAGAGTGATGTCTCCTGTTCCAACAATCTTGCTTCTATCTTGATTTCCCATTTGCACCGTGCCAAAGTCACCTCTTTGGTAAGATGAGAAGAAGTTTTCATGTGGAGTAACATGGAAGGAAGCACCAGAATCAACAATCCAAGAACTCTCATCACAAGCAATGTTTAGAATGTTACTTTCACCAACGAGATATAATAGATCTTCCTTTAATACTATGGCAGTAGTACTCTTTTCTTCTTGCTTCTTTGTTAGGCTTATTTGGTCAGGTTTAACATTACCGGCCTTTTGGTCTCTTTTGAAGTTTCGACATTCCATTTTCTTGTGACCCATCCTTCCACAGTAATAGCATGCAATCTTCGAGCGTGACTTGGATCTACCTCGAGATTGATGGGGATTTCGTCTCTTACTACGTCCACGGGTTTCATTCCTACCCTGATTCTCAACAACATTAGCTTCGAGATGGATAGACTCATCTCATTCCATTCTCCTTGCTTCTTCACCAAGAAGGCTGTCACTGACGGTATCCATAGTTAACTTTCTTTCCGGAGCTGAGTCACTTAGCGTGACAACAAGTGTGTCCCAACTTTCAGGTAAGGAACTAAGGAGTAGAAGGGCTTGTAGCTCATCATCAATCTTCATATCAATTTTTGTTAGTTGATTTACGAACCCCTTGAAGTTATTCAAGTACTCAATCATACTATGACCATCCTTATACTCCAATTTCACCAACCGTCGAACTAAATTGGCCTTGTTGCGAGGCGTTTTCTTCTGAATCATGGATTCAAGCTTTGTCCATAATTCATAGGCATTGGTATAAGTAGAAACATGCTCGAAGAGAGTTTTGTCGATGTACTTACGGATCATAGCAACAGCCTTACGGTTCAATAGTTCCCACTGAGCATCACTCTTTCCTTCCACCTTTATTTTTGTAGATGATGGGCTCATGCAAACCCTTACAATACAAGTGGTCCTCCATCATTGGCTTCCAATAGGAGTAGTTGTTAGCTGTGAGCTTGAACATGTCTCCATCATGAGCGACAATATCCTCCATCTTGAACTTACATGAGCTTGATTACGGCTACGGATGAACCTGACTCTGATACCACTGTTGGGGAAATCTCGGTCTTCCCCGCTTCGTGAAGTTAAGATAGGCACTTTAAGATTAAAAGTAGCAATGGTAGCACAAGAGTTTATAATTCTCCAATATGGAGATTCTTCCACTATACAAAATAATAGTAGGATTACAATAATATGATTACAAAAGTAACTCACACTTGGTGGCTGACTCAAGCTTTAGGATAAAGACTTCTCAAGCTATCACTCTTTTCTCTCAAAGAGGATCTCTCTAACTCTCAAGTTTTTTCCTAGTCTAAGAAGTGGCTTCTTCCTTGGATTCTTGGATGGCTAATAATAAGGCTCCTTCTCCTATTTATACTACCCAACCTCCATAATGAATGGTGGAGATTACATGCATCCGACGGTAGAGATTGATTCTCTAGAATGCTCCACACTCTCTAGGAATCTCCACACTCTTCCATTCCCTTCTTTGTTCTTCCATACTCTTCCGTAAGGTTCCTGAAGGTTCCACACATCTCTAGAATATTCCATAGGGTTCCACACTCTTCCACAAGCTTCTAGAGAGTTCTACACTTCTCTAGAGTTCTCCGGAACATTCTAGAAAATTCTAGATTTCTCTAGAAACGTCTAGAATTTTCTAGAAACTCTCCAATTAAGGAGGGATCCCAACAATAGGATAGTTACCCCTCCTTTAGTTCACTATCCAAGGTTGCTTCATCAACAGCTTCTGTGCATCGTTTAATATCCTTGATTAGCATGTCACTTATATATCGTGTATTTGTATTGACATTGGCCATGCTATAATACACCTTTGGAAAAATAAATTGACCTTTCATAATCTTTTAGAGCTTGTCTGAAGTTGCTTTTTTAAACTCTTTTATCCATTCAATATTTGTTTCCTCTATTACTAAGATCAAGCCGCCTTTCATTTTCAATGGCTCTGTTCACTACAAGAAAAGTATATTTTCATTGCGTGAGAGTACAGCGGTTCTGACTGATTCGCTGTAAGAAAAGATAATTTGTCCGTAGATTACTTTAACACGACATTTTGCATGCTGTAAGAAATTAAAGGTGCTAAATATTTTCCTTTCCCTCCTTTTCTATGAAATCTTAAGAAACAATTTCCCCAAAATATCAATTCACCAATCCAAATTAATATACGAAATTTCATCCTCGTCTCGTTGCAGGCAACGGATCTTCCCATTTGCGGTTGTTCCGTCTCCGTCGCAGTCGTCACTAGTGCAGGCAACCGTTCAATTTAAATTAATATTTCTTATTATTTAGTCAATATTCATTCACATTGTTTTAATGTATTTTTGGAGCCAAGGCGTAGTATAATTTTTGTAATAACTGAAAAAATGTGTTAATCGCAATGCATAAAATTTAACAAGAATTTGTCCGTGCGGCAAACATACACACATCATCACACTTTTTTTTTGAAAAGTATAAATAGGGCCCAGCCCAAGGTAAAAAAGAACCGGGTAGAAAACAAAAACACCCGAAGCAACAATACAACTCATACCCTAACTAGGGTAGCCGACGTTTCATACTCACGAAACAAAACAAACAAAGTTTAGAAATGGTGGAGGCGATTTAATAAAACGAAACTTCGCTCCAAAAAAGAGAAGTTGAAGTCTGAATCTCCTTCGAAACTCTAATGCAAACCCTCTTTGATCTTATGGGGGTCTCCACTCCATAATTACATTAGCTCGAAGACGGGAAGTTTCTAGATCTAAGATAGAATGATCAATTTGAGTTGTTTTTGACTTGTTGTCATGATATTTGGCCTCCTCGTTTGTACAATTGTCCCCAGATTTCGGATCTGGTGTAGTGGCTAAAGACGAGGTAGAGTCATCCTTCCAATCAGTCTTAAGGAATTGGAGACAGACACCGGCATGAGAGTTTCTGCTCTCACCTCTATCCCAATCAGATTAGTGATAAATATGTCCATTAAGAATGCTGATGTAACATGGAAAGCCTAATCTTTGTTCAATATTGGGCAGAAGCAATTTGTTGCCATCTTCAGTGTAGTTGCTTCTCCTCTTACTATATTCAGGTAACAAAACATTTTTATTAGTGCTTAATTCTTTATTAATATAACTATTAGCAGTATTAAGAGCCTTGAAACTTCCCTGACAGGTTGGAATATTAATATTGAGGGGATTAGCAACAATAGCCTTGTTAGCATCTTTAAAGTGTGCCGAATCAGATAAGTGCTCAAGAGTATTAGTAGCTTTGGGAACATTAGCATCGCACATAACTCTGTTGTTGTTATGTAGATGACAAACAGTAGGAAGGAGAGGCTCAGAATAGAATGGACGGCTATTCCTATGCATATCAGGTAAAGAAGAGTAAGAATTCTTTTTTAAGTGATTTTTAGAAATAGAATTAAAGTTGGAATTATGTTTACTTCCCTTCAGGATATTATTCTGGTATGTAAGTTGGTATAGCAACCTTCAAATGAGGAACTCTGGACCATAAGATTTGATGTCTTCATCATCAAATTGCCATCTTCAGCTGGATAATGAGAATTTTTATTAAAATTCTCATTCTGTAAGTAATCTTCAACAAGATTCTCATAATTGTCAGTTTCTGAAATGCTATGAGTATTGTTGCTGTTTCTGCTAAGTTTTTGAAGAATAATGTTGCATTCCAATTCAATAGTTTTCCAAAGTTGAATACTGTCAGTTGCTTTACTATTGTGAAGTCTATTATTTATCTCTTTCCATATAAAATATATGACTGTAGTGAGAACTACAGTAGCTTTGTTAAATTCAGGTTTCTTGCCTTTGTATGCTTTCTGAAAATATTGAATATTGTCTCTAATGTTTTGGAGAGCCAGATGTTGACTTATATTGAGATTATTTTTGACAATGAACCAAACATGCCTAGAATAGGGACAGTTAAAGAAAAGGTGATCAGTATTTTCAATATCAGATTTGCAAAACAGACATTTTAAATCTCCAGAGTTTTTGCTCCATTTTCCACATCTTTCTCTAGTTGGCAAACGATTTAGTAAGGCAAAGTAGGTGCAGTAAGGCATTTTTGGACAATTGGCAGAGTTCCAAACTGATTTGTGCCAACCAACTTCCATATCCTCTCCTTTAAGAAAATGCCAAGTATTCTTGAAAGAAAATTTTCCTTTTAAAGATAGTTTCCAGTTCCAAGCATCTTCCTCAATATTTGGGTCAATCACCATTTTATTAATAGTAGAATTGAAAATAGCAGCTGCAGGAAATGCTTAAGTGTCCCAAGTAGAATTGTGGATGATATTATCGACAGTAGCATTAACTTTTCCAAAGATATAAAGGTTGTTCCACCCTAATAAGTTGATAAGAGAATTACCATTTATCCAAGGGTCAAACCATAAATTTGTGTTTTTACCATCCTTAAAATTTCTTTCTATAAGTTTGGCACCAACTTCTCTACAATTTAAAATGCTTTTCCAACCAGAGGAGTAATGGCTTTTAATGGGCATGGTCCAAAAGTTTTTTCTTTCAACATATTTGGACCTCATCCATTCAGCCCATAATGTTTTGCCTTCTATGAATTTCCAGAAAAGTTTGTATTTGCAAGCTTCGCTATTGTCTGAAAAATTTCTGATTCCCAATCCTCCAGCTTCTTTAGTTTTTGTAATGGTATTCCAAGATATTTTGTGGAATTTACCATTCCAAATGAAGTTGGCACATAGTTTTTCAATTTTCTCTAAAGTTTTTGAGGGAATATTGTGTGTTTGTAACCAGTACATCATGATTGCTGTTATGACTGTATGCACTAACTCAACTCTGCCTGCTGTAGAAAGCATTTTACTAGACCAGTTGTCGATTTCATTCTGGATGGATTGATAGAGTTTAGCAGTCTTTTTCTTTGATTTGATTGCTACTTAGAGGTTGGCCAAGATATCTGACAGGAAGAACACTCTGTTGAAATTTTAAAGTGCTGAGGATATCCATTTTGTTTCTACAATTTTTGCTGAAAAAGATTTTTCTTTTGCTTTCATTGATTTTAAGGCCTGCTTGCTGACTTAGATTGTCAAAGATTTTTTTGATATTGACTGCAGAAGAAATATCTGCATTTGAAAAAATTAAAAGGTCATCAGCATATAGAAGATGAGAAATACAGGGAAGAATGAAGTTAATAGGTTTAATATTTTTACACATAATTTCCTTTTCCATTTGTAAGGCAAAATATTCCATAGCAATAGTGAATAAATAAGGAGATAAAGGATCTCCTTGTCTAATTCCTCTATTACTGTATATCACACCACAAGGAGATCCATTAATAAGTATGGAATAAGTAACATTACATATGCATTCCTTGACTAAGTTGCAAAAATTTTCATTGAAGCCCAGTTGACCCATCATGTATATAATAAAGTTTCTATTTATTTTGTCAAAAGCCTTATGAAGGTCAATTTTGAGACACATTTTATTTTTACCTGTCTGATTAAAGTCCCTAAGCAGTTCATGAGATAAAAGAATGTTATCTACAATAAGCCTGTCTGGTATAAAAGCACACTGGTTTTTTGAAATGAGAAATTTTAGGAAACATTTAATTCTTTTGCTAAGAATAGAGGCTATAATTTTGTATAAGAAATTGCAGCAAGCAATTGGTCTATATTCACCCAAATTTGAGGGGTTTTTAGTCTTAGGAACAAGGGTTATGAAAGTATGATTAATATTTTTAAGAAGTTTACCAGAGGAAAAAAATTCTTTTACAGCCTCAAACAACATGTATTTTATATCTTCCCAATGTGTTTTAAAAAATTTAGCCCCAAAACCATCAGGTCCAGGGCTTTTATCATCCTTAGCATAAAACACAATATTTTTGATATCTTCGAGACATATAGGGGCAAGAAGGATGTCCTCACTGTTAGAGTGTAAAATAAATTTAGAAGAAACCTCTGAAAAAGAACAAGTGTTCTCCACAGAATAAAATAAGTCAGAAAAGTAGCTGATAGCTTCCTTCTCTAATTGAGTGGCATCATTAATAATCTTCCCATTATTGTTGATAAGTTTACCTATGTTATTATGATATTTCCTGCCAGACATTTTAGCATAAAAGAATTTAGTAGGAAGATCCCCTTGTGAAAGCCAATTAACTTTGGCTTTCTGCCTAATATTAGCAGCTTCAATATTAAGGGCATTGGAGAGTTTTTTCTGTAAAAGATAGAATTCTTTAATTTTGGTTTTATCTGAGTTATTTTCATCAATACTGTCTTGCAATTTGACACATTCCTCTCTAATTTGATTAATTTCATTATTGTTCTTATTTTTAGAAAAATTCCAAGCTTTAAGATTATTTTTAGTATGAATAAGAAAATTTCTGAACTTAAATTGGGCAGATCCTTTAGAGGTGAAATGTAAGCAATTTTGAATAACATTTTTGTATTCAGAGTCAAATGCCCAACCTTTTTTAAATCTAAAAGGGAAGTTCTTTCTAGTAGAAGTGTTTTGAGATAAAATAAGTTGAATGGGAGTGTGATCACTAGTATATTGAGGTAAAGTGAAGCATGAAAAATCAGAGAAAAGGTTTATAAAAAATTTATTGACAAGAATTCTATCTAACTTGCATTGAATGTTTCTAAATTCCCCAGATTTCCAAGTAAAATTGTTACCCTTTAATGAAGGCTCAATCAACCCAGTTTTGATTAGGAATTGAGAGAAAAATTCCAGTTTTTTTAAAGGGACTGGAATTCCTCCTCTTTTTTCATTAACTTTAGTTATAGTATTAAAATCCTCCATAATAACCCATGGGAGAGCAATATTAGAATTAAGATGGACAAGGGAATTCCATAACTGGATTCTATCATTTTCAAAGTTTAAGGCATAAACAAATGTGACAGAGATATGTAGGTCACCTTTGTTTTTAAAGTTACAATGTATATACTGGGGGTTAATAATGAAATTACTAATATCCCAAATGGTAGGATCCCAAAGTACAATGATCCTGCCATTTCCACCCATAGAATTATTATGGATAAGCTGCCAATTATTAATGTTGTTAATCTTAAACATATCAATGTTTTTGTCTGACAGTTTATGCTCTAAAATACCAACTAAAGATGGTTTATATGTGACCAGCAAATTTGAGAGATCTAATTTCCTCTCAGGAGAATTAAGACCTCTAACATTCCAAGTGATTATATTCATAATAATAAGATAATAAGAAAAAACAAAACAAAAAAGGATATAGCAGCAGCTAAGTTAGGATATTGCTGCATACCCCCATGCTTTCTGTAGCTTTTTCTCCTTTTCTTTTACAGTCTTTTTTGTCTTGAACTTTGAGAAATTCCTTCCATTTTGGGTTTTTGTTGATGTATTTCTTCTCAAAGAGTTTAGAATTAGAATAGGAAGCTGGACTGTCTGGACTAATTTCTGCATTTTTCCTCATGATTTCTTGAATGGACTTCTTCTTGGCCTTTTTTTTTGTTATTGACAGGTGAAGATGAGATAGAGGAGAAAAGCAGGCCTGCATTTTCTAGCATTGACTCAGACAGAGAGGGGCTATCAGATATATTTTTTGTAAAATTTTGATTTTTGTTCTTTGTGACCGTCAGTGTAAGATTTGAATCATTGTATGTAACTAAAATTGCTTTTTCCTGAAGGGGGGGAGAAAGCAAGAACTGATCTTTATAATCCCCTTTGATATGTGCTTGATTATTTTCAACTATTTGGGAATTGCCATGTTGATCTGGAGCAGTAATTGTCTCAGTCATTTGCTGATCAGTATCCATGGCTACATTAAAGATTTGATTTTTTGCCTTATTGTTTCTTGAGTAAGCTTGCGGGATGAAACTTTCTGATTGCTCATTAATATCAATAAGTTTCTTTTTGGTGTTTCCATTTGAAACCCCCGTGCTCAAACAGTTTTCAGTATTTTCTGACTGATTTCCAAGATCAATATTATTTACAAAGACATGGTTTTCAGACGAAGAATTTCCCGGAAATAAATTTTCTTGATTGTGGTTTCTTTCATTTTTTGAAACATTAAGAGAATTTTTATCTATATTGCTGCAAGAAGACTCTTTTTCTTTCCAAACAGTTTTCCATGAGCAATAATCAGAAAGGTGACCAAAGCAAGCACATTTTTGACATCTAGGAGGAATAAACTCATATTCGATTTTTTGTTTGATATTCTCTCCATCGTGCATGGAGATAATGGCAAGATCTGGTAACTCATCCGTAGCTTTAATTTCAACTAAAATTCCGGCATAGCTTAGGCGAGTTTCCTTGGTTGTAGGCTCGTCTAACTTTAGTGGTTTACCCACTACACTGGCTATGGCGGCAAACGCCTCTTTATCCCATAATCTGAAGTTTAATTCCGGTAACCTAATCCAGATTGGATAGGTGGAGAGGAGATCTCGGTCAAGAACCAGATTTTTGTCCCATCTTTTCAAGATTATTAATTTGCCATTAAGAAGAAGGGACCGTTTTGAGTTACTTTGATACAATCTTGCTCTTCTGAAAATTTGATAATAAAGAAACCATTGTTTCTTGTAAAGATTTCAAAGTTGCCAACGAGGTTCTAAGTTTTTAAAACATAATTCCTGAAATGATGATAGTATGGGCGAGCTCCATACACATAAGCTATAATAGAGTTACTCCATTTACTCTCAGTCCTTCTACTAATTTCTTTCTTAAGGATCACTATTTTCTTGTCACCCAACTTGATAGGAGCCGAATAGTTAAGATCCAAGTTATTGCCAAGGCCACCATTTTTGACTAAATCTGCCCAAGTAGAGGCTGATTTGGAGAGGTTTGACGCGGCAGTTGGTTGAGATCTTGGTAGCTTTGGCGGTTGATTAGCACTTGCTTGCCTATTTAGAGGATTTGCATGACCCTTTTTCAATCACGTCATAGCTCTCATACCTATTTCCACTATCTGGATGATGACCTATACTAAGTGGAAAAGCCATTGCATGACTAATATATCTATTATTTTCTTATCCTTTTTCAAGGTCTTCTTTACCACTATACATTTGCTTATAAAGATTTTTGCTTCCTCACATTTTTGAATTTTGAAATTTTTTGCGTAGTTCTATGGTGCATTTTGATAAATGGCCCAGTTAACCTTATATTTGTCTTGGATTTTTAAATGTTGTGTGTATTCAAGCAAACCCACTTAAGAATATAGACATTATTCGTATTTTGTACTTCTTATCACTTACATGAATCAAATAAATTGATACTTCTTATTCTAAAAAATTTATTTATTATTTTCCATGACGCATTAGTTGAACATGACGCCGCTATCAGCAACTAGTCTTAGAAGAAACACTAAGCTGCAACTCAGGTAAACTTACTGCAAACTAAATTACAAATTAGTTGAACACAGAACAAAGTAACTGAAGTCATTTGCTACTGCTACGAGCAACAGTAACTTGCACCACTAGTATGCATGAAGTAGGAAGGGAGAATACGTTAAGTGACTGCAAAAATTAGCCCATGTGAAAACAAATATCTATTCTTAATATTCTACTGGCAACTTTGGAGCTTTTCTTGATTCGTTTAATTTTTCACAAATTTCAGTGTTTTTCATTACAGTTCGAGTTAGAAAAATTAGAATTATGTCAAGAAAGATGCTGATTGATGGAGAGGTAGAGGAGCAATAGTATGATTATGATTTGTTTGTGATTGGAGCCGGTAGTGGTGGAGTTCGAGCTTCTAGAACATTTGGAGGTAGTGTTTGGAGCTAAGGTGTGTGCTATGTGGATGTGTTCCCAAGAAGATTCTAGTATATGGAGTAACATTTGGAGGTGAATTTGAGGATTGAAGTAATTTTGGATGGGAGTTGAATGAAAAAATAAATTTGAACTAGAAGAAAATCTTGCATAAAAAGACAGAAGAAATTACCAGATTAAATGGAATATATAAAAAATGCTGGGCAATGCTGGAATAGTTATGCTCGAAGGAGAAGGAAAAGTCGTTGATGCTCATAAGGTGGAGTTTATTCAATTGGATGGTTTAAAGAAATAATATTGTGCAAAACATATCTTGATTTCAACCAGTGGCCTAGCTCAGCACCCAAATATTCCAGGGAAGGAGCTAGGTATAACCTCAGATGATGCATTAAGCATGGAAGAGTTACCTAAACGGGCAGTAGTGCTAGTTGGAGGGTATATTGCGGTTGAATTTACATCAATATGGCATGGAAAGGGTTTTGATGATGAAATGCGGGCAATTATGGCCAGAAATCTATTTAAGGCGTACTGAAGAATATCAGGTTTTTTTTATATTTTTTTATTACCAATTCAGTTAAAAATTTAATCAAAAAAAGGCATCGGTAAAATAGCCTCCTTGTTTCATGTTTTACCCAATTCAAACCTTGCACTCAGTTACATCAATAATATCGAACTTATACTGTAGTTAAATAATAGACTACATTTTAGGGTCGCATTGTGCCACCTTAAATTTTTTTTAAGTTATGCATACAAGTAGTTTAAAAAGCTTGTACATGCTGCAAACTGGAAGGTTACTAAATTAAATATTTTTAGGTTATAAGTTATTTAATTTTAAACTTATCTATCTAATGAAAAAACACATGCTAGCACACGAAAATTTCAAGATTAATTTTTTACCATAACACATTGCAGGAATAAAATAGTAAAATTAGTTCCTTGCTTTGTTTTAGAAAATATTGATTGATAGTAAATCATCAATTTTCTAGGTTGATGAGTACTCCAGAGCGAATATCCCCCGCGTATGGGCGGTTGGTGACGCTACAAATAGAATGAACTTGACTCATGTGGCTTTGATGGAGGGAACACACTTTTCGGTATAGTTTTTTTTTCAAGTGTGTTGTGACTGCTGTTCTTTTAGGTTATACTATGTTGCTTGTTAGTTGCAGCTTAGTGTTGCTTCTAAGACTAAAGCGCATTAATAAGGTGTCATCTATGACGTGTTCTTTGGTTGATTGGTTGATTTCCTTGTGTTTAACCAGCCAAATATATTAAGCATCTTGTTTCAGTTCTTCTAGTCAATCTAGCTATCCTACATCCTTTGGTTGATTATTGCATTTCCAGTGTGCTTCAGTTATTAGCCTTTTTAAATGCTAATTTATTTTTAGACAACTCATAATGTGGTTCGACCCTAAATGAATGCACATACCAGGTTTGATCAGATAGCTTGAGAGCTTCAACTTCACATCATATATATGCATTCGACTAATGAAATGTCACATATTCGTAGTCATATGGCTTTGTTCTATTTCAATGGCTGCTGTTTGTTTTTTTAGCTTATAGGTTTCCATATACAGTCAATTGTTGCTAATGCTACTTCACTTGAAAATGCTACCGAGTTTGTTTATTATTTTTTACTCTACTTCACTTGTAAATGCTACTTGATTTTATGCCATATTGCATACTTTGTATTAGTCAATCGCCTAATGAAATAGTGCGACGAATATTTAGTGTTTGCATTATGAATCCTATTTAACTTTGTGGATGCTTTTTTGATGAATTGATTCTCAAAAATTACTGTTTCTTTACAGATAGATAGATGACTGTGATGCGAAAAAAGGTTGCAATAAGTTATTGATTGAAGTTATTTTTGCTGCTAGAACTACTTTGTGGTTTTAACGTATGTACTACTTGCTTTTGTTTTGTTATTGCTACTTGTTCTATATTTTGCTTATGAACTATTGATGACGAACTATTTACTTTTGGCTTAAGAATATTGTGTATTTTGATTATGAAATTTCATACGTTGGTTATCAAATATGTGTCCAAAATGTGGTATTGATACAATATGTTGATTTTGAAATGTGGTATTGATATAATATGCTAATTTTGAAATGTGGTATATATATACATTGTGACTGATGTTTACTACAATGGTATTTACAGAAGTAGTAAAAGCCTAATTGACTTAGCTTTGTATACAATTTAAGGGCGTTTTCAAAAAGCTGTTAAAACGTTCCAGGGAGTTTTTTAAACGCCGTTGAATGTTTTAACAGCGGTTAAAAATGCCGTTAAATTGTATCTAAAAACATAACCAAACACAATTTAACGGTGTTTTTAAAACACTGTTAAAACATTCCACGGCATTTTTTAAACACCGCTGAATGTTTAACAGCATTTAAAAATGCCATTGAATTGTTTTAACAACGTTTTTTTAAAAACTACCATTAAATTAGACCATACGCTGTTAAAATGATTTCACGACATCAGGGAAACGCTGTAAAAAAGGACATTTAAAAGCGTTTATTCCTTGTCATTGTATATCTCTGACAAACAACTACATGTCGATGTATAGCGCATGTAAAAAAGTAGTTAATAGCTTTTATAGCATTTTTGAAACGTTGTTAAATGTCCTGTTTATTGTAATGGGTGGTGCTCGATCAACATTGGGTTGACCGGAGGTGGAGCGGTGGTTCAATCGAGCAGCGTGAGTTTGGGTTCCTAATGCTCGAATGCAATGGGAAGAAGGAAGCACGGCTGTGATTTTCCAGATCTAAGTAATGACCGCGATTTTCTGAGTTTGTAAAATAAAGAAATAATTTATTAGTATAAATTATATTAAAAAATTTGAAAAATCATAACTTTGTCATGCGACGTCGGAATTGGATGAAACAAACGGTGTCGGAATCGCAACGACGAGCACTATGCTATGGTGTAGGTTTGGAGTCGATCGGAGCAAGCGAAAATTTTAGGTTAAATCGAATGTGTTCGATTTAATTTAAAATTAGAGCGTTTGGCGAATTAAAACTCAAGGTGAGTTAATCTCACACAATTTGGGTCTGCCGGTATTAATTTTAAATAGTCAAAATTAATAAATGGTTGATTGGTTGAATTGATACATTTTATCAGTTGAATGTGATATTATATATAGTAGTTTATACATTGGAGTGATTGATATTCCCACATATATATAGCGGATGAGACCCTATGTGCCCCGCATAATAGCGGATGAATCTATATACCACGATATTCCACCTCGAAGTGGAATTGGTATTTTTATATTTTGTTAACGTCTGTGGATGCAGGTTGGAGGGATTCAACTAGATTCCTCAAAAATGTTGAATTAAATTTCATATTTATTTATATATGATTTGTCGGGATAATCTGTGATAAATTATTGCATGATTTGAATTGATTGGATGCTATGGCAGGATTAGACCTAGATTTTGGTATTTTTAAATACCAGTAACATATGTTTTAAATTGGAAAAGAAAATTAAAAGGGTTTTGAAGCAAAATGTGATAACCCGGATTTTTGGAACAAATGTGATAATTAAAATATATTTGGATATGTATATAGATGAAGTTGAACAAAATAAATTCTGATAATATAAATTTCTATTTCAAAGAAAAATAAAATATGATTGTTACCATTCATATATAAGATATTTATAGAATGGTATGATTTGGAATTTTTATGATCTTCTAAAAAGATATGATTTCCTTATTAAATAAATATTGTAGTAAATAAAATTTGGATTTGAAATTCAACTGTAAACATCTTAGAAATAAATTAGATTTAAAAACTCTATGTCTTAAAAATTAGTATATTTATATAAATTATTTATAAGCATACAATTGGAAAACAATATCATTTTATTTTAAGTTTATATAAATAAGTAAAAGAGAAAGTTTAAACACATAAAACATAAGAGATATTTAGAATAAGTTTTTAATATTTGTAAATATATAAAGCATGTAAAATACAAGTGGAAGCTAAGGATAACATACATTGACATTTGTTAGCTTAGTATTAGCATAATGAGTACAAGTGTCAAAATTAATTTTCTTTTAGAATTTAATTAAATAAAAGTAGAAAAACCTGGCTATGACTTTTCATTTTAAACATTTTCTTTCATTTTCAAAACATAGGAAATCAAAACCTAAAAAAAAATCAAACAAGATCAGTTCCAAATCTAAAACCTGAGCAAAGAAAAGATTATCTAAAAGCATCAAGCAGGTCAACTAAACTAAGCAAAACAAAGAAAATTTTAGGTGGCAGTTAAAAATTCAAATCAAGTCCCAGATTGAAAAAAAAAATGTTTTTTTTTTTCAAAACTGTGAGTAACACCTTTTCCTATTTAAGCCTAATCTGTTTATGTGATTGTTGCATAGGATAAATAATTTAAGTAATGACTGAATGGATGGATTTAAGCATTTGTATGTATATAAATGCGGTTTATTCTGTGCATATCTGTGCATACATATGTGCGAGTGGGTATATATATCTCTGTTTTTGTTTCTCAACGGTCTAAATCAAGTTTAAAAACCTATTTCTTTTGATTTAAACAAATTTATGTTGAGATCTCTAAAGGAAATTTGTTTGTAGTTTCCAAATGTAACTTATAAAAATAATTTCAAGATTAAATATTAAGCATACATTAGAAAAGTATTAATTTACAGTAAAAAAACCAATCCAAGTCTGAAAATAAATTGTTTAAATTTAATGTTTTGTTCATATAATCAAAATCACCTTGTGAAATGATGATTTTAGGTTATGGTTGTGTGATTTTTAAGCTTGTAAATTTAGTAAAATTTTAGGATGAACGGATTTGGGGCATGTTTCAAAATCTGGTGATAGGATCGATTCCACGTTGAGGTGGTTGGCATGGGGAATTGTTGGTAGGTGGGGCATCAGGAAAAATTGGTAGATGTTTTATTTTATTGGAACGATTGGCGTGTTGGGATGATTCTAGGGTTTTAGGGTTGCTTGGAGGGGAGCTCGGATTGGAGAAATGGCGAGATGGTGGTGGCAATTTAGGCGTGTAGTCCTGGTGGAAATGGAAGGGGATAGGATGGCGCACTTTCCGGTGTAGTCTGGAAAGATGATCGGCGTTGGATTATGGTGGCGATCGAGGAATTTGGGTGAACTAAGTTTCGTTCCTGGGCAAGGCATGTTCGAAGTTCAATTTAGGTTTCTTTGTGGCGTTTCAGGTGGTGAAACATAGTGCGGGGGTCGGATGCGATTTGCTGAATAGTCGTTGATTGGAGTCTAAGGTCGGGTAGGCGTACACGTGCACATGGGTGTGCATGTCAGGTTCGAGCATCTGATTTTGGAGTCAGGAAGAATGAGAGAAAGTCTGGGGAGATTATCGGGTTTGTATAGCATTTGGATCAGAGTTTGGCTTTTGTTTTTGTTGTAGAATAGAGAGGAGGTTAAGGTAAGCAATGAGAGCAGAAGGGGTTGGGCCAGTAATCGTTGGGCCGAAGTTTTTATAGGAATAAGTTAATCTAAATAAAAAGGAATGAAAGGGAAAATGTTAACGATGTAAGTTTTCAAGAAAATTTATTAACAGATTTTAAAACAAGTATTAGCTAATTTAAACAAGTTTTCAAGGTTTTAAATATTTAAAAATTGTTGTTTTTAAGCAATTATATAATATTTCCAAAGGTGATCTAAATGATGTAATTAAATAAGTATAAATTATTTAATGTATTAAGGATGCTTAATTGATTTATTGTAATCAAGGAATAATTAATTCATTTAATTATTTAGATAATTAATCAAAGGTTAATTAATTTTGTATAATCAATTTACAAGATTGATTTATTAGTATGATTAATTATTTAATTAAGGTAACTAATTTAAAAGATGATTAATTTATTAAAGGTTAATTTCTTAATGAAATTAATTAATGATAATAATGAAAGAATAAATTTGTATTGTCATTAATTAAAGAGGGTAATTAATGGGTAATTACTAAATGTGATTTATTTAATAATAATTACTTAGTGGAAGTAATTAAGGATTAATTACTTAGTGTAGTTAGTTAAAAGATTGATTAATTAATAAAATTAATTAAATGATTAGTTAATGAATGTGATTAATTAAAGGATAATTAATCAATGTAAGTGATTATAGAATAATTAATTAGAGTAATTAATTAATGATCAATGTAATAAATCATTGTTAATTTATGAGAGAGTAGTTAAAGGTTAATTAATTTGTGTAATTAATTAAAGGCTAATTACTTTATGTAATTAAAGATGATAATTAGAGGACGATTAATTAATTCATTTGTAATTAATTAATGTTGATTTAGGAGGATTTAAAGATGACTAAAGTAATTAATTTAATTATTTAAATTAATTAAAAATGGTATGGCTAGTTAACCTTGCTTATGGATAATTGAATGATATTGAATGCCTTGGATTATTTGTTATCCCTGGTATGTGATTGTGATGCTATGTGATATGAAATGTTTTGTAATATGATATGTTGGGTTGAACAGTGATAATATGGATATCTATGATGAATTGCTGTGTAAAAGTGACATCATATATTTCAAATTAAATTGTATTCACTTGAATAACTTGGGTTAAGATGGTATTGAATTCGAAGAGACCGGGATCGGGTATTAGTAAATACCCGAAGCCACTTCGATTTGTAATCTAAAATAATTCTATATATATTTGGTGTGTGAGATCAATATGCTGGAATTGAATAATATGGACCTTTGAAACTAAGTAAAGGTACTTAGGGATTGATTTGTGAAATAAATGTTGTCTATAACTAGTTATGAACTCGTAATAAGGTACGAGTTACCCGGGATTTCAATAATGTTTATAGCTTAGTATTTCAAATTGCATGGGTTTACTCACGCTGGTTTCCAGCCTGACTCGGATGTTACTTTGATGTAATGCTCGGGTCATACCGAGTATTACAGATTTTCAGGCAAGGTCGTTCTGGAGCTCAGGTGGCGAGCTGGTGGCGGGGACGTATAGAGTATTCCGCTGAGTATAATATTGCTGTTTATCTAGGACAAGTTGATTTTAACCGTCCGGTGTTTGTGTAATGGTTTTAACTCCGATGTATCGATGTAAATAAATAGATACAGTTTTCCTTTGTATCACTACTATTATTTGAAATTATATTTTATCCGCTGTGAATTTGAGAACCTGTGTATTATTTTCCGTATCTTCTTCTATCTCTTTTATTTTTCTCCTTACTATCTGGAATTTTCGGCGTCGAAAATTCCAAGTTGTTACATTTGGTATAAGAGCGGAAGGTTAAGCTAGAACCTTGGCTCTGGTGCGTTTACTCTTTAAGGATAGGGTCAGTGGTACACTAAGATGAGTTGAGTGTCTATATATATATGTGTGTGTGTGTATATATATATATATGAGAGTGTACTTGTTATTTTCTTATAAAAAGGTTTTAAAATGGTTTTAAAAGTAAATTATGTTTTTTTATATATAAGTTTATATATAAAGCAATGATTTTTCTAACCATTATATATTAAGTAATTGGTTATTGTATTATTGGTATTAAATAAAACAATGAGAATTAAGTGGTAATAGTAATACAATCAAATTGAAAATTGAATAAAGATAAGTTTGAAATGGATCCAAACTGAAACTAAAATCCTGAATTCGTAGAAGTGTTTTCAGAATAAGATAATAATGAAATGGATGTCCAAATATTTTTAATCTTGGTTATTATCATAAATGATTGTTGTGTTTAATAATGAAATGTGTGTTAATGAGTAAGCAAAATGAAATGTTTTAGGGAAGTAAAACATTTAGGTGAGTATGACTTATAAATTGGAACTGAAGATGACCTAATTTGTGTAGTTTTAAATCTAGGTCTAGAAATTTGAAAATTGTTTCAAAGTGATAAAGAAATAACAAGTAATATTATGAAAGGGTCTTGATTCAAACAAGAGTTGTTTGAAAATTTAAAGGAATTTGTTTTGAATCAAAACCAAAGGTGATTTAAAATTTAAGGATAACTTGGTATACAAAGGAAATAAATATGTATATATGAGGAATACACATATTATCAAAGATGGTTTGAAATAAACTCTAAGTGTTGAGTTTTAAATTTTTCCTTAGAATGTGATATGAAAAACCCATGATAAGTTTTTGAACTTATAAATGGGATTGGATATTAATATGAAGTTTAAAATTTGAAATGGGAATCCAAATTGAGTAAAGTTGACTGGATAAAATTAAAGTGAATTTAACTCAAGGAAAGTTAAATAAGTTTGGAATAAACAACCTGAATGTGAAATTTCAAGATGAATTGAGATTTAACTTAGGGAAGTTAAATGGGTTGTTTTGGAAGAGAGTTGTATGTGATTTCAAATAGGTTTGAGATCTGGGAATGTGTGATGGATGCTGTTGATGGATATTTTAAATAAATTGGATGTTTATTTACTTGGACATACTCTGTTTTCATCCTGTTGTTATCAATAATCTATAAAACTGTGAATTGGTTTATCTAAAATGAATTAAGAAGTGGATTGTGATATTTTATATCCATTGCAGATATAAATGGAAATGAATATTTAATTTGCAATTATTTAAGTAATTTTGATTTTTAAAGATAAAAATTGAACTTGTGAAGGTGAAATCACTTTGAACTTAAATTTTGAATGTTTAAAGGATAACTTACAAATTCAAATTGTTAAGAATTGGTTTCAAAGTTGAAATTTGGTGATAAATTAGATTTCAAAGATCAAATTGTTTAAAAAGGGTTTGAATTATTATTTGAACCTAGAAATAAGTTTATATAGAAGTAAAGGTAATTTAAAATAGAATTTTGAAATTTGGACTCTAAAATTAAATGGTTTGGCTGTTAAATTAAAAAGTAAAGGTTTTTGATTTAAAGGAATTAACTCAATAATTGAAAATTTAACTCGAATTTATATAATTCGAGATGGTTTAAAGTGAGATTGAATTTGAAATTTTTTCAAATTGAAAGTAGATTTTAATAATTTGGAATTTTGATTAAAGTTTAATAGGTTTAAATTCAAATGGAATTTGGTTTGAATTTGGGAAAGAAATTGTGGTTAATTCAACTTGAATTAGGATTGAATCAATTTAATGGAATGGGAAAGTGATCGGAATGAAGATTGGGTAGTTGAACAGTTTGGCTCTGGACTATTTTCAAAATAAGTTGTTTTAATATAAACCTATTTTTCCAAGCTACTTACTATACAATCTTTCTTTTTAAAGCCAAACTATTTTATACTTATTTTACAACTATTTTTGGAACTATTTGACTATTTTACAATTGTTTTATAAACTAATTACTATTTTACAACTATTTTGCAATTATCTAACAATTTTATAACCATTTGACTATTTTATAACTACTTAACTATTTAACAGCTATTTTACAACTAATAATTATTTTTCAACTACTTATCTATTTTTAATTTTTCAAGCTATTTTCTAAATTTAAGCTGCACAGATTTCAAACTGTTTATAATTAAATACCAATTGAGATAAGAATTTTAGTGATAATCCAAATGGAAATTAAGGCCACTGTGAACAAGTGAATAGAAATCAATATGAATGTGAATAGAAAAAGGAATCGATTTGGCTAATAATCAATGGGGATAGATACATAGGATGCACATATGTTATTCTATTTGCATAACGATTTGATCCAGATTCGAACACGGAATTTTGAGATAGTATATCGATACGAGTTGATATTTTTCACTCAATTTTAGACGGCGAACCTGGATAAGGATTTTTGATTGGTTCTAGAAATTCTCTATCATAGTTATGACTATGCAAGAAGAATGACGGTTTCTGATCAAAAAACTAGATCTGAGTCCGCACTAGGAGGTCGGGTGGATGATACTAGTTCGGAAGAGATATTGTGTGATCGAGTGAGCGATCAGATTGATATAGAGTACGGATGATATGTGTACGTAGTACCGGTTTGAATGAAATTGATATTGAAAATCTGTGTATAAGAACTGTAAAATGGTTTTTGAAATGAAAAATATATTTTGTGAAATATTGATGAAATAAAGTGGAAATTGGATATTTCTATGGTAGAAATTTACTTTATGGAAGTAAGTAATATGGTACATGACTTTATAGAGTAATCAAGCTTGAATATTGATTTGGCATAAACAAAGTTATGTATATATAATTGATAAACTCCCCTTGTTAAATCTATAGCCAGAATAAAAAGGGTTTTTGAAAATATTTGAAGTATAAAAAGGGAATGTATACAAGTATGAAGTGATACAAAGATTTTCAAAGTTATATATATATATATATATATATATATATATATATATACATGAAGGATTTTATGAGAATGATTTTGGGAAAAAGGTTTTGGAACCTATGGATTTTGGAAAGGCTTTTGATTTTTGGGAAAAAAATCAATTTTGAAAATTTGGGAAGCCTAGTTTGAGAATTATCGATTTTGGGATAATCGATTTTGAGAAAAGGAGATCTATATGGGATTCATACTAGGTATATGATTTGAAAAATATTATATGTGTATAGTATAAAGCGTTTTGAGAATGGCTTTGGTGAAAAAGGTGCTCCCTTGAAATGAACTTCTTAAGGAGTACCGTAGATTGGTACTGCCTTGAGCCCTAAGGGGGAGGCTCTAAAGTGGATCCTGTGAGGAAGTCCGGACAAACTAAAGTTCCTGAGGATTTTGGATAGTGGAAGTCGAGGGCGCTGATGCCTATAGAGGCATTTGGGTTATGTTGTGACGATAGTGTAACTCGATGTCGCTGCAATCTACTGTGGACCATAGATGTCAAAGGTCTACGTTTGATTTTGCTGGGAAGCAAACGTAACATCGGTAGACTGCGATTTATGGTGGAGTAGAGAAGTTTCATTCTTTTGGCAGCGAAACTCGAGAGCACTGATGCCTACAATTATATGGGTTTTTGTTGTGATAGCAACGTAAACCCAGATGTAGCTGCGATCTGTAGCGGGTTCCATGGCATAATCGAGGGGCGCGGAGTGCCTACAGTTATCTATGGATTTTGCTGGGATGGCAACGTAACCATCGGGTTAACTGTGACCATGGTGGGAGTGATGATTTCCAGAGCATTCTCACCAAAGATGTTTTCTCTATTTCAAAAATGCTTTCTATATTTTCACAGAGTTTTCGAAAATGTTTTCCAAGTATTTTCACTAGGTGTTGAAAATGGGTCTGCTAAGTACTTATAGATTTTCAGTCTTATGTCTGATCAACGTATGACCGAATCTCTGTGAGAACAAGGATTGAATGGTTGGGACATCGAGTAATAAAAATATATTTTTATAAACTTATTTTGGTTATATTATATAGATTTTGAAGTGTTTTAATAAAATTTTAATAAAAGAGTTTATAGTTGAAAATGATCAAAGAGAAATTTAACCGATAATAACTATTTTAATAAAATTCTGGTTCCATTCCTTTTCGAGAATGAAAAGATCCAAAGGGGGGAGGAATGTGATGACCTGCGTTTTTAGAACAAATAAAACTTTGATAATTAGAATATATTTGGATATGTATATAGATGAAGTTGAACAAAATAAATTTTGATAATATAAATTTCTATTTCAAAGAAAAATAAAATATGATTGTTACCATTCATATATAAGATATTTATAGAATGGTGTGATTTGGAGTTTTTATGATCTTCTAAAAAAATATGATTGCCTTATTAAATAAATATTATTGTAAATAAAATTTGGATCTGAAATTCAATTGTAAACATCTTAGAAATAAATTGGATTTTAAAACTTTATGTTTTAAAAGCTAGTATATTTAAATAAATTATTTTTAAATGTACAGTTGGAAAACAATATCATTTTCTTTTAAGTTATATATAAATAAATAAAAGAGAAAGTTTAAACACATAAAACATATGAGATATTTAAAATATGTTTTTAATATTTGTAAACATATAAAGCATGTAAAATACAAGTGGAAGCTAAGGATAACATACATTGACATTTGTTAGCTTAGTGTTAGCATAATGAATACAAGTGTCAAACTTAATTTTCTTTTAGAATTTAATTAAATAAAAGTAAAAAAACCTGGTTATGAGTTTTCAGTTTAAACATTTTCTTTCATTTTCAAAACATAGGAAATCAAAACCTAAAAAAAATCAAACAAGATCAATTCCAAATCTAAAACCTAAGCAAAGCAAAGATTATCTAAAAGCATCAAGCAGGCCAACTAAACTAAACAAAATAGAGCAAATTTCAGGTGGCGGTTAAAAAATCAAATCAAGTCCTAGATTGAAAAAAAAAAAAAAGATCAAGAACCTGCTCTCTGTTTTGTTTTCAAAACTGTGAGTAACACCTTTTCCTATTTAAGCCTAATCTTTTTATATGATTGTTGCATAGGATAAATAATTTAAGTAATGATTGAATGGACGGATTTAAGCATTTGCATGTATATAAATGTGGTTTATTCTGCGCATATATGTGTATACATATGTGCCAGTGGGTATATAGATCTCTTTTTTTTTGTTTCTCAGTAGTCTAAATCAAGTTTAAAAATCTTTGTCTTTTGATTTGAACAATTTTATGTTGAGGTCTCTAAAGGAAATTTGTCTGTAGTTTCCAGATGTAACTTATAAAAATAATTTCAAGATTAAATATTAAGCATACATTAGAAAAGCATTAATTTACACAATCCAAGTCTTAAAATAAATTGTTCAAATTTAATGTTTTGTTCACATAATCAAAATCACCTTGTGAAATGATGATTTTAGGTTATGGTCGCGTGATTTTTAAGCTTGTAAATTTAGTAAAATTTTAGGATGAATGGATTTGAGGCATTTTTCGAAATCTGGTGATAAGTTCGATTTCACGGTGAGGTGGTTGGCCTCGAGAGGTGTTGGTCGGTGGGGCATCAGGAAAAATTGGTAGATGTTTTTTTGTAGGAAGGATTGGCATGTCGGGAAGATTCTAGGGTTTTAGGGTTGCTTGGAGGGGAGCTCGGATTGGAGAAATGGCGATACGGTGGTGGCGTTCTAGGCGTGCGGTCCTGTTGGAAATGGAAGGGGATAGGATGCGCACTTTTCGGTATAGTCTGGAAAGATGATCAGTGTTCGATTTTGGTGGCGATCGAGGAATTTGGGTGAACTAAGTTTCATTCCAGGGCAAGGGTGTTCGAAGTTCGATTTAGGTTTCTTTGTGGCTTTCAGGTGGTGAAACATAGTGCGGGGGTCGGATGCGATTTGCGTGGGTAGTCGTTGATCGAAGTCGATGGTCGGGGAGGCGTACACATGCACATGGGTGTGCATGTCAGGTTCGAGCATCTGATTTTGGAGTCGGGAAGAAAAAGAGAAAGTCTAGGGAGATTATCGAGTTTGCATAGGGTTTGGATCGCGGTTTGGCTTTTGTTTTTGTTGTAGAATAGAGAGGAGGCTAAGGTAAGCAATGAGAGCAGAAGGGGTTGGGCAAGTAATCGTTGGGCCGAAGTTTTTATAGGAACAAGTTAATCTAAATAAAAAGGAATGAAAGGGAAAATGTTAACAATGTAAGTTTTCAATAAAATTTATTTAACAGATTTTAAACCAAGTATTAGCTAATTTATACAAGTTTTTAAGGTTTTAAATGTTTAAAAATTGTGGTTTTTAAGCAATTATATAATATTTTCAAAGGTGATCTAAATGATGTAATTAAATAAGTATAAATTATTTAATGTATTAAGGATGCTTAATTAATTTATTGTAATCAGGGAAAAATTAATTCATTTAATTATTTAGATAATTAATTAAAGGGTAATTAATATTATGTAATCAATTTAAAAGATTGGTTTATTAATATGACTAATTAATTAAGGTAATTAATTTAAAAGCTGATTAATTTATTAAACGTTAATTGCTTAATGAAATTAATTAATGATAATGATGAAAGAATAAATTCTTACTATCATCAGTTAAGGAGGATAATTAATGGGTAATTACTAAATGTGATTTATTTAATGATAATTATTAATGGAAGTAATTAAGGATTAATTACGTAGTGTAATTAGTTAAAGGATTGATTAATTAATGAAATTAATTAAATGATTAGTTAATGAATGTGATTAATTAGAGGATAATTAATTAATGTAAGTGATTACAGAATAATAAATTAGAGTAATTAATTAAGGATCAATGTAATAAGTCGTTGTCAATTTATGAGAGAGTAATTAAAGGTTAATTAATTTGTGTAATTAATTAAAGGCTAATTACTTAATGTAATTAAAGGTGATAATTTGAGGATGATTAATTAATTGGTTTGTAATTAATTAATGTTGAGTAAGCAAGATTTAAAGATGATTGAAGTAATTAATTTAATCTATTTAAATTAATTAAAAATGGTATGGCTAATTAACCTTGCTTATGGATAATTGAATGATATTGAATGCCTAGGATTATTTGTTATCCCTGGTATGTGATTGTGATGCTATGTGATATGATATGTTTTATAATATGATATGTTGGGTTGAACAGTGAAAATGTGGCATCTTTGATGAATTGTTGTGTAAAAGTGACATCATGTATTTCAAATTGAATTGTATTCACTTGAATAACGTTGGTTAAGATGGTATTGAATTCGAAGAGACTGGGGTCGGGTATTGGTAAATACCCGAAACCATTTCGATTTGTAATCTAAATAATTCTATATAGATTTGATATGTGAGCTTAATAGGCTGGAATGGAATAATATGGACCTTTGAAACTAAGTAAAGGTACTTAGGGATTGATTTGTGAAATAAGTGTTGTCTATAATCCGTTATGAACTCGTAGTAAGGTACGAGTTACCCGGGATTTCAATTATGTTTATAGCTTAGTATTTCAAATTGCATGGGTTTACTCATGCTGGTTTCCAGTCTGACCCGGGTGTTACTTTGATGTAATGCTCGGGTCAAACCGAGTATTATAGATTTTCAGGTAAGGTCGTTCTGGAGCTCAGGTGGCGAGTTGAATGGCAGAGACGTACAGAGTATTCCACTGAGTACATTATTGCTGTTTATTTGGGGCAAGTTGATTTTAACTGTCCAGTGTTTGTGTAATGGTTGTAACTCTGATGTATTAACGTAAATAAATAGATACAGTTTTCTTTTTTATAACTACTATTATTTGATATTATATTTTATCCGCTGCGAATGGGAGAACCTGTATTTTGTTTTCTGTATCTTCTTCTATCTCTTTTCTTTTTTCCTAACTATCAGGAATTTTCGGGGTTGAAAATTCCAGATCGTTACACAAAATGTTTTATAGAGAATTTTTGGTTAATCAATTGGATATAATAGATGATTTTGAATTTGGTACTTAACTAAATCGGGATATCGTGAATTGGATTTGGAATAAAAGTATATAATAAAGGATTTTTAAATAATAAATTCGTAAACAGTGCTTGTTTAAAAATATAAAGGTTTTAAAATTGAGATTTTAAATATTTGAAGAATAGAAGTGAATTTGGGAAATAAGAATAAAATTGGTTAAACTGGAGTTCAAGTGAGATTTTCAAATTTACGAAATAGAATTGGAATCGAAACATTGGGGTTTGTTTTTAAAAAAGGATTTTTAATATTAATACGGTAAATTTACAAGTGTTAAAATATTCTGGAAAATTAGTTGTTTAATTATTTTAAATGGTTTAAAGCATATTTTATTATTAACTGCTAACTTTATAATGATTATTAAAGATTTATTATCATTTAAGCATTAGTCAGCATTATTATTTCTAAAGATAATTATTAAATATTAATATAGCTATGTATAATAACTTTTATTTAAGCATATTTGACTAGATTTAACTTGGAAAATCATTTTTGAACTTATAAGCGTTATTTTGAGATAATTTTTCAATAAAGTTTTGGGAAGTAAGGTTATAGTCGCGTGGCGAATATCGAAAGCAATGAGTGCCTACAGTTAAGTTTTAGATTTCTTTGGGATACAGACGTCACCATTGAGCTATGATCCATGGTTTGATACCGCATTGGTACTTTCCATATTATTTTAAAAGATTTCTTTTGAATATTTTTGAAAAGATAGTTTGTAAATTTACTAAATTCGATAAGATAAGTATGTATAATTTGGATAAAGGAATTTATTTATTTAAAACTAAATTAAAAGGAGACTTGATGTTTTTAGCGAAAAATGGACTGTTTGGTTGAAATGGTTGCTTTATTTGATAGTTAAATAATCGACTATCAAATCTGGACCTAAATATAACATTGGAAATATCTAGGAGAAATGCATGAATTTATATGGTACAGTTACCGTTCGAGGCGCTACACTGTACGTATAAACCCGTTTCGTTCTTTTAGGACGTTTTTAAGGAAATCCATCCATTAAAGGTTAGGAGGTGATCTTCGATCTTATCTTCGTCTGTGTATTTCCTAAAGAACCGGGTTTAGTTTACTAGAAAATGGCGAACGTTGTTCTGAAGAGACTGGGATCAGATTTGTTATCCGAAAACCACTTCGATCTAATGAGTACATTTTTGAAATGAAGACAAGACCTTGGATTCAAAGATGGAGCAGTGAAGTGTAAGGGCTAATCGCTACTAATCTTGAGGGTGATACCAAAATGGATCTAGTAGGAATAGTGCCTTCGGTTCCGTTTCGGACCAGGAACAGACTTGTATGGATGAATGCTATCAGAACATTGACATTGGAGGACAATGAGCATTCTAAGTGAATATTTCTAAATAGATAATCATAGCCTCTAGCGTCATCAACCGAATATGACTGAAAATCAGGGGGGATGCAGCAAGGCTAAGTGGGTAGCACCCAAGTAGGGTATGTCTATCACCTTTCTAAATACCCTCGGATATTATTACCGCTGTTATGGAAGGAGCTCGGAAAGGGTGGGAACACCCGGGGTTAAAGCTTATTAGCTCTATCCAGGTCAGGGATAGTCCGGCCTTGCGTTGTAGGGGATCCCGATATGGTCCTTGGTACGCTGTTCTAGACGTGTATTTTGATAGATGGTAACTCAGTGCCTAGTCATTCGTATGGAATCCACTCTTCAATAAGCGCCGTATGGTTCTGATTGTGTCCAACTATGCTGGAACGTGAGATGCAAGCATTTCAGCTATTTGAATAAGTATTTGTACTTAGATACTATAATATCAGAGGATTTTGATACGAAATGTTTTGGTTATTGTAAGGTAAAAACTCATCATATTTATTTGTGGCGCAGTATTACGAGATACCTATAATTCAAAGGATTTTGAAACTTTAATAATTCAAATTGAATGTGTTTTCTCACACTCGTTTTCCAAACAGACTCTGGTGTTATTTTATTATAATGCTTGGGTCAGACCGAGTATTACAAGTTTAGGTTAGGATGCTATGGAGTTCAAAAGACGGGCTGGAGACCGAGACGTATTCTCATACTTGTTATTTCAACTCTAGTGTTTGTTTGAAATTACCAGCAAAATTGCAAGGGCGGGTTGTTATAACTGTCCAGGCTGGTAATTATTGATTTGTGTACTCTGATGTGAGATAAGTATATTACAATTTTGATTTGTGTAAAGAGCTATTGATGTTATATATTGTTCTATCCGCTATGAGATTCTATTTTGTTTTATTTTCCTTCTTCTTCTTCTACCTCCTTTCTTTTTCCTCAACAATCTGTCTTTCCGGCACTCGATTGTTGGCATATTATACGACGAGCGTGTTTATGTCGATTGTTGAGGGTCGAAAGGGCGGGTCATGACAGGAGGAGAATTATAGGTTAAGATTAAGATGTATACAAGGATGGAGGAAGATATCATTTAACTTTAATCTCCAATTTAAAATCAAAGACAAATGATTTTTCCTTCCTAAAATCCATAAGCGCTCGATCGCCATCACCAACTTATCTTTCTACATTTTCTAATTCTTCTCTTTGGTCAAAATCCATTGTATGCATTCAAGTAGACCTGAAAGGATACTCAAGGAAGATGTCCAAGACTTGAAAAGCAAATAAAGATAGGTTAATAAATGTTCTCTAACCAAGCCTTGAAGAGAAAGAAGCAGAAATTGGAGAGCTAGTAAGTACAAAGGCTATATAGCTAGCATTCATTTTAGTTTGAGTGTTGATAGAATAATACACAACAAACACCATCAATACTCAAACTAAAAAGGATTGTCAACCATATAAGAAAAAATAGGAACTAATAAAACTCAACCATTGGAGAAAGCTTAAAGATATAATTTTTCATTAAAGAAAAAGGCGTAAAGCAAAGAAGAAGAAAAAGAAGAATATATAGACAAAAAAATCTCAGCCGCAGATATAACTGGTCAATGGATATAATTCTAGTCAAGGGAAAGGATTGAAAACGGAATCAATGACATTAATACCGGACTTTTTGGTGTCTTTATTACAAACAGGTAAAAATATAACTGCTTTTTGCAATTCAATGACAGGTAGTTTTGACCAGCTTTTTAATTAAATTGAATTACTCCATAATGCATAATTATAGTTTACATATAATTGCATTATAATAACACTTTAAACATGACTGCATTTGACTTATGCACTTAATAAATAATTATTGTTAGAACATTTAAAAATAACTGCATTTTATAACGTAGTTAAAAATTCATGTAAATACATTTTATAATAAACTAAATTAAAATACTCATCACTGTGTTTTGTTATAATAAAACTTTAGAACAAACTGCATTTTATAATGTAGTAATTGAGAAAACAACATTTTGTAAACCTGATCATATCAAATACAAACATTTATAAAACGCGGTATTTAAAATAATTACAGTTTATGAATTTGATCATATAAAATAATTGCAATTAATGAATAACTATAATAAAAAAGATCAAAAAGTAACAGCATTATATAATGCAGTTAAAATGTAATGACCTAGAATTTTGATTGTTTGATCTTAAAATATTTAATTGATTTAAATATTGAAATATTATTTTAAAAGGTTTAATAAATCAAAATCCAAATAATAGAGATTTATTTAAAATTGAATAACTGGATTCAATAAAAGGGATTAATTAAAAGTTTTGAATGTGAAAATTTTATCTTTGAATAACGTTTTAAATAATTGAATAATAATTCAATTAATGTAATGGACTTATTTAATTCATTTTAAACAAATGAATAATAATGGTGAATTCAATAGTGAATGTGTTTGCAGTAAATAACGGTTGGAATAGATCATCAGAAAATAAATAAATAATATTTCGACTCGTTCTTTATTGACGTATTTTTAATTTAATTTATTTGACTATTTCATAATTTTAAATTTGGAAAATATTGAGATTGTTCGTTTGATTATTTAACATCAAATAGCAGTGTTTTTGTGATTTCTCAAAACATGGTAATTAGTGTGTTATTTTTGTTTGGAATCGTGACACTGTTCTGAGCGCGAACGTATTTTTGTTATGGTCAATCGAAGTCCATGTGCAAACAGGAAACAGTGCAGCGAGACGTGAGAAAACTAACTTTATATCTATCTATTACTTATAATAGAAACAGGAACCACCTCATGCTGCTTGCAACACTATGATAAGTATTTTAATATACTTGCTCCTGCTCGTACTCTCACCATTTCTTTTACCCTGTTGATAATTGATCTCCCATCTTCCTTTACATGCTAAATTTTGTTTACCTGATTTCTTTTTCCATTCACCTCTCCCAAATTATAATTCACTCGAAATTTCTCAACGCCTCTCGATATTGATACTCAGTCGTAAAATTCATCCTGTTCGAACACGCAAATCAGCAGCGTTGCTCCAAATTAATTCTTCCACCAAAACGTCTGTTGTTGCATAACCTACTTACAGCTTCATCTTCACCATTGGCAACCCTAATTTCATATTGGTTCCCTAACTATGTTGATATCAATTGACGATCAAACTGATAATTGGGTCAGATCAGCTCTACAATTATTGATAAACAAACGGCAACAGCATGTCGTCGATGTAATAAACGTCGCGCTTCGGTGAACTGTGAGGTATAATTTACTAATCTTTCTTCTTCTCCTACGACTTGATTCTCAATCATTGTTTTCATCGTTTAATGGTATCATGCTGCAACCAATATTTTTATTTTTGTATTTTTTCCATTTTCTGGCATTAGTTCCTAAATATTCACCTACTTTGGCTTATATAGTGCGTTTACCAATCCGTAGTACTAATTTATTTTCCTGTCTTACATTATTACATCCATGAAATTTTTCAAAGTAAAATATATTTCAGTTTGCTTCAACTTAGACGGAATGTCCTCAACTGCTGATTATTCAAATTTGTTGGTCCCAAAAACTGAACTTGCAGGTTTGTATTCTTACCAATTTTGGTGTTGTTTTTATTCCAAAAATATAGTACGTTTTACACTATATTCGTTCAAAACCACATGCATTACGATCGGTTGTACAAGAATTTGAGATTTTCTTCTTTACTGGCTGATAGGATGCAAACTTATAATGAAAAACATGTTCAACTATTTTTGTATTCTGTGCTGATGCACTTACCAATTTTTTTTGTCACTATTTTTTATAACCTGATTTACGAATATTAATCTTGATGCATTATGTTTTACTTTTGTATGATATAAAACAAATCACATCAATGTAGTGCATGCTTCTGACATTCTGGCATATAGTATGTTCTGTCAAATAAAAAAAGTACATGTATACAATTTTCATGAATTCTGACATTCAAGATGATCCTAAATTGTTTCACTAAACTATTACATTTATCAGATCATGTCCACATCATTTTATCTTCTGCCATCATCATATGAAAGACACTACGAAGTATAATATATTTCATTTTGCCATACTTAGGATTACCCGCTATTTGTTCGCAAGGTCACATTTTTCTTTAGCTTTTACAAATTTTACCCTTTCAAAAGACAATTGTTCTCCTTTTTCTATATTTTTACAATATTATAATTTTGTAAATTTCACCTTTATGCTGCATTACTTTCCATTTTTACTTAATTGACTAATTTATAAGTTGCGTTTATCGACTCGACTACCACTGTATTTTGATTTGATGTCCTCAGGAAGAGGGTGATAAAAACAACTAATTGGTCATTTGCATTTCTTTTCTTTGTGTATTTCTGCACTTCTTTTTACCAAGTAGTAACATAAAGTTACTTTTAAGCTGTCATTTTGAAGTTGTTTTTTTCATGAACTTACATTTTTTTCGATCCATCTTGCTACCATAAGCACCTGTAATAGATTAAAATTTCAGTATTATGTAAGTTCTGGAAGTGTATCTTATAAGTGGAGTATGACACAGTCCGAAAAGAGAATGATTCTCAGGTGTTGTTAGTAATTTTTTTTTCAATTGCCACATGATTACTTATCAGTTTTGTTAGTGAAACTAATTTTTTTATTCTATAGCTTACGAATATTAATAACCGTGAGGTCTCAGCATCAACTCTTTTGTCAAGTGCTTGCAATTTCTATTTTACTAACCTCATTTTTTAAAACGACCAGTATTTCTTACTTTTTCACTGCTATAGGCTGTATATAAAATATTAAGTCTAACATTTTATAATATATATGCTTCACAATGGAATGACGATAAAAAGTGCTATTCTGTTCCATCATACTATGTTTCTGCACCCTATATGATTAAGGTATTGATAATTAAACCCCTAACAAATCACTATTTCAGTGGGTAATCAACTATATATTTGTTGAGGGATTTATGTTTCAAATTAACCTACCTTTTTTTTCATTTATTTGCAGCCTATAGCTGTGAAATAATATATTGACAACTTTTTACCCATAAAGTGGACATCAGAGTACTACATTGAGTAGAAGAAAATCCAAGTTGGTTTTAAATTATAACTCAAATCTCATAATGTTACGGTTATGAAATTCAGTTGCATTTTACAGTACTGCAACTTAGACATATGCATGGTGCAATTTACTGCTATTGCGCAATATAATAACTGAAATGGTTCTTATTTTATTTACATGCAGATTGAGTAGGTCAAACAGGAAAGTGATTTAGGCCGTGGCTTCTTTAAATCGGTTTTCTCCTTGCTTCCATCTATAAAAAAATATGGCAAACTACAATTACAGCTATGTCAAAACAAATTTATCATTATATGCCTTAGTGAAATAGTCGATTGAAGGAAAATATCAACATTTCCTTCACACTACAAGACGTATGGAAAATGTTTTGTTAACAAAGTTTAAGATCTTACTCCATATTCATACACATACGATATACAATTTTAATATCCTTAGTTCCACATTTTTTTAATGATGTTATAATATTACAGCATACTATTATGGTTTATAAGATGTAGTATCAGTAGTATGTCTATCATTCGACATGCTAATCAACAATTATAAACCCTTTGAACTTATCACTTTCTGTGCAACTGCTATACAACTGTCATATGACCGTACTGTATAAGATCCCTTTTCTGTCACATGAATTTATCATGTATCAAATTCATCTTGACGCTAAACAAGTTAGAGGCAAATTCGTAGTTCGCTTCTCTAATGATAGTAGGTAAACACAAATTTTCCTGCAATTTACTTACCAATGCAGTTTTCAAATTGTCCTAACCTAATATGGTTAACGCCCTAAATTCAGCGATGTTTCTATCCATTAAGCGTAATAGGTTGTCCAACTATTCCTTATTTTGTCAAAACAAAGATTTCAATTTCGAACTGTCCATATTTGCAAATGGAAAATTCCATTTGCCAAACTGAGAGCTATTGTGGATGTGCTTTACAATTTGCTAAATTAAGGAGTGGCCGTAGACCATGTTTTACATTATTTTCGATTTTGCCAATACGAAGTTTTGTATAACCAAAACTATAGGAGATGCTATCAGGAGTGTTAACACTGCATATTCTATTTCAGTTGGCAATGAAACAATAAGGACCCACTGGATATTGTTTCTAAGAACTTACGCTTTTGAAGTGCCTATTTATGTCAGGATCTGATATTTAGTAAGCCATCTATAACCTGTTCAATTTCCCATTTATATCTGTGTGTGTTTGTCTATATATATATTGCTATAATGAGTTTCAACAATTGAATGTTTTATGCTTCAGGTTTCCAAATAGCGCTTATAGGCACAATTGCAGATTCTTTATATTGGACTTTATATTCTAATCTGGGGTGAAGTTTCAAATACATTCTTCATGCCTGAATGCCTTTGTTACATTTTCCATGATGTAAGTAACTTTAATTCGGACATGTTACATTTGGAGATTGTAAGTTTTATTTTGATTTATTTGGATGGTGCTGTCCGTAAAAAGTCTTTTTATTTCAATATTCTCACTTTAAAAAAAACTCATGGCAAACATTCTGTTCGTCCTCAGTATTTCGCAGAAATTGAAAACGAAAACCTAACTATCATTTCCCAAATCCACCAATTTCTCGATTTAGCAACTAGAAATCGCTTGTAAATAGACATCCCTACAATTTTTTAATTAAATCAAATTTCGCCCTCTATCTTACTGCCCAAATGTATACATGGCAGGAAATTTGGTGAGTAGAAGTAATAATAATCATACACAGCATATTGGTGGTATGAATTGTGCATTTTATTTTCATCACTTTCCTTTTTTATGCGTTTTTTAGATCGCTTTAACATAAAAAAAAAAAATTGAAAATCCAGAAGAACCCGACAGGCCAGTAAACTCCTAAGGAGGATACAGTAAAGTCGTCCGCAGATTCAAGCCCCCATACCCTCAAGTAAATTTATATAGAATAGGGAAACGCATGGTAGAAATCGAACTTGGGTCTTTTTACCAGAACTCAAGCCTCCTTTCCGCTACGCTGCATCCGCGGATTTAACATAATTTTATAAGTATACTTTAGTTGCAATTCCTAACAGCTTATTAAATTTGTCCAAAATTCGTTCCATCCCGCCTTACCTTCACAAACGGACTATTGTAGTGTATTGTTTACTTAAAGTTGTTCAGAGTTGATTTAGTAAATAATGAAGTTTTCGAAAACAAATTTGTCATGTTACTTCATATGATTGTGAATTGCTCGCTAAATAGTTTTTGTGAATGCAATGTTTGTGAATTAAATTATGTCTGATACGTGTTTATAGTTCATTCCATGTATTTGCTCATGCTTTTCAGTCTTTGTCCTCCCTTTTTATCTCTATTACGTAATTTATAGATGTTAACCAACTAAGGAAGCATATGTACGGGCCCAGCCCTAGGGTAAGGCTGCCAAGATAGCCGCCTATGGCAACCGACCTGGTAGGGGCATCCGTTGGCGAAGGTGGTGGTGACTTACTGCTTTATTTGGATAAAAATATAGTTTATGTCATTAACTTTGAACGACTGTTTGCCTCCTGAGCTCCAGAACGTCCCTACTTGAAAATTTGTAATACTCGGATTGATCCGAGCATTACACCAAAGTAACACCCGGGTCAGGCTGAAAACCAGCGTGAGTAACTCATCCAACATGGAATACAAAGCATACAACTTATATAAAACCAGGGGTAACTCGAATCAATTAATAAGTTCACAATACGTAATAGACATCACTTATTTCACACAAAGTTTTCTAAGTACCAAAGCTTTAGATTTAAATAGTCCAATTTCTTTAAATCACTTCATTCCAGCTTATAGATTTCACATATCAATATATAAAAATTCGAAGTGGTTTCAGGTATTTCCTAACACCCGACCCCGGTCTCTTCGAGTCTCATGTCATCCTAATCCAAGTTATCCAAATGAAACACACAACATTTCATATCATAGATATCAACTCATTCAAAGCATCAATACCATTTAATCATCCATAAGCAAAGCTTAATCACATACAAATTTAATTTAATTAATCCTGAATGAATTACTAACCTCAACCACTTAGATTTCTTCATTTAACATTAATTAATTTCAAATCAATTAATCAATCATCCCTTCATTATTCATCTTAATTAATCACCCTGGATTAATCATCCTTCAATTACATTCAAGTAATTAACTTTAATTAATTTCACAATATTAATTATTCTTAAAATCTTAATTACTTCATAAATTAATTAACTATATTAATTACATTAATCCTTAATTACTTATATAAGTTAATTTCTCATAAGTCACTTATTATTGATTAATCAATCTCAATTAATCAATCTTTAATTACATCATTAGTTATATAAATTAATGATTTCTAATTATATTTTAATTTATCCTAATCTAAATTAATTACATTAATTAAACCACAATATTAATCATTCTCGATTAATCTCAACCTATATTTAACTATCTTTTATTTACTTCATTAAATAAATTAATTACTCCTTAATTAATTATCTTATTTAATCTTTTGATTTCTTGCACAAAGTAATTATATTTTATTAATTACATTAAGTAATTACCTATCAAACCATCCAATGAATATTCTAAATTAATTAAACTTAATTAATTAACTTAAATCTTAATTAATTACTTAATTCAAACCCTTAATTACTAAATTAATTAACCCAAATCATTAATTAATTGAATTAATTAATTATCCATTTTAATTACCCTGCTATTTTAATGAATCACAAATCATTAAGCCCTTATTAACTTTAAAATGAAAACATTCTCTTATTCATAATTTAAGTTTAAAACAATTTAAAACCCGAATACTTCGAGTCAAGCAACAATTAACTCGAGAACCAACCAAAACCAAAGTCACTAGATCATCAGTGCACATCAAATCAATTCAATCATTCAATCCATTTATTTAAATTTAACCATTTAAATTTAAATAAAAATACAAAAGAGTGAGATTTACTCACCTTAAATTCTGCCGTTTGGAAACCCTCCCAAACTGGCTTGTTTTCATGATTTTAAACCTTGAATAAACATCATACAGTTTATTAATATTTAAATTAACCCAACAATTAAATTCCCATTCAATAAATTTAAATTTGAACTTTCCTTCAATAAATTACTTAGTGACTGAAATAATTAGATGTGTTAATTTAACAAATTCATCACCATAATGCATTATCCTCAATTAACAGTAAGTTCAAAACATACATATTTATTTTATTTTATTTGTAAAACTTTACTGTAAATTCCAAATCCCTTTCTAACATGTAAACAAACATTCGGTTATAAGAAAAAAAACGATAATACCTTACTGCCTATACGAACCCAAAGCCCTAACTCGAGCTTGCTCTTGCCTACGCACCCAATACGAACCCCAGTCGTCATCGTGAAATTGCAGCACCGACGCCACCTCGCTGAGTCATGCGCTTCCATGGCCACCGACTTCACCGAGCTCCGCGCCACTGCCTCGAAGTTGCAAGGACATCGTGACTTCATCGTGCATAGATTGAAGCGCAACCCTGCTCGAGCTCGTGATTCCATCGTGCTACCGCTCCACGACTGTCGCTCTATCCAAACCGAGCGACACCCTCTATTGCGAAACCCTAGCCTCGGTCGCGACTTCGTCGCTGCTCCTTGTTCGAGTCTCTGCCTTTATCTCGATCGAATATAGATCGATTTGGGTTGGTTACTTATGAATTCGTGGATTTATAAATTGAAAGGAGCGACCATTTTTTTTAAAACAAGAGAACCCTGCTTCGATTTTTAACTCGAACTGGAAGGGAATTGAAAGAGTGTTCGAGATGTTGTACGAAGCATTGAATTTTATTTTATTTTATTTTCTTCTGCTTGGTTATAGAAAGGAAAGTGTGTTAGAGAAATAAGCTCAGGCTGCTACAGTGACACTGAGGTGAAGGCAAAAGTTATGATGTGGAAAGGATTCAGCTGAAGTTGACCAGGATTTTAAATATATTTTTAAATTAAATTCAAATCGTCTCCATAAATGCATCTTACAACTCCGAATTCCTATCGAGGCGTGTCGCTAGGCGTTTATAATGTTATACCCCTATTACGAACACAATGGAAAAGGTTTCGAGTCCTAATTCGACCATTTGGGGAAGATAGCTTTTTGGATTGAGTTATTATATTAAATTTTCGATATAGATTTAGCACGTTTATCTATCGTGTGCTCACACAACAACTCCAATTGCTACGAAAAATGAAATCCGATAATAATACAATATTACAGACCCAGTGGAACTGGTTTCATCGAATTCCAAGACTATGCCTCGGAAGGCTATTTTTTTCAATTTAAACGATAAATTTCAAAACTGAACGAATCACTTCCAATTTCAAATTAAAAGCTTTTATTATCTTCAGAACTATCAATACAAATTTTACAGGTCTTCAAATTATTTTTATCAAGCTTAAAACCGAAGATTCAATATTTTACCCAATTTCAGTTTATTAAATCTAATAACTTAATTGCTATTAATAATAATATTTGAATTCAAGTTAAAAATTAACTTTTTAAATATTTACAATGAATTAAATATTCCAATTTAAATTGTTAAAAATTCTGGGTCGTCACATTCCTCCCCCTTAAAAGAATTTCGTCTCCGAAATTACTAGTTAGGAAGAATGGTCCAATACCCGTTTACTTTTCCCCCAAAACCAACAGTTTTATCAACTTGTCATAACATATCTTTTTATAAAAGACCCATTATCATTCTTACTAACTTACCAAACTCTCCCACGGTTTCAAACAATACCCTTATGCTTAATCATTTAAATTTCATTTTAAAACCAAATTTTGAATTATCAAAATTTTCTCAAAAATTTTCTAACTCTCTAAATTTCCGAAATTTTTTGCCAGCGTCTCCTTTGCCTAGCTAGCTCAGTACAACTACAAAATGCCTCTACGGGCTCCCAAATTATATTTAATCTTTTGATTTCTTGCACAAAGTAATTATATTTTATTAATTACATTAAGTAATTACCTATCAAACCATCCAATGATTATTCTAAATTAATTAAACTTAATTAATTAACTTTAACCTTAATTAATTAATTCAAACCCTTAATTACTAAGTTAATTAACCCAAATCATTAATTAATTGAACTAATTAATTACCCATTTTAATTACCCTACTATTTTAATGAATCATAAATCATTAAGCCCTTATTAACTTTAAAATGAAAACATTCTCTTATTCGTAATTTAAGTTTAAAAAAATTTAAAACTCGAATACTTCGAGTCAAGCAACAATTAACTCGAGAACCAACCAAAACCAAAGTCACCAGATCATCAGTGCACATCAAATCAATTCAATCATTCAATCCATTTATTTAAATTTAACCATTTAAATTTAAATAAAAATACAAAAGAGTGAGATTTACTCTCCTTAAATCTGCCGTTTGAAAACCCTCCCAAACTGGCTTGTTTCCATGGTTTTAAACCTTGAATAAACATCATACAATTTATTAATATTTAAATTAACCAAACAATTAATTTCCCATTCAATAAATTTAAATTTGAACTTTCCTTCAATAAATTACTTAGTGACTGAATAATTAAATGTGTTAATTTAACAAATTCATCACCATAATGCATTATCCTCAATTAACAGTAAGTTCAAAACATGCATATTTATTTTATTTTATTTATAAAAACTTTACTGTAAATTCCAAATCCCTTTCTAACATGTAAACGAACATTCAGTTATAAGAAGAAAACGATGAAACCATACTTTCTATACGAACCCAAAGCCCTAACTCGAGCTTTCTTTTGCCTACGCACCCAATACGAACCCCAGTCATCATCACGAAATTGCAGCACCGACGCCACCTCGCTGAGTCACACGCTTCCATCGCCACCGACTTCGCCGAGCTCGGCGCCACTGCCTCGAAGTTGCAAGGACATCGCGACTTCATCTTGAATAGATTAAAGCACCACCCTGCTCGAGCTCATGATTCGATCGTGCGACCGCTCCACGACTGTCGCTCTATCCAAATCGAGCGACACCCTCCATCGCGAAACCCTAGCCTCGGTCGCGACTTCGTCGCCGCTACTTGTTCGAGTCTCTGCCTTCATCTCGATCGAATATAGATCGATTTGGGTTGGTTAATTATGAATTCGTGGATTTACAAACTGAAAGGAGCGGTCATTTTTTTTAAACAAGAGAACCCTTCTTTGACTTTTAACTCGAACTGGAAGGGAACTGAAAGAGTGTTCGAGATGTTGTACGAAGCATTGAATTTTATTTTATTTTATTTTTTTCCTTCTTGGTTATAAAAAGGAAAGTGTGTTAGAGAAACAAGCTCAGGTTGCTACAGTGATACTGAGGTGAAGGCAAAAGTTATGATGTGGAAAGGATTCAGCTGAAGTTGACCGGGATTTTAAATATATTTTTAAATTAAATTCAAATCATCTCGATAAATGCATCTTACAATTCCGAATTCCTATTGAGACGTGCCGCTAGGCATTTATAATGTTATACCCCTATTACGAACAAAATGGAAAAGGTTTCAAGTCCTAATTCGATCGTATGGAGAAGATGGCTTTTTGGATCAAGTTATTATATTAAATTTTCGATATAGATTTAGCGCGTTTCTCTATCGTGTGCTCACACAACAATTTCAATTGCTATGAAAATTGAAATCCGATAATAATACAATATTACGGATCCAATGGAACTAGTTTCGTCGAATTCCGAGACTATGCCTCAGAAGGCTATTTTTAAATTCAATTTAAATGATAAATTTCTAAACTAAACGAATCACTTCCAATTTCAATTTAAAAGCTTTTATTATCTTCAAAACTATCAATATAAATTTTACAGGGCTTCAAATTTTTTTATCAAGCTTAAAACCGAAGATTCAATATTTTACCCAATTTCAGTTTATTAAACCTAATAACTTAATTGCTATTAATAATAATATTTGAATTCAAGTTAAAAATTAACTTTTTTAATATTTACAATCAATTAAATATTCCAATTTAAATTGTTAAAAATTCTGGGTCGTCACATTCCTCCCCCCTTAAAAGAATTTCGTCCCCGAAATTACTAGTTAGGAAGAATGGTCCAATGCCCGTTTACTTTTCCCTCAAAACCAACAGTTTTTTCAACTTGTCATAACATATCTTTTTATAAAAGACCCATTATCATTCTTACTAACTTCCCAAACCCTCCCACAGTTTCAAACAATACCCTTTTTCTCAATCATTCAAATTTCAGTTTAAAACAAAATTTTGAATTATCAAAATTTTCTCAAAAATTTTCTAACTCTCTAAATTTTCGAAAATTTTTGTCAGCGTCTCCTTTGCGCGGCTAGCTCGGTACAACTATAAAATGCCTCTACGGCTTCCAAATTCCAAAAAGAAAACAGAAAGCCAAGTGGCTAGATAAAAAACCCAATCAAATTTCATACAGAAATTTAAACATGTACCTTTTAGTCGGGCAATTCAAATTATCTCCTGAAATCAAAACCAATTTCCCTTTATAATACCTACATATCCTACTAAGCAATAATATCCAATCGTAACTTTTCAAATTATTTTATACCTTTCCTTATATAGGTTTCATATCTACTTCTATTCAAATTAGTTTTTCCCATTTCCATATGAATTCAATTTATCTTCAATTCTGAATATTGAACTTTATCTTCCATTTACAACTGATTCATATCAATATTTTAAATTAGTTTCATTCACAAATTTATTTCAATTTTCAATTTGACATCTTTTTGTTGCTAACAAAAAAAATTTCCAAAAATTTTTTAACTCCCAAAATTTTTGGCAGAGTCTCCCTTGTACGGATGAGCTTTTGCAATTTGACAAGAGATATAAATATGTATACATCGACCCACCCGGTCGAAAAATCAAAAAGAGTTCATATTTCCTATTTTTATTGCGTAGGCGTACCTTTATTTAGCATTTTAAGCAAGCGGCTTATTATTTTAGCAATTAGTGCAATCAGTGCAATCCAAATCCCGCCAAACGGTTTTTCGGTACCTGAACTTACTCAATTTAAACATGTAAGCACAAAAATCATGTATTTAACACATTTAACATATTTAACTAGCAAACGTACAAGTTTTTATAAGCAATGCAGGTTAAACAATATTTATAAGCAACTTATAGGGTTCTGACTTAAATTTTTAATTGTTTAAAACATAATTTCTTACATTCAATACATTTTTAAGTAAAACAAACTCATATTCACTTCAATTCATCTTAAAATCAATTTATTTGCTCTATTAATTCATAGAATTTTAATTCCTTTTGTTTACATCAACGACAACTATTTTTATGCAAGTTCGACGATGTTCGCTTAATAGAGTATCTATTTTAGTTTATAGCTACTTCAAATTAATTTCAACTCATTCAATATTTAATTCCATTTCATTTCATCTCCGCATTGGTTTCATTTTAAAACTATTTCATCGAGCTTGACAACATTCGATTCTCATATTAATATCCATTTTCCAAATAAATTTGACCCTAACTTTTATTTAATGGTCTTCCATTCTTACTCGAAACCAAGCTTTTATTGACTTAAATGATTTTACTCCAAATTAATATGCCTCATAACTCAAGTTCATTCTGATAATCCAATTCCAATTATGACTCTGATTTAATTTTTATTCAATCAGACTTCATCCATTTATTATTTAATTCAATTAACCCATTTATTCACCCCATTTTAAATTTTAAATTCACCTACTTAATTCATTTTCGAATTTATTTTATTTATACAAAACCATTCTCAATTTATTTCTACTTACCTGGGTTTTGTTTGCAACTCAAACCATTCTATTATAATTCAATTCCATTTTATTTTTAAAACATCTCCATTATTAACTTACAATCCATTTATCTAACCGAGTTAAATTTTATTAATATACTCTATCAAATAATTTATTTAACTAATTAGCTTACTTCCAACTTTTAAATCAATATTCGATTTTATTACAAAAATCACTTCATCAAATTTTCCTGAATTCAAAAATTTTCATAATTCCAGTTTGGACTTTCATTATCCAAAATTTAAACATTTTTTTTTAAACTAGAGAACTCTACTTCGATTTTTAACTCAAACTGGAAGGGAATTGAAAGAGTGTTCGAGATGTTGTACAAAGCATTGAATTTTATTTTATTTTATTTTCTTCCTGCTTGGTTATAACCAAGAGAGTGTGTTAGAGAAACAAGCTCAGGCTGCTACAGTGACATTGAGATGAAGGCAAAAGTTATGATGTGGAAAGGATTCAACTGAAGTTGACCAGGATTTTAAATATATTTTTAAATTAAATTCAAATCGTCTCGATAAATGCATCTTACAATTCCTAATTCCTATCGAGACATGCCGCTAGGCGTTTATAATGTCATACCCCTATTACGAACACAATGGAAAAGGTTTCAAGTCCTAATTCGATAGTATGGAGAAGATGGCTTTTTTTTTTGCAAAGCAAGCGGCGTGGAATGGTCCCCTACCATTTTTATTAATAACCAAAAATACCAGAACAACGGATTACAACAATTTGACCACCACATGAGTGACGAAGGCATACACAAATATTATATGTTACTAGTAATAGAAAGGACCAATACATGTTTAGAGGAAGCTTTCCCTTTAAACACCCTATTATTCCTCTCCAACCAAACAAAGTATATTAGCTTCTTCAAAATTCTTAACAACTTTCTACTTCTCTCATTCTTCTATCTAGTTGCCATGAAGATGTTGTACCATTCCATGCATGAGCTTCTCATTGGCCTGTGATAACCATTACTTTGCAATATGGAACTCCATAAGTGAAAAGTGAAATCACATTCAAAGTATAAGTGCACAACCGTTTCCACCCCTACTCCACATAATAGACATTTGTCACATTGAACAACCCCATAGCCTTTGAGTTTGCTTAGAGTCAGTGTACCATTCATCATTACCTTCCACATGTACAAGTTCTCTTTTGGAACAGAACCATGATCCCAGATACGAGAATGCCAAATAAAAGTAGGCAGTTGCATGGATGGATCAAGTGCCATATAAACATTTTTAATTGAATGCACTCTGTCATTCCAAGTCATATGAGCATCACTGATTTTGTATTTCCTATTATGTATAGCAGTCCATTCAGTTCTTATCACTGTAGAGCTACAATGTGGAAGGGAGACACTATCATCAGCCCAAAACCTAGATAGAGTAGCAGTATTACCAATCCCAGTGGATCTTCTCATCTCATAATCAATTATATTTGCTAAAATGATTCCTTTTGAAGGCCATGGATCAAACCAAAAAGATATCATGTTGATTTCTTTCATTCTCTGTTGCACCAGAGGTAGAAATAATTGTCTACCTCTCAGTATATTTCTCCAAGTCCAGCTACAGTCAGTTGGAGAAGAAATAAACCAGAGGTTGCTTTGACGTATGAGGTATTGCCTACACCAAGAAGCCCATAGATTTTTGTCATTCCTTAATAGCTTGTCAATTCTTGCAGATAATGTAGCAAGGTTCCAGTTCCTTATGTTTATGATTCCAAGTCCACCTTTTCCTGTGGACAACATAGTTTGCTAAAGGAAATTGGAATCATTTTCTTAGAGAAGGGATTACCGTGCCATAAAAAATGATTTAATGCTGAGTTAACCATGCTAATGAGTTTGGCTGGGAGAATGAATATTCTGGCATAATAAACACACATGGAGAAAGCAATGGATTTAACAATTACAAGTCTACCAGCCATCGAAAATCTAGATACTTTCTAACTAGCAAGTTTGGCAGTAATATTTTCAAATAGTTGTAAGCATTGGAAAGTACTGATTCTAGAATCACAAAGAGGTACCCCAAGATAATATTCATTATCAGAAAATGGAGAGAGGCCAGACATAGAGTACATTATCTCTTTACCATCATCAGGGAGACCGGCAATTAATAATCTAGATTTACTTCTGTTGATGTTCAGACCAGACAAGGTACCAAAGGTATCAAGAACTTTTATGACCCCAGTAATGGATTTCAGATTGGGCTTAGTGAATAAAAGTAAGTCATCTGCAAAAAGGAGAGAGGAAATACTATTCTTCCTGCACAGTGGATGATAATCAATAAGCTTATTGCACATAGCATCAGAAAGAAGAGCAGTGAACAGCTCCATAACACAGATGAATAGGTAAGGGGACACCGGGTCACCTTGTCTAATTCCCTGGGTTGCGCTGAAGCATCCAAATATATTACCGTTGATACTTAGGGAGTAATTGACAGTAGAAATACATGTATACAGCCAACATAAGAAAGGGATGGGAAAATTCATCTTATGCAAAATGTAAATGATAGATTTCCATTGTAATGTGTCATAGGCTTTCTGAATATCAAGCTTAAGGACACATCTAGGAGATATGAGTTTCCTATTATACCCCTTCATAAGTTCAGAAGCAAGGAGTATATTATCAGTTATGTCCCTACCTGGAAGAAATGCACTCTGATTAACAGAGATCAAACTATCCAAAGGAGTTTTCATTCTAGCTGCCAATATCCTAGCAATGCACTTATATATAACATTGCAACAAGCAATGGGTCTGAACTGATCAACTGATATAGGATGGTTAGTTTTAGGGATCAGTGCAAGTTTAGTAGCATTAATACCCGAGATAAGTTTACTGTGTGTGAAAAAATTCTTAACAGCCATGATCAAGTCCCCTCCAGTAATATCCCAAGTGACTTTGAAGGAATGGGCATTAAATCCATCAGGACCAGGAGAACTTTGAGAGTTTAATCCAAAGATAGCTTGTTTGATTTCAGAATCTGAAATTTCCTTAATTTAATCAGTAATCATGACATCAGGTATTTGAGGGAGTTGATACTGAGTAAATTGATGGTTAGAGATTGAAGGGACTTGAGACCTCCCAAGGTTATGCTGAAAATACTCCATAAAGGCTTCTTGAATTGAATCTTGAGTATCACAAGGTTGACCATGCATATCTAGAATAGAGAAAATATTTGCAGATGCCTTTTGAATTTTTAGTCTTTTGTGGAAGGTGGATGAATTTTTATTACCATTCAAGTGCCAGTCCTGTTTTGCCTTTTGCTTAGCCATCTTATTTTCTTCAACGAGAGCTTTGGAGAGGTCCTTATGCATAGAGCTTTCATTAATAATCAGCTGAGGTTGGTCAGGGCTTCTTTGTATTTCCAGTTGTACCTGAAATAATTTTTCACGTATAGAAGAAGACAAGCTATTCCCATTACCATATGTTTGCTGAGCCTATTCCTTCAGTTGAATCTTCAAATTCTTGAGTTTAGCCTGCAAAACAAACATGGGGTTGCCAAAAGTATGATAGTTCCATCCATATTTTACAATTTTTGTGAAATCTGGGTGTTTTGACCAGTTATTAAAAAATGAAAAGGAGGATCGTCTTCTCACAGTGTCCTTATCCCAGGAAATGATGAGAGGGGAATGGTCTGAAAAAGATGGGGGAGGGATAAAGGTAGACAGATTAGGCCATTTGAGGATAGTGGAGTAGTTAGTATAAACTCTATCAAGTTTACAGTACGTTCTCTTCCCATGTTTACTGGAGTTATTCCAAGTAAAGAAAGCCCCAGAGTTGGAAGTGGGAATGAGGTTGGTATCATATATGGCTTTGTTAAGAGGTCTTGTCTGGCAGTAGGATAACGGAGTTCCCCCACATTTATCATAAGAAAGTTGCATGCAGTTCCAATCACCAAGACAGATCCAAGGCAGATTGGACTGCTGAAGAGAAGGTAAAATGTCAAGAAAGATTTGCCTCTGAGTAGCATTATTGTCAGCATAAACAGAGGTAAGGAGAAAAGTAGATGAAGAGGGGATGTGTAATATTTCAGAATGAATGAACTGCCTGTGGACAGTGATGGGCGTTGTGGAAAAGATCATAGGATTCCATAGGATTAGCAATCTACCAAAAGGAGCTTGTGATAAATTGTGAATACTGCTCCAGTCATGTCTAATGTTGGAGAGAGCTTTAACAGTGGTTTCATGATTGAGTTTAGTTTCAGAAATGACCATTAATTGAATGCTGTGGGAAGAAATAAGGTTGGAAATTTCAAGTTGCTTGTCAATGGAGTTAGCACCCCTAACATTCCAAAAGCCTATGTTTTCAATCATTAAAATAATGATGAAGTTGAAGCTCTGGTTTGGACCCCAGAGGAAGAGCTAACCTTATTATTTTGAGACAAAACTTCAAGCCCAATTTGTTCAATGGAGAAGTTGATACCATTGTCCAAGTCAATTGTGGATATTTTGGATCAAGTTATTATATTAAATTTTCAATATAGATTTAGCGCGTTTCTCTATCGTGTGCTCACACAACAACTCCAATTGCTACGAAAATTGAAATCCGATAATAATACAATATTACAGATCCAATGGAACTAGTTTCGTCGAATTCCGAGACTATGCCTCGGAAGGCTATTTTTAAATTCAATTTAAACGATAAATTTCAAAACTGAACGAATCACTTCCAATTTCAATTTAAAAGCTTTTATTATCTTTAAAACTATCAATATAAATTTTACAGGTCTTCAAATTATTTTTATCAAGCTTAAAACTGAAGATTCAATATTTTACCCAATTTAAGTTTATTAAATCTTGCTATTAATAATAATATTTGAATTCAAGTTAAAAATTAACTTTTTAAATATTTATAATTAATTAAATATTCCAATTTAAATTGTTAAAATTCCGGGTCGTCACAGTACCGGTGGCTATCACTTTGATTACTTTATTGATGTTGACGATTGCTATGTTGCATTTTATTTTCTTTTTGCATCAAATGTTGAAATGTTTTCAAAATATGTTTCTTTTATGACCTATTTTTTATGTCGTTCCTTTATCACAGGTTTCGGTAAAGAGTTAGGAAGGATATAGATGATTTTCATTAAAGGAAAATTGTTTTTTGATTTTTCTTCTAACCCCACCTCAGACGGGTAATCCTTTTATTTCATTTCCATGATTGTGTGTTTTACATCATGATTTTGCAAAGTTATTTACATTAATTTTTATAATTTTTAATTTTGTTTCCAATAACTGACAGTTCCCTCTTTTACTTCATTTACGTAAATATCCATTGAGCGATTTCATTTTTTGGTTGTATGAAAGGTTAATTTACTTCTACTCATACCAGTTTTGTACCAAGTCTTATATGCATATGATATTTAAAGTAAACACATCCCTTTATGCAATGTTTAATGTTTTCATTAAACAAATATTGGCTGATACATGGAGTATGTATGTGTTCTTGTATATAGGGATGTGTTTTCTTACTTTAGTTATAAAAAAAAATTTGTGCCTATCTATTAAAAATATGTTTATTATATTTTTGTATCTGTACATTACGATATATTTGTTGCATTAAAATGAGTCTCTTACTATACAAAAAACCAAACTTTATAAAAAAATTAACATTAGGCTAATTGCCTTTTTTTAAGCCACTCCCGCCATTTTATATAAATTAGAATGTGTGTGCTCACTGCGGACTGTTGTATGACAGGAAGAAATTATAATATTTGGTTTGTATGTCTTGAATTGATAGTCTTTGTGCCGACTCCAACTTTTTTTACAATACTATTTTTTATTTTTTCCATTGGCTTAACTGTAAATAGTGAAGTAATCAATGATTGCAACTAGGAATAATGGTTACTGATATCAATGTCAGGATCAAATACATGACTTTTTAAAATTCGTGTACCATGATAAACATTCATTGAAACAATATGCTTTTAAATTGGAAATAAAAAATTACGGGAAGTCCTAGGGTGTGGTTTTATCCAATTATACTTCTCTTATTTTAAATTTAAGCGAACTAATAAATGCAGGAAACGATGTATTCATCTCAAATCATTTGTAAAATGTTTAATATATTAAGTTAGGAAAATTTTCATTTGACTATTACTTCTAATACACGCACTTCAGATCTCACAGATACGCAGGGCCGGCCCTTTACCAAAGCGAGAAAAGCAACGGCTTTGGGCCGCAAAAAATCTAGGGCACCCTCTATATACAATCACGATCCCTAGAAGAAGAAAAACCATGAAAAATTCTAACCGGCGGTAGAGACTCGAGCGACAGGAAGAAAACGGTGGCTCCATCTTCAATCTACTGCGGACAGCGACTCGGACATCAAATCGGTGGCGTGTCGTCGGCTCTGACGCCAACTACTGCGACAATGACGATGATGGCAATTCCTGGATTAGCACATCAAGGGCATAGCATATACATCTTCCAAATTTCAATCTTCCATTCTCGGTATAATCTGTTGTTGCTTGTGGGCTTTGGCTATTTAGCCTATTTGCTGCATCACTGCTTGCTGTTGAAAAAGGGCTAAAGGTACGGAGTTACTTAATTATGGATCATTTTATGTTCTAATTTTTAGTTAGTTGTACTTTGATTGGAATTTGTAAACAATATTTTGTTAGTTAATTTCGGATTTCCTTATGTTCTAATTCCAATTCAATTTTGGTCCCCTATGTTTTGAATTTAAGTTAGTTAATTGTATATTAAGAATTGATTTGTATAATACGAATTAAATCAAAATTGGTATATTTAATTTGTTATTTGAAATAATTGTATAATACAGATTGATTTGGTAATAGTTAATGAATTTTTTTAATGCTTAGTAAATGTAAAATTTATCGATAAATAACTAAGTTTATTTTCGTAGTAATTTATAATTAAATTTTTAGCCGAATTGATTAGTTATATAGCAGTTTTGCTTCAAATTATCATGGAAAATATTTTTTACAAATTATAACTAATAGGTTAGACATTCATAATTTAAAATGTTTTTATTATTTTAATAATTATTAATATACAATGTTATCCGATGCTTTATAGTGTTTAAAAATGCTCAAGCAAAAATCTGGACACGTTAAAAGGGTTAGGAAAAGATGGCTGGATGAACTCACTAATTCACGGAAAGACGCTCTTAATAAATTTTTCATTGAAAATAGTCCAATAGAAAGTTTGAGTTTAAATGTGGATAATGTCCGCTTATTGACGAGAATGATGATAGTGTTGATGATATTTTAATGAGCAACCATGACAATGGAAATACAGACGAAGAGGAAGCAAATATGAATATGAAAATATTATTAGTATTTTTGCAAATAAGAAGGCTGGAAAAATGTTCATATGCAATTAATATTGATTTTGTTGTATAATTTGAATTCATTGTTACTAATAAAGTTATTTCTTTTTTATCATCTTCTCATTATTTATAAACAACAGAAATTATTTTCGTGTAATTAACAATAATAGCACTAGTTTCTGTATAGAGTTCTTGGTTTTGCAATTGGCTTTAGGTACCAAAACTCCTAGGACCGGCCTTGCAGATACGTTTAACAAACTTCAATATACCCCCATCCAAAACAAACATGAAAAAATTCATATATTCTTTTAAAAGTCTTTAAAGTTACGCACATTGTGCATGTCTGTGTCAGTATTTGTTTCTTTGTTCTTCCAGACATAATGCAAGTGAAATAATGCGATATATCCATAATAATCCACTGCAGATATATATAATGCAACATATTTATGTAGTAAAAATAAATTAATGCAATATAACTATTTCAAATATATCTCATGCAACAGAGCAATATAACACTTATTTCAGATTTACTGGCTCAATAACAATCAAAGTTAACTTGATAGACCGCAACCAAGGTGGACAACGATGCACCGCTGTACTGTAGGAGTTGTGGACTCAACAAATGCAAACCTATCGAATGACCACCTAAGTAGCAGCTGTAGGGTATGCTGAATACTAAACAATCAACAATTTAGATTATATAAATATCAATTGGTGCCATTCATTTACATTTGACAGTATGAACATAGGATTTGAAGTTTCTAACTTTGAGAATTGCTCGCATGTATTACTGTTAAGCAAACAGTCAGATTATTTTGCTGCGTTCATAGACTGATACAAAAATCTTTGATTCAAATAATTATTTTGGAGAAAAAGGTATTTGATTTCTTCTACTATTTAGAGGCTACATGCGACATCTCCATGGAGCTACCTATCCTATGTTGTTTGCAACTAATCCGTGTTAGATTAAAATTTTGTTGTGGAAACATATGTTACAATGTAAAATAATGCTATTATAATTGGGGTATCAATAAGTGGTATTTACAATTTGTTGAGGGTCCAAATTGTAAATATTACATAACTGATTTTAATCCGTTATAAAATGCTCTGGTCCCTGAGAAACAGTGCGTACATTTTCATCTTTCTCTTTTCCCCGTCAGAGAGAAATAATCCAGAAAAAGGAGAATTGTATTCTTGGAAGATCGTAGTCTTTGTAAACCGATTCAATGGACTCCGATATACTTCCGCTAATCACCTTTTGTTTATCACTTTGATCTCTCTTGAATTGATTAGGGTTAATTAGGGCTGAATTGAAATAATCAACAATTGGTATCAGAGCAACCCTAAATTAATTCTTGAGGATTTACTATGATAATGAACTGATTTTCCAACATTTTTCTTTCGGATCTGTTTGGTAAATCATGAAAACCTCTCTTCTTCTATTTTTTTCTTTCGTTTGGACAGTCCATGGTTGTCCTCTTTCTGGGTTAATTAAATCGGTACATATTTATGCATGATGTGACCGAATAGTTGTGCATAAATTATTCATCACATTACTTTTTGATGTTTCATCAAATGATAGCTACGGCATAAATTACAAATTATGTTTCCAATGTCATAAAAAGAAATAGGCTAGCATAAAACCATTGTATTTATTAATCTATAACACAATCTTTACATGCAAAATAGTCAGAACATAATAGTCAGGATGTATTTGAATTCATTTGCCTGAAACAATGGACAGCCTAGAATATAACTCATTTAATATAATGCCTATGCAATCCAATAAAGTGAGGCATTGCCTGATGTGCAAACTGAAGCACGTCTTTGGTGTGAAAACTGAAGCACGTCTTCATCTGGTATTGCTAAAGTGAGGCATTGCCTCATGTACAAACTGAAGCATGCTTGTTTCAGACACAAACTGAGTCAATACATTCTGCCAGTTTTATATCTTGATAATTAGGCAAGCTGCTTCATAGGGGTTTTGTTGCTTTGTAATGATGGCTCTTGCTCTGTCAATTTGAAGGAGCTTTAGCAATACATTGTTCAGACATAATCTATATCAAAGATGCAGTCTTTATGTCAGCATTTATATATGTTTGCTAGCTTGTTATGTTTGTTTGGATGGTTGTCATTTTTAGTTGAACTCCAGGTTTTCAAACATTTATTAGTTTAATAATTTCAATTTTGTTCTCAAATCATTTTCTCTGATTTCGTTAATTTGATATCCTTTTTCATGGAGCTTCGGCTATTGGTAGAAGTAACTGTGGCTGCTTATTGGTTTACACTAGGTCTACGACTAAATATATAGCGTTTAATATCTGGTAGCTATATACAAAAATGACTTGGTATATCAGACCACCTAACATATAATATAACAATTTGTTTTATTATATGTATTCTTTTTCTTTAAAATAATAATAATAATAATAATAAATTCAAATTTGGTTTCCATGATAATTTGGTGTTTTAAATAGATTAATTGGAGCAAAATATCACCAAAGTGATCACTTTTGTGTAGATTAATCAAATCAAAATATCAAAATAATTGTGTGTATTTAGTTCATGCATTTATTAACGAGCCCAAAGGTGAATTAATATTTGGTCGATTTTCATACACAATCGTGGTGATAAATGTGTGACAATTATAAAGTATTTTATGTGAGCAATATGTTAGTCCAAAGATTACGTATAGTTTGACATAATTTATTGTCAACGTTTGATTGCTACAACAAGAGTACCGCTTATAGTTAATATTACTGTCCAAAGACTTGATATTAATGATGTGTTTGGTATCATGAGATGTGATTAAACATTATTTGAATTTATTGTTTTATATGAAGTCGTTAAAGGCATGTAATTTATATAATTTTATTTGTTTTCTATTTCAGTCGTTGCTACTGTATCTGCTAACCTTAATTCAGTACCGTTCCTTAATGGTAATAACTTTAAGGACTGGAAGGAGAACATATTAATTGTTCTCGGTTGCATGGATCAGGAACTTGCATTAAGGATGGATCGCCCTGCTTCTCTTACAAATGCTAGTACCTCCGAGGAGAGGAGAATTTTTGAGAAATGGGACCGTTCAAATCGCATGAGTCTTATGATCATTAAACGGGGCATACCAGAGGCTTTTAGGGGTGCGGTATCCGAAGAGATTACCGATGCCACAGATTTCCTTGCTGCAATTGAGAAACGCTTTGCCGAAAGCGATAAGGCGGAAATAAGTACTCTTTTGAAGAAACTTATTCCCATGAGGTTCAAAGGCAAGGAAAACATAAGGGAGTACATTATGGAAATGTCTCACATTGCTTCAAAATTAAAGACACTAAAGCTTGAGCTTCCAAATGACTTGCTTGTGCATTTAGTGCTTATCTCGCTTCCTCCTTAATTCAGTCAATTTAAGGTCAGTTACAACTGTTAAAAGGAGAAATGGACTCTCAATGAGCTCATTTCATATTGTGTACAAGAGGAAGAAAGGCTGAAGCAAGATAAGACTGAGAGTGCCCATTTGGCAAGCACCTCTAAAGCAAAGGGTAAGAAAAGAAAATTTAAAAATGAAGCTGCTAAGGATCCAGATCAAAAGAAACAACAAAAGAAAAAAGACGATTGTTTCTTTTGTCACAAACCTAGATATATGAAGAAGGAATGTACCAAATATCATGCATGGCGTGAAAAGAAAGGTATGTTTGTTACTTTGGTCTGTTCTGAAGTTAATTTATCTTCAGTGCCTAGAAACACTTGGTGGATAGATTCTGGTGCTACCAATCACATAAGTGTTTCTATGCAGGGTTGCCTGAGCTACCAAAAGCCAAGTGATGGTGGAAGACACATCTTTGTGGGAGATGGACAATTGGTAGAAGTGGAAGCAATTGGACATTCTAGATTATTATTAAAAACTGGCTTTTATTTGGATTTAAAAGACACTTTTTCTGTACCGTCATTTAGGCGGAATATGGTTTCTATTTCTGTATTAGACAAATTTGGATATTGTTGTTCATTTGAAAACAATCAGTTTACTTTGTCTTTGAATTCAAATGTTGTTGGAACTGATTATTTAAATGTGTATGATAATCTTATTTGTTTGGAAACAATTGCCTATAATGAAACCTTGCATGTAGAATCACCTAGTACTAAACGTAAATTAAATAAAGAAAATTTAGCATCTTTATGGCATAAGCGCTTAGGTCATATCTCAAAAGTTAGAGTTAAGCGCTTAATATCTGATGGTATTTTAGAATCCCTTGACTTCACAAACTTTGACGTTTATGTAGATTGCATCAAGGGAAAATAGACCAAAACTAAAAGATTGGGTGCTAATAGATCTTCAGACGTCTTAGAATTAATTCATACAGATATTTATGGACCTTTCCCTACAGCATCTAGGAATGGTCAACAATATTTCATATCATTCATAGACGATTACTTACGTTATGGCTACCTATATCTAATTTATGAAAAATCACAGTCACCGGATGTGTTCAAAGCCTATAAAGTTGAAGTTGATAATAAACTCAATAAAAAAATTAAAATTGTCAGATCTGATCGTGGTGGTGAGTATTACGGTCGATATGATGGTTCAGGTGAACAACGTTTAGGACCGTTTGCTAAATTCCTAGAGGAATGTGGTACTGTCCCACAGTACACCATGCCAGGATCACCTAGCATGAATGGTGTTGCTGAAAGATGAAACCGAACTCTTAAGGATATCGTAAGGAGTATGATTGCTCATTCCACCTTACCTGATTCTCTCTGAGAAGAAGCATTAAAGACAACAGCTTATATTCTCAATAGAGTACCAACTAAAGCAGCTGCAAAAACACCTTATGAACTTTGGATAGGTCGAAAGCCTAGTCTAAAGAACTTTCACATTTGGGGTTGTCCAGCTGAGGCAAGGCCTTATAGGCCACATGAAAAGAAGCTGGATTCCAAAACAGTGAGCAGCTACTTTATTGGTTATTCTGAGCTTTCTAGGGGCTATAAGTTTTATGATCCCATAGCTAAGGATATTTTTGAAACGGGAAATGCAGTATTCTTTGAGGATATTGTGTTTGGGGGGAGAAATAAAGTTAAAGACACTCCTTTTGAGGAGGAATTGGATTCATACCTAGTTCCTATTATCACTTTTGACAATGTTATACAGTTTCCTACACCTATCATTGATCAAGAAGTGATTCCGGAACCTCAACAAGACAATGTTATACAACCCCTTATTCAAAATGAAGCTATTGTTACAGAAGAACAAACTCAACAACCTCAAGAACCAGTGCCATTAAGGAGGTCCATGAGAGAAAGGAGAAGTTCTATTTCATATGGTTATATTGTATTTCTCCAAGAACAAGAGAATGATAATGGAATGATGGAAGATGACTCAATCAACTTTCATCATGCCATGAAAAGTGCTAACTCTCAAAAGTGGATAGATGCCATGAATGAGCAGTATAAGTCCATGCAAGACAATAGAGTTTGGGAACTTGTCCCATTACCAGAAGATGCAAAAAAAATTGGTTGTAAATGGATATTTAAAACCAATAGGAATGCAAAGCATAATGTGGAGGGGTATAAGGCACGTCTTGTAGCAAAAGACTATACTCAAAAGGAAGGTATCGATTTTATAGAGACTTTCTCTCCAATTTCATCGAAAGACTCTTTTAGAACAATTATAGAACTTGTTTCTCATTTTGATCTTGAGTTACATCAGATGGATGTTAAGACGGCGTTTCTCAATGGAGACATTGATGAGACAATTTATATGGTACAACCAGAAAACTTTGTGTCGGGATATCCAAAGAATATGCTTTGCAAATTAACAAAATTCATCTATGGACTTAAGCAAGCTTCTCGTCAATGGTACCACAAATTCCATCAAGTAATCATCTTGTTTGGTTTTGAGATGAATATTGTTGATGATTGTGTGTATCACAAGTTCAGTGGGAGTAAACATATATTCCTGGTTCTATATGTCGATGACATCTTGCTTGCCACTAATGATATAGGCTTATTGCGCGAAACCAAGAAATTTCTATCTAAACATTTTGAGATGAAAGATCTTGGGGACGCCTCTTTTGTATTAGGTATTCAGATACTTCGAGATCGATCTCGAGGTATTCTTGGATTATAACAAAAGAGCTATATTGATAAAGTACTCAAAAGGTTTGGCATGCAAGATTGTAGACCAGGAGATACCCCTGTTGCTAAAGGAGATCAATTCAGTCTTAGTCAGTGCCGTAAAAGAAATCTTGAAATTCAATAAATGCAAAAGATTCTCTATGCTTTAGCCGTTGGGAGTCTAATGTATGCTCAAGTATGTACATGTCCGGATATTCAATACATTGTTGTGATGTTATGCAGATACTTAGCAACCCTGGTATAGACCATTGGAAAGCAGCCATGAGGGTTATGAGGTATTTTCGGAGAACAAAAGATTACATGCTCACTTATAGAAAATCAGATCATTTGGAGGTCGTAGGGTATTCTGATTCTGATTTTGCTGGATGACAAGATAGCAGAAAGTCTACATCAGGCTATATTTATCTATTGGCTGGAGGAGCTATATCTTGAAAAAGTGTTAAACAAACACTTGTAACTTCATCCACTATGGAAGCAGAATTTGTAGCGTGTTATGAGGCATCAAACCATGGAATATGGCTACGCAACTTTATCATTGGGCTGCGCATTTTGAAAAATGTAGAAAGACCGTTGAAGTTATATTGTGATAATAAGTCAGCAGTGCAATATTCTAATAATAACAAAAGCTCAACTAAGTCAAAGCATATTGACATAAAATTCTTAGTTATGAAAGAAAGAGTGCAGAGTGGACATATATCTATAGAGCATATTTGAACAAACTTCATGATAGCGGATCCGCTCACAAAAGGTTTACCGCCCAAGGTCTTTCATGAGCACACTGCTTATATGGGTGTTGTATTACTGGAGGATGTTATGATTTAGTGGGAGTTTGTATTTGTATGCTTTATATTTGCCTTGAGACATTTATGTATTTGGTTTTCTAATCAGAATAAAGTATTCAGTTCATTCACTCTGTCTACTATTTTGATTCTGACCTCACTTAAGTTTAAAAACGACTAGTTGAAAATAGACATGTTTTGTTCACATTACATGTAATATTCATGCTACATATTCATGATTGATCTATGTCATTTGACTGTATATATATGTATGTGGCCATTGATCGGTTTAGTCATAATTAATATGGCGAAGACCACTATGATTCTATATAGATATGGTTGATGGACAAGATTGTTAAAGATTATCTTTATTTAATAGCAAATTTTGAGCTCATAAGGTTGTACATTTATAAAGAAACACATGTTGCCTAAGTGGGAGATTGCTAGATTAAAATTTTGTTGTGGGTACATATGTTAAAATGTATATTGCTATTATAATTGGGGTATAAATAAGTGGTATTTACAATTTGTTGAGGGGCCAAATTGTAAATATTACATAACTGATTTTAGTCCGTTATAAAACGCTCTGGTCCTTGAGAAACAGTACGTACATTTTCATCTTTCTCTTTTCCCCGTCAGAGAGAAATAATCCAGAAAAAGGAGAACTGTATTCTTAGAAGATCGTAGCCTTTGTAAACCGATTCAATGGACTCCGGTATGCTTTCGCTAATCACCTTTTGTTTATCGCTTTGATCTCCCTTGAATTGATTAGGGTTAACTAGGGCTGAATTGAAATAATCAACAATCCATCCATTTGGAATGCATGAATGATATTTCACAAAGTGTCATATGAAGATTGACAGTCCGCTTAATATTTTTTGAACTACACGTTTTTAAACAACTTCGTATTGGGCCTTCCATCTTCAACTACTACTTCTATGCAGTTATCGTCTAAATGTGGAGATAATGAACTCGAGTATGTCAATAATAGTCACTGCTTTGATAAGGAAGTTGAAGGTCATATAGATCTGGAGATACTTCTTCAACCGAACAAAGTATAACCTGACCTGATATGCAAACCACTGAATACTACCAAACCACTTTAAACCATGGATTGCAAAGGGAAAAAAATTATGAGCAAGGTCCTGACTTATGCTCTCTAACTAAAAAGAGATCCTAAAAACCTTTTTTTCGTGAATCAAATTTTTTCACCACCGATAAACTTGGTACTCATGGATCCATAACCAATGGATGAAAAGGAGGACGACGAGGAATTATCATTGAGGTAAACCCGTTTGTCTTAATCCCATTTTTGCATAGTTGTTCGACTTTAAACTAAACACACTACTTCTCATTTTTATAATAACCGCACTGCAAACTTCCATCAACAATAGGCATCTTCACAACATAGTGGTACATACTTACGGTCAATTGACTCTTAATATTGTTTCAACAAAGATGTGGCAAAAGTTGCAACAAGCTATAAACCAAGGTATGAGGTATCGGTCGGTACCCCGAAATTTCGGTGGTACTGTACCGGTGCCGACACCGACCGAACAGGAATCGAGCATAAAACTTGGTTTCGGTTAGGTTTTAAAAAAAATCAAAATCAAAATCGAACAACTTACATGGGCTAGAATTGCAGCTCGAAATCAACAAATAGCGATCTGCCGTCTTTTTTTAAGCTTCGGCGTTTATTTTTTTTCTTCTGCTTGTCCTAGTCGGCATCGACTTACATTTCTTTGAGGCGAGCTGAAGTGAAGATGAAGAAAAGAGGCGATGAAGAGTCAGACGAGAGGGAGTTGAAAGCAGTTTTTCTTCTTTTTCTAGTCGGCATCAATTTTGATTTATTTAGTCTAGCTGAGTAAAATGAGAGGAATTGAAAGAGACTGCTAATTTAGGGTTATATATTGGGCTAAGATATTATTTAGGCCTGCTTTTGTATTAGTTTACAGCAAATATACTGTTCATTTTACTTGGATCTGCTTGGTTAAGTTAGTCCGGTTATAGTATTTTATTTTAATTTATGGTTAACTAGTGAATTATTATATTTAGACTTTTATTCTAATTCTAGTTGGTATGTCTTTAGCTTTTCCATTAAATAGTATAGAAATTTGAAACCAAAACTGAAACCTTCGAAGCTTCCGAAATTGATCGAAACCATGAAAATTTAAAATGACCAAAACCGAGACCGAAACCGAGTTCTCAAACCTTTCTATAAACTAAACAACATCAATGTAACAACCCGCATATTTAACGATTTTATATTTAAATGTTTTATTTAAATATAGCGTTGTTAGTCGGATTTTGGGTCCGAAATGTTACTTTCTGCAAATGGCCGAATTGGGACTCGAAACCATTTCCATTGATTACAAAATGGCGTTTGCGATCTTTTTGAGTGTAAGCTTTGATATGTTTGGAGTAAGTCGAATTTTTCTATTTGCTAAGTGGGCTTTGGGTTTGGGTTTCACCCAAACTGTTCTATTAACCTCAACTCAGCCCTTCTCTCCTTCCATTCACTTATTCATTTCATAAAAGCTTAAGCAAAAACTGAAATGGGGGAAGAGAAAGGAAATTAGAAACTCCTAGCCTAAATCCATTTGCAAACTACAAATTCTTGCTCCAAAATCAAAGAGAAGCCATTGGTAAGTTCTTCTTCGTCTTCTCCAACTCTTCTCTTCTTCAATTTCAGAAAATTTCCTAAACCTAAATTGGGAAATATGTGATTTATTCTTAGATTGAAGCTTGTTGAGTTGAAGTAGTGTTTGGTTGGTCTTCTCCTTGCAAATTGAACTCCTTCTTCTTTGTTTTGGGTAAAAGGTGAGTTTTGAACTCACACCTACTTCTTTTGATATCATTGATGTTAGGAATGAATTCCTAACACTTGTTCATATGCTTTTGCTTTCGATTTGGATTGTTTTGGTGAAATTGCCAAATTATGATTTTTGAAGCCAAATCTATGTAAAACCCTATATGGTTGATGTTTAAGTTGTTCGGAGTGTTTGGGTGTGTCGTTAAGGTTGGGTAGTCGTTTGACGTAAGCCCATAATCAACACGCATCCGATTGCTTTCGATTTGTTTGGCCATGGTTGGCCCAGGTTCAGGAAATGCCTGAACATTGAGTTTCAGACGTCTGAAATGCCTATTTCAGACGTCTGAATATTGTTCAAGGGGAATTTTCATCCCCAGATTCAGACGTCTGAAATTATATTTCCAGACGTCTGAATTGCCAAAATTTCAACCAGAAAGGAAATAGGCAAAATATTGCCTATTTCAGACGTCTGAAAATTTAGGTTCAGACGTCTGAATCCTCTTTTGAAAAAGAAATTGGTCTCCAGATTCAGACGTCTAATCCCTTCTTTCAGACGTCTGAACCTGCTGTTTTTTGCCAACTTGCCTTGTTCGTTTAGTTTTCCAAATTTAATCAACGCTTGTTAATTCCAACTAGTTGCTTATGCGTATTTGACCTTGATAATTCCTTTTTGAATTCATTCACGGGTTTTTATAAATTATTTCTTCAAATCGTATTAAAAGTTCGCTTCTCCGATTTATAAATTCTATTTAAACCACACGTACAATTCCGCACTTCGAGCGAAGTGGAAGGGTGATTAAATGGTTGGGAAAAACACGGACCATGAATCTGTGCGTTTATCCTTCTGATTAATTCCCGACCTATTCAATTGATCGTTTTAACCTTCGGGTTTGGTTTACCGATGATATGAGGTGAACTTTGTACTGCTTTGAGTGTGAAAGTGGCTGACGGATAGTAAACCGTTTAGTGCGAACGAGTGGTTATGGGACATACGTTAACACTTTTCGGATTCCTTTTCGAGAGTTGTGACACATTCCGCCAGTTAGTGGTGTCCAGTACTGGGTCTCTGACCTTCACCACTACGGTTTGTTGCCTTCGGGTATGTGCCTTCGGGTTTGTGCCTTCGGGTTTGTTGCCCGTTTGTATCGCTTCCGATGTTGGTCGTTATGAGCCGCATGGGTGATATTAGGTTGCTCTTTAGTATCGCTTCCGATGTTGGTCGTTATGAGCCGCATGAGTGATATTGGGTTTGGAGTCTTTGGGCTCATGGATCCTTGTTTATACAGTACTGAGCTCGAGCAATTTTATGATGTTTCATTCATATGTATATTCCCTTGGTATCGCCCTTCGATGTTGGTCATTATGAGCCGCATGATGCGTAGCGTTTGCCTTGTGGAACTTGTATACCTTATTGGTTTTTGTTATTGCCTTTTGGCTTGTTTTGGGATATTCGTATCCTTTGCTTATATATGTTGCCGATGAGATGAGGCTTGTTATCATGTAACGACCCACTATTTTGGACTGTTCGCATCCGCGCATGTCGGACTTGAATAATTCGAAAATACCGAATTGTTAATTTAAAATTTGGCAAAACTCAGATATACAGTAAATAAATAATCATAGAATCACAGACACAGAGTAATAATATGCAGCGGAAGTAAAAGAGATAGTAGTTCATGAAGCTACTATATAAATATATAAGATATATCAGAGTTTACAACAGAAGAGTAACACGATACATCAGATACAAATCAAAATACATCACTGAAATCATCGAATACTAGAAGCAGAATAGATGGCTGGATCTTCAAGCAAAGCTCCAACTCCAAAGATGAGTCTCGAAAGCTGAACCACTCAGTCTGACCCGAGCGTAAAGCAAATACAAAACACTCGAGTCAGGATTAATATTCTCATATCAATAAATCCAACTCAAGTGAAATAGCAATCGAAATACAAGTAACTTAAAGGATGTTGGAATCACCATCCTCTAAGGATCCGTTAAACTATCTACTATGTAGTAATGTACGCTAAATAGATAATGTCTATCAGTAATATAAAGTATCAAAATAGTGTTAAGGCGTTACCATTATCCCCCTTAACACATTTATATAAATGTCATAGTCTATACAGCACTGTAAACTCCACCGTAAACTGGTAGGATATCAGTGAGTACTCCATAGGTATAACACAAAACAAATTCGTAGTGGTCGCGCATATAGGGATACAAGTATGACAAGGCACATGAGGCAATACCCAAGGTAGTGAAACTACCGTTTGCCTGATCCAGACTGGTGAGAACGGATCGCCGCAGCGATCGCAACACCGCGAAACAACACTCCTGAAAAGTACGAGGGTGCACCAATCAATCACAAGTAATGAGTAGTAGTTACGAAGAAGTGTGTTCGCTCGAGGTGGCTAACCCCATTTGGCCCGGCACGGCTCCTGATTTTAGTCATTTCCAATTTGACACAAGTGTCAAGGCTATCCATTATCGTTCACTTTCTTCAGTCAGCACGTACATCGTTCCAACCACTTCATTCTGGATCATCACTCCGCGTATAGTTGTTAAAGTGGTTTTCGGTTTAGATAGAGAGTATATACATAACCGATTCCGGTCTCTTTAATAACTTTCGTAATTATTACACCGATTGGTCATTAATAAATTTCAAAACAAAATCAATTCCAATTTCAGTTAGAATTTATACATCAACATTTCATTTGTCTTTCACTATCAATTTCCAAAATTTACGTCTCAAAACTTCCAAATAACCATTTCAAATTCTTACAATTCAATTTCAATTTTTATTAAAAAAAAATTTCAAATATTGATTCAAGTTCGAGTATAAGTTTCATTCCGAGATCATTTAAAATGGTTTAATTTTTATTCAAATCAATTTAAATTCATTTATCGATTTCATTCAATATTCATTAAGTAAATTTGTCATTCAAAACAACTTCTATTTAAATTCCAATTCATTTAAATCAATTACTTACGTTCAACTTCATTATATCAAAACATCAAATTGAAATAAATTAACATCGTCAAATCACTTCTTTAAATTACAAATCTTACGTTAATTTCAATAAAGCCCCTTCATTTCAATAAATCACATTTTATTTCTTGTTAAAGAAATTCAATTTTTACTTATTATTGACTTCGTTACAAATTTCAAACTCAATTAATAAAGAACTGAATTTCACATAATCGAGAAGTTTCGATTTCTCTTATTAACTTACTTAAATATTTTTCCAAAACTTTAATAAAAAAAGAGACTCAATTCATTTATTAACGAAGTTCAAATCCACTTATTCAAAAGTTCAATTTCTCTTATCAAAGAATTCAATTTTTATTCAATTATCAGATAATTAAATCTTATTCACTTATTAAATAATTTCAATCTTAATTATTAATAATTTCAAACTTAATAATTACAAACTCGATTATAAATGCAAACTTAATTATTTAATCATTTCCACTTAATTATGAATTCAAACTTAATTATCAAATCATTTCAACTTAATTATAAATTCAACTTAATAATTTCAAACTTAATTATAATTCCAAACTTAATTATAATTCGAAATTTAATTATTAAATGATTTCAAACTTAATAATTTCAAAACTCAGTTATTACTAATTCCAAATTATTTATTAATAATTCCAAGTTTAATTATTAGATAATCAAATTTCAAGCAACGTTCATTCGTCAATTACTACGTTAATTTTTGTTTCAGATTTCAATCTTTACATTTTCCTTTCAAAATTTAAATTCCAACTTCATTTCAAAACTTAATCTTTGCTCAAATAAAATCATTATTTTATTTTTGAATCAAATTATTGACCAATCGGATTTTATTTAATTCTCTATCCTAGGTCAAATTCATTTGGGTATTTATCATTTCAACCCGATTCCAATTCAATTCAAAAATTAAAGCATCACAAAGGGAACTTGCAGTATGATAACTGGGATGGTGTCAAAGTAAATAAACAAGCAATAACAATAATCAATAACAATTCAATAATCAATTCAAATAATTCCGAAATAATCGTATTAATTCGCATTATTATTTGTGCGAATTAATATAATTATTCCTAGAATCTACACTATCATTTCATGTAGATTAAAGATTATTACATTACGGTTTTTCACTTGTCATTCAATTCAAATCTCAATTTTAATACTACAACAATTTATCCAATATACATTCAAAGGTTCAAAGTATAATTTATCAAATTCTACGTGTCAATTAACTCAACAATTAAAAGGGGTCATATTATTCAAATTTACTAATCAAATTCAACACATATGTCGATTCACATTTTTACACTATCCTACGACAAATTCAATTGCATAATATTTATCACTTTATACATTTCAATTTAACATCCAATATAAACAACAATCAATCAATCAATTATCAACCAAAATGTATTATCATCGTATAAATAACAGATAAGGGTGTCCGATGTCACAGGTGAACTGATACAGGCAATAACATATATAACAGTGTAAATAACTAACAGAAGTATATTTCAATTGTCGTTTCAATTGAAATCAAATTTAATAAATAAAAGAACATTAATCGTGAGTGATTGCTCACCTTCCGAGGCTAGAGGACACTGGAAAACAGCTACGGAAAAGAACGATGGAAATTGAAAAGCAACTGACACAGGTACGGGTATGGACACGACACGACATTTTCAAATAGCTGTGACACGTAAAACAGATTTTAGCACGATGATGTAATAAAACAAATATATACATACGAGTGATATATGTATACATTTATTTATAATATTCGAAACAACGATATTATACAAATTATATATAAAATCTCCTACGCCAGATACAAGAAGAATGACCCGAGTATCTTCTGTTGCCAAAACAACAACAAAAAATAAATAAATAAACAAGAAAGGATTTTTTTTTTGCAACATATTTTTCTTCATCGGCAAAATTATAATTGCAACCGGTATATCTTCTCGTCGATGCAACATATATATATACGTAATTATTTTACTGATGTAAGATCTTATTCAAAGAAAAAAAAAGTTGATAACAGCCGCCGATCCATATATATGTGATATATGCACTCGACGCTCGTATGCGCATCCCACTGAATACCACTATTGCAGCCACATCAGTATCAAAATCAGATATACAATGGTCACGTGTATATGTGATTTTTTTTAAGGCTTCTAATATATTGAAATCAAGTTTGCAATAAATGGATCAAAACATATATAAACTAGATGTGAATTCAACATGTACGCTATGCATGCATATAAGGTAAAAATGTCCAAGTATGAACAGAGAAGATGAAGGTTCAAACAGCAACAAAAATGAGCTGTCAGGCATGTACATCACAATGTTTGAATATCCCTTTGATTATGTACGTGTGCACTCATATGCTTAAACAACAGTTGTTATAAATATTATATAAAACTATGTATATCTATGCTTTAAAATAAAGTATGCTGTAAACGAAATACAAAACATTGAAAAGTCCTACTCAGGTTATAATTTGAACATAAACAGACTAAATAACATGCATGTACAACTACCCTTTATATATTATAAGGTCCATATTAACTTAGAATCAAAATGATTTTTTTTTTTTGAAACACATACTCATACTCATAAACAAAATCAAATCTGTATATTAATATAAGAGGATATATAACTTACATGTATTAAAAAAAATCAATACAAAAAGAACAAATACATTACCTTCAACCATTTCACGCAAGATAGGCGTACGCATAAAGCCCAGAAGGCTGCAATATGGTGGAAGGAACGGCAATGCAAAAGTGGTGGCAAGGGCACGGGTTTGAGCAGATATTGGTGTGGCGTAGCTAAGTTGGAAAGAAGGAGGAAGGATTGCAGGTAAAACTTTGTGAAACTAATAGATGGTTATGTTTTTATATTATTTCAATCTCAAAACGTGCACTGAGAAAAGAGAAGTGAAGTGGACAGAAAATATGGAGTCACGGGTCTGAAAATTTTAGAAAATATTAAATGCAAACAACTGTTGGATTTGGACCGGTGAGTAGATGAAAAGATAGGTGGAAACCCAAAAGATTTTTAAAATGGATACCGATACGGTCCGACGTTTTAAAATTTTCGCCGCGTACCGGACCTCAAAAAACCGAGTTGAATATACCATAGGAATCAGCACGGCGAGATGATAAAAACGGTATATATATATCAGTGATTTGATTGAATTATAAAAATTCGAATTTTCTACTAGCGGAAAATGCATAAAAATTGCGGAAAATTAAAATCGACGGAGCTAAAGAAGTCCGAATTTGGAAAAACGACAAACTGACAACTTGCTCAAAAGATGGTTTAGAATTTTTCTATGTAAAAATATTTTGGTTTTGAAAACGTTTTATTTTCATCGCTTTTTAACTGATTAAATTGAAGTAAATTTACGCACGAAATAAACTTTCATATTTTCGGACGAAAATTTACCAGTTGCTATGTTTAACTAGACGTATTCCAAATATAAAATTTATATTTCAAAATTTTATCGTTAAGATCCCGCAAAATTTCAACTAATAACGTTATTAAAACCGGTTAAATTTACGGGTCGTTACATTCTCCCCCACTCAAAACTTTTCGTCCTCGAAAAGGAAGGAGGTACGAGAATATAATCAACCAGAAAGAAAATAGATTTGAATTGCAAAATAAAATAATTAATTTAGACCATATAGATTTCAATTTAAATCAATTAATATTCAACAATTGATTTTTAAAATTCAACGTTTTCATTAAATTGATTTAGTTTCACATTTATTAATGTTAGGTACAAAAGGTTTCTTTCAAATGAAATTCAAAATTAATTCAAGATACCCCTTTAAGTTGATTTAATTCAATTTATTTACTATCAAATCAAATTTTTCTACTATTAATCATACCGATTATTTATTTAACTTATTATTCTGTTAATCTTCATAAACATTTTATAATTAAAATTTAAGTGAATAACATTTATTATACGCACTCACATTTCTGTTTATAAAGACAATTTATATCATTTATTATCCAATTTTCTTAAATTAACAATTTCAAAGATCATAAATTTGAATGGTCATTTATTATAATCATACTTTATTCGACAAATTTAATTCTTCTTTATTCCAAATTATTATTAAATTTATTCCACTTACTATATCTTATTACATATATTATGTATATTTACATTTATTATAACTACTCAAATTTATTTAAAATTTTCTTAACATTATTTTACACTGTATAATATTCAATAATACAATTAACTTTTGAAATTTTAGGTAAGTTATATATTATGCAATTGTGTATTATCCAACTAAAATTTATATTTAATTGTTCAGATTTAAATTTTTATTCAAATTTCGATTTCATTTTATAATTGAAATTATCCTTTAACATAAATTAAAGAATTAAATTTTTGAGTAACTTTAAATTTATTTAGAGGTAAATAAATATATGTGATATAACAAATCAGATTTAAATCATATATCAATATATATATATTATAAATCAATCACACTTTAAGAAATTCAAATCAATTTATTTTCAAAACAAACCATAGCAAAGCTACAGAATAGTCTCTCCACTTCGAAACCCGAAAATGAATGTCGATGATGCGGCCTCCATCGCCGAAATTATTTTCCAGCGACAAAATAGGAGAGCACTGATTTAAACTTTTAAAATTCTTTGAAATGATTTCTATTTGAAAATATTTTAAACACTATAGACTTCAAAGCTTTCAAATCAAAGTTGAAATCACCGAAAATTAAATTCACAAATTCTAATTTAAATTTACTTCAAATTTCAATCAAATTATACTCAAGTTTACAAATTCATTTATATTATGAAATAGTCAATGGTTTATAAATCAATAAATGAAATTTTAAATTTTCACATTTCGGACGACAGATTCATTAACATTTAATTTGAGAAAAATTAATACTTATATATAATATAATTATACAAAACCATTTTATTCACCAATTTGAAAATATTATTGTGTCGGTTTACTCTGCTCAAGCGTTTTGGAAATCCCATCGATAGCGTTGATCAGACGAATCGATCGAAAACCCAAATCAACATCAACAACTCGAACAACACAATGTATATAAAACATTTTTAACATAAATTTACAAATACAATTCCTCGCTTGACGATACAAGGATGGATTTTAAAATAGTATAGAGATTCAAATTTTATGGAAATCAAATCAAAGAGAATTCTGATACGAATACAAGTTCGAAAGAAAAGATAAGATAATTCAATTTACAGAATCGGGAGATGGATGAGCTTATTTAATTCACGGGCAACCTTTCGGGTCAACCGTAACTTCAAGAATAAGATCGATGCTGAATTCCGAGGTAAATCAACATTCGATCTCAAGAAATAGAATTCAGGTATAGCAGGAGATAGATAGCATCGTAAACCGAAAATACAGAAATCTTCGGTAAATCGATGTCTATTGTAAATGAGTTTCACCCATTTACAGGTAAATTTGGGATTGGCGAGACCGCCGACTCACTATACAGATCATTCAAAGCGGAGTTATGGGGTACTTTAGAATCAAAAGAAGATAAATAGTAAGAGATATGAATGAATTTTGAAACCGCAGAGAACGTTCCAAAATTCAAAGGAATTGAGTTAAAAGGAAGAGATTGAAACTCGAGTGATAGTGATTCTGTAAATACATTTACCCTATATGCTAAGTTTTGCCTAGAGCTACCAAAAGCTCTGATACCAACTGTAACGACCCGCTATTTTGGACTGTTCGCATCCGCGCATGTCGGACTTGAATAATTCAAAATACCAAATTGTTAATTTAAAATTTGGCAAAACTCAGATATACAGTAAATAAATAATCATAGAATCACAGACACAGAGTAATAATATGCAGCGGAAGTAAAAGAGATAGTAGTTCATGAAGCTACTATATAAATATATAAGATACATCAGAGTTTACAATAGAAGAGTAACACGATACATCAGATACAAATCAAAATACATCACTGAAATCATCAAATACTAGAAGCATAATAGATGGCTGTATCTTCAAGCAAAGCTCCAACTCCAAAGGTGAGTCTCGAAAGCTGAACCACTCAGTCTGACCCGAGCGTAAAGCAAATACAAAACACTCGAGTCAGGATTAATATTCTCATATCAATAAATCCAACTCAAGTGAAATAGCAATCGAAATACAAGTAACTTAAAGGATGTTGGAATCACCATCCTCTAAGGATCCGTTAAACTATCTACTATGTAGTAATGTACGCTAAATAGATAACGTCTATCAGTAATATAAAGTATCAAAATAGTGTTAAGGCGTTACCATTATCCCCCTTAACACATTTATATAAATGTCATAGTCTATACAGCACTGTAAACTCCACCGTAAACTGGTGGGATATCAGTGAGTACTCCATAGGTATAACACAAAACAAATTCGTAGTGGTCGCGCATATAGGGATACAAGTATGACAAGGCACATGAGGCAATACCCAAGGTAGTGAAACTACCGTTTGCCTGATCCGGACTGGTGAGAACGCATCGCCGCAGCGATCGCAGCACCGCGAAACAACACTCCTGAAAAGTACGAGGGTGCACCAATCAATCACAAGTAATGAGTAGTAGTTACGAAGAAGTGTGTTCGCTCGAGGTGGCTAACCCCATTTGGCCCGGCACGGCTCCTGATTTTAGTCATTTCCAATTTGACACAAGTGTCAAGGCTATCCATTATCGTTCACTTTCTTCAGTCAGCACGTACATCGTTCCAACCACTTCATTCTGGATCATCACTCCGCGTATAGTTATTAAAGTGGTTTTCGGTATAGATAGAGAGTATATCCATAACCGATTCCGGTCTCTTTAATAACTTTCGTAATTATTACACCGATTGGTCGTTAATAAATTTCAAAACAAAATCAATTCCAATTTCAGTTAGAATTTATACATCAACATTTCATTTGTCTTTCACTATCAATTTCCAAAATTTACGTCTCAAAACTTCCAAATAACCATTTCAAATTCTTACAATTCAATTTCAATTTTTATTAAAAAAAATTCAAATATTGATTCAAGTTCGAGTATAAGTTTCATTCCGAGATCATTTAAAATGGTTTAATTTTTATTCAAATCAATTTAAATTCATTTATCGATTTCATTCAATATTCATTAAGTAAATTTGTCATTCAAAACAACTTCTATTTGAATTCCAATTCATTTAAATCAATTACTTACGTTCAACTTCATTATATCAAAACATCAAATTGAAATAAATTAACATCGTCAAATCACTTCTTTAAATTACAAATCTTACGTTAATTTCAATAAAGCCCCTTCATTTCAATAAATCACATTTTATTTCTTGTCAAAGAAATTCAATTTTTACTTATTATTGACTTCGTTACAAATTTCAAACTCAATTAATAAAGAACTGAATTTCACATAATCGAGAAGTTTCGATTTCTCTTATTAACTTACTTAAATATTTTTCCAAAACTTTAATAAATAAAGAGACTCAATTCATTTATTAACGAAGTTCAAATCCACTTATTCAAAAGTTCAATTTCTCTTATCAAAGAATTCATTTTTATTCAATTATCAGATAATTAAATCTTATTCAATTATTAAATAATTTCAATCTTAATTATTAATAATTTCAAACTTAATAATTACAAACTCGATTATAAATACAAACTTAATTATTTAATCATTGCCACTTAATTATGAATTCAAACTTAATTATCAAATCATTTCAACTTAATTATAAATTCAACTTAATAATTTCAAACTTAATTATAATTCCAAACTTAATTATAATTCGAAATTTAATTATTAAATGATTTCAAACATAATAATTTCAAAACTCAGTTATTACTAATTCCAAATTATTTATTAATAATTCCAAATTTAATTATTAGATAATCAAATTTCAAGCAACGTTCATTCGTCAATTACTACGTTAATTTTTGTTTCAGATTTCAATCTTTACATTTTCCTTTCAAAATTTAAATTCCAACTTCATTTCAAAACTTAATCTTTGCTCAAATAAAATTATTATTTTATTTTTGAATCAAATTATTGACCAATCGGATTTTATTTAATTCTCTATCCTAGGTCAAATTCATTTGGGTATTTATCATTTCAACCCGATTCCAATTCAATTCAAAAACTAAAGCATAACAAAGAGAACTTGCAGTATGATAACTGGGATGGTGTCAAAGTAAATAAACAAGCAATAACAACAATCAATAACAATTCAATAATCAATTCAAATAATCCCGACATAATCGTATTAATTCGCATTATTATTTGTGCGAATTAATATAATTATTCCTAGAATCTACACTATCATTTCATGTAGATTAAAGATTATTACATTACGGTTTTTCACTTGTCATTCAATTCAAATCTCAATTTCAATACTATAACAATTTATCCAATATACATTCAAAGGTTCAAAGTATAATTTATCAAATTCTACGTGTCAATTAACTCAACAATTAAAAGGGGTCATATTATTCAAATTTACTAATCAAATTCAACACATATGTCGATTCACATTTTTAAACTATCCTACGACAAATTCAATTGCGCAATATTTATCACTTTATACATTTCAATTTAACATCCAATACAAACAACAATCAATCAATCAATCAATGATCAACCAAAATGTATTATCATCGTATAAATAACAGATAAGGGTGTCCGATGTCACAGGTGAACTGATACAGGCAATAACATATATAACAGTGTAAATAACTAACAGCAGTATATTTCAATTGTCGTTTCAATTGAAATCAAATTTAATAAATAAAAGAACATTAATCGTGAGTGATTGCTCACCTTCCGAGGCTAGAGGACACTGGAAAACAGCTACGAAAAAGAACGATGGAAATTGAAAAGCAACTGACACAGGTACGGGTATGGACACGGCACGACATTTTCAAATAGCTGTGACACGTAAAACAGATTTTAGCACGATGATGTAATAAAACAAATATATACATACGAGTGATATATGTATACATTTATTTATAATATTCGAAACAACGATATTATACAAATTATATATAAAATCTCCTACGCCAGATACAAGAAGAATGACCCGAGTATCTTCTGTTGCCAAAACAACAACAAAAAATAAATAAATAAACAAGAAAGGATTTTTTTTTTGCAACATATTTTTCTTCATCGGCAAAATTATAATTGCAACCGGTATATCTTCTCGTCGATGCAACATATATATATATATATATACGTAATTATTTTACTGATGTAAGATCTTATTCAAAAAAAAAAAAAGTTGATAACAGCCGCCGATCCATATATATGTGATATATGCACTTGACGCTCGTATGCGCATCCCACTGAATACCACTATTGCAGCCACATCAGTATCAAAATCAGATATACAACGGTCACGTGTATATGTGATTTTTTTTAAGGCTTCTAATATATTGAAATCAAGTTTGCATCACATAAATGGATCAAAACATATATAAACTAGATGTGAATTCAACATGTACGCTATGCATGCATATAAGGTAAAAATGTCCAAGTATGAACAGAGAAGATGAAGGTTCAAACAACAACAAAAATGAGCTGTCAGGCATGTACATCACAATGTTCGAATATCCCTTTGATTATGTACGTGTGCACTCATATGCTTAAACAACAGTTGTTATAAATATTATATAAAACTATGTATATCTATGCTTTAAAATAAAGTATGCTGTAAACGAAATACAAAACATTGAAAAGTCTTACTCAGGTTATAATTTGAACATAAACAGACTAAATAACATGCATGTACAACTACCCTTTATATATTATAAGGTCCATATTAACTTAGAATCAAAATGATATTTTTTTTTTTGAAACACATACTCATACTCATAAACAAAATCAAATCTGTATATTAATATAAGAGGATATATAACTTACATGTATTAAAAAAAATCAATACAAAAAGAACAAATACATTACCTTCAACCATTTCACGCAAGATAGGCGTACGCATAAAGCCCAGAAGGCTGCAATATGGTGGAAGGAACGACAATGCAAAAGTGGTGGCAAGGGCACGGGTTTGAGCAGATATTGGTGTGGCGTAGCTAAGTTGGAAAGAAGGAGGAAGGATTGCAGGTAAAACTTTGTGAAAAAAAATAGATGGTTATGTTTTTATATTATTTCAATCTCAAAACGTGCACTGAGAAAAGAGAAGTGAAGTGGACAGAAAATATGGAGTCACGGGTCTGAAAATTTTAGAAAATATTAAATGCAAACAACTGTTGGATTTGGACCGGTGAGTAGATGAAAAGATAGGTGGAAACCCAAAAGATTTTTAAAATGGATACCGATACGGTCCGACGTTTTAAAAATTTCGCCGCGTACCGGACCTCAAAAAACCGAGTTGAATATGCCGTAGGAATCAGCACGACGAGATGATAAAAACAGTATATATATATCAGTGATTTGATTGAATTATAAAAATTCGAATTTTCTACTAGCGGAAAATGCATAAAAATTGCGGAAAATTAAAATCGACGGAGCTAAAGAATTCCGAATTTGGAAAAACGACAAACTGACAACTTGCTTAAAAGATGATTTAGAATTTTTCTATGTAAAAGTATTTTGGTTTTGAAACGTTTTATTTTCATCGCTTTTTAACTGATTAAATTGAAGTAAATTTACGCACGAAATAAACTTTCATATTTTCGGACGAAAATTTACCAGTTGCTATGTTTAACTGGACGTATTCCAAATTTATATTTCAAAATTTTATCGTTAAGATCCCGTAAAATTTCAACTAATAACGTTATTAAAACCGGTTAAATTTACGGGTCGTTGCATATCATATGATTCATCTTTTGTTAGATGATTATGTTATCTCTTTTAGAGATATTTGCTATACCTTGTAACCTTGTAGGTTTAATGTTGTTCAATTTATCTAACTGATTTGTTTAGCTAGACTGACCCGTGTATCTTATACTCGGGTCAGACCGAGATGTTTCAAGTTAGGTGCATTTGGACTTAGCCTATTTTGCTTCCGCATGGACTACTCCGCTAGCTTCTTTTTGTTAAAGCTTTTTGTGTAGTCCCTTTTTTGTAGTAACTCTGATAGTTATTCTACTGACTCGTCTGTATATTGTGGTCTGCTATACCACTTGACTTGTATTGTTTGTAAACTCTGTTGTGTATCGATATATGTGTATATGATGATTTACTGTTCTGTGATGTATATTACATTTGAGTTATTATATTCTGTTCTGATAGATCCAACCACCTATGGTTTTGTTTTAATTATTCATTGGATATGTTGACCTGGTTGGTATGTTTATTGTCGATGTATTCAATAGATAATTAGAGCAACGCTATAGATGGTCGCTCCCAACCAGCCTTATTCTCCGTGTTAGTTGACGACATTACCTTGTAGTGTCCTTGGCTAGCGTGGGTATAGAGCTGGGGTGTCACAATCAAGCCTTATGACAAATGTCTAAAGCAGGATGTTTGAACCATTCCAACTACCAATACTGCCTTTAACTACGACCATCCATGCATCTTCACTGCAAAGATTAACCAAGCTTTATGACATTTACTCATTTCAGTTTGTTCTGTGTATGCTAAAAATGTTTTATTTCTTTAATGTTTAACTTGTGACATGTACTCATTTAAGTTTGGTTTGTGTATGCTGATTTTTTTTATTTCTTTACTGTTTAAGTATTCATGGCTGCATGTTCTACTATGTACAAATGTCCATATCCAATTATCAATATAATGTCATTTATTTAATTTTGACAAGAAATCGGAAGTCCATTCCTTATTCATTTACTGCTACATAGCATGGGTACCCGTTATATGCAAAACTTTTCAACAAAATACTTGCCGATGAATATGCAATTCAAAATAACAATAATATCGATAATAAAAATAATAACAATAATAATATTATCTTCCAACTTCTATGAGCATCTTCAATCCATATATGATTTATTGCAGTTCAAAATCCATGGCAAAGGTTGGTACGCATTGTTAAGAGAATGTGAATGTATTGAACACTCATGAGTTATTTTTTTATCCAATGCAAACTTAGAAACACAAAAAAAAATTCTAGGCGTAAATTTGTCTTAATTAGAATAAAAAATATTTTAATCAAAACTCATTAGTGGAAAGGGAGAAATATGATGTATCATGTGGACTTTAATGGCTAGAACTAGATGGTGGAAAAGACAATTTCAACTGCATTAACAAAAAATATTAGCAATGGAGACAACATTTTATCATAAAATTTTAAAAATGACGTGACATCCAAATTACAGCGCTAGGGTTGAAAATGCTATAATATTGACTTTATTCTACAAATTGTCCGTGTGCAAAGCATGGGCCTCATCCTAGTATAATACTATATAAGCAAACACTTATAAATTAACACATCACTTTCCCCTCTTCACTTTCATTTTATATTCCCCTGTTCTATCAATTCTAATGTCAGAAAAGAAAAAAAATCTACTCCTTTGTAAAATCAATAACAAATCAAAATAAATAAATAAAAAATTGAAAAGCTTGTTCTTTGAACTTGAATTTGGGATATCTATCATTTGGTAATGAATTGAAGGGTGTTGCTCCTTGCTGAGATATTCGACGGTGAGAAACGTGATGAACGCAAGCTAGTGTTTGATTTTTGCTTGTTTGTCGTTATGGTGTGGATATTTGAGAGTACCATGTCGAGTAGCCGCTAGGGAGGAGGAATGGAGGTCGCGGTGGTTTGTGATGGACTCCAACATGTGTATGGAGGAGATGAGGCCGAGGATGTTGCGTTTCAGGTGGTGGTTCGGGTTGTGGAAAGTTTGGTCTAGATGATGGAGTTTTTGATGGGAAATTCGTCGGCGTGGATGGTTTCAGATTTCATGGAGAAGAAAGCATGGGAGAGAGGGTGAAATCTGCAGCCATGGTGTGGAAGTTCACTGTGTAGAGAGAGAGAGAGAGGGATTTGGAAGGGGAGGATTAAGTCAAAATATAGGGTAATTAAATATAAATTGTGTAATTAGTTGTATTAATTGATTATATATTAAAAACGATAATCACAAAAAATGCATATCTCTCTCATACGACGTTCAATCGAGACGCGGATTTTTGTGTTGCGCTCGTAGCGACGAAAGCTTCACGATGGAACTAGCTTAGACAAATTTGGAGTACGTTGAAACTTTAAAGGACAAATTATTTTAAATAATTAGTTAGAAGGAAACGCACATTAATTTTTTCTCCTAAGGACAAGCCCAAAGCCCATTAGCGGGTTAAAGCAATACACTGGCTTACTGATTCATTCCATTCATCTTCCTTCGATTTCAAGTTCTCTCTCATTCGCTCACGAAATTCCAGATAACAACAAAAATGACTTCCCAAAACAAAAGTAAATCGTCATCTCTAACACAACCGCAAATTTCGACAAACGATGAACAATCACCAAAAATTAAACAACAACCACCGATTCATGAATCGATGACTAGCTTTAGTGGAAATTCAGCAACAAACTCCAAATCGAAAAACCGAAATAGTAGCTCTTGTAGATATTCAACGGCAATATACAATGCCAGAAAATGAAAACCTAACTCAATTTAGATCGAAACCAGAGACGATTAAAGCAAAAGCTAGCAAGTTAAAACTACGAAAATATCCAGTTGAAGAAGAAACAAAACAAAGTCGAGAAAAAAGAACAAAGAGAAGAAATGAACAAAATAGAGTAGATGAAACCAATCAAAAATAACAGAAAACATACTAGAAAAGGTAATTGATACTATAAAATCAAGTATAACAAAATTAATATAGTTTTATTATAATAATATTGGATTTATTTGACAAAATAATGAAGAAAACATGCAGCAAAAAATAGCGGCTGAGAGAGCAACTGAAGTACAACTGCAGAAAAAAGAGCGAAGATTGAAGAGAAAAAAAAATTAAAAAAACAATACGGTAGGAAATGCAAACAGAAGCTCAAAATACAATTCAATAGGTAAATGATATTGCAAAATTTATGAAACTGATACTATTACAATATCATATTATTAAATGTATTCTAATAGTTCAAAAATGTTAAACAGGAAAAGCTCAAAAAGAAAAAGGAAAACAAATTGCAAAGGAAAAATTCAAAGACGAACAAATCAATTCGATAAAATTAAAAACACTGTCACTTTATGACATTTTACATATTGAAAAAATGATAACTGCAATTTGTTTGATAAAAGATAAGGCTTTGAAGTTTTAAAAATAGTTTTCGTCATCATTTATTTCAAATCTGATACTAACTGTAACACCCCATATTTTTGGTAACATTATTTAGAATATTTAATTAGTTAAAATAAATAAAATAATGTGTTAATTAGGGGATTGAGATTTGATTTAAACAAAGGGTAGTCGCGCCATTTAACCTATGAATTAAAATAAGAGTTAAATTGAAATAGAGGAGGGGTAAAATAGGAAAGAGGCCATTCCTATATCCTTTAAACTTGACCGTGCAATCTTCTATACACATTCATTTCATTTTATCAATTTTTTTTAAACAAGAGGTCGACCACCATTAATAAGAAAAAGGAGAAATAGATAGAAAAAAGCTAAAAAAGAATCTAAATCAAATCAAATTTATTCACATCTCAATCTCATTAATCTCTAAAGCTAAGGTGAGTAATGTTTACATCTCATACTTATTTGTTTTTGGTTTTATGATGAAACCGAAATATTTTGCATTGATTTGCCATGTTTTTGAATGACGAATGATTATATATACCTATTGATGATTTATGGTTGTTCATATAGATTTTATGACATATTTTGATATGAAAACCCTATTAAATGACATTCAAATGCTTTGCGAATTTTTTTTATAGAACAAAAATATTATTTTGGAGACGTGTTTCAATTTCTAGAATTTTCTGAATTTCTGTGGATTTTATATGAATTTTTTAGTAAAGAAAATGTTATTTGGGTTATAATTTATTTACGGTTAAATAATAAAAGGTTTGGGTTTGAAATTTTTATACGTTGGAAACATATTAAAATAAATTGTATAGAATTTTTGTACATTTTTCCTAAGTGTTTAATGGATATATAAAATTATTTAAGCTCTGAGACTTAAATGTTTTATATATTTATAAAAGGAGAAGATGCTTTTTACAAATAATCCAAAGAGTTAGTTCTGAAAATTGCAGCACTTTTAAGTGGTAAAGAAAAGAGGTAACCAATCAAAATTTGACACGTAAAGCAAGTTAGGTGAAAGAAACTATTTGCTACATGCTCTTTACTGTTTTGTTTCTTTCAGCACCTACCTCCGCCTTGGTTGGCTTTCGACTAAGTCCCTTCGCTTTCAACACCATTGAAACCAATACACATGGTATTAATTATTGGTATGTAGCGAATTGGACAGAAGGCGAAAGGCATGAGGTTGAAACCATGGGTTCCGAAGGGATCGAAGTACTACTTTGCTTCTAAATTAAAAATGCGCCTGCTTGTTTCGACTAAATGACTTTCGACTCAGTTAGCTTTCGACTAGGTTTGATGGATTTAAAGAAAATGGTTTCGATTAGATTGCGCCTCTATTTTTAAATATTAGCTTTTGACTAAGTCAAAACCTTTTGCTGCCGCATTTTTACCTTTCGACCCAAATGGTTTTGGAGGGGTACTTTGTTTTATAAAATTTAGCCACTTCTCCAATGCTTTCGATGGGATGGTTTCGACACTATCACTTCTTTACTTAGGAAATGGTTTTGAAACATATGCTTTCAATTTCAACGTTTTAAAGTCCTTTTTTATGGTTGAAGTATATTGTTTTCGAAAGAGATAGTTTTAATGGGTTCGAAAGAAGCGCTTTCGACTTTATTGGGTTTCTGATCCTTTTGCTCTACTTGAAGGCATAATCCAAAGGGTTTAGACCGAAACAGTTTTCGAAGGTTTCGAAGGGGTGAATTTTTGAACGGTTTCGAAAGGTTTCCACATGTTTTAAATTGAACCCAATAGGCGTTTGAAAGGTTCAGTATTTTAATGCTTTCGAAATGGTTTTAGTGAATGGTTTCGAAGGGGTGATTCCTTAAGGTTTCGAAAGAGTTGAAAGGAAAGGTTTTTCCTATGTTTTCGAAAGGCAATATTTAAAGGATTTAAAGAAAGATGTCTAATGTTTTGAAGTTTTCGAAGGAAAGGCTTTTAACAGTTTCGAAAGGGTTACTTTCAATGGTTTCGAAAGGATTGCTTTCAAGAGTTTCGAAATGGTTGCTTAAAGATTTTAAACAAATGTATTAAATAGGCAATATAACCTAAGTATTTTCAAGTTAAAAAATGTTTTAACTTGTTTTGGAAGGATAGCTAATCCTATTAAAATTCATCAACATTATTTTGTTTAAAGTATATATAACATGGCAAAGTAGCTTAGAGTAAAGCTAAGAATATATTTTCCTTTTATAAGTATGATTTAAAGGGTTAAATCATTTTGTAATGGTTTTCAAGGAAAAAGAAGAAGGGTAGCTAACCCTAAGAAAATGATTTGGATAGATAGTCCATTTTCATTCAGACAGTTAATCCATTTTGCGGATAGTTAGTCCAGTTTGCAGACAATTAGCCTAGTTTTCGGACAGATAGTCCATTTACTACTTGTGGACCAATAATCCAATTGTTACCTAATTATAGCCTAACAGACTTAGCTATTAATATCATTATTATATCAGTTTGATTAATCAGTTTGGTTACAGGAAAGGATTTGAAAAATATATGTTTAAAGAGGATATTAGTGAGGGGAAACCCTTTTCGCTAAGCGGCGTAGTCTCACTTAATATCGGTAAATCGAGATATAACAATATTATTCACACCAGGCTTTATATCTGTCTCATATTTTTTGTTTCTCCTTAAACTCTCGGGTACTCAAAATTGATTTGAGTAGGCTGAGGGTTAAGGTTTTTAGATTTTAGAAATTTTGGCGAATAAAGCTTCCGGAGACGAGCAGATGGCCGACGGTTAGCCAATTAGGAGTTATAATTTTATCTTGTTTTGATTCTGCTGTGTATATTAAGTCAGATATGACTATATTGACTCTGATCAACCAAGGGGGCATCGTCGTATGTCGCTCTTGGCGTATTTTTGTAATGATTATATTTGATCTATACCTTGAAAACGATATGCGATTATGTAATTTGGATATGAATTTGTTTGAAATGTAATCAATAAAATGTTGCTTTTGGAAATCAGTGAATTTCTTCATATTCAAGTGCTTCTGATATTATGGATACCATTATTATTACTGTATTTTGTCACCAGAAGTTAATACTATGGATGACTGCAGCATCTGTAGCGCTTAGCTTTTGGCCTCTGGATACGGAATGTTACACTAATATATTAGAAAAGTGATACCCACTATCATTTTTATTTTATCTTTTTTATTTATGTGGGTACTTTGTAATTGAAGAAATTATTTTCACTCACATATATGATAAAAATAATACTAACTGACTACAAAACAGACACCCACCGTCTGTTTGTGTGGAGTTGATACCTTGTAATTTAAAAATTAATTTTCTACCTTATTTGTAGCAAACTGATACCAATACTTACAAAAATGATACATACTTTAATTTTTTTTTTTGAAATGGTACTTTATATACAACATGTCACTGGGACAACATAACACATATCAATAAATGTTCGAATCACGCTACGCAAGTTTCGAACTTGTGACCTCTCGCACCAAAGCCGAATCACTTAACCACTGGGGAAATGGTGCTTGTCATGAAACCTACTTTACATCTGTTTAAAGTTAATACTTTTAGTTTGGCAAATTGTTTTTACTGCAAGTTGTTATAAAAGTAATACTAATATAAACCAAAATTGATACCTCCAATTTGTTTATTTAATGTTATTATTTTTAAAATTTTAAATTATATCAATTGTACTTTTTAATAGCTGAAACCTAAATTGAACAAAAATTATAATCACTGTTTGTTTGTTTTAAGTACAATTGAAAACTAATAATTTTATAAATTGTTTTCTAAATCATTGATAACAAAGATGACAATGATATCTTCAAAAAATGATACAAATATTCATTTTGTGTGAAGTATTTACTTTGCGCTTGGATAAGTTGTTTTTATTATATTTTTTATAAAAACTAACACCGTTATAAACCAAGAGTGATATCTACATTTTGTATGATTGAAGGCAATAATTTGAAATTTTAAAAATTATTCAAAATATCTTGTTTACTAAAACTAATATCTGTATCTAACAAAAATGACACCCACTGACTATTTCGACTAGTATTGATGACTTTACAATTCTATAAATATTTTGCAATGTATTTTTAGCAAAATTGATACCAACATAACATAAAAATGTTACCAGAAGTATGTTTGTTTGAAATTTATACTTTGTACTCTTTTGAGTTATTTTTACTACTATATGTTTAAAAGCTTACACCATTCAAAATAAAAACCAATACCTAAATTGTGTATGTTTGAGTTAAAGGATTTGTAGTTTGCAAAATTATTTCAAATTATATTTTTATGAAAACTGACACCAGTATTCAACAAAACTGATACCCACTAGCTGTTTATAATAAAACTGATATCTTTCTAATTTTATAGAACACTTTTCATGTAACTGTTGCAAAAATGATACCAATAAATTGCAAAAATAATACCACTAGCATGTTTGTCCGAAGCTTGTACCTTTTACTTATATACATTATTTTCATTGCATTTTATCCAAAAACCGGGTACCATTATGAATCAAAATTGACACCAACATTATCTGTGTTTCGAGTTAATGATCTGGAGTTTTAAAATTATTTGTACGGTTAAGTTTATAAAAATCGATACCAGTATTCAATAATACCCACTAGATATTTTCAGTAGAATTTATGTCTTTCTAAATTTATAAATAATTTTCTATGTAATATGTAGAAAAAATGCTACCAGTAATTTCTGAAAATGATACCACTGACATGTTTGTTTGCAGCTTGTACTTTATACTGTAACCAATTATTTTCACTACATTTTTTTATAACTAACACTATTATAAATCAAATACAGTACCTATAATTCATACATTTGAAGTTATTAGTTTCAAATTTTCAAAGTTGTTTCAAATCTCATTTTTGCAAAAATGATAGCAATTGATACCAAACATTTTAAACAAGCTTTAAAATAAAGTTCTTTAAATCTGACAATTTTTTAAACTCATTATTAAAACTCAAAGACTATTAAAATGGAACTAATAATATACTCAAATCTTGCATTAAATTTCTATTTCAAATCAAGAGTGTAAATTTTCATATCTTTCATAACCAATGTATAAAATACTTATTTTTAAAATAATTATTCAAATCATGGTAAACGTTTACTTTGGTTTAGTACAAACTCAAATAGTAAATAACCTTTAAATTCCATATTACTACTCCGAAAACCAAGTAAATATTTCAAACATTTCTTTCAAAATAGATATTCAGATTTATTTTTCAAACAGATTATACTATAGATAACACTTTCCAAATCATTTATTTCATAAAATTTAAAACAGGAATGTTTTTTATATATATACTATTTATATCTCTAAGCATATTTTTAAAGAAAGTTGTATAAATCTCATTTGAAAAATTCATTTGAAAATCCATTTGTAAAAATTCATTTGCAAAATCAATAATCTTCAGTATATCAATACTCTCAAAAATTCATTTGTAAAATTCCTTACTTCATGTAAGGTAAATTCATTTATAAATAACATCACCCTTATAAATATGTGTAGAATATTTGTAAATATGTAACGACCCCAAATTTTGAAGTTTATTTTAATTTATAGTTAATGTAAATTTTGAATAAATTTTGGAATAAATTTAAAATTTGAATATTTAATTTGTATTTGAATTAGGATTTGTAGTAAATAATAAATAAAATTATTAAGTAAAAGCATAGAAATAAAATGCAATCGCATATAAACACTTATAAAAGATAACAGAACAAATAAAAGGAATTGGAATAGTAATACATGTATATGAGATAAAATATAAGATATGAAGGCAAGTAACTATGTAGAGATAGTAAAATATATGGAATGACATACTAAATCATCTCTGAGCCTATAAACAAAGAAAATATTTATAAAACAACTTCAACAATGTCTATTATACAAAATATTATAATCACTTGTACAAACAACATTATAATACACTGTGCTAAGTATTTCAAAACTTAGCACATCTGAAGTAAACAAATTATTCAAGTACAAGACAAGTAAACATATAGGAGACATGAAGCACTTGGCATTAAATGCTATATCAATATTATAGTCAATTCGAATATTTTACAAAACAATTTCAGCCACCATAGCAAGCTTATCAGCCTCCAAAAGTAAAGAAAGAGTGTACCTGCAAGAATTAAGTAATATTGCATGATACAGGAAGCATGAAGCATTTAATGTTTTCAAACGCAGCATGAACAAGATCACGTCAATATGGGTTTGGTCTTCTTTTATATACCTCACTGCTGTACACAACTCTTTTATATATACACCAACCTCCTTCATCAGTTTGTTCACTTATAAAAAAAAGGAGTAAAACTGAAATGAGCAACAACTTGAACAAAACCAAAGCAAATCTGGAATGATAACATCTCAAAACTAAAGCAAACTTCAGTTTACAAATATCAAAATAAATCAATACAAACTCAACATCAAGTAAGAAGGCTTTCATCAACAAAATTCAAAGCCTCTGTTAACACAACGAAGGCTCTGTTCTTCCTTTCATTGGAAACAAGGTGAGCAACTTTGTTTTTTTTTTTCCAGACTTCTTTGTTTTCACCAGTTAGCAAACCCCTTCTTTTAAGATCTTACACTTGCATATCTTGATTGTCTGGGCTTGATACTTAAAATATGCCATGAGTTCTGTTTGTTCAGTTGATAAGTATGCATGTATACATAGATATGGGAATTACTGTGCGTGATTTTGTTGTTCCTCTGTTTCAATAATAGGCTTGATCATTTAATATAAACTCGTATCTCCTCTTACAATCAGAATTAAGCTATGATTTTTGAATGAAAGATGATTGCTACAATATAGTATTAATTATAAAAATGGTTTCGAGATTTTTATTTAAGAAATCATTTCAAAAATTTAAAGTTGCGGTGATAATCTAAACTTTGTTCAAAAATCATGCATCTCGATTTCAAATTCTAATTACATAAAGGAATTCGTATTTCAAACTCATGATTTTTGATAATAAATTCACGATTTTTAAGTTGCGAAATTTCTAGCATTTGCGAGTTGAACAGAAAACTTGTTTTGGGCAAATTATGATGATCAACGTGACAAGGGCTGTCGAGTTTGGGCCTGTAGCTGGTAGGTTTGTCGTAGATCATTGGAAAATTGGTGGAAGGGTTTACAGGTGGCGGTGGTTGCAGCGCGACTCGGTTTTAGGGTTTAACCCTAAGTTTTAGAGAGGCTTGGGATTTGATTAACTGTGTCGTCAACGTCGTTCCGGAACGCATCGCACCGGGGGAATCATCGTAGCATGACGTGGCGCGGTTGTGGACGAAGTTACATGGGCTCTTGCATTAGGTGGCGGCGTAGCGAGGCGATTTCTGGTGATCACGTTTTGCTGCAGTTTGGGTTAGAATGCTTAATCGTGTTTGGCTCATGAATTTGACAATTTGGTTGCACTGGGAGCTTGGGCAGATGGTCATGGACTTGGCGGTGGGTGGCGACTCAACCGGAGGTGGCGGGGATTCATTTGCACGTGCACGAGGCGACGCTAATGTCTGAAGAAATTGGGTACGACGTTGGATTGGGAACGAAATAGATTTGCTCGGATATTAGCTCAGGATTTTTGCAGGCGTGACTCGAAGAGGGTAGGGGCGCGAGTGACCCGTAGTAGCACTGGGGAAAACTAAAGATTGGCTCGGGTTTTTTTTTTGGGGCTTTCTGGACTTAATAGTTTAACAGATTTTAAACAATCTATTTAAGACAAGTTTAAAGCTTAATTGAATAAATAAGTTCAAAAGGCTGAAAACTAAATTTTCCCGAAGTAAAATCATTAAACAAGATTTAAATCGAGTTTCAAAGTCTAATATTTTGAAAATAATTGCTTTGAACATCGAGCCATTATAGTACTGACTTGGGAATAAAAATTCAAGTTATAAAGCAAAGTTTAAATTAAAATTTCAAAACAAAGGTCTAAATATAAATCCAAGTTCAGTTTTGAAATTTAGTTTGGAAATAGGTTTTACAATTTCAAATTGTTTCAATAACGTAAAGGTTTAAGCAATTAAGTAGAAAAAAAATAGAATTCAAAAATGTAAAGTAAGAAATTTAAACAAAGTTTAAATCAAATTTTAAGCTTGAGTTTAAATCCATCTTTAAATTCCATATTTTGAAATTAAATAAAGTTTTATGATTACATAAGTTGAATTTTTAAAGTAAATCTTTTAAAAAAAAAGTGTTGAATGTAAAAGGAACTAAATTTTAAACTCTTTTAAAATTCTTTCATAACAAAATATTACTTTAACGTGCGGAGTTAAAATGGATAATTTAATCATTTAACTAATTAACGACTTGGTCTAATTAAATCTTTAATTAAAGTAATAAATTTGGAAAGAATTTATCTATTAAAGATTAATTTATTTAATGAAAACGATTAGGAAAGGATTTTAAGGATTAATCACTCATTTAAATAAATGTTGGATATTTTGATTAATTAAAGTTAATTAATTAAGTAATTTGTTTAAAAAGATTGATTTAAATTAACATGATTAATTAAGAATAATTTAATGAATTAAAGTGTTTGATATATATTTATTTGTGTCAAATGATTTGTAATTAATAAATCAGAATTGAATAATAAATTCATAAGTAATTAATTTACTTGGAAATAAATTGAATCAATTAGGATTAATCAATTTATTTAATTCTGCTTGTAAATGATTTTTAAATGCTCGACCTTACTTATGAATGATTGCATTTTATGAGATGCCTTGAATTGATTATCCTATCTGATTTGTGATATTTTGTTCTGTAGATTGAGCTGTGTATATTTATTTGCATCTGTATATTATCTGTGAATCTGTTAATGGGCGATGAGCGTTATAGTTTATATCGCTTATCAACTATATTTCTGTGTTTTTAATCTGTGATGATTGAATGATGTTGCACTATTGTGTTAAACCCCTGGACCACACTTACACACACACAAATATGAATTTCACGAGGAAATCGATTAAGTCACAGATTTTTGAAAATAGTTTTAAATTTGAATTTTTAAATTCAAATGGTTTGAAAATAAGATTTGGGTCTGAAGTGAAAAGCTTTTGAAATGGAATTTCAAAGATGAAATTTATTTTGAATAACTTGATTAGGTTTGAAGTTTAAATAAAATTGATTTAAACTTAAATACAAGATTTGAAATTTAATTCTATAATTTGAAACTAGGGATTAAAGATGTTATACCAGTTATATATGGGTTAAACCATTTTAAAATGTATTAGTTTGGGAATATGAACATAAATTGAGAACTTTAACTCGTGTAAATTAATTGGATTTTTCTGAAACGAAAACTGTTTGTTTTCACATAATAAAAGCTTTCACATAAGAAATGAATGCCCAATTTGTGTTAAAAAGAATTTCAAGTTTGAAAATGAAAATGACTTCCAAATTTTGGAAACGGTTTGAAACTATAAGTTAAATCTTTGATTTTAAGATTTAATGGGTTAATCCTATAGAAATGAAATTGTTTTGAAAATATATGAATTGATCTTTGTGAAATAAATCTTTTGTTTAAAAGATTTGAAATGGTAATTGGATTAAACCATTTGAAAAGAAAGTTTTGAATTATTAAGTTGTGACTTAATTGAAATCCTATATCCATATGTTTTAAATATTTCGCTCACTATTCGGTTTAGCCGGGAAAGGACCTTTGGGTCGTATAACACATTACGAATATGTGATTCGACGTATATGGATAGCATTTGAAGAACGGTGGTGAAGACCGGGTGTTTGCAAGAACGATAGGATAACCTATCGATTGTCTCTGCACTGGGTAGCTCCCGGTATAGAGATTCCCTGAGTGATGGGAAATCCGATCAGGATTATGAATACCCGGATTGCAAGGGCTTCTTTGGAAGTGCCTTCGGTTCTGTTCGAGCCCGGAACAGACTTGTATGGATTGTGTGTCTGACATTACATTTTGAGATATAAAGTAGATTTCTTTCAAATACATTTCTGTTGGTGGCGGAGAATTTATTCTTTTAGCTTAACACCCTTCTCTGAGACGTACGAGCTCAGAGGTTATGTAGTTGAAGGTTATCAGCGATATATTCCCAATTTGGTAATGTGACATGCTAAGTGTTGCTGTGAAATGATCATTGTTTGATCATTTGTGATATGATCATTTGTTTGATCATTTATCTTTGTGATCATTACTTTGATCATTTGTTGACCCAAAGCATGGCTTTGTACCAAAGCGTAGTTTTGTGGACGTGACCTCGTCGAGCCTCACACCCCGGAATGGTCAAAACAGGAAAGATGCGGCAAGGTTATTAGGGGGTAGCACCCCTTTAGGGTATGTTCATTTCCTTCTGGAAAAGGGTGGTATCATGGTATGGAGCCCAGATACTTACTCATGTGGAAAACACTCTATTTATTATGGTGTGATGTTGGTTATCGAGCGCTCGGATAAAGGTCTTAAAGGACCGGGGGATGGCATACTCGTGTCAGTAGTTACCCAGTTAGGGGTAACCCGGCCTTGTGTTGGCAGAGATCTGGCTAGGTTCTCGGGGACGTCTTTCCAGAGGGTTCTCATGTGGCAATGGGAAGTTCCTTGGCCTGACAATTTGTTGGATATCCAAAGAAACAATACGAGCCTTGTACGGTTTTAGTTGTAGAACCTGCCATTCACTTATGGTGGCGCCCCACTGTTTGGATGGTAGCTATAGTAGGCATAGTTCGAAATGTCTATGCTGGCTAAGATTTATATTCTACTTTCGAAATGTTTTCTGCACCGTGCACTTATAATAATAATATCAAAGAAATTTTCTACGTATTAAGCATGTTTGATCATCATAAGAAGAAATCTCCTCCAAGTCTGCGTTTGCATTGTGTGTGTGGTGGGAGGTCTTATGGTAGTTTCATTTTCAAAAAAGCATTGCGAATTTATTTTAAAATTCTCTTGTTGATTGTTTTAAAAGATAAACTGTTTTTGTTGCTCACACCAGTCCCATGACTGATCCGGAGTTTATTGTTCCTTTCCTAAACTCTGGGTGCTCATTATTCTTTGCACGAGCAGTCTAGAGTTGGGTTTTTCAGATAGTTAGGTTTAGTGAATTATCTGGAGTTAGTTCAGTCTTTGGTTCGCACCAGTCTTGCTTAGCTTGGTGCATTGTTATGGGGAGTTCGAGCTATTGCTGGATTGGTTCTTGAAGATGGAGTTCAGATTTGGAGTTCTTCGTTGTAGACTATCTTAGAGTTATTTGTTCCGCTGCTAGTGTTATCTATTTTCTTTCCGCTGCTATTTTATTGTATCTCTGATGTATATTGATATTCATTGTATCACTATGTTGTATCAGTGTTGTATATTAATGTATTATTCTTTTATTCCGCTGTGTTATTTACTTAATGTTGTTATAAGCTCCGACGAATCGGATTTAATGGTCGAATCTATGGCATTCGAATACGATTTGAAGTATGGATGTCGATTTTCGAGCGGGCAAAACCCGTATCGTCACATTTGGTATCAGAGCTAAGGTTGAACTTTAGCTCAGGAGTATAACACATTAAGTAGCTCATTAGAGATAGGGTGAAGTAAACCCTAGAATGAGTAATCCCTAAGATATCCGTTTGAATGCCTCGGTAAATTCTCTTACTATCCACTGATAGTGAGTATGAGTGCGAGAAGAGAACGAGATAGGGGACAGGGAAGTATCACTATAAATGGTCAATTTCCTGCAACAGTGGAAACAATCTTATCTCTATCAATCTCTTTTGTTCAGCGTCTCTTCTCAATTCTTTGATAGATCCTGGTAGATCCAGGAAGGAAATTCGATATATTAATATGGGACATAAACTCCAATTTAGCCAGAATTGTTTTTTTGGATGAATTGGTTGTTTTGGTTGTTATAGTTGATAAGTATACTTTAGTTTTAAACTAAAAACTTTGAAATTGTATCCATATATCTGTCTATTTTTGGGTCCCAATATATTCTATGAATGGTTAGTTATCCCTTCGAACTGACCAATGCTCATGCATATGTCGTAGATTTGATGACTCGAGTATCCTATATTGTATGAGTTTGTGCTCATACATTGATGTTCTGATTTGGTAAGCCAAATGCAGAATAGAAGTCTAGTTTGACACGAAGAATTGTTCTTCTATCTTTCATCTATCTTCGTTATTTCTCTCTGGCGAATTTCGAGGACGAAATTCCTTTTAAGGGGGGAAGTCTGTAACGACCCGAAATTTTGAAGTTTATTTTAATTTATAGTTAATGTAAATTTTGAAAAAATTTGGAATAAATTTAAAATTTGAATATTTAATTTTTATTTGAATTAGGATTTATAGTAAATAATAAATAAAATTATTAAGTAAAAGCATAGAAATAAAATGCATTCGCATATAAACACTTATAAAAGATAACAGAACAAATAAAAGGAATTGGAATAGTAATACATGTATATGAGATAAAATATAAGATATGAAGGCAAGTAACTATATAGAGATAGTAAAATATATGTAATGACATACTAAATCATCTCTAGCCTATAAACAAAGAAAATATTTATAAAACAACTTCAACAATGTCTATTATACAAAATATTATAATCACTTGTACAAACAACATTATAATACACTGTGCTAAGTATTTCAAAACTTAGCACATCTGAAGTAAACAAATTATTCAAGTACAAGACAAGTAAACATATAGGAGACATGAAGCACTTGGCATTAAATGCTATATCAATATTATAGTCAATTCGATTATTTTACAAAACAATTTCAGCCACCATAGCAAGCTTATCAGCCTCCAAAAGTAAAGAAAGAGTGTACCTGCAAGAATTAAGTAATATTGCATGATACATGAAGCATGAAGCATTTAATGTTTTCAAACTCAGCATGAACAAGATCACGTCAATATGGGTTTGGTCTTCTTTTATATACCTCACTGCTGTACACAACTCTTTTATATATACACCAACCTCCTTCATCAGTTTGTTCACTTATAAAAAAAAAGGAGTAAAACTGAAATGAGCAACAACTTGAACAAAACCAAAGCAAATATGGAATGATAACATCTCAAAACTAAAGCAAACTTCAGTTTACAAATATCAAAACAAATCAATACAAACTCAGCACCAAGTAAGAAGGCTTTCATCAACAAAATTCAAAGCCTCTGTTAACACAAAGAAGGCTCTGTTCTTCCTTTCTCTGGAAACAAGGTGAGCAACTTTGTTTTTTTTTTCCAGACTTCTTTGTTTTCACCAGTGAGCAAACCCCTTCTTTTAAGATCTTACACTTGCATATCTTGATTGTCTGGGCTTGATACTTAAAATATGCCATGAGTTCTGTTTGTTCAGTTGATAAGTATATATGTATACATAGATATGGGAATTACTGTGCGTGATTTTGTTGTTCCTCTGTTTCAATAACAGGCTTGATCATTTAATATAAACTCGTATCTCCTCTTACAATCAGAATTAAACTATGATTTTTGAATGAAAGATGATTGCTACAATATAGTATTAATTATAAAAATGGTTTCGAGATTTTTATTTAAGAAATCATTTCAAAAATTTAAAGTTGCGGTGATAATCTAAACTTTGTTCAAAAATCATGCATCTCGATCTCAAATTCTAATTACATAAAGGAATTCGTATTTCAAACTCATGATTTTTGATAATAAATTCACGATTTTTAAGCTGCGAAATTTCTAGCATTTGCGAGTTGAACAGAAAACTTGTTTTGGGCAAATTATGATGATCAACGTGACAAGGGCTGTCGAGTTTGGGCCTGTAGCTGGTTGGTGTGTCGTAGATCATTGGAAAATTGGTGGAAGGGTTTACAGGTGGCGGTGGTGGCGGCGCGACTCGGTTTTAGGGTTTAACCCTAAGTTTTAGAGAGGGTTGGGATTTGATTATCTGTGTCGTCAACGTCGCTCCGGAACGCATCGCACCGGGGGGAATCATCGTAGCATGACGTGGCGCGCTTGTGGACGAAGTTACGTGGGCTCTGGCATTAGGTGGCGGCGTAGCGAGGCGATTTCTGGTGATCACGTTTTGCGGCAGTTTGGGTTAGAATGCTTAATCGTGTTTGGCTCATGAATTTGACAATTTGGTTGCACTGGGAGCTTGGGCAGATGGTCATGGACTTGGCGGTGGGTAGCGACTCAACCGGAGGTGGCGAGGATTCATGTGCACGTGCACGAGGCGACGCTAATGTCTAAAGAAATTGGGTACGACGTTGGATTGGGAACGAAATAGATTTGCTCGGGTATTAGCTCGGGATTTTTGCAGGCGTGACTCGAAGTGGGTAGGGGCGTGAGTGACCCGAAGTAGCACTGGGGAAAACCAAAGATTGGCTCGGGTTTTTTTTTTGGGGCTTTCTGGACTTAATAGTTTAACAGATTTTAAACAATCTATTTAGGACAAGTTTAAAGCTTAATTGAATAAATAAGTTCAAAAGGCTGAAAACTAAATTTTCACGAAGTAAAATCATTAAACAAGATTTAAATCGAGTTTCAAAGTCTAATATTTTGAAAATAAATTGTTTTGAACATCGAGCCATTATAGTACTGACTTGGGAATAAAAATTCAAGTTTTAAAGCAAAGTTTAAATTAAAATTTCAAAACAAAGGTCTAAATATAACTCCAAGTTCAGTTTTGAAATTTAGTTTGGAAATAGGTTTTACAATTTCAAATTGTTTCAATAACGTAAAGGTTTAAGCAATTAAGTAGAAAAAAAAATAGAATTCAAAAATGTAAAGTAAGAAATTTAAACAAAGTTTAAATCAAATTTTAAGCTTGAGTTTAAATCCATCTTTAAATTCCATATTTTGAAATTAAATAAAGTTTTATGATTACATAAGTTGAATTTTTAAAGTAAATCTTAAAAAAAAATGTTGAATGTAAAAGGAACTAAATTTTAAACTCTTTTAAAATTCTTTCATAACAAAATATTACTTTAACGTGTGGAGTTAAAATGGATAATTTAATCATTTAACTAATTAACGACTTGGTCTAATTAAATCTTTAATTAAAGTAATAAATTTGGAAAGAATTTATCTATTAAAGATTAATTTATTTAATGAAAACGATTAGGAAAGGATTTTAAGGATTAATCACTCATTTAAATAAATGTTGGATATTTTGATTAATTAAAGTTAATTAATTAAGTAATTTGTTTAAAAAGATTGATTTAAATTAACATGATTAATTAAGAATAATTTAATGAATTAAAGTGTTTGATATATATTTATTTGTGTCAAATGATTTGTAATTAATAAATCAGAATTGAATAATAAATTCATAAGTAATTAATTTACTTGGAAATAAATTGAATCAATTAGGATTAATCAATTTATTTAATTCTGCTTGTAAATGATTTTTAAACGCTCGACCTTACTTATGAATGATTGCATTTTTTGAGATGCCTTGAATTTATTATCCTATCTGATTTGTGATATTTTGTTCTGTAGATTGAGGTGTGTATATTTATTTGCATCTGTATATTATCTGTGAATCTGTGAATGGGCGATGAGCGTTGTAGTTTATATCGCTTATCAACTATATTTCTGTGTTTTTAATCTGTGATGATTGAATGATGTTGCACTATTGTGTTAAACCCCTGGACCACACTTACACACACACAAATATGGATTTCACGAGGAAATCGATTAAGTCACAGATTTTTGAAAATAGTTTTAAATTTGAATTTTTAAATTCAAATGGTTTGAAAATAAGATTTGGGTCTAAAGTGAAAAGCTTTTGAAATGGAATTTCAAAGATGAAATTTATTTTGAATAAGGTTTGAAGTTTAAATAAAATTGATTTAAACTTAAATACAAGATTTGAAATTTAATTCTATAATTTGAAACTAGGGATTAAAGATGTTATACCAGTTATATATGGGTTAAACCATTTTAAAATGTATTAGTTTGGGAATATGAACATAAATTGAGAACTTTAACTCGTGTAAATTAATTGGATTTTTCTGAAACGAAAACTGTTTGTTTTCACATAATAAAAGCTTTCACATAAGAAATGAACGTCCAATTTGTCTTAAAAAGAATTTCAAGTTTGAAAATGAAAATGACTTCCAAGTTTTGGAAACGGTTTGAAACTATAAGTTAAATCTTTGATTTTAAGATTTAATGGGTTAATTCTATAGAAATGAAATTGTTTTGAAAATCTATGAATTGATCTTTGTGAAATAAATCTTTTGTTTAAAAGATTTGAAATGGTAATTGGATTAAACCATTTGAAAAGAAAGTTTTGAATTATTAAGTTGTGACTTAATTGAAATCCTATATCCATATGTTTTAAATATTTCGCTCACTATTCGGTTTAGCCGGGAAAGGACCTTTGGGTCGTATAACCCATTCCGAATATGTGATTCGACGTATATGGATAGCATTTGAAGAACGGTGGTGAAGACCGGGTGTTTGCAAGAACGATAGGATAACCTATCGATTGTCTCTGCACTGGGTAGCTCCCGGTATAGAGATTCCCTGAGTGATGGGAAATCCGATCGGGATTGTGAATACCCGGATTGCAAGGGCTTCTTTGGAAGTGCCTTCGGTTCTGTTCGAGCCCGGAACAGACTTGTATGGATTGTGTGTCTGACATTACATTTTGAGATATAAAGCAGATTTCTTTCAAATACATTTCTGTTGGTGGCGGAGAATTTATTCTTTTAGCTTAACACCCTTCTCTGAGACGTACGAGCTCAGATGTTATGTAGTTGAAGGTTATCAGCGATATATTCCCAATTTGGTAATGTGACATGCTAAGTGTTGCTGTGAAATGATCATTGTTTGATCATTTGTGATATGATCATTTGTTTGATCATTTATCTTTGTGATCATTACTTTGATCATTTGTTGACCCAAAGCATGGCCTTGTACCAAAGCGTAGTTTTGTGGACGTGACCTCGTCGAGCCTCACACCCCGGAATGGTCAAAACAGGAAAGATGCGGCAAGGTTATTAGGGGGTAGCGCCCCTTTAGGGTATGTTCATTTCCTTCTGGAAAAGGGTGGTATCATGGTATGGAGCCCAGATACTTACTCTTGTGGAAAACACTCTATTTATTATGGTGTGATGTTGGTTATCGAGCGCTCGGTTAAAGGTCCTAAAGGACCGGGGGATGGCATACTCGTGTCAGTAGTTACCCAGTTAGGGGTAACCCAGCCTTGTGTTGGCAGAGATCCGGTTAGGTTCTCGGGGACGTCCTTCCAGAGGCGTTCTCATGTGGCAATGGGAAGTTCCTTGGCCTGACCATTTGTTGGAAATCTAAAGAAACAATACGAGCCTTGTACGGTTTTAGTTGTAGAACCTGCCATTCACTTATGGTGGCGCCCCACTGTTTGGATGGTAGCTATAGTAGGCATAGTTCGAAATGTCTATGCTGGCTAAGATTTATATTCTACTTTCGAAATGTTTTCTGCACCGTGCACTTATAATAATAATATCAAAGAAATTTTCTACGTATTAAGCATGTTTGATTATCATAAGAAGAAATCTCCTCCAAGTCTGCGTTTGCATTGTGTGTGTGGTGGGAGGTCTTATGGTAGTTTCATTTTCAAAAAAGCATTGCGAATTTATTTTAAAATTCTCTTGTTGATTGTTTTAAAAGATAAACTGTTTTTGTTGCTCACACCAGTCCCATGACTGATCCGGAGTTTATTGTTCCTTTCCTAAACTCTGGGTGCTCATTATTCTCTACACGAGCAGTCTAGAGTTGGGTTTTTCAGATAGTTAGGTTCAGTGAATTATCTGGAGTTAGTTCAGTCTTTGGTTCGCACCAGTCTTGCTTAGCTTGGTGCATTGTTATGGGGAGTTCGAGCTATTGCTGGATTGGTTCTTGAAGATGGAGTTCAGATTTGGAGTTCTTCGTTGAAGACTATCTTAGAGTTATTTGTTCCGCTGCTAGTGTTATCTATTTTCTTTCCGCTGCTATTTTATTGTATCTCTGATGTATATTGATATTCATTGTATCACTCTGTTGTATCAGTGTTGTATATTAATGTATTATTCTTTTATTCCGCTGTGTTATTTACTTAATGTTGTTATAAGCTCCGACGAATCGGATTTGAACGGTCGAATCAACGGCATTCGAATACGATTTGAAGTATGGATGTCGATTTTCGAGCGGGCAAAACCCGTATCGTCACATTTGATATCAGAGCTAAGGTTGAACTTTAGCTCAGGAGTATAACACATTAAGTAGCTCATTAGAGATAGGGTGAAGTAAACCCTAGAATGAGTAATCCCTAAGATATCCGTTCGAATGCCTCGGTAAATTCTCTTACTATCCACTGATAGTGAGTATGAGTGCGAGAAGAGAACGAGATAGGGGACAGGGAAGTATCACTATAAATGGTCAATTTCCTGCAACAATGGAAACAATCTTATCTCTATCAATCTCTTTTGTTCAGCGTCTCTTCTCAATTCTTTGATAGATCCTGGTAGATCCAGGAAGGAAATTCGATATATTAATATGGGACATAAAGTCCAATTTAGCCAGAATTGTTTGTTTGGATGAATTGGTTGTTTTGGTTGTTATAGTTGATAAGTATACTTTAGTTTTAAACTAAAAACTTTGAAATTGTATCCATATATCTGTCTATTTTTGGGTCCCAATATATTCTACGAATGGTTAGTTATCCCTTCGAACTGACCAATGCTCATGCATATGTCGTAGATTTGATGACCCGAGTATCCTATATTGTATGAGTTTTTGCTCATATCATTGATGTTCTGATTTGGTAAGCCAAATGCAGAATAGATATCTAGTTTGACACGAAGAATTGTTCTTCTATCTTTCATCTATCTTCGTTATTTCTCTCTGGCGAATTTCGAGGACGAAATTCCTTTTAAGGGGGGAAGTCTGTAACGACCCCAAATTTTGAAGTTTATTTTAATTTATAGTTAATGTAAATTTTGAATAAATTTTGGAATAAATTTAAAATTTGAATATTTAATTTGTATTTGAATTAGGATTTATAGTAAATAATAAATAAAATTATTAAGTAAAAGCATAGAAATAAAATGCATTCGCATATAAACACTTATAAAAGATAACAGAACAAATAAAAGGAATTGGAATAGTAATACATGTATATGAGATAAAATATAAGATATGAAGGCAAGTAACTATGTAGAGATAGTAAAATATATGGAATGACATACTAAATCATCTCTGAGCCTATAAACAAAGAAAATATTTATAAAACAACTTCAACAATGTCTATTATACAAAATATTATAATCACTTGTACAAACAACATTATAATACACTGTGCTAAGTATTTCAAAACTTAGCACATCTGAAGTAAACAAATTATTCAAGTACAAGACAGGTAAACATATAGGAGACATGAAACACTTGGCATTAAATGCTATATCAATATTATAGTCAATTCGAATATTTTACAAAACAATTTCAGCCACCATAGCAAGCTTATCAGCCTCCAAAAGTAAAGAAAGAGTGTACCTGCAAGAATTAAGTAATATTGCATGATACAGGAAGCATGAAGCATTTAATGTTTTCAAACTCAGGATGAACAAGATCACGTCAATATGGGTTTGGTCTTCTTTTATATACCTCACTTATGTACACAACTCTTTTATATATACACTAACCTCCTTCATCAGTTTGTTCACTTATAAAAAAAAAGGAGTAAAACTGAAATGAGCAACAACTTGAACAAAACCAAAGCAAATCTGGAATGATAACATCTCAAAACTAAAGCAAACTTCAGTTTACAAATATCAAAACAAATCAATACAAACTCAACATCAAGTAAGAAGGCTTTCATCAACAAAATTCAAAGCCTCTGTTAACACAAAGAAGGCTCTGTTCTTCCTTTCCCTGGAAACAAGGTGAGCAACTTTGTTTTTTTTTCCAGACTTCTTTGTTTTCACCAGTGAGCAAACCCCTTCTTTTATGATCTTAAACTTGCATATCTTGATTGTCTGGGCTTGATACTTAAAACATGCCATGAGTTCTGTTTGTTCAGTTGATAAGTATGCATGTATACATAGATATGGGAATTACTGTGCGTGATTTTGTTGTTCCTCTGTTTCAATAACAGGCTTGATCATTTAATATAAACTCGTATCTCCTCTTACAATCAGAATTAAGCTATGATTTTTGAATGAAAGATGATTGCTACAATATAGTATTAATTATAAAAATGGTTTCGAGATTTTTATTTAAGAAATCATTTCAAAAATTTAAAGTTGCGGTGATAATCTAAACTTTGTTCAAAAATCATGCATCTCGATCTCAAATTCTAATTACATAAAGGAATTCGTATTTCAAACTCATGATTTTTTATAATAAATTCACAATTTTTAAGTTGCGAAATTTCTAGCATTTGCGAGTTGAACAGAAAACTTGTTTTGGGCAAATTATGATGATCAACGTGACAAGGGCTGTCGAGTTTGGGCCTGTAGCTGGTTGGTGTGTCGTTGATCATTGGAAAATTGGTGGAAGGGTTTACAGGTGGCGGTGGTGGCGGCGCGACTCGGTTTTAGGGTTTAACCCAAAGTTTTAGAGAGGGTTGGGATTTGATTAACTGTGTCGTCAACGTCGCTCCGGAACGCATCGCACTGGGGGGAATCATCGTAGCATGACGTGGCGCGCTTGTGGACGAAGTTACGTGGGCTCTGGCATTAGGTGGCGGCGTAGCGAGGCGATTTCTGGTGATCACGTTTTGCTGCAGTTTGGGTTAGAATGCTTAATCGTGTTTGGCTCATGAATTTGACAATTTGGCTGCACTGGGGCTTGGGCAGATGGTCATGGACTTGGCGGTGGGTAGCGACTCAACTGGAGGTTGCGGGGATTCATGTGCACGTGCACGAGGCGACGCTAATGTCTGAAGAAATTGGGTACGACGTTGGATTGGGAACGAAATAGATTTGCTCGGGTATTAGCTCGGGATTTTTGCAGGCGTGACTCGAAGTGGGTAGGGGCGTGAGTGACCTGAAGTAGCACTGGGGAAAACTAAAGATTGGCTCGGGTATTTTTTTGGGGCTTTCTGGACTTAATAGTTTAACAGATTTTAAACAATCTATTTAAGAAAAGTTTAAAGCTTAATTGAATAAATAAGTTCAAAAGGCTGAAAACTAAATTTTCCCGAAGTAAAATCATTAAACAAGATTTAAATCGAGTTCCAAAGTCTAATATTTTGAAAATAAATTGTTTTGAACATCGAGCCATTATCGTACTGACTTGGGAATAAAAATTCAAGTTTTAAAGCAAAGTTTAAATTAAAATTTCAAAACAAAGGTCTAAATATAAATCCAAGTTTAGTTTTGAAATTTAGTTTGGAAATAAGTTTTACAATTTCAAATTGTTTCAATAACGTAAAGGTTTAAGCAATTAAGTAGAAAAAAATAGAATTCAAAAATGTAAAGTAAGAAATTTAAACAAAGTTTAAATCAAATTTTAAGCTTGAGTTTAAATCCATCTTTAAATTCCATATTTTGAAATTAAATAAAGTTTTATGATTACATAAGTTGAATTTTTAAAGTAAATCTTAAAAAAAAAAGTGTTGAATGTAAAAGGAACTAAATTTTAAACTCTTTTAAAATTCTTTCATAACAAAATATTACTTTAACGTGTGGAGTTAAAATGGATAATTTAATCATTTAACTAATTAACGACTTTTTCTAATTAAATCTTTAATTAAAGTAATAAATTTGGAAAGAATTTATCTATTAAAGATTAATTTATTTAATGAAAACGATTAGGAAAGGATTTTAAGGATTAATCACTCATTTAAATAAATGTTGGATATTTTGATTAATTAAAGTTAATTAATTAAGTAATTTGTTTAAAAAGATTGATTTAAATTAACATGATTAATTAAGAATAATTTAATGAATTAAAGTGTTTGATATATATTTATTTGTGTCAAATGATTTGTAATTAATAAATCAGAATTGAATAATAAATTCATAAGTAATTAATTTACTTGGAAATAAATTGAATCAATTAGGATTAATCAATTTATTTAATTCTGCTTGTAAATGATTTTTAAATGCTCGACCTTACTTATGAATGATTGCATTTTATGAGATGCCTTGAATTGATTATCCTATCTGATTTGTGATATTTTGTTCTGTAGATTGAGCTGTGTATATTTATTTGCATCTGTATATTATCTGTGAATCTGTGAATGGGCGATGAGCGTTATAGTTTATATCGCTTATCAACTATATTTCTGTGTTTTTAATCTGTGATGATTGAATGATGTTGCACTATTGTGTTAAACCCCTGGACCACACTTACACACACACAAATATGGATTTCACGAGGAAATCGATTAAGTCACAGATTTTTGAAAATAGTTTTAAATTTGAATTTTTAAATTCAAATGGTTTGAAAATAAGATTTGGGTCTAAAGTGAAAAGCTTTTGAAATGGAATTTCAAAGATGAAATTTATTTTGAATAACTTGATTAGGTTTGAAGTTTAAATAAAATTGATTTAAACTTAAATACAAGATTTGAAATTTAATTCTATAATTTGAAACTAGGGATTAAAGATGTTATACCAGTTATATATGGGTTAAACCATTTTAAAATGTATTAGTTTGGGAATATGAACATAAATTGAGAACTTTAACTCGTGTAAATTAATTGGATTTTTCTGAAACGAAAACTGTTTGTTTTCACATAATAAAAGCTTTCACATAAGAAATGAACGTCCAATTTGTGTTAAAAAGAATTTCAAGTTTGAAAATGAAAATGACTTTCAAGTTTTGGAAGCGGTTTGAAACTATAAGTTAAATCTTTGATTTAAAGATTTAATGGGTTAATCCTATAGAAATGAAATTGTTTTGAAAATCTATGAATTGATCTTTGTGAAATAAATCTTTTGTTTAAAAGATTTGAAATGGTAATTGGATTAAACCATTTGAAAAGAAAGTTTTGAATTATTAAGTTGTGACTTAATTGAAATCCTATATCCATATGTTTTAAATATTTCGCTCACTATTCGGTTTAGCCGGGAAAGGACCTTTGGGTCGTATAACCCATTCCGAATATGTGATTCGACGTATATGGATAGCATTTGAAGAACGGTGGTGAAGACCGGGTGTTTGCAAGAACGATAGGATAACCTATCGATTGTCTCTGCACTGGGTAGCTCCCGGTATAGAGATTCCCTGAGTGATGGGAAATCCGATCGGGATTGTGAATACCCGAATTGCAAGGGCTTCTTTGGAAGTGCCTTCGGTTCTGTTTGAGCCCGGAACAGACTTGTATGGATTGTGTGTCTGACATTACATTTTGAGATATAAAGCAGATTTCTTTCATATACATTTCTGTTGGTGGCGGAGAATTTATTCTTTTATCTTAACACCCTTCTCTGAGACGTACGAGCTCAGAGGTTATGTAGTTGAAGGTTATCAGCGATATATTCCTAATTTGGTAATGTGACATGCTAAGTGTTGCTGTGAAATGATCATTGTTTGATCATTTGTGATATGATCATTTGTTTGATCATTTATCTTTGTGATCATTACTTTGATCATTTGTTGACCCAAAGCATGGCTTTGTACCAAAGCGTAGTTTTGTGGACGTGACCTCGTCGAGCCTCACACCCCGGAATGGTCAAAACAGGAAAGATGCGGCAAGGTTATTAGGGGGTAGCGCCCCTTTAGGGTATGTTCATTTCCTTTTGGAAAAGGGTGGTATCATGGTATGGAGCCCAGATACTTACTCTTGTGGAAAACACTCTATTTATTATGGTGTGATGTTGGTTATCGAGCGCTCGGATAAAGGTCCTAAAGGACCGGGGGATGGCATACTCGTGTCAGTAGTTACCCAGTTAGGGGTAACCTGGCCTTGTGTTGGTAGAGATCCGGTTAGGTTCTCGGGGACGTCCTTCCAGAGGCGTTCTCATGTGGCAATGGGAAGTTCCTTGGCCTGACCATTTGTTGGAAATCCAAAGAAACAATACGAGCCTTGTACGGTTTTAGTTATAGAACCTGCCATTCACTTATGGTGGCGCCCCACTGTTTGGATGGTAGCTATAGTAGGCATAGTTCAAAATGTCTATGCTGGCTAAGATTTATATTCTACTTTCGAAATGTTTTATGCACCGTGCACTTATAATAATAATATCAAAGAAATTTTCTACGTATTAAGCATGTTTGATTATCATAAGAAGAAATCTCCTCCAAGTCTGCATTTGCATTGTGTGTGTGGTGGGAGGTCTTATGGTAGTTTCATTTTCAAAAAAGCATTGCGAATTTATTTTAAAATTCTCTTGTTGATTGTTTTAAAAGATAAACTATTTTTGTTGCTCACACCAGTCCCATGACTGATCCGGAGTTTATTGTTTCTTTCCTAAACTCTGGGTGCTCATTATTCTCTACACGAGCAGTCTAGAGTTGGGTTTTTCAAATAGTTAGGTTCAGTGAATTATCTGGAGTTAGTTCAGTCTTTGGTTCGCACCAGTCTTGCTTAGCTTGGTGCATTGTTATGGGGAGTTCGAGCTATTGCTGGATTGGTTCTTGAAGATGGAGTTCAGATTTGGAGTTCTTCGTTGAAGACTATCTTAGAGTTATTTGTTCCGCTGCTAGTGTTATCTATTTTCTTTCCGCTGCTATTTTATTGTATCTCTGATATATATTGATATTCATTGTATCACTCTGTTGTATCAGTGTTGTATATGTATTATTCTTTTATTCCGCTGTGTTATTTACTTAATGTTGTTATAAGCTCCGGCGAATCGGATTTGAACGGTCGAATCTACGGCATTCGAATACGATTTGAAGTATGGATGTCGATTTTCGAGCGGGAAAAACCTGTATCGTCACAAAATAATTATTAACATCATTACTTATATTTAAAAAAAATTGTTTAATCCATTATTTAAAGATTTTTTTATTTAATATCAAAATACTTTTTCAAACATTTTTGAAACAATAATAATTCATCTTTAAATATTATTATACTAGACAATAATTTACTTTCATGGGATTTTTAATAAATAAAATAAGTAATTTTAAAACACGATTAATAAATAATAATTATTTAACTTCAAACAATATCAATTTATGTAAATTACTTTTCACCATATTAAAATGTTGATAAATAACTTTTAAACAGTATTAATTATAAATAAACAACTATTAACCATTTTAAATTAATTTAGAAAAGACAAATAAGTTTATATCAAAGTATTTTTATAACTCGATGTCTTAACAAGTTTATCCCCGTTCTTACAGAATTTAGCCATACATTTTTTAGGCGTAAGACTAAAAATCTCTATGTATTAGTAGAACAGTTTTCACATCTAATGAAAATACTTGAAAACCTTTAAAATCAAATATGGAAAGTACCACTTTATAACCAATCATGGATCGCAGTTACACAATGGTTACGTCTCTGTCCTAGAGAATTCAAAGTAAATGTGGACAATCTCTGCTCCTCGATTTACGCCATGGAACACCATGGATTACAGTTACACAATGGCAACGTTGTTATCCTAATGAATCCATAGTAACTGTGGGCAATCTCTACCCCCCCCCCCCTCGATTTATGCCATAAAAACACTCATAGATCGTAGTTATGCAATGGCTACATCACTATCTCAGTGAATCCGTAGTAATTATAGGAAATCTCTGCCCCTCGATTTACGCTAAGGGAAAAAAATCAAAAGAACTCATGAGTTTATGTCCAGACAACTTGCATCAAATTTAATTGAACCCGGTGAGTGGATTTCTAAGTGGATCCACCTAATGGATCTCTAATTTTCGATTTCCTTGGAGGGTGCTTTTTATATCTTTGATTATATATCATGTTATACATAGTACCCTTTTCATATCATAAACTTCGTATATATCATACTTATATAAACTCCATTTGTATAAGATCATTACTTTCCATATGAAATACCTTTCAAAATAAATAGTCTTCGAAATAACTTCATACTTATATAAAACCCCCATCAAAAGAATCAGAAACTTCCAAATTGAATATTTATGACATCAAAGGTCCTTGAAAACCAATAAGTTTCAAAATATCACTTCAGTTTCATATTTATATAAAATTTCAAAAACCATTTTTCCTTCTTTCTCAAAATCGAATACCATTCAAAATTCATTATTTTCAATTCAATAGCTTCTATATATGATAGAGACGTTATATAAATCAAATTTTATTTAAAACATTTCTTGAAACTTTCATTATAAAACATTTAAAAACTTAATTTCATACCTGTATAGTACAAAATATTCTTATTCATTTTACTTATCAAGAATATTTATCACTTTAAAACTTGTTTTAAATTCCATTATCTTTCTAGTTTAAGAGTTACAAAAATCAACTTATGTAATTTCACTAAAAAATAGGCTTTAATTCTTATTTCAGTTTGAAAGTTTCTCTTCAAAACTATCGAAAATTCCATTTCATTTCAATAATTGAAAATCACCAATAAATATCTCAAACTGATGCAAATCAAACTATCCTAATTCATACGGTACATGCGTCCATAATACCACTTAACCAAAAGCTCAAGAACTAAACACTGGTTTTATTTCAAATAATTTGAAATAAATTTATACTTATATCTTATATACACTAAATCATACTTCAGGGATCTAAATCAAAATACATTTCACCAAAACAATTGCATATCAACGCTATTATAGTGGCCTCCCTCGCTTGAAACTCGAAAATGAACGCCGATGATGCTGCAGTCATTACCAAAATTATTTTCCATTGACAAAATGAGTTCTGCACTTTCTATTCCCTTTTGAAATCATTTTAAAAACATTTCTACTATAATACTTTCAAATAGCATTAATATTATTTTCCAAATCTTAGTAAATCAATTTTTTTTAAAACCCCGGAACTTAAATTCTCATATTCTAGATTTCAGTTTCTTTTTTAGTTATAAACAATATTTACATAAGTCACTTTGTTCGATAAAATCATTTCATAAGTGTAAATCTTTGATCAGATTAAAATAAACAACTTTAATCAAATTCAATTAAATTTTAACCAAACACTGTCACCGAAAACCCTATAGTCAAACTATTAAACTAAATTCATAAGTTGTTTGATTAAGTGTTTCCAATAAATTACATCTACCCTTTCCGTGTTGAATAGGAAAATTACTTATAACTGATTAAACATAATTAAAAAACAACAACCAATAGTTAATGCTTATACACTGACCGAGCACAATTAATCAATCAATAAATGATAATAAATATGACTATATAAATCAATCAAATTGTAAAGTGATATTATTTACTTATTATCAAACACATCATAAATAAACTTATCAAAATTTATAGATTATTCTTTTATATATCAAATATAATACTAAGTAAAATAATTTATTTACTAAATTCTGAAATCAATAAAGCATTTTTGTAGCACTAACAAATATGCTCTCTCGTTTATATATACACTCAACCTCATTCTAGGGTATTACTAACCCTATCTGTAATGAGTTTACTCTACAGGCTTAGTTGTTCGCTCAACCTAAGCTTCGATACCGTGTGTGATGACCCACCTTTTTAAATGATTCAAGTCGACAATAAACAAAAATGTCCAACTCAAACCATTCAAAAGACGGATTATCAAAAGGTTTTATTCTAAGGAAATAAGATATAGAAGAACAAAATATAGGATCTCACATCGGAATGATAAAATATAATAAACACATAAAGAGTTCATAAACTGTTTTACAATATACATTTGTTTTCAGCTCTTCAAGATCATCCAAGTTATACATTTTAACTAACAGAATGAATAATGAAATGGAATAATAATAATAAATACGGTCTTCAACTCCTTCATCTTCGAGAAATAGTATCTTCGAAACACTAAAATACTCAGGCTGATCCAAGCGTAATGAAAAGACAAAACAGTCGAATCAGCACTAAAAATTCATATGTAAGTTAAACCCGAATTAGGTGAAATATAGGTGTATATAGCTTCATTTTTACTTCGAAAATTCACAAAAAGGTTTTAGAATTTTATAAACCCTATTAAAATCATTTAATGAAGTTTTCGAACATTTCCAAGTTGATTTAGAAATTTTCACATTTTCGCACAATCACTTCAAGTTTAAAATTTCGAGATTTATTTCAATCATCGAAATTTATATAGGTTCCTTTATCAAATATTATTTAAAACTTATTGGAGTTTCAGAAAAGGTTTCAAATTATTTAAAACTTTTATAAATTTGCAAAATCTCAATAATTCTATTTAAAGTATAAAATACCTAGATATTATATGGTCAAATTTGATACAGATTTCTTTACAAAAACTTTTCTTTTATTGTAATAAAATTACAAAAAATTTCAAACAAACAGCAAAATACACTTTTTAGAAAGTACTTATTATTGAATAATGAATTTAAAATTTTATAAATGAATTCCAAATGATTATTAGAAAATCTGATTTAATGAATATATCAAAAATTAAATTCTTTATAACATAATTTCTAAAGTTTAAATATTAAATTTTGAAAACCTTTCAGAGTTTAAAATAAAATTTATGAAAATCTTTCAAATTTGCACAAATAGCAATCAAACCCCAACAATCACATTTTTATCGGAGCAGACAACAATATATCCATAACCCACATGTCAAAATAGGATGTTCAAGGGTTCGTGTCACAATTCAGTGGTCTAATTGTTCAATATGGCAAATTATATAATGATGATCATAATAATCAGGGTAATAACTATGATATATCGAAATCATTAAACAATATACATCCAATCAAAATATCGTCCATCACAACATCATTCATATGCGTCCATGCAATCAACATTCAAATCAACCAATTTAACCATATATAATAACAGTCATACATCATCAAATGTTAGGGTATTTAGCTAGTAGGAATATTCAATTTGAATGTCAATTTAAATACAATCAATTCAAATTCAATTAATTCAATTGCAGTCAATTAAATTTCCAAACAGCAATAAATGTAATTTTACCACTTCGTGAATCAGTTTAATTCGTAGTAGGGAATTTAGTATTGTGTGAGTGGTTTAATCACTCACCTTATTTTGTGGATCAGAATATTCTTAAACAACCAACAAGACACATACTCGCTTCGAACACTGGTTTGGCAGACACATTCGCACAATCGAGATGTTGCAAAACTTGGATGCGACAATCGAAATTTGGGTCGGGGGTGACACTGCATGGTCGAATAATGAGCGGGTGACAGAGCAGCATGGAGGAGGACTGTTGTGCAGAGAGAAGGTAGAACTTCGATTTCAGGGGCTTTGGTGGTGCGAGCTTGCATGATGGAACAATGGCAGTTGCTTGGCTAATAGTATCGAGTACCTCGCCAGGATCACCTACCAACATAGGACTGGCCTACCACTTAACTAGTAGTATCAAATATGATCACTCCTCTATTAATGGGCTCCGAAGCATACAAATGAGAGATAATATCGACTCTAGATAGGGATGATCACCCTAACTGGGAGCGACCCACTTAACCCTACTCCATCTCCTTTGTTAGTCATTTACAGTTGTTGAGGCTTGAGGCTACATTTTACCTTTTATATAGCACTTCCCACTTGGAATGCTAACACTATCTTCTAGGCAGTAATGCAATGCCAGCATTCATCCATTCAACTTCATTCTAAGACAGGACGAAACCGAAGACACTACTTCTACTATATCCATTTTGGAATCATCCTTAAGATTGGCAGTAACTAGCCCATGCACTTCAAAGTGCTTTGTATTTAATTCCATCATGTTCAATATGTCTTTACTTCGAAACGCTTGAGTTGGATCAAAGTAGTTTTCAGATGACATATCCGATCCCGGTCTCTTCGAGACAACATTCGATAGTTTTTGGTAAACTCAACCCCAGTTCTTTAGGAAATAAATAGTTAAAGATAAAAGCAGAGATTATCTCCCCATTAATGGATGAATTTTCTTATCATTTGTCCTAAGAGAACGAAACAAAATTTAAAAGAAATTTCTACGCACAGCACGACGTCATCGGAGATGACTGTGCCATATAACTCTTGCGTTTCCCTTATATACTTCCAAAGTTACGTTTTAGGTCCTTATTTGATAGTCAATTATTTAACTATCCACAAATACACATCCAAATCTGGGATTTATTCCATAAGAATAACCAACATTGGTTGAGCATATAAGTAACCACTAGCCTCTTTTAATAAATCTTTCCATTAACTAAAATCACTTGTAAATATTTCGTGCCAGAATACTTTTACAAAGATTCATTCACAACCCCTATATTTTCAATACTTGGAAAATATCCATATACTTATCTCAACTGTATAAGTATATTCACAAAACATAGAAAGATTTCCTTTTTACACAATTTTGATATAGATTTATAAGTTCCTTTATAAATATCTAAAATCAGTTTATAACATCATTCATTAATCTCGGAAATCATTTATAAACTCCCTTTTATACATTCCTAAAATCATTTATAAACCCTTCATAAATCCATAAGCCCATTTATAAAACTCCTTTTAAAAATCTGTAAACCTATTTCTAAAACTCTTTTATAAATATTGATGACCATTTATGAAACTTTTTTTACCCCCTTTCAAATCTTCCTTTAAGTTTTCGAAACCATGTTAAAAGATTCCTCTTATAAAACCCACATCTATTTATAAACCCCATTTATAAATCTTGAAAAACATTTACAAATATATTCTTATCATTTACTTTAAAACACTATGATATACTAATAAATGGTATAAATAAATAACAATTAACTTCAAAACATTTTAAAAATAATAATTAATAATTTCGAAACATTCTTAATAAAACAACAATAATTTATCTTCAATAGTTCTATGATTTTTATAATTAATAATCTTCAAAACATTCAAAACTTCGAATATACGCATTTTTTTGAACACTTCTATGATATTTATTCATGAACATATTTCATTTTTATATGTATGCCTTACATGTTTTATGCCAAAATCTTGTTTATGTCAAGATATAGTACTATGATCAATTAGGTAGTGTTTGGTTTAAAATGAGTTTTTTTTTATATTTTCAATATTAATTACAAAATATGAAAGGTGTGGAGAGGTGATTGATAGGATGGAAGGAAGATGGAGGGACCACAGAGGGGATGGAGCAATGATTGAAGGATAGATTGTTTCTCATGCCTCTCTTATTTCTTGAAACATTCAAAGTAAATAATATATTATGTTTTGTATGTTAACTTTGTTTTCTAAATTGGTCGTTTTCCACAATATATATGCTTCATGTTCATTTTTGTATGGATGAAAACCCAAAAATAAAAAGGGTAAACTAAATACTACCTTAGTAACCATAGATATTAAAATCTTATTTATAACATTTTAATCTGTTTTAACATGAATACAAGTACATATGGGTTGCCAACGTATAAAAGATTGTATATGTAGATTTTAATTATTAGTTATGCTAGACATCACATTGATATGTGCGAGCAATGTTGTATGGACATTATTTGTTCGTTGAAGAAATTAGATCAGCACATAAATTGATCATATGCTACAAAAGTGCAGTAAATTTAGCACAAATATTATCTTTATCTCTATTTCTACTATAAATAAAGAGAATTCAGTACTATCTCCATTTTCCTAATACATCCAATGATATAGATTATATTTGTTTATTTGGCGTTTTATGGATTATATGTGGACCTTAAGAGACTAGTTTGGCAACGGAGTTTCGTTCATTTGCAAATTTAACTCTTCCAACTAATATCGAAGGACATACATTATTTGTGTGACCAAAGTTGTTAGAAAGCAACTCGGGCCGCTAAATAATTCCATATCATGGAATTATATTTTTAGAGTGATGTTGGCTCTAGAGAATGAATTTTCGATGGGTTTATTGTTTGAATATTTTAAAAGAATTCCAAAAATGAGATTATATTCATTTTGATCCTTCTTGAAATTTTATTCACAGAATATATAGCTAAATTCTATTATGTTCTTACTTATTTATTTTTTATTCAAAATTTCTATTCAATACTTTTAAAAATGAGTAATATTCATTTATAAAACCTTTTTAAATTTACTATTAGAAGTATATAATTTTGGAAATGTTTTAGAAAAGAAAGATAAATTATGATATTATTTTATAAAACGTTTACGAAAGTAATAATTTTAATTTCAAATGGTTTTAGTTATAAAAAAGTTTAAATGATTTTGACAGTGTTCAAAAGCCTTTGTCAATAAATAACTTTTCCTTAAAATAAATTTAAGGATTTAAAAGTGATTTTGGGAAACGATATCTTTATGTATATAAAATTATTTTATTTATTATGAATTTGAAATTTCAGTGAGATTTCGTGCTTTACTGTGAAATAAGGAATTTTAATAAATGATTGAATTGTCGGATGGATATGGGACTTTCCTTCCAATTATTTTTCTTATTATTATAACTTATTAAATTGAGTTTGAGTGAAAATTACTAGCTTTTAGTAAATACTTTAATTCACTTTCTGTATAGGATAGTTGGTTAAATTCTAGTGATTACTAAAGTGAAAGTGATCTACACTTTAGAATCATATTATCTTCGGGTGTTCAGATTTCAGGCCGATAGATCTTTGAAAGATGATGATTCGTTTTTTATCGACCTGGGAGTCGATATTTGAGTGGTGCTTGACGAAACTGCTTGAGGAGGTGTTAACGACCTTGTCATTCAGGGCGAAACTGCTTAGAGAGGTTTTAGCGACCTTTTCCTTTAGGGCAAAATAGCTTAATGAGGTGTTAGCGACCTTGCCATGGCTGACGAAATTGCTTAGAGAGGTGTTAGCGTGTCATTTAGGGCGAAACTGCTTGGGAGGTGTTGGCGACTTTTTTAGGGCCGACGAAACTGCTTAAGAAGGTGTTAGCGACCTTATTAAGGCTATCATAATATTTCAGATCCGATATTATGATTATTTGTTAGCAATGATTCTTTCTTCAGAGATTTTTGGATAGATAATTAGACTTTTTTGGCTTTAGAGAATTTTGAATTGTATCACCATATTTTGTATGATAGTCCATTGGAGATTTGACACGGATATAAGAAATAGTGATTTTGTTTCATAAGCCATATTATTGTTAATTGGTTTTTTAGGCACAATTTAAGACGACTTATTTTATGGTTAAGTCATAAATGGATCTTTAATTGATATAACTTATTATTACTATTTGTTCTGGCATATTTTTATTATGGCTTATTTCCTATTAAGTCATATTTATGATATTAGTATCTCACCTCTTTATTAGATATTGTCTGATCCGTTATTTTAAAAATACTCTGGTCAGGCCGACACTCTACATGTATAGGGAATGGTTGACCTCTAGATTTTGGCCTAGCATTGAAGTAGAATATTTTGAATGTATAGTTTACTTCACCATTGTATATATTGACAGTTAGAGGATATGTCACATATATTATTTAGTGCTCACTATGTACCTGATACAATATCTGGGATGTGATGTATATAGTAGGTGGGTCTAGTACTGATATTTTGCGGACTCTTATTTTATTATGTATGTGATGTTTATTATTCTACTGTGATCAATGACTCTGATTCTGATTTATCTTATACCGTTCTGAATATTTTTAATCCGTGTGTTATTACTTTGTATTAATACAGTACACGTCAAAAATTTTAGTTTAGATCCTCAAGAGGTAATAAATATGTGTCAGTGTTAGTACTAAGATATATTCACATTCGATAGCCCTTAACCAGCCGTATTTTTCGTGTTATTATACGTCATTATTTGTTATGTTCTTTAATAATATGGGTATAGCGGTAGGGTCTTTAGAGCTTGGTATTAGAGCTATCTTCAAACATTATAGAACATACACTACGAGAAATTTTATTTTTAGTGGCGCAAAAAAATGCTACCAAAACTTATGGTAGTGTTTTGATAAATGCTGTGATAAAGCCCGCAACTAAAAATCCATGATTTTTAGTTGCATTTATTTGAACGCCACTACAAATTCTTTTATTGCAGCATTTCTCAAACGCCACCATAAATCTTTTTTTAGCGTTTTATAAACACCACCAAAGGTTTTTTGGATGCTACCAATAAAGTTTCCAACTTTGCCCTATTTTACGGTTGCGTTTACTCAATGCCGCTATATGTATTTCTGTAGTGTTTTTGAAACGCTACTAAAAGTTGTTGATCATTTTGCACCGTTTTTTCATGCTGTTATTTCCTATTGTTGGTCTATTTTATTTCTACTATATCAATCAATAATCACTCACATAATCATCATATTTGTGACGCCCCACCTCAATGCTCGCAATAACAAAGAGTATTAAAAGAAATACTGTCTGTTATCACGAAGAATAAGGCTGGATAGGAGCGGCCATCCGTAGTTAGGCCTTACACTAGTATTGGTTACCTCGATAGGGGTGATATATCTTTTGATTTTTTCATCTCTTATTTATTTACTCCCATCGACCTACCCAATTCCAGTATAAAATGAACTACGATGGTTCATAATAGTTTAGGACAATATATATAATAATAACACAGATAATGTAAATACGGAACACAGATATAACAGAAAGTCTCATATATATAACTGATGTCAGTTACAATACCTGTGATACAATACATATGATACAACTACAACTGTCGACTCTGGAAGTTACATATACAAGTACATTATCGTGAATAATATACATGAACATACAACATCCTATACAAAGACACTGACTACTTTAAATAACAACGAAAACTCCAAAAGATATGAAGAGACTTCATAGCTCTGGCAGCAACCCAAAGTAAGATATCAACAATCTGTAAATACTCGGTCTGACCCGAGTATTACATTCAAAAGAAAATAATACACGGGTCAGTCTAATTCAAACTCAGTTATTAGTGCACAGAAGCAATAATAATTAAATAATGAATAGACGACAGTCACAATAAATCTCGTCTATCCAATCCTTAAATAAAGAAATCGGATAACGATAAATATAGCACGTAACAGGGTTAAATACAAATCAGCAAATTAAGCCAAATCAGAATATTGAATTTGAATAAACAAAACAGTTCAAAACATTGAAATCTCAATTAAAATATTAATTTGAGTAGGGCTGCAGTACAAGCACGCGTGCACTACCTCGCCACTACATCATATGGAATATGCAAAAGGTCAATAAATCGAAACAAAATAGAATATCATAAAAGCCATGCTGTGTGGCTGTAGTTCACGCTTGCGTGCACTGCCTTGCCACAATAGTGATGATGTACCCAAAATATCAACGGACCAAAACCAATGAAGGTTCAACTATCAATTAAAATTGTCGATACTGTGTGGCTGCAGTGTACGCACGCATACACTGCCTCGCCACAACAACATATACAGAAATAGCTACAAGGCACAAAGGCCAATACACAAGAATTCATAGTGCAAACAAATGCAATAAGCAAGTGGCAGCAGTGGAAAGCTTCAACCCAGTGAGTTGAAGTGGTTGACTATCTCAAGCAACAACAACCAAACAAGTTCGAACAAGGCAGAGAAATGCCAAAGTGGTCAAGAAAAGATGAAAACAACTGCAGCCAAAAAGCATAAAACAGTGGTGCAGGTACAAAATAGAAGGAGGGTGAGGGCACCAGGATTTGGCACCACAGCACACCAACATATGAATGCAATAGTGACCAGATGCAATGAAGAAAAGGCATCAATGAAAGTTAACAGTTCCTAACAAGTGACCATATGCGAATGTAGATAAACAGTTCACCATGACTCAAAGCATAAGTGGTGAACCAAATAGTATGCATCAGGCAGTACAATGACAAAAACAGTGCAAATGCAAACCAGGCCAGATACATAGGTGATGGAGATATGGTGATGGAAGCGCAGTGGTGGATCCAAGAATCCAAATTTATATGCAATTAAACAGTGCAGTAAAAACATGCACACTTATATAATTGTATGCAAGAAGCAATACATATGTACTCGGGTGGGCTGCAAAATCTAAAGAGGTCGAAACTGTTGCGACTTGATGTAACCAAAGCCATGACAAAATCAAATGAATGCAAACTGCAACAGACTCAAAGAGGAATGAAACTGGGTCAGGCAAGTGCAACAACAAGTGCCACAGCCTCAACAATAAAATGGTTCTAAAATAACCATAAATGAACACAGTCTCGACCAAAATAGCACAAGCCTCATCGTGAAGCTAATGCAAACACAAAAGTGCAGTGCAACTTAATGATGCAGCATTTTTAATATGTACAAATATGCTATGCAGTGAACCCAAAGGTGTACAAGTCCAACTAAAATGACCAAGGTGCTATCAAATGAACATGGTAACACTGCAGACAAATGCACAGTTGATTACATGAAAAACTTGTATTCAGTGGTCAGTGAATAACTAAATGAAATTGGACCAAATTCAACTCAAATGTAAACTATATCACACCTGATGCAGAGACCATATGGATGCAAGCAATTACATCTACTTCATGTAAATGAAAATAGTAAAGTCAAGACTGATGCCACAGTTAATGGCCAATGTTATGGAATTTCATAACAAGTTCAAGTGTGCTACTGGGAAAATACAACAATCTATGCTGGCTTGAGAAAACAGTGTTCAAGATTGAAGCTAACAAATATTAAACTTCAGAAAGTATCAAGTTCGAACAACCCAAACTGAGACAGCAAACTATACTAATACAAATGTGCGTGTATGTCTATATATAAAACACATACACATCTATACCCAATGCTACAGCACCAGTATAACAAGTGAACTAGGTAGTTCGAACAATGCCAAAAGAGATTTCATACTGCAATTAAAAGCAATTCCAAGTTTAAACTTCAAAATTAAGTAGCAGATTGAACGATGATAGAAAATACGAAGTCCATAAAAGTCAATATCATCAAAAGAATTCGAGATAGTGGTGGTCACGAAATCAACATCACAGCAAAACAAACAAACAATTCAAAGTGATTGGAGTCAGAATCAATGCGGAGCATATAAATCAACATTGATAAAATCAGGACAAAGCCGAGACAATCGAAAATAAAATAAGCAGAAAAGGTCGAACAATTCGAATTAGATGTGAGTAATAAAATTTACTCACCTTTGCCATGAATGGAGCTGACGAAGACGAGACCGAAGAAATCGAAGAATCGAACGAAGCTAAGCCTTAGCTGCTGAAGATTGAATCGAGCAGGCGACTTTGGAAAAACCCTAATTCTGGAGAGGAACGAACGAACGCCATTTATTTTGAAGCCCTAGTCTCTCGATCGAACGAAGAAAGGGACGAGCCACCATTAATCTTCTTTCGTTTTATTTTTTAGGTTTCGAACCAAATTGAGGAAAGGGGCCGGTTATTATGCTTTGATAACCATCGGCACACCATTAAAATATGGGCCACTATTAAATTTCAAAGCCCGAAATTCCTTTAAAAATTTATAAAAGAATTTTAACCGATTAAAAACTCCAACAACTAACAGCTAGCAAATCTAGTCGTCTAATGACGATAATTAATTTCCACAAAAACCCGGGTTGTTACAATATTCAAACAATTAAAAAAACATATTGATCATATAATCAAATAAGATATCCATAACCATTCTTATACAATAATTTTTTGATAAAATGACCAAACTTACATACAATAACTATTCGTATACAAATTTACACACCTAGTGCTAATAAAATGTTATACAAAACTGGTGCTAACAAAACGCTTGATTACCCATAATTCTTTGTTGCATGCATAAGTGAAAGCTAGCACCATAAAAGTCCAACCTTGCTATCTTCGGAAATCCAATGCCTGCACAAGTGAAAGCACAATATATAGTTAAACAATTATGTTAATTCGCAGGACTTCAAATATAATATCAAACATGTACAACATTGTATGAGCATATCATATTATAAATAATGTCATATAAATAATCAAGGTTATAAATGAAATGAAATAAATAAAGTCCAATCTTACAGTTATATATAAAATGTTGCTAAATTAGTTATATTATTATTATTTATAAATTTAGTTAACTTGAACTTAGTTAACGTTATAAAACTAGTTTAATTTTAACAAAGCCTAGTTAATTTTTATTAACTTGGTTAACTTAATTTATTATTATTATTATCATTATTATTATTACTATTACCACTACTATTCAAACTCGGTTAACTTAATTATATTACTGTTATTATTATAAACTTAGTTAGATTTTATAAATCAAGTTAATTTAATTATCATCATCTTCATTATTATTTGTAAATCTTTGTTAAATTAGTTATATTATTATTATTTATAAAATTAAGTTAACTTAAGCTTAGTTAATTTTAACAAAACTTGGTTAACTTTTATTAACTTGGTTAACTTAGTTAATTTATTACTATTATTACTAAAACTCGATTAATTTAATTATATTACTATTATTATAAACTTAGTTAATTTTTATAAACATATTTAATTTATCATCATCGTAATCATTGTTATTATTTATAAAACTTTGTTAAATTAGTTATATTATTATTTATAAAATTTAGTTAGCTTAAACTTAACTAATATTATAAAACTTGTTCAATTTTAACAAAACTTAGTTAATTTTTATTTACTTGGTTAACTTAGTTAATTTATTATTATTATTATTATTATTATTATTATTATTATTATTATTATTATAACACAAGGTTAATTTAATTGTATTATTATTAGTAGTTTTATTATTATCAATATAAACTTGATTAATTTTATAAACTTAGTTAATTCATCATCGTTGTCATCATTATTATTTATAAAACTTTGTTAAATTAGTTATAGTATTACTATTTATAAATTTTAGTTAACATTAAATTAGTTATATTATTAATATTATTGTTATAAACCTAGTTAATTCATCATCATCATCACTATTATTTATAAAACTTTGTTAAATTAGTTATATTATTATTATTTATAAAATTTAGTTAACTTAAACTTAGTTAATTTTATAAATCTTGTTTAATTTTAACAAAACTTAATTAATTTTTATTAACTTGATTAACTTAGTTAATTTATTATCATTGTTACCACTACAATTAAAACTTGGTTAACTTAATTATATTATTATTATTAATTCAGTTAATTTTTATGAACTTAGTTCATTCTTATAAACTTAGTTAATTCGTCGTCGTCGTCATTGTAATTTAACGTATGAGTTGAGGAATCATGTGTTTAGTTACAGTGCCCAAATAGTAAATATTCATATTAACAAAATGTAAAATATTTCACATTGTTTTAACTCACCAATAATTCCTTTAGGCATTTGGGTTGTCATGAAGATACTTGATAGCCATCATTTAAGTAGTCGACACAGTCTCGTATCTAGAATAAATAAATGTGATCAACAAGTCAATTAGTTGATCATCATTAAGATCTAAATTAGTTCCATCGTCATTAAACAGCAATGCATCCAGCATATCATTTCTCCTACTTTTGTTTAAAGCTCTTCTCTCCTGAATTAATCTTTCAAGCATGCCTACAATCTTCTTCCTTGCCTGTACATGAGAAATTTTCGCTATATATATATAAGAACTAAAGGAAGAAACCTGCGAGCAAATGATAATTACTTTTTAATCTTAATAATTGATTTTTATAAAGGTCTAAACTTAGTTAATTTTATAAACTTGTTTAATTTTAATAATTAATTTTTATAAAAAATTCAATGCCATTGCTTTTCACATTTTACATTTACAATTTTTCATATACAACTCCAATTTTTATTTTACAAACTTTGGTTACAATTTTTACTCTACCCAACCTTTCTCTGTCACCATTCCTGTACACTGCTCCAACCAACAACTCAACCATACCTCAACACCATAGCAGTCACAATCTCTGGCCATATTGCCCCTCTGTCATTCCTATTTGGTACTATGGGTTAGTGGTGGCGTAGGAAGTTTGATTGGCGATATAAATTCTGAGATGTTCGATACCGCTAATGTTTGATGTCACTAAGCATCTAGTGCAGTAAATGACTAATACCACTATCATCAATGTCATCAACTACCCAATCTCATTAATAAACGATGCTTTGGGATCCCTAAGACCAAGATTGATATCGATAATGAACTGGTGTGGTTGAATGGTCAATGCCATAAATCACAATACCATGGATAGACGTTGACTACAAACAACAAAATTCATAATCAAAGCCCAGCCCTAGATTCACATCTGCATTTAGATCCAAATTGAAGTCCAAATTTACAAAAAAAAAACTACCTACTAAAGATTTGAGGATCTATGTCAAAGATCATCAGATCCGCATCTGAGCAGAGAATTTCGAAATTGCGATAAAGGCTTCATCACAACATTTTCAGATTTCAAAGGAATTTGACTTTGAGAATTGACCTTAAAAGGCTTCTCATTTATTTATTGATTCTAAAATTAAAAGATTTCAAGTATATTAATTCCAAAGGGAAAATAATTTCAGAAAAAAGGAATTTAAATGAAATTTGCTTTTACAAATCACCTGCTTTATATCAAAATCCTGGATTCCAGTCTGCGGTTATAGTAATTTTCGAAAGGTACTTATGGATTGAGTTTTTGAAACATAACAGATTTCAAATATATGGGAATTCTTCATTAACGTGAAAGAATTAATGAGCACCTCAAACTCACCTCTAAAATTTCAAGATTCCTTGAACAGTGGACTTGAACAGCCAGAAAAGCATCGGGCAATCTTCTCGCTCATTGCACTATATCTGTAACAACTCACACCGCATCTCTGTTTGTTTTAGAGCTTACGACAATAGAGTTCTGACTAGTTTGGCTTGCATCATTTACCAGCTTTGGTGGTAGCTTTCAATCGACAATGAAAAACTATTGGGTCATGAATGAATTGGAATGGCCAATGAATTTGGATTTGAGAATGTTAAGTTATTTAGGGTTGCTTATTTTAAGGAGAAAGAAAAATAAGTTTTAAGCGGTGAATGAAAATAAACGAGGAAGGAAGTGCTTTTTTGTGGCCATGGAAAAAATTAAGTCCCGCCTTAAATTTTTGTTCCCTCCATTAGTTACGTTTAGATAAACACCATTCCGTAAAATATTGGTTGCACTTAAATAAGTTTTTGATTGCACTTGATAATAAACGCTGTTAATAAATGCAACTAAAAATGCTTTTTCTTGTAGCGATAATTAATTCAAAGTCGAAATCTTAATCTGGACGGACTTAGAGTTTCGTCCCTTGGGTGTGCAGGGTAGAAATATAATTTATATTTCTATTAAGATATAAAAATAAATGATTATTGAGAATAATCATCAAGACATATTTGTAAAATTTTTGAATTTATATACAAAATTATTGTTATAAAAATGATTCTAAAGTTGAAACTCACTTCTGTAAAGAGTTATATTTAACATATAGCATAAATGAGACTTTAGATGCCTAGAATTAAATATTATTGTTTCATGATTGGTTAGTGATCAGGTTGTGCAGCGAAAGCCAGAAGATAGTTTTCCGCTAAAGGCAATTGTTTGTTTGTTTGATTAAAATGTGTATTGTTTGCATCAATGTTTGTTTATGCTTATGCTTAGTTTAAATTTTGGAATTGAATGAAAATCTATCATTCAAAAATAATAATAACCTACTTGAATTTGGACAACTCAAGTAATATTAAAAGCAAGCGGTTTTTTCAAAATAGAATCGTTGAGGGTAATCAAAATATTTAAGAAATTAATAGCTATTATATATAGAATGATAAATTATATATATATATCTAATTAAATTTTGAATTACAAGCTATACTTAATAAATAAAATACGGCATCATAAAAAAATTGAATGGTTGCTTACTGTTGTGAATAAATGAATGTTTTATGATGTATTGTTTTGGATACAAATGATGTATAATGGATGTGTATATATGTAACATCATAAGTTAATATTTTATATAAGAAAGCAGATGATTTTGAGAAAAATGGAATGTTATTTTCTAAAGTGGTTGGAAAATAAATTTAATGGTATATTTTGTGTTAATTGTTCGTTGAGTATTTTAAGAATTCTGGTCGATGCGTTTGGTCAACGTTATTGATGTGGATACCTAAACACTAGGACGAGGCATTTCGACATAATGGTTTGAAAAGAATAAAATATTTTGAAAAAGAAAAACTAATGTCTAAATAATAATAATAATAATAATAATAATAAGGGCGGAATTATTTTTGTATATGAAAAACTAGTGGTACATGTTCTGATTTTGATTTTGCTGGAAAAGTTATTATTTTGCTCATCTTTGAATTAATTTATGGCTTTAACCTATGTAATATAATTAACATATTTCATATTAAGGTCTAACCTAAATGTGATCAAGCTAACTCCTTCTCTAGATAGGCCATGTTGATTACTTGTAAATAAATCTTGGAGAGTTCACCGGCAAACTTTTACATAAATCAAACTTAGATATTTAAATATGATGGCCATGATTTCCTTTGGTTATTCATCAACTATTGGGTTTTTCTTGAATGAACAAATCCAAGTGAACTGACATAGAGCCGAAATTTTTTCCCCTTTCTTGCATGTATATGTATATATATTGTAACGACCTGGAATTTCATTGCTTTGATTAGTGAATATTTAATTAATTTTAAATATTCAATATATAGATTTTCTACTGAAAATAAATCATTTTAATTAATTAATAATGATAATGAAATTATTTTCAAAATTATTTATCAAATTAAATAGTTCGTAGAAAAAAGAAGATGCGATCGAAGAATGTTTTTCGAAATTTCGACATTTCGACACGGAAAAGTTGCCGAGAACGTTGTTCGTCTTTGTGCACTATATGTACATATATATATGAGTTAATTAAATAAATAATAATATGCTTAAAAATAAATTATCTTACATTAACTTAGATTAGTAAGTGATGTGACAAGACATAGTTTTAAAAATAATAAACATTATATATATATATATATATATATATATATTAAGTATTGTCACATCTTAGATTTGTAATCATTAACCATGATCATATCTTGTCACATCTTAATTAATCATTCATTAAACTTATATATTTATATATATAAAAGATAGTGATGTGACTAAGCAATATATAAAAGAAAGTGATGTGACTAAACATAACAATTATATATATATAAGAGAAAGTGATGTGACAAAACATAATTATATGCACATATATATATATATATGTACAAGTGATGTGATTAAACATATATATATATATATATTATAAAATATTTGTGATGTGACTAGATGTAACGATGACATAGGGTATTTTCCTATAAATAGCCATATGTTTCTCCATTTTTCATTCTCTTTCCACCAACCTTTTCTTCCTCATTTTTAACCCATATGGAGTTTTTATTTTCTAAAAACCGTGTGAAGTTTTAATGGCTACGACAATGTAGTTGACCACATTTTCAAATTTCTATCATAGCTATGTCAAAATAAAAAATCTTTGCAAAGCAATTTTTCACCAAGAATTTCAAGTCCGAAAATTTCCCTTATTCTTTTGATCATAACATCTTTAAAACTATCCGAAAATGAGTGATTCATTTTTTGAAATGATAAAGAAAAGAAATTCCAATAACTTTCTTTCTGAGTGCTTTTTGAAATTTCATGAGTAGATAGCCCAAAAATTAGTCGCAAAATGGCCTATTTTCATATTTATTATTGAGAAATCGATGTTTATCCAAAGTCGCCCTACATTAACATGTCTCACTTCCTTGTTCATCCATGACCTAGCCTACCTAGTACATTTAGGATTCAAGACTTCATCTTTTTGCTTAGGAATGGAAGTGCTAGGCCATACTAAAATCAGCGAAAGTTTGGATAGCCTTTGGTGGGTAAATTCTGTAACTTTTTAGGAAAAAATTTACATTTATATATATGGTTATTATATGATTGTGTTTGTGATGTTATTATTTGGATTATGGTATGGTTTAGATGTATATGTGTGTGCTGATTTATGGTTTAGCGTTAGGACCTTGAATTGATGATTTAAGTGGTGTTTTGGTTATAAAATTGTGATCTTTGGTTTGGAATTGAAAGCGATATGGAAAGTTAGTAAGTAGAATTAGTAAATGGAAGAGTTAATGAACAACAAGTTGGAAATTACAGGTATCCATAGCGATAGTCACTATGGATGCAGTTTGTTTGAAAATTTGATTTTCGAAAAGTTTGATTTCTATAATTCAAATTGTTTTGTAAATGGTTTATAAACTAAATAGTGATATTTAAAAAGGCAAATTGAGGATTTAATAATAAATTTTTAATTAATTATGTTTGAATTAATTAAGGATTAAACAAGAGTTACTAACTTTTACTAATTAAAGGTTGGTTGTTAATTAATTATCATTTAAATTTAAGATTTGTTTTAATTAATTATTAATTAAGTTAGTTAATTATGAGTTAAGTATATGATTTATTTTTAATTAAATATTATTTAAACATAGGATTAATTATTAACTAATTATTAGTCAAGTGTTTAATTATTTTTAAATTATAAATTAATTAAGGTTTAATGTATAATAAATTATTTATTAAAGGTTTAATTTATTATTTAAGTTTAGTTAAGGATTAATTAATTAATTAATTGAGATAAATTAATGTTAGTTATCAATAAATTTTTAATTAATTATTTAATAATTAAAAAAGGATTAATTTATATTTAATTAATAGTTAATTATTGTTAACTATTTAATTAAATTATGTTAAGACTCGATTAAAATTAATTATTATTTAAATAAGGTTTTAACTTGTAATAAATTATTTTTTAAAGGGTTTAAAAAGTTTTAAATTCTTTTTTTTTCAAAAGTAAAATTGTTTAAGGGTACTTCATTTTCAAAGATGGTTTGAATACAAGTGATTCAAGTGTTGATACCATTAAAAAACTATACAACTGTAAATGAGTCATAATGTAGATCGTTGGGTTATTTGGACATGTGTTAGCAGAATAAATTCTCGTTGATTATTTGTTCATAGTCCTTCTATCTTCTATCTCATTTCTTTCCCCTAACAATCTATCTTTTTGGCTCTTAGTTTTTGGCATGTTAATATGGTGGATGTATTAATGTCGACTTCTGGGGTTCGAAAAGGTGGGTCGTTACAAACATACATACATTAATACCGTAGATGTAAATGAACGTGTAAAGTCTTGTATTATATTGTGCTGTAATAATGTGCATACGGGTAATAAAGCCCAAAGGCCCATATCTTATATTATGTACAAACGATTGTATAAATACGTCCAAACTCTATATTCAACTGATTAATTCATTCAATACGAAATCATTTTTTTCTTTAAATCACATTTTCATCAAATCATAATGTGGTGTCATGGCTATACAAGGCTTAACAACGTCAAATTTTACTCACTGATCGAAAAGAAGAAAATAGAGAAAATTGATTATCATCAGATTGATTATCATCATATGATAATCAGAAACCATCAGAGTTTAATCTCATCATTTGGGTTTTTATCAATATTTCACTAAATTTAGTGCCCTGCTTGGAAACACAGCATTGTGGCTGCAACTCAAACTTTGGCAAACCTAGTGATTCAAAAAAAATCAAGGCAGAAATCAAGAACTTAGTCAAATTTTTCAACAAAAGTATGTGCCATGCCAAGAACTTATCAGAGCAGTCTCATCATCAAAGATCGACTGCAATAAACCTGATTCTTGATCGTTGAAGAGTGATGTGCGTGTAAATGTGCATATTTTTATCACCATATTTAATCTATTTAAATTAAATAAATGATCATATTGGGTATTTTTACTTGTTTTAACCAAAATCCATATTAATTCCAAATTGTCACATATCCATCTTCATATCGGTGAAAAAACGGTCATTTGTGTGCATATATTTCTTTGAGAAAAATTAATTGGAAATTTATGTATATTTTTGTAGGAATTTGGTCTCAAATAGGAGTGGTTTCATGAAGGAATATGCATGCACAAAGAATATAAAGGAATGAAGTCTACTAACTTATAGCAGTTGTAGCAGGTAGAGATACTACGATAGATTTTCGCCTTTTGGATTTGTGGGCGAGAGCCTTGCCTTTTCTTTTCGATAATCGAAGACTATGCGAAGGCGCAACTATAGTCTCATCCCTAGCTAGCAAACTCTCTTCATCTCCATGTTCAATGATCATGACTCTAGGAGATCTTCTTCCTCTTTGCCTCACCGGAACCCATTCAGGAATTCCTACAAGCCCAATTCTTTGATCTCCATCTATTAGCCCCATGGCAATCAACTTTTCATCGGTGAGGACTTCATAAAATTTCTCTTAGCTCGGCTAGCACCGATTGGAGAATTCTTACTATCACTTTAAATTGAGCTCCTTCGGGCCGTAGAATCGAAGCTATAAAAGAAACATAGTGTTAGAGTCGGCATCAATTAATCCAGTTAATCGACGAAAAGGTGGGAGTACTTACGCCTAACTAACCACTGCTTGGCGATTCCAGGTGGACATCGAATGAAGAACCATTCGGTTTTGAAGTAGCTTAATTTTCTCCAAGTTCCTGCCATTATTGGAAGTTTCTAACTGCTTCCAAAAAGGTGAATAAAGGGTTGTCCCCACGACTCTTAACATTGAATAGATATCTAATTTCCTAGATAGTCGGAGTTTGGAAAAGATGCTCCATAAAGACAATGTATAAACCATTGAGAAGAACATATCCGTTTGGGTGCAATTGAGATGGAACAATCCTCAAGAGGAACATCACTGCCAGGATAAATTGATTGAAGGGAGGCAGCATTCCGGCTACGCACATGAACCTACTGCAAGCAGTGTATTCCTCTAGGGGATCTGGGCCCTGTCTTTTGGCCCTGGCAATAAAACATCATATAGAGATAACTCATGCCTAAGGAAGATCATGTCTAACATGTCTTCGAAAATTTTGAAACGAATAGAATCCTCTTGATTTAAGACTACAACTGCACCCATCAGTTCATCCGGGGCAGGACTAACTTCACTTACCGCATTGACTGGCACTTCGATTTCAGGGAGCGGAGGACACTGTATATCCTGTGGCTCGGTGCTTCTGGGATCCATAACTATTAAACTCAGTAAAAAATCATCATTATATGGCAATAAACTCGTGTCCCCTAGTGTGAAGTGAGTGATCTTGTTGTGTAGTGCAGTACTACATAATACTTATGATTTCTACAAGTTTGGAAGATGTTAAAACGACAAGACTTTGAGATTCAATCGGGGTGACCGTCATCGCTGACCGTCACAACCGTGCCAACCGAAATTCGAAGAACGATCCATGTTAGAGTTCATTAAGTTTTTCAAATTATAGTTCCATCAACGAGCTTCGAAGAGTTGTCAAATATGCAGTTCAATCGTCCAGCTCAGTTATGCAGGGCAAAGCTCGTCGGAGTCGAATGTTCGAATGTGCAAGATTTTTATACTCATAAAAATCAAAACTTGGATCATTCTCCAAAACTATCTTCTTATCGATCCCAAAGTTTGAATTTTGTATCGATCCTGGGCTGTGACTTCGTATCGATCATTTCAGATCGATGCATTTCGCATCGATCACCATCTAGGACTTCATATCGATTACCAGCCAAGACTTCGTTAATTCAAAGTGAAGATCATGGAGGACCCCACCTACCCACCTACCTTAATGTACAAGTTAAAGGCTAATGCATATGCTTATGGAATTAATGGCTTCATGTACACTTAAATGATGACTGGTAGAAGCTAATGATTACTTGGCCTGCACACTTTCTCAAGGGTAGTTTGGTCATTCCCCAAATTATGGATTAGGGTTTCATGCTTGTATAAATAACCCCTTATGTTTCATGTAACCATCATCTCTTCTCTTACACTCTCTTAGGCCTCCTTCTCTTTAGTTTAGTTTATATCAAACAAAAGAAAGCTCTCTTTCTCTTTTCATGGCTACTTAGCCATTTTTATTTTATGTAATTTTCTTTTCTTTTTATGCAATGTTAATTAGTGTTTCCTTTTACTTACATGTTCATTTCTTTTCATGCTAGCAGTGTAGATTTACTTTTATGCAAGTAGAATAGTTTTCTTTTCATTTGCTTTCATTTTTCTTTCTTTTTGCTTTCATGTTGCTAGCTACGTTTGTTCATATGATAACAAATATGAGAGGCTAAACCCCTTTAATTTTGGGGTAATGAAGCTCTCTAATCATGTGGCTTCAACTTAATTTGATGTTTATGCTCTCTTTTTGTGCTTAATGAGAATGATTGAAGTGGTTTAGTGATGTTGTTTAGCTTTGAATTTGATAGTCTATGTTGTTCATAACAAATAAGCTATGCTTAAACAAACAAAACACAAATTGCCTCTTCATTCACATATGATTATGGCAAAGAAGTGATTGTTGAAATTAAAATTTGATGGCTTATATTTCTAATTAATAGTTAATAGGCCATGCTTAAAATAAATTTTGCTTTCAACTTTGTTGTCATATTTTATGAGATTTAAAAGTGGATTAGTGGTTGTGTTATAGTTTGATGGTTTATATTGAGCTAATTAATAGTACAAATATACCATACTTATGATAAGCACATCAACTAATTCACTGATGACAAGAAAAGAGAGATCATAACTTCATTTTGTTGATTTATGTGATCTAGAGAGTGGAATTGCCTCTAAATTGTTAACACTCATATTTTTATCAATTTTTTTTGCTTGTTTTTCTTCTTTTCTAGTTTAACATTCTCTTCAACCTTAGTTTAATTTTATTGAATAGATTTTTAAAATCATCAATTCTCTGTAGATCGACCCGTATTTGCCATGTGCTACATTCGTACACCGTGCGCTTGCGGTTCTTTTTTAGTTTAAATTCGTTCGACGGTTTTCTAAACCGATAGAATTTCCGTCGACGAACAAATTTTTGGCGCCGTTGCCGGGGAATTGTTTTAATTTTGATTTTCCATTCTTCGGATTATATTTGTTTGATTTTTGTGTGTTTTCAATGTGTGTGTTTGCATTTTTTTGCATTTTTTAAAAAAAAATAATGTTTGTGTGACTTTTATTTTTGTTTGTATACTTGTTGTTTATTTGCACTTGCATTTGCTCTTTTATTACAAAAAAAACAAAAACAAAAAACATTCACAATTACAAAACAAAAACAAAAACATTTTATTTATGTTTCAATTTGCATTTCATTTTTACAACCATCATTGTATTTACAACCTGCACTGTTACATTGCATATTTCATTGTTTCAGATTTTCAATTTGCAATTTCTGTTCACTGTCGGTTCACAGTGCCTTCATACCTTCTCTGTTCACAACCACCACATCAATTACTGCTACACCATCACCACAGATCACTTCCATTCTCTGTCATCAAACTGCTACTATCTTGTCGTTCTCTACATTTCACTTCCCTCTCCTCACAATAGCACAGCCACATCAGTGACAACATCACCAAACTACATCACTTCATATCACCATACTCTCAGCACCTCTGCTCCAACAATCCACAACTACTGCCACTATTGCATTCACTTCATATCACCCCCCTCACTCTTCACCCACAAACTACTGCTTTCCTTTGGTCATCCAACTATCTGTCGCCTTCAACATTCCAACTTCCCACTGCCTCGCCTTCTCTCAATAACTCCTCATAACTGCACATTCATAACAACCTACAAACTTCAAACCAAATCCCCACGTTGCAACTCTCATAAACCATCACAGTGCCATAAACCACAACCTGATCCCATTTCACACTTACCTGACCTTCGAAACTGCTCAGCCTACCACCGACAACAAAACAGCAGTATACGCCTCTGCCAATAAACTGCTAGCATAGTAGCATACTTCCCACCTTCAAAGATCATCACCAACAACAACCACCTTTCTTCACAATTCTTCCTCCCCCCTGCCTGCAGAACATCGTTCAACTTCAAAGCAATCTTGCCACCAACACGAGCTACAGTTAGTAACTGACATTGCCATCCCCAATCACCGCTCCAATCCCAAACTCGAATCCGCCTCCGACTTCCAGAGAACTTCATCATACTCCAACTCAGCTGCAACAAATTTCTGCAAACCACAGTCAAATCACTTGTGTGACGACCCGCCCTTCTACCACCAGAAAGACATATCATCATGAAGAAAGAAAGGGATAGAAATAGAAAAGAAAGAGAAAGAAAGAACAACAATCACGGAAACTCACAGCGGAATGGAATAAAATATAATACATCATATAACAATTACATAGTTTTACATATATCAGAGTTATACAATATTATACACCTGACATATTTTATATACATCTGTCACTACATACATCACAATATACAACATACTCTAATTATCACAGCGGAACTAGATAGATATCTACAATGCTGAAGCCTCCTGCTCCATTGCTCCTCCAGAATTCGTCAAAGCTAACCTGAATCCCTTGACTACCCGTAAAAATTTGGGTACCCGAGAGTTCATGAAAAACAAAGGTAAACTCCGGGTCAGACATGGGTCAGGTATGAGTAAACGGTTTAAATTGTTTAACTTTGAAAAATATTTGAAAATAAAGGTATCACGTAAGACTTCCCACAAATAAATACGGGTAAGTTTTTACCTTACGCTAACCAAAACATTTCATAGGAAATTCTGTGATATTATAATAGTGTCTAGGGTTTTCAAGTAAATAGAAAATAGCCGAAATTGTTACATTCATTAAATTCCAGCTACTAGCCACAAAATTGGGTAATACAATCAAAACCGTGGGCACTTATTGGAAAATGGATTCCATACAATGGCAGGGCTACTGGGGTACCGCCCGTCACAGTACGGGGCCTAGATCACCGTACCGAGGATTACTCCCTTCATCCCCTGCAACACAAGGCCGGAACCATTCCTTACTGGACACTCCCGAACAAGATAAACCCCGTGGTTGGCGCGCCCAACCACCCACTAAGCCGAAATAAAAAGGGACATCTAGACAGGGGAAATATCTTGTCCTGCTTGGGCATGACCCACCTAACCTTGCTGCATCTCCCCTATTTTAGCCATTCCCGGTTGATGAGGGTTGAGGCTACGATTACCTTTAGAGAACAAATTTCTTAGAATGCTCATCGCTCGCCTGACGATGTGTTGAAAGCATTCAATCCATACAAGTTCGTTCCGGGTTCGAACGAAACCGAAGGCATTATCTCGTTACACTCATTTTGGAATCACCCTCAGAGTTAACGACGACAACCCTTGCATTCTGAACCTTCATCTTCACATCAGATTAACGACCTAACGTTAATTTGGATCGATGTGGTTTTCGAATGTTCCAAATGTGGAAACCCGATCCCGGTCTCATCGAAATCCAAAACGTGTCTTTTAGGGCCAAGTTGTTTTAGAGTTATAAAATAAACAATGTAATTATCCATATGCACACAGATAGATAACTCACAATATCACAATAGAACATCATCATCATAAACAGGTAATTATCATCACATCAGATAATCCATATTATCATCATATTACAATCAAGCATACATTTCATACAGCATCATTTATCTCATACTAGGAATTTCAAACCATTCAGAGTAAACAATATCATCCATCCTTATATAAGCAACCATGTTAGCTATAATTAATTTAAAATGAATTAAATTAATCACTTGCATCTTTAATTAGTTTAAAGTAAATTAAATTAATTATTACATTACTAAAATCTTGCTTATATAACTATTGACAAATTATCAATCAGTTAATAAATTAATCACTTGATTAATATTTAATTTTAGTTAAGTAATCATCTTTTAATTATTTTCCCAAACTAATTATCTTATCCAAATATAGAAACTAACCTTCAATTTTATACATTACATTACTTCTTAATTTTACCAATTAATTATTCTTTAACCTTTCATTATTAATTTCATTATTTAGTGGTAGCTAATTACATTTCATTTCATTATCCTATATTAAATGAATTACCTTAAGTAATTAAATCTTCAATTAAACTATATTTATTAATCATCCCTGATTAATACTATTTAGTAATCAATCTTCTTTAATGACTCTTATCACATCACTTAATTACTCCTTAACTGATTTCCTTAAAAATTAATCCCTTGATTAAATTGCACAAAGTAATTATACTCAAATTACTTTCATTACCAACCTTAATCAATTTCTTCTAGTCATTATCATCAATTACTTCTCCAAGTAATTACACTTATCACATCACCGAATAATTATTTAAATTAATTAAACTTAATTAATTAACTTAAACAATTCATTTTAAACTTCATAAATTACAATAAGTAATTTATTCCTCAACTACTCAAGTAATCCACTCAAATCAATTTGTTTAACCTTAATTACTTAATTAGCTTTTCCTTAATTATTAGTTGCAAACCTTAATTATAAATCAAATAACTTGATTATCAAATTTTTAATTGTTGATTACTTCATTAATCATTTCTTAATTCTTATTTAAATCTCTTGATTAATTAACTATTAATTGTTCATTAATCTACCTAAGTAGTTAATCTTAATTATTATTCGATCTCTAATTATGATTTTAAAGTATCATTGTTAATTACCTATAAAATTGTTAGTAAATTATTATTGATTTTAATTAACATTTGAATGAATTTTCTTAAAGTTTGAATTCCTAAATGTTGATTAACTTTAATATTTACTCAAATCAATTGCTTAATTAAAATAAAGTGTTAAATGCATTTGTTAAATACCTATTAAATAACTGGAACTTGTATTTAAGCTCTAATCTAAAACTGTTAAAACTCTATCAAGTTTTACAACACTTCTCATTTGTTTGAAAGTGATTTTCTAAATTTCCTAATTTTTATAACATGTTGTAGTTGAAATTACTAACTGAGTTTTCCCCCTTGAGTTCACTCGAGTTCATCACCGAGTCCCACTCCCCTTTTCCCCGTGTATTCTTCGAGTCTTCACCAAATCTTCCCGAGACAACTCTGTACAAATCCCTTCTTCTTCTTCTTGTTTTTTTTTTAAGTTTCAGTTTTGATTTTTTTTCTAAGCATTAAGCTACAACACATGAATTTAACTCACGCGCCCCAACACCCGAATCAAACTCGAAGGAATCCCCCAAATTATTCGAGCAGGACACGAGTAACCTCACTGACACGACGCCGTTCTCCACCTCCACGTCGTGCACCTGCACAACTCCTCGGCCACGCTGCAGCGAACCCCAACCTACTCGGCAAACCACAATTTACTCAAATACCCAAAAACGAATCTCAGAATGCCACACAAAAATCTAAATCAAAAATTAGCCTCTGAGTCGAAAAACTGGAAAAAACACGGCAATCAATGGAAACGCCTCACGATCACCGTAGATCACCAGAGAAGCTAAAAATTCAACTACATCTTGACTACACGACATGCTTCCTTCCCCGTGAATCGCGTGAAGCTCGATCACTCATAGGTGACAAACTCTTCATGTTTACAGTCATGACAAAACTCGAGTCAAAATCCCTAAAATGACTCAGTTGTACAAATATACGAAATGGAAAAATTATAGCCTATTTTTCCCGTGATCACTGATGATCATACTATCCTCAGTTCAAATTTCAATGATTAAAATTTATCACGGTGTTTAAAATTTGTGAAAGTGTGTTTTTGTTTACATACAAACTGCTCTGCAAATACTAACTTAAAAATCCTAATTTTTGTTTTAAAAATCACGAATTGCAGTATGAATTCAATATAAAATCTTGACTTAATGTTTTACAACATTTGATTTTATAAATTTTCCACCTATTTACCTGTAGACAAGGTTTCAGTGCATATTTCAACAGGATTTTTAAAAAAATCTTTAAAATTTAAATTTTAAGCTTAAATCTTTTGTTCGAATTGAAAAAGAAAATTTACCTTAACAATAATAAATATCAGATAGATTTAGGATTTGAAACAAACATCCTGTAGCAAATCTCAAAGGAACACAGAACATCACACAACATGTACAAACTAAAGTATACACAAACCAAATATCAATGATGTTTGAACTGATTTTAATTGACCTAAAACTTTTTAAAAATTTGTTTACTCACCTGGTAAGCCTTTTGAACAAAGAACACTACTTATTCCCTTTTGGAAGCCTGAAATTTTAGAATTGTTCTGCATCTGTTTTAAAACCAGAGTTTGCTTGCTTTTCATTTCTTCTTCTCCTGATTTGCTCTTTAAATTCTCTTCAGGTATACTATGTGACTGATCAAATAAAGGATGCATACACACACATATATATAAAAGATATAGTGTATGAAGGAAGGCAGCAACTAGTCAGGTAGTTTTCATATTTTGGCTTTATCAGGCAAGATTTTTTTTTTTTTATATATATATATATACTGATATGATTCTTGAATTCGGCTGAAATGTTAAGTCATTAAATGCTATGTACTTATTGTCTACACATAACCTTATTAGTATATAGGTTTTTTTTTATTAACTTGCCTGCATAATTATCTACAGGTACACATAATACATACCTATATACTGACAGCATGTACTATTAATATATACTATCTTTGTTTCAAATGTTAATCAGGTCTATTCACTGTAAAAGATAAAGATTTGTGCAAATTATAATGAACACAAAAATGTGCTCGAATCAGAGGAGCATTGAATGATTGTGTTGCTAAATCTTGTTTCACATAATTATGTTTACTGAGTTTGCTTCCTTTATTTTTTTTTATTTTTTTTATATGTATCTCAGGAAAGCTTGTTACAGAAGATATTTGTATCAAACAATATGTGTCAGGTTGTGTTTACACTTTATGGATGAGGATCATACCCCTTTGCAACATTTGTTTTATTATTTTATTTCTTATGTTTAGATTTATATGTGAGGATATAGTGTAAAACTTAATTATGTTTTTTTTATAAACTGCTTGCTTGAATAACAAATATGTTTGGGGTCAGATTTATATTACTTTGGTTTGCTTGTAAAAATAAATTGTTTTATTGTTTCTAACTTGTAACAATAAATTTGTTTTATTGTTTCTAACTTGAATAATTAATTTACAATATAGTTGTTATCAATTTGTATATGAAAATATTTTGTTTAGTTAACTTCTTATTTATATAAGTTATACATAATAGTAAAAATTTGGTTTTACGTTATATATGATTTTGTTTTGCTTTATACAGTGTGCTTTTATAACTTATTCTTATTCTAGCTTTGTTTCCAAATTCATAATTTATGTTGTATGAATTCTTAACCAATTAATTCTTATGTAAAATTTTACATTTGTACTTTGTATTTAACTATCAATGTTCGATTATATTCAAAATGATTTACTTACTTATATTTGCATTCATTTTAATTTGTACTTTGCTATCACTTATTAAATTAAGTTATAAACACATATTTGATTTATGTTCTACATTTATATTTTACATTTATATTTTATTTTGTTAGGATTAAATTTTAAATTTTAAACATTATCATCCATATATATATTTCCAAATGTAAACAAGGTACAGTATTTTTAATTTAGTTACATAAGGTCAATATTATTAAAAAGTTCTATTTAAATATCCAAGATCAAGTTCCCTTTTTTAAAATACAAATTTACATAAACAATAGACAATTATTCCAAAATCATATTCATTTGAAAATAATTAGTTCATATTTTATTAAATCAGATTAAATATTTATTAAAATAAACAGGGTCAAAATTCAGGGTCGTTACATTCCTTCCCCCTTAAAAGAATTTCGTCCCCGAAATTTAAAACAAAGATAATTTAAAAGCTGTTCTACCAACCATTCACACATACATATCATTCATACAATAGCAAACAATCAAACAGTTTATCCTAACAAGCAACACTAGCTATCCGAACACAAATTCGGATAAACTTCCCTAGAACAATCCAGAGTCCTCCAGGTGCAATCACTGAGATTCTCGCTCTACTGTACTCAACAAGCTTCACTACTTACTCCCGAGTTGCCTCTCAGGTGATCAACAATCTGAACAGGATTCCGAACTACAGTCAAAATCCGCTTGACTTCCAAATCTTCCTGAACTACTGGTTCTACACTTTACAATGGATCCTAATCAAGATTCCAAGATGAGATGCATGGGATAACATTATGAATTGCAGACATCCATTCTGGCAATTCAATCCTATAAGATACAACTCTAATCCAAGTTGAATTTTTTATACATATATAACTCAAGGTCTCAGCCTCCCATTCATTTTAATTCTCAATCAAATTTATTAATTTATCATCCAACTTTATTTGACCAATTCTAATTTCATTTACATACTTAATTTGCCAATTTATTTCATCTTAGTTTATTTCCACTTCCAATTCAATATTTGATTTTATCTGAAAAAAATCACTTCATTATAGTTCTAGAGTTTATTTCTAGTTTGTAATTCTGATTTGGATATCTATTTCATTTCTTAAGTATAAAATAATTTTATTTTGGCTTATAATTCCACTCTTAACTTTATGAGCCTCAATTTCATTTATTCTCCACACTCACATCCATTTATTCTTAACCACATTCATTTTCACTTTAAATTTCAGATCTTCCCTGTATCAAACAAGTATACTTTTTATTTCCAATATTTAAATTCCTTTGATAAGCCATCAGAGTTTATTTATCCAATTTTAATTTTTATCCAACTATTCTTTTTGAATAAAGATTTTATTTCATTCAACTTAAATCGTCATTCAAGCTTTTACTAAATAAACTCTCACTTCCCTTGAAGCTATGCTTCTATAAAGTTTAATCTTTGGTTAATTTACTTGTTTAATTTCATACTTAAATTATTTCCAGCTTATTTGATACTCACAAGATCAAATTCCATTTATTTTGTTAAGATTTAATCCAAAGCCATATTTATTTTATCCATGCTTGAATTGGGTTTTATCTTCAAAAATCATCTTATTATTTTATCTGTGTTCAATTTTATTTTATAATTCAATTTTGGATTTTTATTTCATTTTAACTTAAGATTGAACACTTATCCATAGCCAAAAATATTCCTAATCAATGTGTTGCTAATTTCCTTTACAAGTTATCGGAATATATTTATTCCAACTCAATTTCACACCAACTTACTTTTATCTATTTAAGTAAGAATTTATTTAACACCATCTATATCTCAACTGAATTCTATTCCAATTCAATTTATTTATCTTAACTTCCATTAAATTAGGCACCATACTATTCTCTTTAATCTACCAACCCACTTGGATTTGATTAAATAAGATCTTAATTTCATTTACCCATATCTCAATTCATTTCATTCCAATCTTAAATTTAAATCCAGTTATTATTAAGCTTAAGTTAACCACAACCAAAATTTTATTGCTAATCCAATTTATTTCCATTGTAAATTTGATGTACTTCATTAATTTATTTACATCCTAATTATTATTATTAGTTTAATTCCAAATTAAACTTTCAACATTATCCAAAAATAAATTCATTTTTTTTAACTTCACTTTTAATTCCAAATTTAATTTCATACTTCCCTTGGTTACACAGGCCATTGTAAAAATTTTATAATCTCATTTGTCTATTAACACTATCATTCAAATATTATAATTATATATATATATATATATATATATATATATAACTTGCAAATTTTTTTTTATATCAAAATATATTTTGGATGAGATTATTTAATCCACCCACTTTTGAAAATAATATCATGTCGAATTGATCTATTCAAGTGTTTAGAAACCCCTTCGGTACAGTTGTACAGACCGCACTGACGAAGGTTCATATACCACTCAATAAATCAATCAGCATGATATAAAATTATTTTATATTCACTAACAAGTACGCACTCATATCTATTATTACGCTCAGACTCATTCTAGAGTACTACTGATTCTAACTCTCATGAGAAATCTCCACCAGAGCCAAGGTTCTCACTTAACCTTTCAGCTCTGATACCAACTGTGATGACCCGCCCTTCTACCACCAGAAAGACGTATCATCATGAAGAAAGAAAGGGATAGAAATAGAAAAGAAAGAGAAAGAAATAACAACAATCACGGAAACTCATAGCGGAATGGAATAAAATATAATACATCATATAACAATTACATAGTTTTACATATATCAGAGTTATACAATATTATAATCCTGACATATTTTATATACATCTGTCACTACATACATCACAATATACAACATACTCTAATTATCACAGCGGAACTAGATAGATATCTACAATGTTGAAGCCTCCTGCTCCATTGCTCCTCCAGAATTCGTCAAAGCTAACCTGAATCCCTTGACTACCCGTAAAAATTTGGGTACCCGAGAGTTTATGAAAAACAAAGGTAAACTCCGGGTCAGACATGGGTCAGGTATGAGTAAACGGTTTAAATTGTTTAACTTTGAAAAATATTTCAAAATAAAGGTATCAAGTAAGACTTCCCACAAATAAATACGGGTAAGTTTTTACCTTACGCTAACCAAAACATTTCATAGGAAATTCTGTGATATTATAATAGTGTCTAGGGTTTTCAAGTAAATAGAAAATAGCCGAAATTGTTACATTCATTAAATTCCAGCTACTAGCCACAAAAGTGGGTAATACAATCAAAACCGTGGGCACTTATTGGAAAATGGATTCCATACAATGGCAGGGCTACTGGGGTACCGCCCGTCACAGTACGGGGCCTAGATCACCGTACCGAGGATTACTCCCTTCATCCCCTGCAACACAAGGCCGGAACCATTCCTTACTGAACAGTCCCGAACAAGATAAACCCCGTGGTTGGCGCGCCCAACCACCCACTAAGCCGAAATAAAAAGGGACATCTAGACAGGGAAAATATCTTGTCCTGCTTGGGCATGACCCACCTAACCTTGCTGCATCTCCCATGTTTTAGCCATTCCCGATTGATGAGGCTTGAGGCTACGATTACCTTTAGAGAACAAATTTCTTAGAATGCTCATCGCTCGCCTGACAATGTGTTGAAAGCATTCAATCCATACAAGTTCGTTCCGGGTTCGAACGAAACCGAAGGCATTATCTCGTTACACTCATTTTGGAATCACCCTCAGAGTTAACGACGACAACCCTTGCATTCTGAACCTTCATCTTCACATCAGATTAACGACCTAACGTTAATTTGGATCGATGTGGTTTTCGGATGTTCCAAATGTGGAAACCCGATCCCGGTCTCATCGAAATCCAAAACGTGTCTTTTAGGGCCAAGTTGTTTTAGAGTTATAAAATAAACAATGTAATTATCCATATGCACACAGATAGATAACTCACAATATCACAATAGAACATCATCATCATAAACAGGTAATTATCATCACATCAGATAATCCATATTATCATCATGTTACAATCAAGCATACATTTCATACAGCATCATTTATCTCATACTAGGAATTTCAAACCATTCAGAGTAAACAATATCATCCATCCTTATATAAGCAACCATGTTAGCTATAATTAATTTAAAATGAATTAAATTAATCACTTGCATCTTTAATTAGTTTAAAGTAAATTAAATTAATTATTACATTACCAAAATCTTGCTTATATAACTATTGACCAATTATCAATCAGTTGATAAATTAATCACTTGATCAATATTTAATTTTTTTAAGTAATCATCTTTTAATTATTTTCCCAAACTAATTATCTTATCCAAATATAGAAACTAACCTTCAATTTTATACATTACATTACTTCTTAATTTTACCAATTAATTATTCTTTAATCTTTCATTATTAATTTCATTATTTAGTGGTTGCTAATTACATTTCATTTCATTATCCTATATTAAATGAATTACCTTAAGTAATTAAATCTTCAATTAAACTATATTTATTAATCATCCCTGATTAATACTATTCAGTAATCAATCTCCTTTAATTACTCTTATCACATCACTTAATTACTCCTTAACTGATTTCCTTAAAAATTAATCCCTTGATTAAATTGCACAAAGTAATTATACTCAAATTACTTTCATTACCAACCTTAATCAATTTCTTCTAGTCATTATCATCAATTACTTCTCCAAGTAATTACACTTATCACATCACCGAATAATTATTTAAATTAATTAAACTTAATTAATTAACTTAAACAATTCATTTTAAACTTCATAAATTACAATAAGTAATTTATTCCTCAACTAATCAAGTAATCCACTCAAATCAATTTGTTTAACCTTAATTACTTAATTAGCTTTTCCTTAATTATTAGTTGCAAACCTTAATTATAAATCAAATAACTTGATTATCAAATTTTTAATTGTTGATTACTTCATTAATCATTTCTTAATTCTTATTTAAATCTCTTGATTAATTAACTATTAATTGTTCATTAATCTACCTAAGTAGTTAATCTTAATTATTATTCGATCTCTAATTATGATTTTAAAGTATCATTCTTAATTACCTATAAAATTGTTAGTAAATTATTATTGATTTTAATTAACATTTGAAAGAATTTTCTTAAAGTTTGAATTCCTAAATGTTGATTAACTTTAATCTTTACTCAAATCAATTGCTTAATTAAAATAAAGTGTTAAATGCATTTGTTAAATACCTATTAAATAACTGGAACTTGTATTTAAGCTCTAATCTAAAACTGTTAAAACTCTATCAAGTTTTACAACACTTCTCATTTGTTTGAAAGTGATTTTCTAAATTTCCTAATTTTTATAACATGCTGTAGTTGAAATTACTAACTGAGTTTTCCCCCTTGAGTTCACTCGAGTTCATCACCAAGTCCCACTCCCCTTGTCCCCGTGTATTCTTCGAGTCTTCACCAAATCTTCCCGAGACAACTCTGTACAAATCCCTTCTTCTTCTTGTTCTTTTTTTTTTTTTAAGTTTCAGTTTTGATTTTTTTTTCTTTCTAAGCATTAAGCTACAACACATGAATTTAACTCACGCGCCCCAACACCCGAATCAAACTCGAAGGAATCCCCCAAATTATTCGAGCAGGACACGAGTAACCTCACTGACACGACGCCGTTCTCCACCTCCACGCCGTGCACCTGCACAACTCCTCGGCCACGCTGCAGCGAACCCCAACCTACTCGGCAAACCACAATTTACTCAAAGACCCAAAAACGAATCTTAGAATGCCACACAAAAATCTAAATCAAAAATTAGCCTCTGAGTCGAAAAACTGGAAAAAACACGGCAATCAATGAAAACGCCTCACGATCACCGTAGATCACCAGAGAAGCTAAAAATTCAACTACATCTTGACTACACGACATGCTTCCTTCCTCGTGAATCGCGTGAAGCTCGATCACTCATAGGTGACAAACTCTTCATGTTTACAGTCATGACAAAACTCGAGTCAAAATCCCTAAAATGACTCAGTTGTACAAATATACGAAATGGAAAAATTATAGCCTATTTTTCCCGTGATCACTGATGATCATACTATCCTCAGTTCAAATTTCAATGATTAAAATTTATCATGGTGTTTAAAATTTGTGAAAGTGTGATTTTTGTTTACATACAAACTGCTCTGCAAATACTAACTTAAAAATCCTAATTTTTGTTTTAAAAATCATGAATTGCAGTATGAATTCAATATAAAATCTTGACTTAATGTTTTACAACATTTGATTTTATAAATTTTCCACCTATTTACCTGTAGACAAGGTTTCAGTGCATATTTCAACAGGATTTTTAAAAAAATCTTTAAAATTTAAATTTTAAGCTTAAATCTTTTGTTCGAATTGAAAAAGAAAATTTACCTTAACAATAATAAATATCAGATAGATTTAGGATTTGAAACAAACATCCTGTAGCAAATCTCAGAGGAACACAGAACATCACACAACATGTACAAACTAAAGTATACACAAACCAAATATCAATGATGTTTGAACTGATTTTAATTGACCTAAAACTTTTTAAAACTTTGTTTACTCACCTGGTAAGCCTTTTGAACAAAGAACACTACTTATTCCCTTTTGGAAGCCTGAAATTTTAGAATTGTTCTACATCTGTTTTAAAACCAGAGTTTGCTTGCTTTTCATTTCTTCTTCTCCTGATTTACTCTTTAAATTCTCTTCAGGTATACTATGTGACTGATCAAATAAAGGATGCATACACACACATATATATAAAAGATATAGTGTATGAAGGAAGGCAACAACTAGTCAGGTAGTTTTCCTATTTTGGCTTTATCAGGCAAGATTTTCTTTATATATATATATATATATATATATATATATATATATATATATATATATATATATATATATACTGATATGATTCTTGAATTCGGCTGAAATGTTAAGTCATTAAATGCTATGTACTTATTGTCTACACATAACCTTATTAGTATATAGATTTATTTTTTTAACTTGCCTGCATAATTATCTACAGGTACACATACTACATACCTATATACTGACAGCATGTACTATTAATATATACTATCTTTGTTTCAAATGTTAATCAGGTCTATTCACTGTAAAAGATAAAGATTTGTGCAAATTATATTGAACACAAAAATGTGCTCGAATCAAAGGAGCATTGAATGATTGTGTTTCTAAATCTTGTTTCACATAATTATGTTTACTGAGTTTGCTTCCTTTATTTTTTTTTATATGTATCTCAGGAAAGCTTGTTACAGAAGATATTTGTATCAAACAATATGTGTCAGGTTGTGTTTACACTTTATGAATGAGGATCATACCCCTTTGCAACATTTGTTTTATTATTTTATTTATTATGTTTAGATTTATATGTGAGGATATAGTGTAAAACTTAATTATGTTTTTTTTTATAAACTGCTTGCTTGAATAACAAATATGTTTGGGGTCAGATTTATATTACTTTTGTTTGCTTGTAAAAATAAATTGTTTTATTGTTTCTAACTTGTAACAATAAATTTGTTTTTTTGTTTCTAACTTGAATAATTAATTTACAATATAGTTGTTATCAATTTGTATATGAAAATATTTTGTTTAGTTAACTTCTTATTTATATAAGTTATACATAATAGTAAAAATTTGGTTTTACGTTATATATGATTTTGTTTTGCTTTATACAGTGTGCTTTTATAACTTATTCTTATTCTAGCTTTGTTTCCAAATTCTTAATTTATGTTGTATGAATTCTTAACCAATTAATTCTTATGTAAAATTTTACATTTGTACTTTGTATTTAACTATCAATGTTCGAGTTATATTCAAAATGATTTACTTACTTATATTTGCATTCATTTTAATTTGTACTTTGCTATCACTTATTAAATTAAGTTATAAACACATATTTGATTTATGTTCTACATTTATATTTTACATTTATATTTTATTTTGTTAGGTTTAAATTTTAAATTTTAAACATTATCATCCATATATATATATTTCCAAATGTAAACAAGGTACAGTATTTTTAATTTAGTTACATAAGGTCAATATTATTAAAAAGTTCTATTTAAATATCCAAGATCAAGTTCCCTTTTTTAAAATACAAATTTACATAAACAATAGACAATTATTCCAAAATCATATTCATTTGAAAATAATTAGTTCATATTTTATTAAATCAGATTAAATATTTATTAAAATAAACAGGGTCAAAATTCAGGGTCGTTACAACTTGCAACACTGATTTCTTCAACCACCAATCGAATGCAACTTCAACCACCCACAACCAGACTCGCCCTAAATCAATACCAACCCACCGCCATTGACTTCCACGACTTTCACGATATCACGCATCCTCCATAACCAAAATCAACGACTTCAACATCACTGCGACTTCGATCGCCCACAGCAACCTAACCAGTTGCAGTCCCACTAAGGCCTGAACTAACCATCGCCTTCACTCCCAAACTCCAACGCGTCACATCGTTCAATTCGACAAACACCAAAAGCCAAAAAAAAACAAATCGAATTACAAAATCACCAACCACCTTGGACCTGACATCTCCAACCGCAACCTCCTAAGCCTTCGCAATCGAACCCGCCACAGCATACATTTCAATCACCAGAACTTGCCTCACTTCACCATTGCAATCGAATCTACATCTCCTCAGACCACAGCAACCCTAATTCTTCGAATCAACACTCCACCGCCTCACGAAATCATCGCGATCCATTAACAAAGACCCTCGATGTTGAAAACACTATCATGAAAACGAGAACTACTGATTTGATTAAGATTTTGAGTGGGAAGTTAAAGTGGAATTTCTGTAGTTTAATCGTGATTTTTAAATTGAGATTTTGGGTGACATTTCTGTTCTTCTTGGAATTGAGATGGTGAGTGATATTTGTGTGGGCCGAGTTTATGGTTGTGGCCTGGTTCATAACGTGAAATGTACATTGTTTTTTCTATTAATTTTAATTTTAAGTTATTTTTTTGATCTATTTAAAAAAAAAAGGTGTTTAAGTTGTTTATCGGGCTGGGCTTGTAGGCTCAAATTCGATTTTCTTTCTTTCCTTTTTTAGTTTGTTCTAATTTATTTAGTTTTCAAATTCAAAAAAAAGGAGGAATCCAATAAGTTGTTTTCAATTGTTTTAATTTTTTATTGTTTTTCATTTTTTTAAGCTTCATTCTCTTTTTATTCACAAAAAAAATTGTATATACATCTTTGTTTTATTTTCAGGTTGCCATAGTAGGAAATCCAGAAGTAGAAGAGTTGCTTGCTTCGCTCTACTTGCCAAAAAAATAACATCTGCTTGCCCTATCTATTGTTTTTATTTGCCTTGCATTGTTGTTTGCTTGTATTTTAAAAAAAAATTCAAAATCAAAAACAAGAACAAAATCCATTTGTAGTTGCATTGTCAACACACGTTTAATTTCTGTTTTGCATTTCATCCTAGATTTTGACTAATAAAAACGGTTAGACATCGATAACACTAAATTGTATATTGACAATTTGTCTTCTTTGAATAATTTAATTTCTTGGTGTCTAGGCTACGGCAGAGTAATAACCACTTATAAATATTACGGTGATTCGTAAATATTATAGTGGATGTTCCTCTGAAGGTACTTAAACCTTCGGCTGCATTGCTACGGTGATTCGTGGTGTACCGATAACTACTGCCCGTTACCTGGCTGAGAACTATCTTTTTTATCTAAGACAAAGTGTGAATATATAATTTTGTGTTAACTTAGGATAAATCATTTGTAGTTAACCCTTGCATTCATTTAGTTGCATTAGTTCATGCATATCAAAAAAAAAATTCAAAATTCAAAACTAAAAAAATGTAAATATTCCCTTTTCCTTTGAAATTTTTAAATCCTTTTTCCTTGAAATTTCAAAAATCCAAAAAAAAATTAGAAAAACAAAAATACAAAAAAAAATTATAAACTTTTTCAAAAAACAAAAAAAAAAGTCAATTTCCCTTTTGAAAAATAAATTATATTCGTAAATATTTTTCCTTTATAAAAAAACAAAAAAAAAAGAAATTTCTTGAAAATGTCTGAATTTCCATATTCACATGAATTTTACGATAGTTGTGAAAATCAATATAATCAATATAATTTCACTTCAAATTCTTATGGATATTACAACAACAACAATTGTTTAAACAATTTGAGTTTTGAACCACAAAATTTTCAAAATGATGAACAACCCTCAACTCTTGAAAATAACATTTCGTCTTTACTTGAACTCTCTACACAACAAAATCAAGAGATAAATGATTTATGTAATTCTTATTTGCATAATAACTCGAGTCAAGGATTTCAAAATTTGAATTCAATTCAAAATTCAAACGATTATGATTATAACCCATGCCAATTTAATTTCGAGCTCCAAAATGAATTTCAAACTCAACATGAAAATGGGAACAACTTTTCAAACGAAATTAGCAATGGGAATAATCTTAACCATGTTACGAGTGAAAATTTTTGTTCTCAACAAATCCAAATCGAAAATTCTCAATTTAATAACTACAAATTGGATTTTGTTGAACAAATGAATGAAATTTACGATGATCACATGGATGTGTTGTTTGAAACTTATATGAAACAACGTGAACAACAAAATCAAATCTCAACGTGTGATGAGTCAAGTGATAATCCACCTTTTACCCAAATTGACGATTTTCAAAAAACAACTTTCAAAATTGAAAACAACAATCTTAACGAAGTTGTTGAAAAGCGGTAATTGAGTTGGATTTCAATTCTTTTGAGGGTGTGGAACAAAATTTAAAATTCGACCTTCCTTTTCTCGATTCTGAAAATTTGAATATAACCACTTTGGATTTTGAAATGGATACATGCAATGAAGTTGTTGATAATCCAACGAAGGAAGATGAATTTAACGAACGCGAGTTTTATGGACTTTTCGAAAACGAGTCATTAAATTCTGATGGGGAAGATTTCGATCACTATTTTGACATTAAAATCGATAGTTTGAAGGAAGTTTTCAATGATAAACTTGAATTTCAATTTGGTGAAAATAAATGTGAATTTCAATCAATCGTTATATCTACCCCAAAAATCATCGAAAATAAAACAACTCGTAAGATTTTTAATAAAACGACATTTGTTTTTCAAAATCCACATTCGAATTCAAAATCCTTTATGGTTTGGTTTTTCGAGCTTAAGGTGTGTCTCGTATACTTGATGAGACAAATGAATTGGTCGTTGGAAGACCGTTTCATTTATTTTTGACGATATGCTTTCTGATCTCGTGTAAATACATTTCATTTTCATGTAAATAATAATAAACGTTCCTTTCACTTGGGTTGACTATGGGGGCACAGTCAAAATCAAGTGTGGGGGAAGACTCGTCTTCTTCTTGATTTTTCAGGATTAATTTTCATTCTTCTTCCAAAAACTCAAAAAAAATCCAAAAACAAAAGAAGAATATTTTTTTGCGTTTTTGATTTATTTTTAAAGAAACATTATAGGATAAATATATGGTTTTCGTTTATTAAATTGAAATTATTGAAAATTTATTTGTCTTAACAAAAATAAAAATGAAGTTGTATTATAAATAACAATGGTTTAACTAGTATATAGGAAGATTCATACGTGTTAATTATGAAATACATCTTAATTGAAAATCTTTGTTTTAAAAGTGGTGAATTTAAAGTAAATGATATAACATTTTTTTTTCTTCTAAGTTAAATGGTGCTAAGATGATTTTGCAAAACTCTCTCTCTTAAAAAAATATAAAAAAATAAAAAATAATAACATCCAAAGTATTCACTCTCATTTAAAAGTCCTCACGGTTATGCATGGGTGAATTACTTGGAATCTTTGATTATGTGCTTTCATACTCATTTAAAAGTCCTCACGGTTATGCATGTATGTAACACATGTAAAAAAATAGACTTAATAAAAACCACCTATGGTCGATAGGTGTATGCACGAAAGTGTGTGCACTTGCCATGCTCTGTACTCCCCTCACATAATCCCGAAGGCAGTGCATGGGTGGTATATCTGGCCTCAGTTTACCTGAGCTAGGTGTGTAATTTTTCTTGCAAATAATGAGAGAACAAGCAGTTGAAATCCTAGCACTATTTTTACTTATTTGATTTGATTTGTTATTAAAAAGAAATGAAAATACCACTTTGATAAACTTTTATAATCAACTAAGGATCAATTTCATAGTTACACTGTGTTATTAACCAAAACAACGAGTTAAACTATAGTTTATTTGTTATGATAACTTCGTTTTTGTTGGAAATATTGATAAATAAATGACATAATTTTCAAGATAATAACCAAAACCTATATTTAACTTAATTGTGTCAATTTAAAAATAAATCCTTCATTTGTAAATATTTCAAAAACTTGCATTATTCTCTTTGTAAATAAATCTTACATTTTGTAAATATTTTCATCCTGCATTTGGATTTTGTGGGTAGTATCCGCTGAAAACCCTCACGAGACAACACTCGTCCTACTGGGGACACCCAGAGGTTAACGGCTTGTTGCATACGATCAATGCAATCGTGCACCCTACGAAAACGGACTTATCTTAGTTTTTCTTTATTCGAGGACGAATAAAAAGATAAGTGTGGGGGTATTTGATGTGCATGTAAATGTGCATATTTTTACCACCATATTTAATCTATTTAAATTAAATAAATGATCATATTGGGTATTTTTACTTGTTTTAACCAAAATCCGTATTAATTCCAAATTGTCACATATCCATCTTCATATAGGGGGAAAAACGGTCATTTGTGTGCATATATTTCTTTGAGAAAAATTAATTGGAAATTTATATATATTTTTGTAGGAATTTGGTCTCAAATAGGAGTGGTTTCATGAAGGAATATGCATGCACAAAGAATATAAAGGAATGAAGATGGAAATAATTCAAAGTGAAGATCATGGAGGACCCCACCTACTCACCACCTTAATGTACAAGTTAGAGGCTAATGCACATGCTTATGGAATTAATGGCTTCATGTACACTTAAATGATGATTGGTAGAAGCTAATGATTATTTGGCCTCCACACTTTCTCAAGGGTAGTTTGGTCATTCCCCAAATTATGGATTAGGGTTTCATGCTTGTATAAATAACCCATTATGTTTCATGTAACCATCATCTCTTCTCTTAGTCTCTCTTAGGCCTCCTTCTCTTTAGTTTAGTTTATATCAAACAACAGAAAGCTCTCTTTCTCTTTTCATGGCTACTTAGCCATTTTTATTTTATGTAATTTTCTTTTCTTTTTTTGCAATTTTAATTAGTGTTTCCTTTTACTTACATGTTCATTTCCTTTCTTGCTAGTAGTGTAGATTTACTTTTATGCAAGTAGAATAGTTTTCTTTTCATTTGCTTTCATTTTTCTTTATTTTTGCTTTCATGTTTCTAGCTACATTTGTTCATATGACAACAAATATGAGAGACTAAACCCCTTTAATTTAGGGGTAATGAAGCTCTCTAATCATGTAGTTTCAACTTAATTTGACGTTTATGCTCTCTTTTTGTGCTTAATGAGAATGATTGAAGTGGTTTAATGATGTTGTTTAGCTTTGAATTTGATAGTCTATGTTGTTCATAACAAATAGGCTATGCTTAAACAAACAAAACACAAATTGCCTCTTCATTCACATATGATTATGGCAAAGAAGTGATTGTTGAAATTAAAATTTGATGGCTTATATTTCTAATTAATAGTTAATAGGCCATGCTTAAAATAAATTTTGCTTTCAGCTTTGTTGTCATATTTTATGAGATTTAAAAGTGTATTAGTGGTTGTGTTATAGCTTGATGGTTTATATTGAGCTAATTAATAGCACAAATATACCATACTTATGATAAGCACATCAACTAATTCACTAATGACAAGAAAAGAGAGATCATAACTTCATTTTGTTGATTTATGTGATCTAGAGAGTGGAATTGCCTCTAAATTGTTAACACTCATATTTTTATCAATTTTCTTTTGCTTATTTTTCTTCTTTTCTAGTTTAACATTCTCTTCAACCTTGGTTTAATTTGATTGAATAGATTTTTAAAATCATCAATTCCCTGCTGATCGACCCGTATTCGCCACGTGCTACATTCGTACACCGTGCGCTTGCGGTTATTTTTTAATTTAAATTCATTCGACGGTTTTCTAAACCGATAGAATTTCCATCGAAGAACAAAGAGGTTCTTGCATCTGCTCATCCCTCCAATCCTCTTGAATCAGTCAATTTCTTGTTAATCATCATGACAAGAAACAATAGCAACACTGCAACATCTAAAAGTTCAGCCAATACACAACAGCTTGACACTACAACTGAGAATCTCATCAAAACCGTGATCAGCCCACAAAGCCAATTGATAACTGTTCATCTTGAAGATGAAAATTATTTTCTATGGAAGTTTCAAATCGAAACTGCACTTCAAGGTTATGGCCTTGAAGGGTTCATTCTTGGCACCATCTCTATCCCTCCAAAGTTCATAACTAATCAAGAAAATAAACTGATCAACAATAAGGAATACACAAAATATCATAGAGAAGACAAGCTTATAAGTTCAGGGTTATTGTCATCTATTATTACTAACTTGTTATCATAGGTTCTTGGCTACAAAACATCTAATGAAATATGGGGTGCAATTAAAAGGATATTCAATACACAATCAGCTGCAAAGGTAATGCACTACAAAAGAATGTTGCAAAATATCAAGAAAGACAACTTAACCATTAAAGATTATCCATCAAAGATCAAAGTAACATGTGATATGATAGAAGCAGCAGGCCACAGTGTCAAACACAGAATAAGTTCTGACCATTTTAAATGGTCTTGGTGAGGAATATGAATCTGTGGTGGCAGTGATCACATCAAAGAAAACCATACCATCCTTAGAGTACATACATTCAACTCTCTTTGCTAATGAAGGGAGAATTGACCACAATAAGCCATTGGATTCAGATACGTCAATCAACTATGCAGCCAACTACAAAGGAAAAAGTCAAGGCAACACCATAATAGATCAAACATATCAAAGAGGTGGTTACAACAACAAAGCAAGAGGCAAAGGTAGAGGCAATAATAGCAACAGACCAAAGTGCCAAATATGTGAGAAAATTGCCACAATGCAGTTAAGTGCTACTTTAGATTTAATGCAAGTTACACAGCAAGCCAAAATCAAAATAATCAAAGAAGAGCAAATCCAAATGTTAACATGGCACAAGTTGACTCAAACAATCAATCAGATGGATCAAAAAACTATCAACAAAACTCAGGTATAAAGACAGAAGATGTAGCAGATGAAAGCTGGTATCCTGATTCAGAGGCCACCAGTCATATCACAAATTATTTTGGACAATCTGAATTTGGGACAAAAGGAGTACAGAGGTAAAGAGTCCATACATATGGGTAATGGTAAGAGTATTGAAATCACACATACTGGACACACTTGCATAAAAGGTCAAAGACTGTAGTATCTCAACAATTTGTTAAGAGTACCACAGATAAAGAAAAACCTAATAAGTGTGTCACAATTTGCTACTGATAACAATGTTTACTTTGAGTTCTATCCAAACTATTGCTTAGCTAAAGACATACTTACTAAAGAAATTCTCCTGCAGGGTAATGTTGACAAAGGACTATACAAGTTTAATCTTGCTAACTCAAGAAAATATGGAAGTTATGAAAAATCTGTAATCTATCCGCTGTTACTAATGAGAAAAATAATGTTTTTGATGCTTGGCATAGCAAGTTAGGACATCCCAATGTCAATTTTGTAAAGAAGGTTTTAATGAATAATAAAATTTCTTTTGGAAATATTTCTCTACCATATGTATATACTTACCGTCAGATGGGCAAAAGTGATGCAGTGCACCATGATGATAAGTCGCTCAACGGCCTTAAGTCGCACCAGCGTATGTCTCTCAACCTTAAGTCACCTACGAGTTATGTCAATTGTATATCAACGGCCTTAGGTCGCTCAACCATAAGTCGCTCAACGACCTACCGACCTATGAAGCTAACAACTCAGGAAAACAAGGCCGCGTTTCTTAAGTCGCTCAATGACCTACCGACCTATGAAGCTAACGACTCAGGAAAACAAGGTCACTTTTCTTAAGTCGTATGTCGCATGAAGCTATGTTATTCTCTTAAGTCGCTCCTTTTTAGGTCGCTCAACCTTATGCCACATTGTTTCCTTGTGTCGCATGAAGCTGTGCTATCTTCTATAAGCCGCATTATTGTTAAGTCACTGATTCACTTAAGCCGCATTTCTTAGGTCGCAGCTGAAGCTTATGCCGTGGTTCGCTTAAGTCGCTCAACCTATGCTGATTTTTTTTAAGTCGTTGGATCTTATGTCGTATGTTGTTAAGTCGTGTGTGTTGTAATTCTGTTAAGTCATTTGATGTTATGTCGCATGTGTGGTGATTTGTAAGTCGCATGTATGTGTAATGTTAGGTCGTGTATTCTTATGTCGCGTGGTGTTGTTAAGTCATTTGTTGTTAAGTCGGCTGTATTGAGTTGTAATCTCCTATAAATAGGGGCGTGATGTCATTTGTAAAGGGAGTCGATTTTTGAATAACATTTGTGTGTGTGCTTTGCCACCATTGTTGAAGTTGAGTGTGATCTCCTTTTTCTTTCCTTCTTCGGGTTATTCGTGCGCGAATCAACGAAGTAGAAGCCAATTCTCGGTATCACTTGCGAGTGATCAACGATCGAATTGTAGATCTTTCAACACGGTATCTTGCGAGATCAACGGGTTGGAGATAGCTAGATTCCGGCATCATCACGATCAACGGAATTGGGCATTTATCGTTCTATCGATTTAATTGACACGAAATCATCATTTCGTGAGGAAGAAAGCTGCGTCAATTTGTATCAAAACATTATTAGCACGTCAAAGTTAAATCCGCTGCGTTAGTTTGGTATCAGAGCTAAGTAAGATCAAGGCCGAGTAAGAGCTAAGTCAAAGCCGAGTTAAAGACATATCAGTTCGAGCCAGTTTAGAGCTAGATCAAATCCGAGTGGAGTCAAGTAGAGCCAGATTCAATCCATATCAAGTCGAGCCATATCAGATCCATATCAAAGCCAAGTCGAGTCAAATCAAAGCTAGATCATGCCTCCGAGATGTGCTAATCGTTATCATAATGTTGAGGATGTGTATAGAAGACAAGAAGCTGAGCAGATGGAGCAGCGTATTAATGAAAAGTTCAATGAAGGTATTGAAAAGTTAGAGAAGTTGATGAAAGACATGAATCAAAATCAAAGGAGAACGTCACCAGTATCAAACCAGAGTGGAAACAGAGTTTCACCATCGGTTTCGGGAGAAAGGAGAATGTCACCCCAGTCTTATCGAGATAGGAGAGAATCATCAGTTTCAATGAGATGAGAACAACATGAGTATCGACATGAAGAGAGAAGAACTCAACGTGGGTTTAACAATGAACCATATCGTGATGTTGAAAGACAGGGTAGAAGGGACATGTATGATCGTAGAGATGTAGATGTAGATGGTCAAGATCGATGTCGACATACATATGATTTTGAGGAGGATAGTGATGGGGGTAGTATGAATTATCGAAATCGAGGCCAAGTGCGAAATCAATACCTGGATTCAGAAAATGATCGTAAATAGGAATCAGGTATGAGGATGGAAATTCCAGAATTCAAAGATGGTATGCAAGCAGAAGAATTCCTTGATTGGTTGTAAAATGTTGAAGAAATTTTGGAATTCAAGGAGGTACCCGAGAATCGCAGAGTTTAGTTAGTTGCTACAAGATTAAGGGGAAGAGCTATGGCTGGTGGCAGCAAACTAAACTAACTCGGGAGAGAATGGAAAAATCGAAAGTTGTCACTTGGGAGAAGATGAGAAAGATGATGAAAGCAACTTTCTTACCATACAATTATCAATCTCCTATGTATCAACGTTTACAGAATTTGAGACAAGGGACGAGGACAGTGAATGATTATGCTGATGAATTCTATCAATTGATTGTGAGGAATGATATTATGGAGACCGACGAACAGCTAACAGCCAGATATATTGGAGGGTTACGAATGCAAATTCAAGACATGGTGAATATGTTTAATCCAATGTCTGTTGCTGAAGCACATTAGAAAGCTCTAGCTTGGGAGAAACAAGGGAGACGAGGAAGTGGTGTGTTTGTGGGTTCTAACAATCAGAATAAAGGTGCTAGTTGCAGTGCTAATGTTTCCAAGGCAGTCAGTAAACCAATTGTCAGTGAAGCCGCTAAAGCTAAGGTCAATAACAGTATCAAGTGCTATAATTGTCAGGAGTTTGGCCATAAAAGTAATGAATGTACAAAGCCAAATAAGAGAGCATTAGTTGCAGAGGAATGTGAGTATGAGGATGTGGAAGCTGAAGTTGACTATTCTCAACCATCGAAGTTTGATGAAGATGAGGAAGTTGTGTCAGGAGATGAAGGATGTAATTTGATGATAAGGAGATCTTGTTTAGTGCCAATGCATGAGAATGATTCTAGTTGGCTAAGAAGCAATATCTTTCAGTCTACATGTACTATCTTGGGAAAGGTTTGTCGATTTGTTATTGATGCGGGAAGCTGTGATAATATTATTTCGGAAGAAGCCGTCACAAAGTTAGGGTTAAAGACTGAAAAACACTCTAGACCTCATAAATTGGCATGGCTAAAGAAAGGTGGAGAAGTTACAGTGGGAAGACGAGCATTTGTTACATTTTCTATTGGGAAGAAGTACAAAGATGATATTTGGTGTGATGTTGTGGATATGGATGTGTGTCATCTATTATTGGGAAGGCCATGGCTATATGATAGAGCTGTACAACATAATGGTTGCACCAACAGCTACAGTTTCATGTTCGAAGGTACTCAGATTGCTTTAGTTCCTAAGAAGCGTGAACAAAGTGAAAGCAAGTCAGAGAAGAAGGTGGAAACAACTAGTCTATTATCTACAAGAGAATTTGTTGAAGAAGTGAAAGATAGTGCTGAATTGTGTATGTTGATTGGGTATGAAACAAGTGAAGATGTTGAAATTCCTGCGGAGGTCAGACCGGTGTTGAATGAATTTGAAGATGTCTTTCCTACGGAATTGCCCAAGGAATTACCACCACTAAGGGATATACAACATCAAATTGATCCAGTGCCAGGTGCTGTTTTACCACATATGCCACATTATCGTATGAGTCCAAAGGAGCATGAAGAGTTGAGGAGACAAGTTGAGGAGTTGCTTGAACAAGGGCGTGTTCGAGAGAGTCTCAGTCCTTGTGCTGTACCAGCTTTGTTAGTGCCGAAGAAAGATGGTTCATGGAGAATGTGTACCGATAGCAAGACACTCAACAAAATAACTGTCAGATACAGATTTCCTATGCCAAGGCTTGATGATCTATTGAATCAACTTAGTGGATCTGTAATCTTTTCAAAGATCGATCTTAAGAGTGGTTATTATCAGATTCGCATAAGACCAGGTGATGAATGGAAGACAACATTCAAGACTCGAGAATGATTATATGAATGGCTGGTCATGCCATTTGGTCTATCTAATGCACCAAGTACATTTATGAGGGTGATGAATCAAATTTTCAGTCCTTACATCGGGAAGTTTGTTGTAGTTTACTTTGATGATATCTTGATATATAGTGCAAGCACAGAGGAGCACATTCAACACTTGCGAAAGGTGTTAACTATTCTTCGTCAAGAACAGTTCTATGCAGCGACGAAGAAATGCGTATTCATGACGCCAAGTGTTTTATTTTTGGGATATGTCATGTGTAAGGAAGGGATACAAGTGGACCAGAGTAAAGTAGCCGCAATCAGAAATTGGCTACCGCCCAAAACTATAACAGAAGTCAGAAGTTTCCATGGGTTAGCTTCATTTTATCGAAGATTTATACCACACTTTAGTAGTGTGATGGCTCCTGTTACTGATTGTATGAAAGGAAAGAAGTTTTCATGGACGGAAGAGGCAGGATTTGCTTTTGAACAAATGAAGGAATTTTTAATCTCAGCGCCGATTCTAGTGTTGCCAGATTTTCAGTTACTATTTGAGTTACATACGAATGCATCGAAAGTTGGAATCGAAGGAGTGTTGAGTCACAAGGGTCGTCCAATTGCCTATTTCAGTGAAAAACTTTCTAGAGCAAAGATGAGATACAATACTTATGATGTGGAGTTTTATGCTATTGTGCAGGCTGTGAAGCATTGGAGACATTACTTGGTCCATAAAGAATTTGTCTTGTATACGGACCATGAAGCGTTGAAACATTTACAAGGGCAGAATAAAATTGCAGCTAGGCATGCATCGTGGATAGCTTATTTGCAGCGATTTACATTCGTCGTAAAACACAAGTCTGGAGTAACTAATCGCGTCACCGATGCATTGAGTCGGAGGGAGAATTTACTAACAACCATGCGAGTAGAGGTGATGGGTTTTGACTTACTTCCAGATTTGCTTACTTCAGATTCATATTTTTCCGAAGTCCTAGACAAAGTCAAACAGGGAAACATGGATGGATATATGCTGGTTGAAGGTTTTCTATTCAAAGAGAATTAGTTGTGTATTCCAGATTGTAATCTACGAATGAAAATCATCAAAGAATTACATGAAGGACACGTGGGCCGCGACCGTGCTATGCAGTTGATCCCAAAGACTTATTTTTGGCCATCAATGAGGAAGGAGGTTGAAAGGTTTATTCAGAGGTGCCATATTTGTCAAGTATCAAAGGGGACCGCGACAAATGCAGGTTTATATTTGCCGTTGCCTATACCTACTAAACCATGGGTGGATGTTAGTATGGACTTTGTATTGGGTTTTCCGAGAACACAACGTGGCAATGATTCTATCTATGTGGTGGTTGATCGGTTTTCAAAAATGGTACATTTTATCGCATGCAAGAAGACGACAGACGCAGTTAATGTCGCACAGTTATACTTCAGAGAGATCTATCAACTACACGGGTTGCCTGAATCTATTGTATCAGATAGAGACACTCGTTTTCTAAGTCATTTTTGGATGAGTCTATGGAGAATGGTCGGGACAAAGCTGAAATTTAGTAGTGCTTATCATCCATAGACGGATAGACAGACAGCAGTTGTGAATAGATCCCTAGGTAATCTATTGAGATGCCTCGTGAATGACAATTTGAAGAGTTGGGATTCCAAGCTGTGTCAAGATGAGTTCGCACACAACCATGCAGTTAATCGTAGCACTGGGTTCAGTCCATTTCAGGTCGTTTACTCGACAATTCCTAAGGGACCATTGTATTTATCTATAGAACCACAGCAGAAAGGAGTGATCAAGCGAGCTAGTGATCTTGTGAATGAATTTCAAGAATGCCACAAAGTTGTGCAAGAACGATTGCTTAAGGCGAATGAGAAATATAAGCAATCCGCAGATATTAAACGACGAAATGTTGAATTCAAAGAAGGGGATTTTGTATATGCAGTATTGACTAAGGATCGATTTCCTATTGGTGCTTACAACAAGCTAGCTGCTAGAAAGATTGGTCATTTGGAGATCGTAAAGAAGATTAATGAGAATGCTTATCGGTTAAAATTGTTGGATCATATCCATACCGCTGATGTTTTCAACGTCAAACACTTGATTCCATATCATGAAATTAAATATGTCAAAGAAGGGGAAAGTGTGAATTCGGGGTCGAATTCTTTTCAACCAAGGGAGGATGATGCAACGCACCATGATGATAAGTCGCTCAACGGCCTTAAGTCGCACCAGCATATGTCGCTCAACCTTAAGTCGTCTGCGAGTTATGTCAATTGTATGTCAACGATCTTAGGACGCTCAACCAAAAGTCGCTAAACGACCTACCGACCTATGAAGCTAACGGCTCAGGAAAACAAGGCCGCGTTTCTTAAGTCGCTCAACGACCTACCGACCTATGAAGCTAACGGCTCAGGAAAACAAGGTCGCGTTTCTTAAGTTGCTCAACGACCTACCGACCTATGAAGCTAACGGCTCAGGAAAACAAGGCCGCGTTTCTTAAGTCGTATGTCGCATGAAGCTATGTTATTCTCTTAAGTCGCTCCTTTTTAAGTCGCTCAACCTTATGCAGCATTGTTTCCTTATGTCGCATGAAGCTGTGCTATCTTCTATAAGCCGCATTGTTGTTAATTCGCTGATTCACTTAAGCCGCATTTCTTAGGTCGCAGCTGAAGCTTATGCCGTGGTTCGCTTAAGTCGCTCAACCTATGCTTATTTTTTTTAAGTCGCTGGATCTTATGTCGTATGTTGTTAAATCGTGTGTGTTGTAATTCTTTTAAGTCTTTGATGTTATGTCACATGTGTGGTGATTTGTAAGTTGCATGTATGTGTAATGTTAGGTCATGTATTGTTATGTCGCGTGGTGTTGTTAAGTCGTTCGTTATTAAGTCGGCTGTGTTGAGTTGTAATCTCCTATAAACAGGGGCGTGGTGTCATTTGTAATGGGAGTCAATTTTTGAATAAAATTTGTGTGTGTGCTTCGCCACCATTGTTGAAGTTGAGTATGATCTCCTTCTTCTTTCCTTCTTCGGGTTATTCGTGCGCGAATCAATGAAGTAGAAGCCAATTCTCGGTATCACTTGCGAGTGATCAACGATCGAATTGTAGATCTTTTAACACGATATCTTTCGAGATCAACGGGTTGGAGATAGCTAGATTCCGACATTGTCACGATCAACGGTATTGGGCATTTATCGTTCTATCAGTTTAATTGACATGAAATCATCATTTCGTGAGGAAGAAAGCCGCGTCAATTTGTATCAAAACATTATTAGCACGTCAAAGTTAAATTCGCTGCGTCAAAAAGTCACAAGTTATCATTTACCGAGTCATAAACAAAGTATGAGAAACCACTTGAATTTGTTACTGCTAATCTTTGGGGTCCAGCACCAATCAATTCAGACTATGGTTTTAAGTACTATATATCATTTGTTGATGCACACACCAGATACACATGAATATACTTTCTCAAAACCAAATCAGAAACTTATAAGGCAACGGTACACTTTATTACACTAAGTAGAAAGGCAGACTGATCATAAATTAAAATTTTTGCAAACTGATAGTGGTACAGAATTTAAACCACTTAATGATTTATTTCAAAAGAGAGGGATCATTCATAGTGTAACATGTCTATATACTTCTGAGAAAAATGGTCTATTTGAAAGGAAACGCAGACACATTGTAGAGTGTGGTCTTATTTTACTGGCTCAAGGGTCTCTACCTATGAAGTTTTGTCTAGATGCCTTTAGTACTGCAGTCTACTTAATAAATAGGCTACCAACAAAAGTTTTGAAAAATAAGTGTCCTTTAGATAGATTGTTCAAAATAAAACCAGATTATCATAGATTAATAATATTTGTATGTTTGTGTTTCCCATATCAAAGACCTTACAATGCACAAAAATTAAATTTTAGATCAACATCCTATACCCTTTTTGGGTTATGCAATCAATCAAAAAGGTTACAAATGCTTGGACAGTAATGGAAAAAAGTTTATAAGCAGACATGTTATCTTTAATGAAAGTGTTTTTCCATTCTCTAGCACAGATGTAAAGAAAACATAGAAAGTATACAATCCAAAGATTTAATACCAGATATACCTTTATATCAAACTGAAGGCAGTAAGGAATGGATTGATGAAGTCTCAAATCACTCTGATCCACAACACACTATGTTCAATGAACCAGGTCATGAACAAGCAGAGCAATCTAATAAACACAATCACACTCCTGCAAGCAGTCGGTCGCACAGAACAAGTAAAGAAGGACAATATGAGCATCAAGATGTACATCAAGACAGTACAAGTGAACAAGCATGTATATCATAGCCTACTGAAAGTCGGCATCCTATGGTTACTAGGTCAAAAAGTGGAATATTCAAACCAAAAATATACACTGTAGCTATCATATTAGAGGAACCTAGTAATTTAGATCAAGAAGTAAGCAATAAAAATTGGAGAAAGGCAGTGGATGAGGAGTATGATGCACTCATGAAAAACAAAACATGGAGTTTAGTTCATCCACCAAAAACAAAAATGTTGTGGGATGAAAGTGGGCTTTCAGATTAAAGAAAAACCCAGATGGAACCATTGCCAAATACAAAGCCAGACTAGTGGCCAAGAGATATACACAACAATAAGGGTTTGATTTTGATCAAACATTTCCACTAGTTGTTAAACCAACCACAATCAGAGTGGTACTTACTATAACATTGATCAAAAAATGGAAAACTAGACAACCAGATGTGAACAATGCATTCTTGAACAAGGACTTAAAGGAAGAAGTCTACATGGTGCAGCTCCAAGGATATAGAAAGAATAAAGAGCTAGTTTGCAAATTAAATAAGGCCATTTATGGTTTTAAACAGGCTCCCAAAGTTTGGTTTAACAAGTTGAAATCTACATTAACAAGATTAGGATTTCAACCTGCTAAATCAGAAAATTCAGTTTTTATAAGAATCAATAGTGCTTCAATTATATATATACTAACATATGTTGATGATCTAATTATTATAGGAAGTTATGAGTCAGAAATAAGAAACATTATTCAATTTTTAAATCAACAATTCTCGATAAAAGATCTTGGAGCGCTAAGCTACTTTTTTGGGTATAGAGGTTACAAGAATATCAGAATCAGAAATGTTTTTATGTCAAAGAAAGTACATCATGGAAATTATACTTAAAGCAAAGATGGAAGGAGAAAATTCATTGCAAACGCCAAGAGTAACAACCCATAAACTATTAAAACACAGGAGAGAACCTATATTTAACACCAAACAATACAGAAGTACTGTTGGTGCTTTACAATATGCAACTATTACAAGACCAGAAATATCATACAGTGTTAACAAAGTGTGTCAATTTATGGAGGATCCAAAAGATGAACACTGGAAAGTAGAGTAGAGAATTCTCAGATATCTAAAAGGAACAATCAACTATGGTCTAAAGCTTAAAACATGCAAACATCCAAATATAATTAGTTATGCAGATGCAGATTGGGCTATAGATCCTAATGACAAAAGGTCTACTACGGGTCATTGTATATATATATAGGAAACAATCCAGTCTCATGGTGTTTCAGAAAGCAACAAATAGTGTCTAGATCAAACACAGAAGTAGAGTATAGAAGCATAGCATGTGCAACAGTAGAAGTCATATGGATACAATCATTGTTAAGTGAACTGAAAGTGAATATGAATGCAGTACTAGTGATATGGAATGACAATCTAAGTGTTATTTCATTATCAGCCAATCCAGTTCTACATTCTAGAACAAAACATATGGAAATAGACTTGTATTTTGTTCGGGAGCAAGTAATGAAGGAAAAGCTGCGAGTAAATCACGTACCTTCAACTTACCAAACTGCAGATATTTTTACAAAATCTTTGTCTACGAAGAACTTTACCAGATTAAGGACAGAACTCAGAGTTCGTGTAAAGCAAGAAACTTTGGACCCAATCAAGCATAGATCAACCACAGAAGTGACAGATCTACACTGACAGGCCTTCTGCATGTCCAAGTTGTTACAGATCTATAGTAGAAGAATCATCTTCTCGAAAACGGACATGAGTTTGACGTGATAGCACCCGCATATCCAAATAAGACTCAGATTCACTCATCAACAGCAAATCAAGCACAGATCTATGCAAATCATTAACAGATATGTACTCGAAGTGTTATTAGTCTCAAATCGAGCACTTATCAAGATCTGAACGATAGATTTGAACATATATGAAGAGGATCTGAGCATTTCCTCTCGAAACAAGATATCTTTCTCAACGTCTCTCATTCCCACTCAGATCTCAATTATTGTGAAGAAAATAAGTAATTTTTGGACGTCAAACAACCATCTTTTTCCTAAACCAGTCTTTTTTTTAAGAAAAAGAATAGATCGGACGAGATTGAAGCGGAGCCGCTATTGAAGACAAACCCTAGCTGATTTTGAGGGGGGATGTAACGACCCGTAATTTTCGATAATTAAAATTTGTTATTTTAATAAGTTTTTGTGATGTAATGCGAGAAGAAATAAAAATTTAAGATTTAATAATGGAAATATAACCGAAATGTAATGAAATAGTATTAATTTAAGGTAACTGATAGCCACTTTAGATGTAATTCCATCTAATTAAAAGGATTAAAGAGTTATAATTGATATAGATTGTAAATAAATTATAATAATGTATGTATTAATGGTTAATTGGATTTAAAGAGCAATTGATAATTTATGATTTATTAATGAATATATGTGAAATAAATTGTGATTGAATAAAATTGGTGTTGTGGTAGTAGTTATAACACTTGCAGTGGATAATAAACTTATAAAATGTGACTAAAGGTAAACGGTGACAATTATTATGTGTTACCTATTTATTTAGCCTGTTGAATTTAATTGAAAATCAATTGCAATTAATTCTTAAGTAGTGCAGTTAATATAGATTAAACTGATAATTGTAGAATATTAATTCGATAAAATGTAACCAATGTAAATTTGATTCATAATATGATAATTGACTGAATAAAAAAAAAACTAAAATCAAGTTGATCAATTTATTGGAATTTAAGCTATTTTGCAATTAAATGTAATTAAATACTACGTTAATGGGAATTAAGATGAAATTGTAAATTATTAATGTGGTAAGAGATAAACTCATTTCAAATTATATCCTTAGGGAAATAATTAATTGCATAACAAGATTGGAAAGTCAAACAAATAGATTTATTGGAAATTTAATCTGTAATTACTGATTTTATTGAAATTGAACTCAAATACTGTAATTTGTGCAATATTGAGTATTGAATTTTATATAGAAATTTGTTTTAAGGTATTATGAATTACTAAGTAATCTAAAGTGATTGGAATTTGTAAATTTTAAAATTTAAATTAAAATGAGATTAATTAATTTAATTTTTAATTTATGTAATTAACGTGAAAATAGCCATTTTGGCCACGGTCTCGAAGTTCGACGAAACCAGTTTCATTGGATCTATAACGGATAATTATTATAGGAATTCAAGTTTCGTAGCGATCGGACTTGTCATTTGATCGTACGGGCTAGAAACGCCTAGAAATAAATTTAATTGAAATTAATTTGAAATGAGCTGATTTTAAGCTAACTTTTTCATATGATGGAATTAGGACCTAAAACCTACCCCACTGAGTTTAAAACCCTCGAAAAACATCTATTTTGTTATATGGGATGACCTATTTTAGTTTCGAGGTCAGAACGGGCTTTTTGGGCCGCGTAGTCATTTTGATCAACACTGCCTATATATAGGCTGTTATAAACCCTAGTTGTTTCTCATATTAATATTTATGTACGTACATCTTCTTCCTCCTTTTTAAACCTAATTCTCAAATTCCGAAACCTAATTTCAAAAAAAACCAAAAAAAAATTGCTCTAGGTTTACTTCGAGTCGGTAAGAGGTTTGCTTCGAGTTTTAGAAGAGAAAATCCTACAACGACTTGGGGTCGGAGAGAGTTCGAGGCCAAACAAGGCGGATCTTGGCACGCTTCGAGTTCCGGGGAGAAAACCCTGGAGTAACTTCAGGTCAGGAGCCAAATGACTCGGGTCTCGGATCATTTTGGCAAAAATGAAGAGCAAGCACTGGGTAATTGAGGCGGCGACTCGAAGTCGAAAATTTTCAATCTTCTAATGTTAATAACTTTTCATACGAGTTTGGATTCACGCGCGATTTTCTCCATTGGGATCGTGTCGGAATTCCGGACATTTTGACGCCGGTTTGGACGAATTCTGAGACTGTTCAAATTTGGGTCCTATTTTGGATTTTAAATCTATTGAAATCAAAGGTGAGTGTTTTAACCCACTCACAATTATCAAACTATCTTATGTTAGTTGAATAAATTTATGAGGTAATTAGAAATTTATTGATTGATGTTTGGTATGTTAAAGTTGTCATTCTAGTTAAATTTGACTTCTATTGCATTTAATCATCGTTTAATTTAATACTGAATTTAATTGTCAATTTAATTCTTATTAATGATAATCAATTATCTATTGATGTTTATTGGTCTATTTGGATGATGATTGTGAAGGATGTTTGATTGTTGATATTATATGAATGGATGATTGTATTTTATATTGTTATATGCTGCAAGTTCCATATATGTTGAAATGATACAGACTCGAACGATTTGTGGATTATGGAAAAATCGTTATGGGTTGAAATGATAGACTCAAACGATTTTATGGACTTTTATTTAATTTAGGATTGCGGTTTGAAATGATATATAATCGTAAAATTTTAAATTGCGGAGTGAAATGATAAATATCTGTATCACTTGACCCTAGGGTAGAAAATTATATACAGACACCGGATTGGTTAAATTGAATGATTTTTGAATCTTTGAAAAATTTGAATTCAGTTAACTGATAGTTTGTAATAGAAATTGATTTATATAAACTAATTTATTTTCGAAATCCAAGCGTAATTATTGAAATTGGAATTGATTTAATGAATTGTTCAAAGGATTTAAATTTAAAATTTTAAAGTTGAGGTGCAAATATAAGTGAATTTATCAGAATTGAGTTATTGAAATGTTGGATATAACCTTGAAATCTTTTTAAACTATTTAATTAAATTAACCATTTTAATCATTTTAAACTATTTTTATTTATATTAATCTATTATAACCAATTTGATCCAATGTAAATCTACTTTACCAATTTTTAACTAATTAAATTTATTTAATCTATTTTAAATCTATTTATATAATTTAAATCTATTTAATTTAAGATAGTTTAAAATATAAATTTATGATATTTTGATTTAAATTAAGTTAAAAATGGCGACCTTTCTTTCTTCTTTATCTCGTTCGTCCCGTTCCTTTTAGCTTCCAATCGTGTTCCGCCCCCTCATTCCCTCCTCTCCTTCCCTCCCCTTCGTCCCCTTCATATGCCTGATTTTCCTCTGCATCCCCTCCTCCCCTATGCTACATCCCCTTCGCCCTCATCTACCAGATCTGGAAGAATTTTTAAGGACCTGCATTCTGCGCCCACTCTTCCTATGCCTCCCATTCTTACTGACACTGAGTTTCTTCAACTGCCCGTAGTTAATCCTTCTTCCCAAGCTGTTGTTGAGCACTCTAGCCTGCGTCCCATGGTTTTGAATTCTTTGGTTGGTGATGATTGTCTATCTAAGTTTGGTGGTGCACCTACGCTTATGTCCGAGATCGTTGTCTCTGGTGTTGTTGGTGAGGAGAATGGTCTGTCTGGACGTGATTTGCGTATTGCTACAGCTGACATTTTGAGTTTTGATTGACGCACCTCTGGTGATCGTCTTAATGCCCTTGAGAATTGTGTTCCCAATCACACTGATTTGAGTTCTGGTGTTTCAATCCTTGCGGCCTCTATTGGTAAACCCTATGAGGTGGAGCATCCCGGTCCTTCAATTCATAACCATTGTCCTGCTGCTCCTTCCCTGGCCTGTCCCAAGTCATGGTCTTCTCTTTTTACATCTCTTCCTTGAAATGTGGGAGTTTACGAACCGACTGAATTTGAAATCGTTGAGGAAAATGGAGTGATGATCCCTCCTCCAATTGTAATGCAAGCCGGTTTGGACTATTGTTCAGAATATTTGGTTGGTTTCGTTTTGGACCCAAATCAATGCCTGCATGATGCGTCTTCAGTTTGTCGAAGGGCTTGGAAGCTTCGTAGTGATCTTCATGTTAAGCTGGTTAACTCTATGTATTTCCTTTTGGTCTCCTCCTCCGTGGATCACAGTCGCATTCTTGAGGATGAGCCTTCTTTTTTGATGGGAAACCTTTTATTATTACTCGTTGGTCTCCAACAATAGCTAGTGCTCGTGAACAAGTTCTTTCTATCCCCGTTTGGGTTTATTTTTCGCAAATTCCCTCTGCTCTTCAACATTTACTTGGTTTGAATTGGCTAGCTTGTAACGTAGGTAAATTGAAATGTTTTGACTCTAATACAGTTGCGCGTGAAAAATTGGTGTAGCTAAGGCTCTAATTGAGATTTCCCCTTTTAAGCCTCTCCCCGCCTCTATTCCTGTTCAGCTAGCTATTGGGAATGTTGTGGAAGTCCGTGTTCGTTACGGTTGGGTTCTAGACATTTGTACTTCCTGTCACTCCTTTGGCCACCTAGCCTCCGCCTGCTCGCATTCTGTTGTTTCCGCGGCTGCTCCTAAGATCCCTCTGCCTCGGCCTCCGCTCAGGAAACGGGTTCCTAAGGTTTCTTCCTCTCACTCTCAGTTTACTCCTCCACCTGCAGTTCCTTTATCTGTCCCAGGTCCGCCTTCATGTTCTAATGCTCGGCCTGCATCCCCTTCTGCTTCCGTTGTCCCTTGTGTTGTTGCAGCGGTTCCTATTGCTGTCCTAGATCATGTTCCCCCTCATTTGCCTATTGTTTGGGCTGAGTCCGAGCGTTGTTGGGTTGATCACCAATCTGATATCAGATTTAACCCCTTGGATGATTTCTATTTTAGATTTGTTTTCAATGATCATTTGGACCTTAGATGTCTTTATTACAGACCGTCTGGTGATTCCTTAGTTCTCGATTTGGACGGTTCGTATGCGGGGTTGAATTCTGCCATACTTGTTGATACTTCCTGGGATCGATCATTTATTTACTCTTTTGATGTTGTGGTTTATGATCCTTCTCTTGCTATCCTTTTCCGTCCCTGTGCTGGTCTTTTTGGGAATGTCCCTATGGTTTCTTCCCAGGTGTTAGAGGACGTTGGTGCTTCCTCCTTTCCAGAGGAGTCCTAGTCTAGGCGAAATTTATAGTAGCCGTGGCATGTCAGTCACATTCTCGTGCCCTATTTTTCTTTTTCTTAGTGGTTAAGGTGTCTTTACCTTACTCCTGTATTTCATGTTTTATTACGTTCGTAATAAAAAGTGGACGGTCCACTATAAAACCGGCCGGCCTTGCCAAAAAAAAACCTATTTAAGATAATTTAAATCTATTTAATCTATCTAAAGTAATTTAAATCTATTTAAAACCTATTTAAGATAATTTAAATCTATTTAATCTATCTAAAGTAATTTAAATCTATTTAAAACCTATTTAAGATAATTTAAATCCATTTAATCTATTTTAAATCTATATAAACCATTTTTAAATCTAATTAAATCAAATTTAAATCTATTTAAATTATTGTTCTATTTAAACTATTTTAAATCTATTTTAAGCCATTTTTAAAACTAACTATTTATGACTACCTAAACTATTTTCTAAAATTCCAAACTGTGTAAGGCCAAAGTTTTTATATTTAAATCCTTGATGAGAATACAACCTAAATTGAAATTTGGAATTTGTATCTTTTGTGAAATGACATATTTGGATAAATATGATTTTTAAAAGTTAATATAGTTTGAAAGTGAATATGATGTCAAAAGATATGATTTGAAATCGAATATGATATTTTGATATTAATTGTGAATTGACTTTTTGAAATGTAAAAGAACCATCCAGTGTGAAATAAGCGTTTATTTGTTAAATAGACCGGAATTGGATATTGTCATACTCTCTGTCAATACCGAAAACCACTTTAAAAACTGTGTACGTGGTGGAGATTTCAGAAATGAAGTAGAATGATTTGGCGAATGATTTCTGTAAGAGGTATTGACGTGACCTTGATTCCGTGAGTCAGCTTAGATATGACCTGGGCCAAGTAAGGTCATTCCTTCGATTGGACATGTGTCTTCGATACCATATTATGACTTTGTGATGATTGGGTAGTCATCCCTTGATTTTTGATTTGGGAGTGTACTCCTAGGTGGGCGATATTAGCTGTTATGCGTTGCCACCAGCCCGATTCTGCAATTGGTAAATCTACCATGGCATTGCCTCGAGTGCCGTGTTCACATGCCCTAGAGCACCTTCTACGAGTTTGTTTTGTACCGTACCTTTGGGATGTCCTCTGGACAAACCACCAATTCGGTGGAGCGTACGGCATTGTATAGATTACGAAAATATATAAAATGTGTTAAGAGGGATATGGATAACGCCTTAACGTGATTTTAATACTTTACTTTATTGTAGACACTATTATAATAGTGTATTGTACTACATAGTAGATAGTTTAACGGATCCTTAGGAGATGGAAATCCTGAAAATCTCTTAATTTATTGCACCACGTTAGACACTGGATAGGAGATTTCAAATCCGTAAACACCTCTGACGCCATTACACTCATATTTATTACTGTTGATTTAACTTACATAAGATTTTTTAGTTCTGACTCGAGTGTTTTGTCTTTTCAATTCGTTCGGGTCAGCCTAAGCATTTCAGGGTTGAAGACCTTATTTCTGCAGGACGAAGACGAAAATTTATACTGTTATTATTTATTATAAATATTTCACTGCATCATGTTGTTCTGCTGCATTTATTTATTCTTATTGTTGTAACTATGATTTTGTAATTGTATAAGTATAATCAAATTCATTTATAAACAGCTTCATGAACTGTTATTTGATTATTATATTTTATCATTTCACTGCGAGATTCTGTATTTGTTTTATTTCCTTCTCTTTTTCTTATTTATCCCACTGCCTTTTTGAATGGTTTGAGTCTGACATGTGTGTCTGTTTAAAACGTCCAAAAAGACAGGTCGTTATAGGAGGAGTTAAAGGATGTAAATGAATGAGATAACATAAAGTCTCGTATTGTATTGTACTGTAATAATGCGGATACAGGTAACAAAGCTCAAAGGCCCATATCTTATATTATGTAGAAACGACTGTATAAATACAGTCCGAACTCTGTATTCAACTGAATATTTATTCAATACAAAATCATATGTTTCTTCAAATCAAGTTTTCATCAAATCATAATAGTTAAGAAGCATCTTCAAATGTAATGCTACTTTTGCATTTTATTATTGATCCATTAGATTGTTTCAATCAATGATAATCAATGATATTGGAGTGACAATAGTTAATAATGAGAGTTAAAGTCATAATGTTACATTTTATTGTACCTTCTTGTGTTTTATCTAATTTATTGTTTCTTAACGATTTAATGCTCACTATGGCAATTGTTGTTGTGAAGTCATTGATTGATCAGTAGAATCAGGTTGTTTTAGGCCAATTTACTTTATAAGAAGTTCATTTAGGATTTTTTATATAGGTAAGTGATTTCTTTTTCATGCAATAAATTGATTCCTGCGCTAACTTGGTGAAGTTTAATCTGCATTGAAGTACGTTAGTAATATCTGTATCACTAAAAATAAACACTGGACTATGACAATTTAGTATTGCATTGAACGTTGTATATTTTAATGCAAATACAAGTCCAGATAAAGCAGTAGTAATGCACATACGAATGTTGTATTGCATTAATCTTGACTATTAGAACTAGATAAGAGGGGAAAAAAGAAAAAAGAAAAAAAAGAACTCATTTTGCAGATGATGGGCATGTAATGGTGAATGCTAATTATAGAGAAGGAACATACATGAGTATATCCAATTTGGTTCACCCTCATGTGAATATAGTGGTCCTTTCTATATTTGACCTTTTTCACTGTTTGATTTGTAGAACCAAATTAGATACTATGGATAACTTTGTTTAAGCTTTAACCTTATGCAAATTAGAACTCTTTCTACGTGTAAAATAAACTCCCACATGTGTATATGTCATGTTGTCCTGATTGTTTTCACTGAGTGTGATTTACACATTTGGAAAACAAGCATGGCATAATATTCTGTAATCTACAGCCTAAATTTGAAAGTTAATCAATCAACATTCAAACTTGTAGATCATGAATATATATTTATCATAATTTGGTTGTCATTTTTAAAAATTTATCAAGTATTTTTTTGTGTAGGATAAATTTCACATATGTGATTTTCTGTCACTTTTGTTAAATATAATTGCTTGATATCTTTGTCAACTTCAAAGTGATGAACTAATTTTTCAGCCCGTGGAAGTAGTACCGTGTAATTTAAGCGCTCCCTTAATCTGGTAATTCATTGGCAAGATTTTTTTGATTTTTGTTTGTTTGTTTGCCCTTTTTTTTTTTTTTTTTTTATAGTAAACATCAACAGTATTTCATTATCTAATCCAAAAGGCATAGTTGGTGCATAATTTAGGTTAATTCTTCCACATTGTAAGAAATTGCTAGTTCATTTTGCATGCAATTATATTCATAAATCTATACTCATAATCAAATGAAATTTTCACTGTCGTCATCTCTAGAGAATATTTTTCAGCTTTAAATAAGTAAAACGATAAGCAATAGAAATACATTAGCGTTAACGTTCACAACCAAACTTTAGAGAATGTAAGGGTCTTGATAATGTATTCATGAAATATCATTATCTTCCCGCCATCATATCATCTTGTTTTGCTTTTAAATATAATGTATTTATCATATTATAGCTTCATCCCTGTGCATTCGGTCCGTGTTAAACTAACTATAACTTTTAAAAAATTTGTCTAGTTTCAATGATTTTGCCCATTCCGAAAAGTTTAAAACATTTACATTGACTTTTGTTTTAATAATTTTCTAACATTTCATGTTTTCATTGGTCAAAATGTGAATTTAAAAGGTGGCCTGCTATGTACACAATATTTGCTGAGATGATTGCTTTTACTAAAATGACTATAACTTTTGAACGGTTTTTCCGAGTTCAATGATTTTACACTTTTCGAAAAGCTTAGGACCTTGGCAACAACTTTTGTTTGAATTGTTTTGTGAAATTTTAATGTTTTCAGGCTAAAAGGACTGTTTTATAAAGTGGGCCTGATTTTATTAGTTAATTTCAGAATTGACGTTCCCAGTAAATCGACTATAAATCGTAGTGTACTTTATAATTTTTGATCCAAAAGTTGTTTTGGAAAGCTAAAACACTGTATTATCATTGCACTTTGAAATCATAACTTAATTGGATTGTTTCTACCTTAGAATAATTAGTGGAAGATGGATTAAGTACAAAATCGTATAATTTTTATATTAAATGGTTGCATACTTTTTATACTTCTTCTAAGCGGCTAATTTAAACTTAAATTGAGAACACGTACTCAAAAAGCACAATTGGACTAAATGGTGACGATAGCTCGCTTATGCTCATATAAAAAGTATGGTAGCTCATTTTACAATGCTAAATAAAGTTACGCTTTCAGATTAAAATGCAGAAGCGTTAAAAATATTAATATATATCGTGTTTCCGACCGTGTAGTCGATGTATATTGTGTATACTATATTTGTGAAATTGCAAACGACTCTTCGTAAAAGGAAATTTTACCAAAAAAATTGAAAATTCTAACACTTCGATTTTTTTTTTGAAAAATAATTTTCATATGTGAAGAAATAATGGTTAATAAATGAGTCTATTTAAGTTTATAACCTATGATAAGTTAGATTTCAATATTAACCAATTAGAGAAGTAAACGAGTTTCAACTTGATTGTACAACATTGAAAGATTTATTGTTAGAGTTTAGTGTGATATCTCCCTGTAAGAAATTGTGAGGACGCAATTTTTATAAGGTGGAAAGTCTATAAAAACCCTGTCTTCAAAGCTGTAATATTAAACCAATTTAAATAAAACAAAAGTGTTTGAATTCGATTTTTGGTAACTGTTGTTTTGAAACGAACTTTTAACTTCATTGAAGTCCGTTTAATAAAAGACATTTTTTAACATAATTGAAGATATGAAGAATATCGTTTACCAAGATCTGTTTTAATCTAACAAAGTTAAATCTCAGCCATCGGTATTATTGTTGAATATGCGTTTATATGATTTTTGTTTGATGATAATAAACATATATACATTCGTTTAAATGTATTTGTTAATATACTATTTATTTTCACAGAATAAATAAATATTTGCTGAATAAAAATAAATAACACAATTTTTGAATTCAAAAGAATATTTTATTCACACAAATATTTATTACAATTTTTAAATAGTACAAATTCAAACTCTCACTATTCACTATACAATTTTGATACAATTTCTAATTACAACACTATTTTACATATTCACCTCACTACATATCACTCACACTCGTATTTTTATCTTCAACTGCATTCCAATTTGAATCCAGCATCTGAGAAATCTGCATAAATATTTACTAACGCAGTAAAATTGAAAAAGAAATATTTTTGCGATATAAAATGAAATATGATTTTTAAAAATGATATTGCCTCAGTTATTTGGGTTGTTCGTCATCATATTTTTGTATCTGTGCATATCAGTATTTTATCAGGAACAAAAGTGGCTGCAGTACACTGTGTGCACTGCCTCGCCTACTCGTGTGTGCAAAACAAAATGCACAGCTAACAAATCAAGTACAAGGTCAAACCCAGACAGGTTCAACTCACATGCAATATATTTAAAATCACAACAACGCACAAGGTCAAATCCGAGCTACAAACTGGAGTCAACTCAGGTGCAAATTCAAAAATCAATCCAAATGCAATAAAATGGTCGGGAGCAACATATCACAGACTCGTGAACCATGCTCGGACAGTGACAACATAAAAAGATGACCAGGCAGCAAAGCATATGCATCAGTGCAGTCTCAAAACTGCAAGGAACATTGCACACCAAACCAAGTTCAACTCAAACAACCTCAAATAAAGTACAAGGCAGCAACAATATGAACCACCAGTACAGAGAGCAAATGCAAGTATGCAATGTAGACCACACACACATATACACACACATGTATGTATATACATGAACTAGATTGAAGCACACTGGAATACAACTGCAAATATCAAGACCAGAAAAACAAGACCACAAGTACTCAACAACAGCCAGCACCAACAGCGATGCAAGGTACAGCATGCCAAAGCTACAAATAAGCAAAGGCACAACTCAAATTCAAATAGCAACTGCAAATATCCAATATGCAACATGGCCGTGGATGGTACAACAACAAAGACCAAGGCTACAAAAGTGAATATCCCCGTGCCAACATATCCAACTAGAAGTGCAACTACAAGATACAGCAAGCACAACAACATCAATGTCAACAGTTAAAATGGCCAGAGACAAAAGCTCACAGAGGCCAGAGAATTGAAGAAAACTATTGCAGTGAAGCAAGTTCAAATATAATGAAACAGCATGTACAGGACAGTGAAACAGCCAAGCAAATCAAACCAAGTCAAAGTGAAATCGACGTATCAATGTTGAACAAGTCAAGCCGTAATCAACATCAAAGCCGTGGGATGCAAGCGTCAAATTATACGAGATTGACAAAGTCAAACAAATCCCAAGCATCAAAATATAGAGTTCGAATACGAAAATTAAAAAGTAACAAATATACGATTATGAACTAGTCAGAGGAAATCATCAACATCCATACAATATCGAACGGCCAAATCAACAATTTTGAAAATATCAGACGTACGCAAATTAAGGAAATCGAACGCGTATAAAACCCTAATCATCATCGGCAAAATTATCATCGAGTTCAAGCATTCAAGCACAGAGTTAAAAGAGCAAAAAATCACTTACAGAAGCCATCTCGAACTCGAACAAATTCGAAGCAACCGAAGTGAGCAACAACGATTCGATCGAACAAGGCTTCAGGCAATTAACCACTGATTCGATCAACTTAGAATCGGAGCTTCGAAATAGCCCTAAATCTCAGAGCCAAGCAAAGAGAACAGAGCCCTAAAAGAGGAACGGCCGCCATTGCAAACGAAGGGAATAAAAAAGAAAGGAGACGGGTTGAATAATAAAAGGGGCCGGCCTATTTACTTTTCTTTGTTTTATTATTTACAAAGGGTTTTAAATTTTTAATTAGGGTTATTTTTATTTTAATTGTTTTAATTTGTATTTCTTTTTAAACCGTTTTATTTTTCTAGTCGTGTGACTAGGGTGCAAACTACGGTGTGTAGTTTGGGAATTTGCAACTCGGTAGTTGATTTGTGGTCAAGGTTTTGAGCGTAGAGTTAGAATAGTCAATAGCGGGTATAGCGAGTTTACGTGTGTAAGCGAGGGACTTTCTAATTTCTAGTAGAAACCTTGGGGGCAGCACGTAGGCAGGTTTTTGCCGAAGCTGGGTAAATTCTGTGTTGTTCTGTTCTGCATTTTATTTACTTTGCTATTTATTTCTGTGCTGATAATATTCTGTGATCCGTGTTAATATTAGTTTATAAGCTTCCGCAATTAATTTTTATAATTAACACTATCACCCTATTCACCCCCCCTCTAGGGTGAAATCGATCCTACAAGTGGTATCAGAGCTAGGATTAGAAGTCAATTTATTTTGAAAAAATTCGATTTTTCAAAAATCAGTTTTGTTTTAAAAAAAAAAATATCAATTTTTCGAAAATCAGTTTTTGTTTTAAAAATTTGATTTTTTCAAAAACCAGTTTTTGTTTAAAAATTTGAATTTTTTAAATGGCTTCTTTTAATAACGCTTTTGCAGAGGGGCAGTCGATAGTTAGACCACCAATGTTCAATGGTGAATATGCTTATTGGAAAAATAGGATGGAAATTTTTCTAAAAACCATTGACGCATGGAATATTGTTGAGACAGGTTATAGAATACCAACTATAACTGTAGATAATCAGGAGATAGAGAAACCAAAGGAACAATGGACAGAACTAGAAAATAAATTACAGAATACTAATGCTAAAGCTATGAATTCTATTATCTGTTCATTGGATCAATTTGAATTTAATCGTGTCTCACATTGTCTAACTGCGCAGGAAATATGGCACACACTCGAAGTGACTCACGAAGGAACATCTCAAGTTAAAGAATCTCGCCTTGCAATGCTAAGCAGCGAATACGAGAACTTCAAAATGGCGAAGGAAGAAAATGTCAAAGAGATGTACGGACGACTCTCCAATATCGTATACAAATCAAAAGCTCTCGGAAAAACATACACCGAATTGGAAATAGTCCGGAAAATCCTCAGAGTCCTTCCACGAAGCTTTGAAGCAAAAGTAACTGCCATACAAGAATCGAAAGATTTAAAACAACTCAAAGTTGAAGAATTCATCGGAAATCTCACCACATATGAGCTAGAGATAAAATTCAAAGAAGAGCGTGAAGAAGGAGATACTCGAAAGAAATCGATAGCTCTCAAAGGAACAACTAAAAGTGATGACGATGACAACGATGATGGTGCAGAAGAACTAGAGTTGTTAATAAAGAAATTCAAAAAATGGCATCGTAAACACGGAAATCCAGCTCGAAATCAGGAATTGAAAAGCAGAATAAGCAAAGCTTTTGATCACTCAGAAGAACAGAAGATCATCTGTTACAAATGCAACAAACCCGGCCATATCAAGCCCGATTGTCCACAAACTAAACTCAGCCATGGAAAGAAACAGAAAAAGAAAAGTTTTGCAGCCACTTGGGATGAAATAGACGAGAATAATCAAAGCACTGGCAGTGAAAGCGAAAAAGCAGAATTGTGTCTTCAAGGTGATACAACTGACAGTGACGATGACGAGCCAAGTGAGGTATCAAAACTTACCCATTCTGAGTTGCTTATATATTTTCATGAAATAAACGGCTGTTATGAACGACTTAGGGAAAAATACGCCAAACTTGAATCTCAAAAGGATACTTTGATAGAATGTAATGAACAACTTGACCAATTAGTTAAAACCTATCAAAGTAGGATCCCTAAGTGTGATAAGTGTCCAACATTCGAAGAAGAAATTAAAAAGTCAGAAATCAATATAAAATCTCTTGAAAATGAAATTCTGATTTTAAAAGAAAATGAAAATACTAGGAGAGAAAATTCTATCAAAAAGTGCACTCAATTGTTGAACGAAAATGAATCTCTCAAAACACAAGTCCAACATTTGTCAACGACTTTGGATAAATTTTCAAAAAGTGAAAAATCGTTGAATATGCTATTAGGGAAGCAAACTGGTAATACGGTTAGACAAGGACTTGGATATAATAATTCGAAAACTGTTGAAAGCAATTTTAATCAAGTTAATTCTATGTGCACAATTTGTAGAAAATATGGACACGATCACAATAATTGTTGGTATAGACCCAAACATGTGAAAACTATATCGATTTGGGTTCCTAAAGGCATAAATATAAAATCTCTCAAAGTTAAACAAATTTGGGTGCCAAAGGGAACAATTATAAATAGTTTTGGGTCTACACAAAATTATTTTTCAAAATTTTCTGCCACTAACAACCATGGACCTATAAAAACAAATAGGTCACATAAAATTTTCATCGTGTAGGTGTGGTGGCGGGCTAAGGAACAACAATAGTGTTACCTGGATTTTTAGCTGTTCCAGAAACACAACGGACGACAAAGCTAAGTTCCTTAGCCTAGTATAAGGGTGACAGAATCACAATGAACAACGACGAGAAATATCGTAAAGGTAAAGACAGGTAAAAGTATATTTATTTGTACGATATATTAAATGTGATAATCTGTACCATTTTCTGAATAAAACCAGCCAATTATACGATGATGATATGATGATGATTTAATTATGATTTTGATTCTGACTTTATTCAAAATTGTTAGCCATTTATATTCTTATGCCAAAAACACTATAAAATTCTCTAGAATTACTTGATATATAAGTTTGAGAGAAAAATAGTGTTTTGATTGGATAATAATATTGTTGTTATAATATTTTTGGCTAAAACTATATTCATGTTTTGACACGGCCTCGATTTAAAATCCTAATGAATTCTATTTTAAAAATTGTAAAAAGGATTTTAAATTTTTTTGAAAGTGTTGAAACTGTTAAGAAATTGCCTTGAAATAAAAATAATGTTTGATGGCTTCTAAAATTGACACTTTAATATATGATTGATTGTTGACACGGTTTTCATTTCAAATCCAAGAGAATTTCATTTAAAAATTTGTTGATAATAATCATGAGAAAATTTGTTGAAATTTCTTAATCTGGTCTTTGACATTCAACGAGTGAATTTTGAGTAAAATTTAAATTCAGATGCAAATTACACTGGTAATATGGTTGGTAGAAAAATTATTAGTGTAACGTGATTAATTTTTGAGACATTTAGTAACTGCATCATTTTCCAAAGAAAATATCTGCATATTCTTCATTTCAAATAATTTTCAAACAGCAAAAAATTTTCTTTTAAAACCCCCTGGAGAAAATCATTTTTGACCATATTTTCAGATTAGTCATTTTGAAAAATTGGTTTCATAATTATTTTTGAATTTGATTTTAAATGACTATATTGACTAATCTGACTCCCTAATGTTTATCGAAAAGAAAAACAGTAATTGAAAAAGTGATGAGTGTTGATATTTATCATATATTATAACTCGAGAAAGTATAATTAGAAAATTTCTTTAGAAATTTAAACAAGAGTTATAAAACTTTTTGTTGGTAAAAATTCCATGACCATCTCTATATCTATCATATTTCTAACAACCATCACTCATCAAAATTCTATATAGTTTGTCGATATGTGGTACTTTAAACAGGAATCGTTCGTTTTTCATTTTCACATTTTTTTTAAAAAAAAAAGCAAAAATAAATAAATAAATAAATACCAAAGTATTCACTCTCATTTAAAAGTCCTCACGGTTATGCATGGGTGAATTACTTGGAATTTGTTATGTGCTTCCATGCTCATTTAAAAGTCCTCACGGTTATGCATGTATGGAACGCATATCAAAAGTTGATTTTTTTTCTTTCTTTTAAAATAAACAAGTTGATTCTAATCCCATTTAAAAGTCCTCACGGTTATGCGTGGTTAGAAGATACTTGAATTCATTTTTTTAAAATAAAATTGGAATACTACTAATCTCATTTAAAAGTCCTAACGGTTATGCATGATTAGTAGATATTCAAATTCCTGATATAAAAATACCACAAATAGACACAATTGTATGGTTTTATTTGATGAAATCATTCATACCATTCTAAAGTGGAATATGCGTCAATTAAAGGATTTATGATTTTTGTTTGATTTTTTATTGAAATTTAATTTTTATATTCAATTGAGTTTTAATGTTGAATTAATATCGATCACTATATCTCTACTTTTCTATTACTATTATTCTTTTGCTGATAACAAAAGGGGGAGAGAAAGGTTAAGATTTTGTCAAATAAAAATCAAGAAAATGTCAAATAATTTTCCATTTGCATATAGGCTCATTCACACATTTTATTTGTATGCATATATGTAGGGGGAGTCATATATGTAGGGGGAGCATCACGTAGAGAGGAAGCATTCAAATAGAGGGAGTAAATTGAATCATCAAATACATTTAAAGTATTCAAAATCTTAAATATATGTTTGTTATCATCAAAAGGGGGAGATTGTTGAATATGCGTTTATATGATTTTTGTTTGATGATAATAAACATATATACATTCGTTTAAATGTATTTGTTAATATACTATTTATTTTCACAGAATAAATAAATATTTGCTGAATAAAAATAAATAACACAATTTTTGAATTCAAAAGAATATTTTATTCACACAAATATTTATTACAATTTTTAAATAGTACAAATTCAAACTCTCACTATTCACTATACAATTTTGATACAATTTCTAATTACAACACTATTTTACATATTCACCTCACTACATATCACTCACACTCGTATTTTTATCTTCAACTGCATTCCAATTTGAATCCAGCATCTGAGAAATCTGCAAAAATATTTACTAACGCAGTAAAATTGAAAAAGAAATATTTTTGCGATATAAAATGAAATATGATTTTTAAAAATGATATTGCCTCAGTTATTTGGGTTGTTCGTCATCATATTTTTGTATCTGTGCATATCAGTATTTTATCAGGAACAAAAGTGGCTGCAGTACACTGTGTGCACTGCCTCGCCTACTCGTGTGTGCAAAACAAAATGCACAGCTAACAAATCAAGTACAAGGTCAAACCCAGACAGGTTCAACTCACATGCAATATATTTAAAATCACAACAACGCACAAGGTCAAATCCGAGCTACAAACTGGAGTCAACTCAGGTGCAAATTCAAAAATCAATCCAAATGCAATAAAATGGTCGGGAGCAACATATCACAGACTCGTGAACCATGCTCGGACAGTGACAACATAAAAAGATGACCAGGCAGCAAAGCATATGCATCAGTGCAGTCTCAAAACTGCAAGGAACATTGCACACCAAACCAAGTTCAACTCAAACAACCTCAAATAAAGTACAAGGCAGCAACAATATGAACCACCAGTACAGAGAGCAAATGCAAGTATGCAATGTAGACCACACACACATATACACACACATGTATGTATATACATGAACTAGATTGAAGCACACTGGAATACAACTGCAAATATCAAGACCAGAAAAACAAGACCACAAGTACTCAACAACAGCCAGCACCAACAGTGATGCAAGGTACAGCATGCCAGAGCTACAAATAAGCAAAGGCACAACTCAAATTCAAATAGCAACTGCAAATATCCAATATGCAACATGGCCGTGGATGGTACAACAACAAAGACCAAGGCTACAAAAGTGAATATCCCCGTGCCAACATATCCAACTAGAAGTGCAACTACAAGATACAGCAAGCACAACAACATCAATGTCAACAGTTAAAATGGCCAGAGACAAAAGCTCACAGAGGCCAGAGAATTGAAGAAAACTATTGCAGTGAAGCAAGTTCAAATATAATGAAACAGCATGTACAGGACAGTGAAACAGCCAAGCAAATCAAACCAAGTCAAAGTGAAATCGACGTATCAATGTTGAACAAGTCAAGCCGTAATCAACATCAAAGCCGTGGGATGCAAGCGTCAAATTATACGAGATTGACAAAGTCAAACAAATCCCAAGCATCAAAATATAGAGTTCGAATACGAAAATTAAAAAGTAACAAATATACGATTATGAACTAGTCAGAGGAAATCATCAACATCCATACAATATCGAACGGCCAAATCAACAATTTTGAAAATATCAGACGTACGCAAATTAAGGAAATCGAACGCGTATAAAACCCTAATCATCATCGGCAAAATTATCATCGAGTTCAAGCATTCAAGCACAGAGTTAAAAGAGCAAAAAATCACTTACAGAAGCCATCTCGAACTCGAACAAATTCGAAGCAACCGAAGTGAGCAACAACGATTCGATCGAACAAGGCTTCAGGCAATTAACCACTGATTCGATCAACTTAGAATCGGAGCTTCGAAATAGCCCTAAATCTCAGAGCCAAGCAAAGAGAACAGAGCCCTAAAAGAGGAACGGCCGCCATTGCAAACGAAGGGAATAAAAAAGAAAGGAGACGGGTTGAATAATAAAAGGGGCCGGCCTATTTACTTTTCTTTGTTTTATTATTTACAAAGGGTTTTAAATTTTTAATTAGGGTTATTTTTATTTTAATTGTTTTAATTTGTATTTCTTTTTAAACCGTTTTATTTTTCTAGTCGTGTGACTAGGGTGCAAACTACGGTGTGTAGTTTGGGAATTTGCAACTCGGTAGTTGAGTTGTGGTCAAGGTTTTGAGCGTAGAGTTAGAATAGTCAATAGCGGGTATAGCGAGTTTACGTGTGTAAGCGAGGGACTTTCTAATTTCTAGTAGAAACCTTGGGGGCAGCACGTAGGCAGGTTTTTGCCGAAGCTGGGTAAATTCTGTGTTGTTCTGTTCTGCATTTTATTTACTTTGCTATTTATTTCTGTGCTGATAATATTCTGTGATCCGTGTTAATATTAGTTTATAAGCTTCCGCAATTAATTTTTATAATTAACACTATCACCCTATTCACCCCCCCTCTAGGGTGAAATCGATCCTACAATTATATCGAATGGTACAAATACAGAAGATCAATTACAAGCAACAGAAGCGGTCTGGGCGATCCCAGTGAAGCCAAATACACCTGTATTTAAATAATCACCGTATCATGTACAATTGAATCAATTCAGCATTGTATCAGTTTACAAAACTTCTGTATCAAATCAATTATAGTGAATAAAATTCATTTCTTCAAATTTATCTTCTGTCAATTGCAAAATTCTCAATATGGTATCAGAGCTACTTCAAGGCTTAACAGCCAAATCACAGGATCAATTAACTCATCAGAGAAGATTCATCATCTGAGCATATTCACTCATCAGTAGACAGAGTCTCATCATATGAGTGAGCAAATTCAATTGAGAAAATCAAGTGTCGCGCCTCAGTCCGAAGAATTGGACTGCATCAGGCTTTTCTCATAAAACCTTAAAGAAATCAATCAAGAAAATTTCAGAAAACAGTTAAAGAAATCAAGAATCATCACAAAACTGAAGAAAGTGCCTTCCAGCAAGACTTATCAGATTAAAGACAAAGGAAAGGAAAGTTACTCATCATTTAAGTCTTGCGGTTGCATCAAACCTGGTTGTGAGCAATTCTTGTTCTCTAATTCTTGATTTCTGTCTTTAATTGATTTTTGGTCACTAGCTTTGTTTATCATTGCTTTGTCTGTATATAACTTGAAATCACCATGACTGATGGTACAATCTCTGCCACATCTGCCAATATGAGCAGTAATCATCAATCTAATACTACAGTCGAAAAACTTATCAACACAGTAGTAAGCCCTCAAACCAATCTTGTAACTGCACACTTGAGTGAAGATAATTATCTTCTTTGGAAACTGCAGATTGAAACTGCAGTCCAATGATATGGACTTGAAGGTCACATTCTTGGAACCATTCCGATTCCTCCCAAATATATAACTGTTGAAGAAAATAAAAATGTCAATAACGAGGAGTATACAAAATATCACAGACAAGACAGACTCATCTGCTCTTGGCTATTATCATCAATAAATACAAATTTACTGTCTCATGTATTGGATGCAAGACAGCAAATGACATATGGTCAACAATTGAAAAGGTGTTCAATACACAATCAGCTGCCAATGTAATGTATTACAACAAACAACTACACAGCAAGAGGAAAGATAACAGTACTATGGGAGAGTATCTTTTCAAAGTTAAAACACCTTGTGATCTTTTAGGGGCTGCAAATCACAAAGTATCTGACTTTGAGAAAATTTTAACCATTCTAAATAGGTTAAGTGATGACTATGAATCAGTAGTTGCTGTCATTGCATCTCAAAAAGAGCTGCCATCTATTGGTGATGTTTACTCCATATTGCTTGCTCATGAAGCCAAAATTGATAATAAGAAACCACAAGACTCTGACTTCACCATCACCTATACTACTCATTCCAAGAACAAAGGCCAAAATAATAACAAGTCGGATCAAAGTATACAAAGAGGAGGAAATTCCAACAGATCAAGAGGAAGGGGTAGATGGAATAATACCAATAGACCTAGATGTCAAATCAATGAAAAAGTGGGTCATACAGTAGTCAAGTGCTACTTCAGATACTCAAATCAAACCATGGTCAAAAAAGTAATAATCCCAGTGCTGATATGGCTCAAGCTAATTCAGAAAAACAAACAAATTGTGATAAGAATCACAACTCTAATGACACAGCAAGACCAAAAAGTATTCAGGATGACTGCTGGTACCCAGACTGCGGTGCAACAAATCATATCACAAATAATGTTGATAACTTGAATCTTGACAACAGGGAGTATAGAGGTAAACGGTCAATTCGTATGGGAAATGGTAAGTGTATCAATATTACTCATATTGGTAATGCTTATATTAAAGGAAAGAAGCAACTGTTCTAACAAAATATATTAAGAGTAGCCAAAATAAAGAAAAACCTCATTAGTGTATCCCAATTTGCCAATGACAATAAAGTTTATTTTGAATTTTATCCTAAATACTGTTTGGTTAGAGAAATACTAACAAATGATATTTTGTTACAGGGTGATGCTAAAAAAGGACTGTATAAATTCAAATCAGTCAATAACAATGTGTACTCAAACAATCGGAAGTACTATAACATGTGTGTAGAGCAAGACTCCAAAAGTTTATTTGATATATGGCATTACAAACTTGTTCGTCCAAGCATGAAAGTTGTAAAGCAGGTTCTTAATGAAAATAGAATATCTTTTGATAATGTCTCATTACCCTATGTTTGTACATATTTCCAAATGGGCAAAAGTCATAAGTTGAAATTTAATGACTCTTCAACAATTTACTCAAAATCTTTAGATTTGATAGCCACAGACTTATAGGGGTCTGCATCCACATGCTCGGATTTTGGATATAAGTACTATATCTCTTTCATCGATGCACATACTAGACACACATGGATTTATTTTTTAAAAGCCAAGATTGAAACTTATAATGCTGTTATAAATTTTATAGTCATGGCTGAAAAGAAAACTGGCAATCAAGTTAAAGTAATTCAATCAGATGGGGGAACTGAGTTCAAAACTCTCAATAGTTATTTTAAGGGGAAAGGTATAGTGCATAGAATTACATGCCCATACACTTCTGAACAGAATGGGTTAGTAGAAAGAAAGCATAGACCTATAGTTAAGACTGGACTTACTTTATTAGCTCATGCATCATAACCACTAAAGTTTTGTCCTGAGGCCTTTAATACTGCTGTATATCTCATCAATAAATTACCAACAAAGGTAATTGATGGAATAAGTCCAGTACAAAAATTATATGGGGTAAAACCTGACTATCATAGTTTGAAAACTTTTGGATGTTTATGTTTTCCGTATCTAAGACTCTACAATGCTAACAAACTAAATTTCAAATCTAAATATTGTACATTTCTTGGATATGCTATTAATTAAAAGGGCTACAAGTGTTTGGATGAAAATGGAAGAATCTTTATTAGTAGGCATGTTGTATTTAATGAAAATGTCTTTCCTTACAATAATTCAGAAATAAAAACCACAAATAAAGTATACAATCCAAATTTTCAATACCCGACTTTCTAAATTATTCTGAAAATGAAACTCAGAATGAAGAAGTGAGGTCTACTAGAGATCACTGCACTCAATCCACTATATCTAATCAACATAGCTCTGAGTGGACAGGTGATCCTAGTCATGCCATTCACTCTCTTGTACAAACAGAAAGTGAAAAGAATCAGACAGAAGAAGATGATTATAACACAAGAAATATGTCAAGTCAAGTAAATGAAGAGAGCTCACCTCATACTAAAGCTCATACAAGGCCCAGTCATCCCATGATTGCCAGGGCTAAAAGTGGCATCTTCAAGCCTAAGATATACAGTGCAAGCATAATTCCACATGAGACAGAAACATATGAACAAGCTGCAAAATAAAAAAACTAGGCAGCAGCTATGGATGAAGAGTACAAGGCTCTCATAAATAACAATACATGGAATCTTGTATACCCTCCAGATAACAAAAACATAGTTGGATGCAAGTGGACATATAGGACAAAGAAGAATCCTGATGGTACAATTAACAGATACAATGCAAGACTTGTTGCTAAAGGATATACGCAGCAATATGAGTTTGACTTTGTCACTATAAGACTTATTCTTACTATTGCTCTGCACAAAGGGTGGTGTATAAAGCAATTAGATGTCAATAATGCATTTCTGAATGGCATCGTACAGGAAGATGTATACATGCAACAACCACCAGGATATATCAAGTAGGAAAACTATGTGTGCAAACTGAATAAAGCTATAAATGGACTTAGACAAGCTCCAAGGGTCTGGTTTGATAGACTAAAAGCAGCACTGTCAGATATGAAATATCAATCTATCAAATCAGACAGCTCACTATTTGTTAAGATTAATGATTCATTAACTGTTTACATACTTATATATGTTGATGAGTTGATTGTTACAGGAAATAACAATGATGAAATCAACAATGTCATCAACCACTTGAACAAATAATTATCAATTAAAGATCAGGAGGACATCAACTATTTCTTAGGAATAGAAGTATTAAGAAAAGGAAATTCAAAACTAATACTATGTCAGAAAAAATATATTCAAGAACTGCTTGCCAAAGCAAAAACGGATGCTGAAAATCCTCAGCCAACTCCCATGGTCAGCAATCATCAATTATCTAAAACCAGGGGAGAAGCCATATACAATATTAAACAATTAGAAGTGTTATAGGAGCATTACAATATGCTACTATAACACGACCAGATATTACTTATAGTGTTAACAAAGTATCTCAATTTATGCAGGACCCTCTGGATGAATACTAGAAAGCGGTCAAAAGAATACTTAGATATCTCAAAGGAACTCTAGACTATGGACTGTCATTTAAAGCATGCAAAACTTAAACATAACTGCATTTTCAGATGCAGATTGGGCCGTAGATCCAGATGACAGGAAGTCTGTCAGTGGATACTGCATATATATTGGAAATAATCTAATATCATGGTGTTCAAAGAAACAAATTACAATATTCAGATCTAGTACAAAGGCAGAGTACAGAGGCATAGCTAATGCTACAGCAGAAATAATGTGGTTACAGTCCATACTGGAAGAACTGAAGATTAAGAATAAAGAAAAACCTGTGTTGTGGTGTGATAATCAGAATGCAGTACTCATGACTGGCAACCCAATACTATACTCCAGAACCAAACATATCGAAATCAATATATTTTTCATTCGTGAACAAGTTCAAAAAGGGAATCTGCAAATCAACCACATACCTGCTACTTACCAGAGGGCAGACACACTCACTAAAGCTCTAAGCACAAAGAACTTCATAAAATTCGGATCCGACCTTCAAGTAAAGCATGTCGAAGACAAAGATCTCAACAAGGAGTCAGATCCAAGCAATTCCGCAAAGATCTGTAAGATCTAAGTAGAGATCAGCCACTTTCTACTATATACGCACTGGTGCTCTGATGTTCAACTCAAGTCTCAGCATTGGAACTCAAATTAAAGGGAATTAAAGAGACAAAGTATTGAATAGAGTTGTATTGAGGATATCTCGTTAATCCTTTTACGTTCGAATTGAAAACAGGCATGAATCTTACAAATCGCCATCAAACCCTAACCCTAGCTGCTCTGGTTTGAGGGGGGCAATTGAAGATATGAAGAATATCGTTTACCAAGGTCTATTTTAATCTAACAAAGTTAAATCTCAGCCATTAGTATTATATCAAATGGTGCAAATACAGAAGATCAATTACAAGCAACAGAAGCGGTCTGGGCCTTCCCAGTGAAGCCCAATACACTTGTATATAAATAATCACCGCATCATGTTCAATTGAATCAATTCAGCATTGTATCCGTTTACAAAACTTCTATATCAAATCAATTATAGTGAATAAAATTCATTTCTTTAAATTTATCTTCTATCAATTGCAAAATTCTCAATAAACATATTGAACTAATTAATAAATTCTTTTCAAAAAATATATTAAATAGGATAATATATTATCATTACATATAAAATATTGTTCAATGTGAAAATATTTGACATCATTGAGATAGTTGGAGAAAAATGAATTTATTTTATATCTTAACATAATGAATAGTTGAAAAATCAACTTATCTACGTTAATATATTAGATAAGTAAATAGACTGAACTAATATTGAATTGAATAGTATTGTATAATTGTCGAACCATATTTTATACAATGAGGTATAAATCAACTTAAATTAAACTAGAATGGATTTACGAATTAATATTGAGCTTACTTAAAGAAAATAAAATTTAATAGGAATGGGAAAACAAATAAAGCATAGCCTATTTAAACAAAGTCCATTCCTTTGTCTAATTTTTATTCCTTAGCCCGTTTTCATTATTCCTAACCACAATCTTAGCATGCCCTAGCCCAAATCCCCAATTCGATAACTATTCAGAAAAAAGAAAAAAAAAGAAATCAAATAAAAATCGCGCTCAACATCTAGCCGCAAGCAACTAAGGCGTCCAACCTAATGAAAATCGCATCAGGGAGGCGCAAAGCTGGCATGACCTAGGCAAACGGATGATGGATATGACCTGTTTTGGACGCATGGAGGGACGAGTGAAGGCCAAATCTTGGAGTTGTGCGACCCAAGTAGCTGCCTGCTCTAGAAGGTGGCGGCTTGGGTGCGACCGTAGCAGCACGGCCAAGGAGGAATTCGCGATAGTAAGGTGGATCTCGGGCTATAGCTTGTATAGGGAGGTGTGCGATTTCGCGATGGAATGTGGTATAACTGTCTTAATGAATACTTGGTAAAAGAGATATATAAAAACAATATGGTTTGAAGTGACCAAAATTGAGACGATCACTATATGGTTTGAAACAATATGGAAGAATGTGGTATGACTGTCTTGATGAATACTTGGTAAAAGAAAGATATAAAAACAATCTCATTTGTCCATATGTCTTTATAAAGAAATCGATAAAGGGATTTTCTATCTTAGCAGTTTATGTCGATGATATAAATTTGATTGGAACTCTAAAAGAGATTGATGAAACAATAAATTACTTAAAGAAGGAATTGAAATGAAAGATCTTGGTCTAGATCTCGAGCATAGTATTAATGGCACACTAATCCATCAGTCAAACTACATCGAGAAAATTATGAAGCATTTTGAAATGGACAAAGCATATACACTTAGTACACCTATGGTTGTTAGATCTTTAGACATTAAAAAGGACCCTTACCATCCAAAATAAGATGATGAAAATGTGCTTGGTCCAAAAGTACCATATCTTAGTGCCATCGGTGCATTATTATGTTTGGCTAAATGCGCGAGACCAGATATTGCGTTCTTAGTAATTCTTCTAGCAAGATATAGGTTAGAAACAATGAAAAGACATTGAAAGGGTATAAAACATATCATGAGACATCTTCAAGGGATGATAAACTTAGGTTTTTTTATTCTATCATAGGTAATGATCCGAATCTATTTAGCTATGTTGATGCAGGTTATTTTTATGATCCACATAAAGTAAGATCACGAACTGGATATGTATTTAGTAATGGTAATGCAGTTATTTCATAGCGATCTACGAAGCAAACATTGATAGTGACATCATCTAATTATTCTGAAACACTAGCACTACATTAACCAAGTCGAGAATGTATTTGGTTAAGGTCATTGATTGAGCATATTCGAAAGACATATCAACTCCCTCAGCTATAGAAAGAACCGCTTTATAAAGACAATGCAGCTTGCGTAGCTCAGATCTAGACAGGTTACATCAATGGTGATAGGATGAAGCATATTTCTCTTAAATTTTTCTTTACAATTGAATTGCAAAAGGATAATAGATAGAAATGAAAAAAACCAATCCTAAGAAAATCCCATGGATCTATTCACAAAGGCACTTTTAAAATCAAACGTTTCAAATGATGGTGTACAAAACATGTATGCATTGGCTACATCAACAGACTAATTAAATAATGCATTATAAATCAGGAGGAGCATCTAGACGTAGTTATAATGTGTTCTTTTTCCTTCACTAATATTTTTGCCACCGGGTTTTTGTTAGTAAGGTTTTTAGTAAGGCATTATATTGATCCAGAAGTATCAACCCCCATAAAAACATTATAAAATATGTTACCTAAAGATGAAATTATCTTGCACTCTTTTTTTATTTATGATTTTTTCCCACTAGGTTTTTCATAATAAGGTTTTTAGCAAGGTAACTACCGTTATCATCTTTACGTACGCATATTCAAGGAGGAGTGTTATAATATATATTTGTAATAAGGGTGAATATGCTAAATATCAAAGGACACCATTGTAATCTTCATTATATATAGAGTCTCTAGAGTCCATTTGTATTGTACTTTTATCTCTCTGAATGAATAAGAAAATATTCTCTCTCTTATGGCCTCTGTGCTTTTTATTATATAACGCTTGTTTTTATTAGGGACTTTCGACATAAAAAGTTTAACATTAAGTTCCTCTCAATTTTCTTTTATAAATTAGATCTTTATTTTAAAGAAAAAAGTTGAAATTCATAGTGATATTTTGGTAATTTTACTAGCATTAACATGTACTATTAGGATATACGTCCATAACTCATAACCAATGCAGTACATACTGGAGCGACCACTTTTGAATTCGGATAAGAAAAGTATGTAAAAAAAGAAATCCAAAAAGAAATTTAGAAAATAATTTCTAAAAAAATGATGTAATATGTAAAAGTTTAGAAAAGAGGGTCATGTCCCAAATTTCCACTTTTCCTTATTCTAGGCATTGGATTTCATGGAGATGTGTATTTCAGTATAAGATCACCGAGCGTATTATAAAAATTAATTCGATGGGAGTTTATCGAACTTTTTGAATTTTTCATTATCTAAAAGTAAAGTCTTTTTTACAATGATTATTACTTTAGATAAAAAAAAATAAGGGCGAAGACAGATGTTCCTTCTTATTCTTCCATGTATAGTCACTTTTTGGAGGAAAAAGATCAATTTTTTAGATAGGAAGATTAATTTGAAATACTTAATTTGCTATATCCAACCAAACACATTCATTTTCATCCAATTAACAACACTTAAATAAAAAATTAAGAAGAACTAAAATTGAAACTCTTTGTGGCGATGGACAGATAAAGATTTATAGGTTCGAGTGTTTAATGCTTGAAGAAGAATCTGAGATTAGAGGATGACAAGGGATGTAAAAAAAATTATTTTGATACATACACGAAAAAGAGATTTTGTGTTGGATGGAAAATAATGGTAAAAGTGGAAGTTAACAAGTATGAAAGGAGATAATTAAGGTTTCGATGTTTAATTTATTTTGTAGGGCGTTACATTTATCTTGTGAAGTACAAACAATTTGAACCTTGTTTAACATGAAGAATGTTAAATGCAACAACATTCATATTAGAATTTGTTAGTAATTATTCCACTAAATTATTGAAAATTTAATATGTTTCTAAATCAATTAACCTCAAAATATTTTCTTTATCACCTCATTATTTATAATAATAAAAAATACACCTCATAAGTTTCTTCTACCACCCATTGTATGTTGTGTATGCTCATATTATCAGTTTTATCAACTATTCTCCTCCTTGCTTACTTTCCTTCCTAAACAGTTATTATTGTCGAATCATTCTCATTAGGATTCTCAATGTTTCTTCATCAAATTTGCATCAAAAATGAAGAGGGAAACAAGATCTAATGTTAAAATAGATAACTTACCTATAAACATGGATTATAGATTAGGATTTATGGTTTTTTACCTTGACAGTTGGGGTTCGAAGGAGAACGGGGTTTATCATCTCCTCATTTTTCGCATAGATATTTGGATTAACTTATTTTTATCATCTAGGCTATATTAGGGTCATCCTGTTTCCCCAAAAGCTAATTCGTAATCACTTGGGCTCACTGCAAGTATGGTTGTTATATCATACATGTCTTCTTTGCACAAGGATTCATTTCCTTCCTATGTGCTATGCTGAGGCTCAACCTTTTATAATGCTTATGAAGCTAGATTTTCTACACGAAAATTCTATTCATACACCATAAATTGCTTTACCCACACCATAAAATATATAATAAAATCAAGACAAAAAGCCCATACTTAAAAATTAAATTCGATATTAAAAACCAACAAATTCATAGTATCATCAGCATAATGAAGAGATCTAATACCACCCAACAAAAACTCACCGCCAAAGCTCCTAAGCAATCCATTGTTACAGCTAACTCTTACGCTCTATGTAAGTACATCGGCAACCAAATCAAAAAGCAAGGGAGAAAGAGTGTCACCTTGCCAACCTCTCTTTGAGCTACCAGTTTTACCTGCCACTTCATTAACGAAAATGTTAGACTTACTTAAGTAGAGAATTTTGGAAATCTACAAAATCTAAGTCTCATTAAAGTCTCCAGCTAGAAGGAAGTCAATTAAGAAGTCCTAATCGGCCGTATCAAATGCCTTTGCAAAATCCAATTTTAATAGAGTGCAACAAATAGAATTTTTACTATAATGAAACCACTTCCTAAACAAAAGCCGCCCCTTCCAATATTGATCTTTCTTTTACAAAAGCAGTTTGTGCTCTATTTACTGAAGTATCCATCTTATTTTTAATCTATCAGCTAGTACTTTTGTGATTAATTTAAAAGTACTATTTAATAGACTAATAGGTCTGAAATCAACAAGACTCCAGTTGCCTTAATTTTTTTGGAATTAATACTACATTTCTATAATTTAATATTTGAAAAGACCATAATAAACTTAACTACATGAATAAAAGAAAGAAAAAGAGAATTAGTGTAAAGTAGAGAAACCACTATATTTTACACTATTCCAAAATAATAAACGAAATATGTTGCGGTTACGGATTATTGCTTGTTGTATTATTTGATATTAAATATGGAAATGGATTTTTAATATAGTTTTCATAACCAACCATATAATATCGAGTTACTTCCTAAAATAGAAGATAATGAAGCAAAGTATAACATGAATCAAGTAAATTATTAGATAAGAATTAGAAACAATAAATGATAATGAACCTAGGTCTGCATTTACTACGCAGACTATTTAATAAGACGGTTATTATGATAAGTGAATTATATGATATAAGAGAATTAAAGAAAATTCTATATCATAATAAAAGAAGGAAGACTAGAACAGAGAAGAAACACTTGTAATTGTGTACGGACTATAAAAGAAGAGAAAGTGACAATTATAAGCAAAATTAAGAAATAGGTTATAATTAAGTGATAAGAACGGAAAAGCTTATTTTAAGACTTTGAATAAATTAATGAGCAACGATAATAGTAGAAGCTTATTTAAACAACTTATATTAAGTCAATAAGAAAATAAACAGAAATGGTAAAAGAGGCTTATTTCATTGAACTTAAGATTTACATATTAAGTTAAATAAGCTAGATAATGAATATGGCTCATACCAACAAAATTCCCTATTAGGTAAATGGTATTCTCACAATTGTTAGATGTGAGACAAGGGCAAGACTATGATAAATAGGGTAAATAAGTAGCCAACATAATAAGAAAAGTAAACTACATGCAAATTAAAAGATTAGACTTAGGATCTAATAAGAGAATCGAATAGCTTTTGGAGCAGCCCAAAGGATGAAGCGCCTAACAAAGCAGTTCATTACGGATTCCGCAATGGAGAAGCAAGTCCAACTCAGATTTTTTAGTCTAGAAGGAAGTACGAGACTTTAACGGGACATGAGGATAGTTTAAGATGGCCCTCTTGGTAGGCCTAACGAAGCTACATCCCCAAACGCAAGGTTTGTAGGTGTTACATAAAGAGAGTATGCCTTAACTGCATTTTCATTGTAGGCCTAACAAAGAAGACCTTTGTAGGCAATCAGAAGGGCTTGGTGTTCGGAGTAGGTTATTCGTATGTCCAATACTTGCAAGTGAGGTTAAGGATAGTCGCATGCGAATATCGGTCAGCATCAAGACCAAGAGCGATTTCGGGAAAGACTAGAGTTAAACCAACATGCCAATGATTCTTTCACTATCAAGACATTGGATGGAGGGGCACTACCAATTGGATGTTAGATTGTTTGTAGTAGGGCACGACCACTTAACTCTTTAGAAGTCTTTCGATTAGTTGAGGGGTGGCTGCGTGGGGCCATAGCTACAATGAGAAAAGAGACAGACCAACTAGAATATCTGTATTGTAGGCCTAATGAAGCTATCCTTTACGGATATAGAAAATCCCTGACCGAGTTCTGTACAAGGTAGACCTTGTTAGTGGGATTCAAAGAGTACAGAACGATTACGTATAGTCCTCAATGTATGCACTAGATGGTACGTTGCGGATGTCCAAGCATTAGTTTATACTAGTGCGGATGTAGTTTTACGTTTTCATAGTAGACGACGGAACATCTGTATTGTAGGCCTCACGGAGTTTTCCTTTACAGATGTAGTCACATAACGCTATAGGAGCAAGATGATGAAGTCCTTTGCGAGGAGGATACGAAAGGTACTATAGGTAGTGCCTAGGACCAACACGGTCATTGGGCATATAGCTATATATATTAGTTATTAGGTTCTAATCTACTATGGAGTAGATGGGCATGGTTCACGAAAATTGGCAAGAGTATTGTAACCTAATGAACCTAATATAAGAGTAAATGGAAATAAAACGATATATGTAGAATTAAACCTATAAGTATATAATTTATTCATTCACCAGAACTTTTGTTCTGACTCCCTCCTCATAACATCCTATAGTTTAGGTAGATGGTAGAGACTTCTCAGCTTTACGACACTTGCTTAGAAAGTGTTATTATTTGGGTGAGTTTTACTTACTATTATATTTTAGTCAATTCCGCCGTGAGATAATTAATTGAGCTCTGATATATTTATCTTTTCCTATTTGCAGGATACCAGATCCCTAACTTGGACTTCGTGTTTAGCATTTTTGCAAAAAATCCGGACCACTTGAATTTGGGTTGTTACAAAGCTGTTTACACTATGCATTTAATTATACTTTTACAACATCAATCAGAGTTATACATATAACAGAAGCAAAATAAAATAATGTTGTAGAACAACATGATGAAGGGGAATAATACTAGTAATAATATACTAAATCTTCGTCTTCATCCTCCGGAATAATATGATCTTCAATGCACTGAAACTCAGGGCTGACCCGAGCATAAAGTAAAACGATGCACTCGAGTCAGAACTAAAATATCCTTATGTAAGTCAAAAAATATCACATATAATAGGAGTGTAATAGCGTCATAGATGTTTACGCATATAACAGGCGTGTAATATCCTCAGAGATGTTCATGGAGTTGTACATCTCCTAACCAATGTATAACGTGCATGCAATAACTCAAGAGATGTTATGGGATTTTCCATCTCTTAAGGATCCGTCAGAATATCTATATATAGTAGAATACACTATATATGTAACGTCTAATCAATAAGATAAATATTTTTTCCTAACATCAAGTCTTTACATTAATCCCTCTTAAAGCATTTTTAAGCATTGGCGTACAATTTGCATATAACACCTTAGTAGAACGTCCAAGAGGATAGGGAAGCACCGTGATATGACAACACTAAACCAAACTCAAAGTGGTCTCGTATAAGAATAAAAGTATGACAAGGAACGTGAGGCGGTGCCTAAGGTAGGATACTACCGTTTTACGTTTCCTGACTGGTGGTAATATCAAACGGCCCACCGCGAATATCCATCCCATAATCAAAGGAAGGTACAGTAGTTGAGTCCAAAAAAATCAAGACGGAAATATGAAGAACAGATGTCTTTATAGGCAGCTAGCCTCATTGGTCAGGTATGGCTCATGTTTTAGTCATTTCAAATTGACACAAGTACTGGATCTATCCATCATCGTTCTCTTTCTTCAATCTAGCAAATATCGCCAATTCAACCTCTACATTCTAGATAACATCCACTGCGTACACAGTTATTGAAGTGATTCCGGTATTTAGAGAGAGCATGTCAATATTCGACCCCTATGACGCCCCACCTTTATACTCACACTAGCCAAGGACACTACGGAGTAATGCCATCGACTAGCATAAAGAATAAGGCTGTTGAAGAGCAACCATCTGTGTAATTGATTTGTGCAAGTACCGATATGCTAGATAGAAGGTCAAGCATTTCATTTCAAGAGGAAATCCGACATATCAAATACAAACTCAAAGCTACTACACAGTGGTTATGTGGCCTTCGAAAACAAATATAAAATAAGCATAACACATGTGACATCCCGGAAATTTGGGGCAATATCAATTTAATAATCTACATTAAAAATTAAATTAATTTGATAATAATTGTTAATAATATTTGAATTGATTTAATAATCTTCTTTTAAATAAATATGTAACTAATAATTTATCTTTTAAAAGCTAATTTAAATTGTTTCTATTTATAATATATATGTGTGTATATATTGGTATATATTATAAATAGATAAGTTTTTGTTTTAAATTAATGAATAAAGTTATATTTTCTAATTCTATTATTTTTGATAATTTGGAAATTTAATATTGAATAAATAATAATATGATTTTAAAAATAGTCAAGATAAGATTAAAATTTGTTTAAATGATTTTAACTTAAATTTAAAATTAACAAAGGTTGTTTTGATTTTAAATAATAAAATTAGTAATATATATTTAGGTAGTGATAATTTCATTATTTTAATTTAATAACTAGTTATTTTAAAACAATCTAAATAATGTAATATTTTTACAAATGGATTTCAATACAAATAGAAATGGTTATTTGAAAATTATTTAAATACATGTATGTGTATTTTGGAGGAAGCTATAATTTGAAAGATTTAAAAATAAATCTTTCAAGAATATTTAAAAATAAAATAAATCTTATACATATTAAACATAAGTCTAAATACATATACATATGAAGCTATGATTTGGATATAAAATAAATTCTTTCAAGAATGTCTAAGATAAAATAAATTTTATAAAATATTTAAACAAGAAAAATAAAACAGCTATGTATATAGGATGTAAAGCATTCCCAGGCAAGTGAAAACATTTGTATGTAACTTGTAACTGTTTTGAATACAAGAACAAATCAGGTAAGTATATAAGCAAAACATGTATAATAATATGCAGGCAAGAAGTGAAAGAATAGACAAAGTAAAAATAAAATATGCAGGCCAAAGAGAATGTAGTCAACCTGTAAAGAAATGCAAAGCAAGATGTTGTAGTTGTAAAAAAATATATGCAGGCTTTGTATAAAAAAAGAAAAGAGATAAGATAAGATAAATAAGCTGCCAGGTAAGTATGCAAAGAGTAGTATAAACGTCAAGTATAAATAGGCAAGTAGCCAGTAGAGTAGTGTGCAAGCAAGGAAAAAAAATATGTAGCCTGTTAAGAAAATATAAAATATCTAAACATAAAATAAGGTTAGCAGTAAACATAAAGTACTTAAAACAATAAATGCTTTCATTTCTAGCAGCAAACATGTCCATACGAATTGGATGAAAAATCATTCCAGCCTCCAAATAAATATCTTGCCTGATAAAACAAATAATGGTACAAGAAAAATGTTGCTTGTCTCAGATGCCACCTTCCCCTGAACTTCTTTATATATGCATACTTTTTTTTAGTTCGTTCATAACATATTAAACCTGAAACAAAGAAAACTGGCAAACATTTTCAATTATACAAACTTAGTAATATTTACAACTGAAGCATTAACAACAAAAGGCAAGATGAATGAAAGGAAAAGCAAGGAAATCATTTTCCAGTTTCTAAAGTTCAACCTGTTTCAGTTAAAAGGTGCTCTGTTCATTTTCAAACCTAGGTGAGTAACACTTTTAAAATTTACTTAAGTTTTAAAATCTGTTGCATGTTGATATTGGATGCTTAAATATATGGTGTGAATATTTATTTATCCATTATTTTCTGGGTGTTATGGATGAAACTCTGTATATTTCAAAACCTGCAAAATTCAAACTGCCTTCATTGAACTTGTTCTGTTTTTCATTTGCTGTGAGTAACTTTAATTGCTAAAATTAAGTATTTAAAACTAGTTGCAATATTTAAAATCTGTAGTAAGTATGATTTGTATGTATGAAATTTGCTGAGCATATGAATGTTGTCTGTATACATTATGAAGTCTCTATAACAACTTAGTAATTCGGTTTCCAAGCTTGAGTTTGATCCATACTATTTTTATCACTTGATCTAATAGCTTTTAGGATTTATTTTACAAATAGAAATTGATTGTTTTAACATAATTTAGAGTTTCAATTTTATTTAAGTCGAATTAAAATTGAATATTGTTCAGGAAGAATCAAATAACAGGGTAAAACTTGAACAAGAGAAAAACCAATCCTTTTAATTTATAAATTCAAGCATATACTTTGAATCTCTGTAACAAAATATGAATTATAAAACTTAAATCAAGATTTTTAACACTAGGGGTTATGTACAGTTCTGGTATGAACTAAAAATGCTTACTTGGGAATTTCTGGCGATCTCGATGTTAAGTGAGGTCGTGGCTTTCTGAGGAGGGGAAGGAATGAACAGGGAGTAAGGGAAAAATGATGAGAGGGTCGACCAATGACCATAGAAGCAGCGGCGACGGTTTAAAGTTTGTAAACCTAGTTTTTATTTGTTTCGGTTTTGGGTCGCGTACACCTTGAATAGGTGACCGAGTTCGACGCGCTTATAGGGACTTGAAGAGGGGACATGGTCGAGGTTGTAGCCGGAGGCAATGGCGTTTCGATGATCAGCATTGGGTGGACGGTGAAGTTTTCAGGTTTGGGAAGGGGAGGGAATGGTGTTTCCAGGTTTTGCTTTGAACTGCTCATTTTTGATTTGGGCATGGTGATGGATTTTGGGTGGTCGTGACGTTGTCTGGAAGTAGTCGGCGACGTGTTGGAGTGCCAGAGGGCGGCCGACGTTGGTTGGGGGCACGGTGCACGTGCACCGTGCCATTGAAGGCTGGGTAGTTGTTTCTGTGTGCAGGTTTTTGGTTAGGGAAGAACTCGAGTAACTCGAGTACGTGACTCGAAGTAGGGGAAAGGATGACTCGGTGCAGTTTGGTTCGCGTCGAGTAAATGTGTGTTTCAGGTTTTTGCAGAAACTTAGGAACAAAAATTTGACTTTTCAACAAAATGCAAATGAAACCTATTTAATAATAGTAATGGATTTAAACCAAGTGTAAATTTAGTTTGAAGCATGAATTCAAATCTGAAATAAATAAAGTTGTTATTAAAAAAATAAAAAAAATGGAATATGGGTTTCTTTCAGGTTTAAAAACCTAACAACTTGAGGTTTGAAATTCAATGGTAAAATCGGAAACAAAATGTAAACTGTGTTTGAAATTTTAAAAGTTCAAAAGTATAGATTCAAATGAATTTTTGAATCTAAGTTTTTAAAAATGAATTGGAATGTAAATCAAGAATTAAAAATTAAATTCTTAAAAGCAAGTTAAACCCAAGTTTTAAATTCAAGGTGAAACTAACGGATTCAAGTATTTCTTGAATTCAAATCTGAAATTTTAAATCAGTTTTAAAGTTAAATATATAAAACCAGTTTAAATAAAATAGTTTTGAAAAGTAAATTTGTTTCAAATAGAATTTAAAATTTGGTAAATGTTTAAACAATAATCTTTTTGAATCTTGAATTCAGAAAGGAATTTGAATGTAAATTTAAAACTGTAATGTTCTAATACACATTTATATTTATTAAGTCATTAAATAAGAAATAAATTATCTTAAGAATAATTAAGGCATTAGATGATTTAATTAATAAGATAACAAAGGAATGGTGTATTTATTAAATTTATAAATTAATAATTTAGATTAATTTATAAATAAAGATAAATTAAGCAGTAAATTAAGAGATGATATTAGTTAATAAAGATAATTAACTAAAGATTACTAATTAATTTATTAATGAGATTAATTTTGATAATTAATCAGATTAATTAGATAATCTATTGTAAATGGTTAAGTGTAATTACTTGATAAAAGTAATTAAGAGATTAATTACTTATTGTAATTAATTTTGATAAATGATTAATCTAAGTTAATTAATTTAGTTAATTAATTTAAGAAAATCATTTGATAAATTGATAAGTGTAATTACTTAGTGTATGCAATGGAGCACAATTACTTAAGGAAGTAATTAATGTTAATTACTGAATGTAATTAATGAAAGATGATGTGTTAATAAAGTAATTTGGATAATTACTTTTATAATTAATCATGGGATTAATTAATGGAGATAATTAATTATGGGAATAATTAATTTATTAATATAGTAATTAAGGGTAGTTAATTACTGGATGATATTAATCAAAGGTGATTAATAATTGTGTTTAATTAAAGACTAATCACTTAATGTAATTGAATTAAATAAAGTAATTTAATTTAAATATGAATTAGAGATCATTAATTAATATAATTAATGATGTAATTAAGAACTGGTTAATTAAGAAATACTTAATAATATGGTGGTTAATTTATGTAATTGATTAAGAATAAATGTAATCAATTATAAATGAAGTAATTAGATGTTAATTACTATAAATAATTTAGAATAATTAATTAATTAAAGGCTAATTACCTATTGTAATTAGTGAATGATTAATCAAAAGTGTTTAATCAAGATGGATATTTAGAAGATGGTTAATTAATTTGATTTATAATTAATTAATGGTCGTATAAGCAGGATTTATAGATAAAGAATTAATTTAATTTACTTTAAATTAATTAGAGATAGAAGTAGTTAATTTAATTCATTTTAAATTAATTACAAATGGTAAGATTATAAATCATTGCTTATGGATGAATGATATTGATATTTCATTTGATGATTGTGATCTGACATGAATAATATCTATGTGACATGGATGCTGGGTTTAAATATGATAATATTTAGTTATCTGTTTAGATGATAATATTGATTATCTGTTTATGAGATTATCTGTGATTATATATTGTGATATTATGAATTATCCATCTGTGTGTGTATTGATTATATTGAATTTAACTGTTAAGACTAAATAGACAACTTGGCCTTAAAAGACACGTTTTGGATTTCGATGAGACCGAGATCGGTTTTCCACATTTGGAGCATCCGAAAACCACATCGATTCCAAATTAACGATAGGTCGTGAATCTGAAGTGAAGATGAAGATTCAGAGTGCAAGGGTTATCGTCGTTAACTCTGAGGGGTGATTCCAAAATGAGTGTAACGAGATAATGCCTTCGGTTTCGTTCGAATCCGGAATGAACTTGTATGGATTGAATGCTTTCAACACATCGTCAGGTGGGCGATGAGCATTCTAAGAAATGTATTCTTTAAAGGTAATCGCAGCCTCAAGCCTCATCAACCGGGAATGGCTAAAACAAGGGAGGTGCAGCAAGGTTAGGTGGGTCATGCCCAAGCAGGACAAGGATATTCCCCTATCTAGATGTCCCTTTATTTTCGGCTGTGTGGGCGGTTGATTGCAACAACTGCCGGGGTTTATCTTGTTCGGGACTGTTCAGTGTGGAATGGTTCCGGTCTTGTGTTGCAGGGGGTCGGGAGTGATCCTCGGTACGTTGATCTAGGCCACGTACTGTGACGGGCGGTACCCCAGTAGCCCTGCCATTGTATGGAATCCACAATCCAATAAGTGCCAATGGTTTTGATTGTATTACCCACTTTTGTGGCTAGTAGCTGGAATTTAATCATGTAACAATTTCGGCTATTTTCTATTTACTTGAAAACCTAGACCTATTATAATATCACTGGATTTCCTATCAAATGTTTTGGTTAGCGTAAGGTAAAAACTTACCCATGTTTATTTGTGGGGAGTCTTACGTGATACCTTTTGTTTTCAAAGGATTTTTAAAGTTAAGCAACTTTAACCTGTTACTCATGCCAGACCCACGTCTGACCCGGAGTTTATTTTTGTTTTTCATAAACTGTCGGGTACCCAAATTTTTACGGGTAGTCAAGGGATTCAGGTTAGCTTTGACGAATTCTGGAGGAGCAATGGAGCAGGAGGCTTCAGCGTTGTAGATAAATATATAGTTCCGCTGTGTTTGTATCTCTGAGTTATTTGCTTTTTTGTATCGGGTTGTATTAACTAGACAGGTGTTTAGAACTGTCTAGTATGTGATGTATTATCTGTATAACTCTGATTGATGTTGTATATTATGTAAATACTTATGTGATTATTATAATTTATTCATTCCGCTGTGAGATTCTGATGTTGTTGTTCTTTCTTCTCTATCTTTTCTATTTTCTCACCTCTTTCTTTCTTCAAGACGAAACGGTTTTCTGGGCGTAGAAGGCCGGGTCGTCACAACACACATCAGTCGTAGATATTCACATCACTAAGGCGGGAAGAGATATCAATGTAACACATAGAAGTGAACATCAAAGTAGTGGTCTACAAGATCCACTACATCACAAAAGAATAGGTACAAGTGCTAGACAAAAGAATATGTATACATCAAAGAGTCTCTAGATCGAATGTATAAAAGCAAAAACTACTAAGCTAAAGTAGTCAGGCAAAAGTCAGAAGCTAGTCCCTGCTAAGAAGTCAAGTACAAGCACTTAAAACACCTCGGCCTGACCTGAGCATTATTTAAGAAGAAAAAATAATAGACGGATCATTCTAGCTACAAATATCATCCAAGATGAGATATGATAAGAGATATGACAAAAAAATATGATAACAATAATTTCATACTATGACAAGTATATATTTGATAATAAAGAAAATCATATAATCTCAAATCTCTTCAAATATAAAAAAATCATGTTCTTTAGCTTATTCACCAAATCTCAAATATTGATAAAGCATAACAATGCAAATCGCAAAAATTGGCGAAATATAAATTCCAAAAATCAATAATTAGAAATCCAGAAAACATAAAGGGGGGCCTATCACAAATGGGAGCATGAAAGCTCACCAATACATGCATCACAAATGGAACGCTATTCATGGTTGCTAACCCATCAAATGTGAGCCGAAGCTCCAAAAATGTCTCGAAGACCATGGATCGCTACCCCACCGATTTGAGCCAAAGCTCCACCGAAACGGTTTAATCCCCCACGCAGACAAAGAGACGTCGCACATCGCTAGTCTAAATCACAAAACGATCATCATTGATCAATAAGTGTAAATTAGACTAAGCTCGTAAATAAATGACTTAGGCTTCGTGTTCTATAACCACTGGCTTAACTTAATTATTTACGTACAAATTGTAGATTTCCACTTGAAAATTGTCACGAGATTTCAATCGGACAAGTCCAAGAATTAATCAACGAAGTAAACGCAAGTGTTTCATACCACTTTTTTGCTAAGTCTTTAATTTGGTTTCTCATACGAATGAGGTAAAAGTTTGTATACTAATAGATTTTAAAATAGATTGAAAAATGAGCTTTGTATTAAAGGTAATGTTGAAATCGTTTTTGTGAAAGATTTTGAGTGTTTACTACTAGTATAGAAACCTTTGTATTTTAAAGTGACAAATCACAAAAAGGATTGTAAAAACAATCTAACACCAAAAATCCACATTCGACGAGTGAATTTAAACCATAAAAGTCGATATCAAATCTATCAAATGGATATTCCCAAAAATCCAGAAAATAAGTCATCAAGGTCGATAATAAATGACAACAACTAACCGGATCAACAAAATTCGATAAAAAATGGAAATCCTCTCAAAAACAGGAAAAATAGGAAAAATCCATCAGGACTAGATGTCTGGTTGGTTTGGCCAAACGTCTGACCCAGGGTTGTGGAAATCTATGATTTCTTTCTCCTTTTTCTTTTTATTTTCTGATGCCTACCAGATGTCTAGTTGGTATTAACCAGACGTCTGGTCCTGGGCTCTAAAATTTTATTTTACCTTTTCGTTTTACATTTTTTTTCGGAGGCCACTGCCAGATGTCTGGATTTTCAACCAGACGTTTGGTTGCCTGAACCTGGCAAAGTTTGTCTAAGCCAATGATGGCCAAATCGATTCAGAAGCGATCGAATGAGCGATGAAGGCTAGGGATTTGTGCCAAGTGACAACCCAGCCCTTTAGGCTCTTCGATACACCCTAAATAACATGTCCAAACATCCATAGTAAGATTTTCAAAATTTTGACTTCAAAACCAAAAATTGGAAATTCACCAAACTAATTCAAATCAAAACAATTTAACATGAAATAGATGTTAGGGATTCATACCTTACAACAATGAAAGTTATAGACATAGATGTAAGATCAAGCTCTCACCTTCAAAGTCAAAACAAAGGAATGAGAAGCTCTAAAACAAGGAAAGATCAATTCTTCTTCAACTACACCTCTAAGATCTTCAATCTATTATCACATGCAAAGATTTTTTAAGTTAGATTATAGGAAAAATCAAGAATTAAAGAGGGATTGAGTTGGAGAAGTTGAATATGATGCTTACCTAAGCTTCTCCTTGATTTTGTAACATGAATTTGAATTTTCTAAGAGAATTAGGGCTTAGGAATTTTTGTTTCCTTTCTTTTCCTCCATTTTTCCTTTTGTTTGAGTGTGTTAGGAAATTATGAAAGAAATGAATGAAGATGAGTGGAGTTAGGGTATTTGGTAGAGCATTTTGGGTTATCTTGTTGGGTTGGTGGTTAGAACCAAACGCAAAGCCCAAACGTAAATACCAAAATCTTAATCAACTCCAAACATATCGATGTTTATACTTAAATAAGTTGTAAATGTCATTTTAAATTCAATGGAAGTGCTCTCGATCCCGAATTCGAATGTTTACAAAAAGTCACATTTCGGACTTTAATTTCAACGAACGATGCTATATTTAAATATATAATCGTAAAATATGCGGGTTGTTACAAACTCCCCTCCTAAAAGAAATTGCGTCCTCACAATATTTAAGAAGAAAAAAAAGAGTAACAACCACACTAAAGCATAACGGCACAAAAGAAAAACTTAAAAGTGAGAAGTTTACCTTAAGAAGCACGAGAGAGTAAATCCGAAAGTGTTCACTCGATGAATTCTCTAGATTCCCAAGAAAAATCCTTAGGATATGAGGACCAATGTACTTTCACAAGCGAAACATTTTTATTACGAAGGCGTTTAACCTCCATAGCAATGATACGAATAGGATGTTGCTCATATGTCAAATTAGGTGAAACTTCAATTTCTTTAATAACACCGGGCTTAAGAATAGTATCAGAATCTCTAAGGCATTTTCGTAGTTGAGAAACATGAAATACAGAAAATTGAGCTCATAATGAAAGGTGATAAGCCATAGAACCAATGTGTTTGGTGATGGAAAATGGGCTAATATATCGAGGTGCTAATTTTTCCGATCGATTGAAATGCACAACACCCTTCATAGGTGAAACATGAATGAACACCAAAGCTCGCACAAAAAATTCCAAATTCCTTTGGTTATCAGCATAGGATTTTTGTGTACTTTGAGCTTCTCTCATCCTATGACGAATAAGGTCAATCTTTAATTCGGAATCACGAATAAAATCTGGACCTAAAACTAGATTCTTGTCGGCATCAATCCCACACGAAGGAGATCGGCATGGTTTTCCGTAGAGTGCCTCGAAAGGTGCAACAAATACTAGATTGGAAGCTATTATTGTAAGAAAACTCAATAAGAGAAATTTGATCTTCCCAACCTCCACCAAAATCAAGAACACATGCATGAAGAAGATCTTCAAGAGTTTGACTCACACGCTCTGTTTGTCCATCGGACCGAGGATGATAAGCGGTGCTAAAATTAAGCTTCGTTCCCAAAGCTTTTTGAATACCTTTCCAAAAAACACTAGTAAACAATGGATGACGATCTCTAACAATAGAAGTAGGAACTTCGTACAATTTAACAATTTCTTTAACATAGAGTTTGGCCAAAAGAGGTACGGTCCGATTGTACCGAACGGGAATAAAATGGGCAGATTTTGTAAGTCTATCTACAATCACCCATAAACTGTCATGACCCCAACAAGAACAGGGAAGACCGTCAATAAAGTCCACGGAAATTTGATCCTACTTCCAAACGGGAATATTTAAAGGTTACAATAACCCACCGGGCCTTTGATGCTCATCCTTTACTAGTTGGCAAATTATGCCACGCTTAATGAAATCAGTAATATCAAATTTCATTCCATCCCAATAATAAAGTCGTTTCATGTCCGCATACATTTTACTACTACTGGGATAAAGGGTAAATCTTGAATGATGAGAATCTTCTAAAATGTCTTTACGAAGATCGCTAATATTTGGCATAAAAAGTCTACCAAATTTTTGAATACCTCCACGAGCATCGATTTCAAAGTCTTTCAAACAATCAACCTTATTTTCATCCCTACAACTTTGGCTAAGAAGAGACAATTCAGGATCTTGCCTTTGAGCTTCAAGGATGCTGTCTAAAAGAGAAGGATGAGCCTCAGGGCTACATAAAATAAGAGATGAACATGAATCGGATCCACGATCTCGAATCAAACAAGTGGACAAAACCACGAGATCATTCCATTCGGATATCATCATGAAAACAACCACTTGTTGCTTATGACTAAGGGCATCGACAGCATGTTTTTCCTTTCTGGGAGTATAAAGAATATTAAGATCATATGATGCAAGGAATTCGAGCCAAAATTTTTGAAACAAATTAAGTTCCTTTTAAGAAAATATATACTTCAAAGATTTATGATCGGTGTAGAGAACAAATTTCCCTCCCAAAAGGCAATGATCCCAAATTCTAAGGGCAAAAATAATGGCAACGAGCTCTAAATCAGGAGTGGCATATCTAGTTTTTGCAATCTTTAATTGCCTAGAAGCATAAGCGGCAACACATTCCCTTTGCATGAGAATGGTTCCCAAACCAACACGACTAGCATCGGTATAAACAATCAATTCTTGGTTCCCTTCGGGAATCACAAGTATAGAATAGGAACATCAAAAAGGAGTTCTTTTAATTTCTCAAAAGCAGATTCAAATTTGTCTTACCAAATGTACTTAACTCCCTTCTTTGCCAAATTTGTAAGAGGTATAGAAATTTTAGAAAAGTCTTTTATAAACCGACGGTAATAGTCTGCCAATACAAAAAAGCTACGAATTTCCATCACATTCTCCGGTCTCTTTCAATTTTGAATTTTCTCAATCTTTGAAGGATCCATGGAAATTCCAAATTCGAAAAATATGTCCTAAAAATTTCACACAGGATTGCCAAAAGTGGCACTTAGAAATTTTTTGTTTCAATTGATTGCTCCTAAGAGTTTCTAACATAATTCGAAGATGTTTTTCATCTCTTCCTCAGTTTTAGAATGAACAAGAATATCATTTATAAAGATGAGAAAAAATCGATCAAGGAAGTCTTTGAAAATTCAGTTTATAAGGTAGAAGAAATTAACGGGAGCATTTGTTAAACCAAATGGCATAATAAGCCATTCATAAGATCCATAACGAGTACGAAACAACGTCAAGGGAATACTATCCTCTGCAATTCGAAGCTGATGAACATCGATTGCTAAGTATAACTTTGAAAAGAATCAAGCACCGCAAAGTTGATCTAATAGATCGTCAATCCTAGTAAGAGATATTTATTCTTGATGGTGAGATCATTAAGCTTATGGTAGTCAACGCAAAGCCTAAGTGTAGCATCAGATTTTTTCACAAAGATAGCTGAAGCTCACCAAGGAGAGGAACTCGAATGAATAAACTGTTTTGTTTCCAAAATTGTTTATGCATCTCCTCATTTTCCTTATTGGACATATGATAAGGAGGACGAGTGATAGGTAGAGCTTCATGGATTAGATTAATTCTGAACTCAATTGCTCGCTTAGGGGGTTATCCTGAAACGGGCTCAAATATATCGGGAATTCATGAACAACGTGAATGAGGGAAATGACATCTTTCTCATCATCATTATCGTCATCATGTGGATTTAGAGAATATAAGGATGCAACCGAATTGGAATCTGAATCTTTAAGAACAATAGAAATGTGCTTAACAGATTGGGCATGTCGAAGATGGATAGTCCTTTCATGACATTGGATGCGGGCTTCATACCGATTAAGCCAATCCATTCCCAAAATCATTCCGAAACCTAAGTAATGCGTAACATGCAAATCAGCACAGAAACCATAATCACGTAGAATAATGTCAACATCCTTACAAAATAAACTAAGTGTTGTGGATCCACCAACTGGATTTGCAATTCTTAATGAAGTCATTAAGCCCATAACATTTAAAGAAAAAGTATTAACAGGTCCTTTTATATAAAAGAGTGAGACGCACCCATATGAAAAAGAACTCGAATAGGATGATCATGAAACATAATAATGCCATAAAGGATAAAATCAGAATTACCTTGTAACGACCCTGAATTTTGAATAATTTAAATTGAAATATTTAATTAATTTTAAATATTTGAATATTGGTTTGATTTGAATTTCAAATTATCAGGATGAATTGGTGATTAAAATTTAGAATTTAATCTATTTAAAAGTTGAATAGAAATTTGAATTTTTGACTTTGAAGTTGAAATTTAATATTGAACTTATATTTTAGATTTGAATTAATGATTTAGAAAAATAATTGGAATTGAAATAAGAATGAAAATATAATATAAAATAAATAAAGAATATATACTAGTTAAAAATTTTTAACAACATAAATTTAACAAAATAAAAACAAAGCAAACAATTAACAAAAAAAACTAATTTAAATATAAAAGATAAAATAAAATAAAATAAAATAAATAAAAAAAAAAAAAAAAAATAAGTAAACATTACCTTACCTCCATACCCATAATCCATGCCGTGTTCCATGCCTTTCATCACGTAATTGCACGTCGCCTCTTTTCTATTTTTACCCGGCTCTCTCCCCATTACTTCGTTCATACGAAGAGAAAAAAAAAAAAGAAATAAAAATGGTGGCCGAAGCCCCAAATTCAGTTTCGTGCTCGCGTGAGGGGAACTGCGGCGGCGCTGTCGCGCGATTGAAGTGGGGGATCGCGGCGCACGATGGAGGGAGGGACGTAGGCGCGATTTCGTGGAGGTGGATGCAGTGTTTTCGAGTCGCGATTAGGGACGAGGGCGACTCGCGCGTGAAGGAGCTCGAGGCGGCGCGGCGGCGACTCGTGGGTTCATGTGGAGTGCAGTGGTCGCGCAATTCGAGGACGTGACCGATGGCATCGATTTGGGGGTGGCACGCGATGGCGACGAGGTCGAGGCGTGAGTCAATGGTGACATCGTGGTGACGCAGGAGGGTTTGGCGACTGGTAGCAGTAGGGTGATTTTGCAGTAAGGTATAAGTTTTTTTTTTTTTTTTATTGTTTTACAGTATATATAAATTTGTAAAGTTATAAACAGAAAATAAAATATGTATGTAAAACATATTACAGTAAAGAAAAGTATAGTTTAGAAGAAAAAAAAAAAGAATTAGTTAGTTAAACTAAATTTATTGAAAGAGATTGATTTAAAGATATTAGTTTAAAGTAAAACAATTAGTTAAAACAAATATTATTAAAGAAGAAAAATATTAGTTCAAATTATTATATTGAGAATAAAATTTTAGTTTAAAATATAATTTTTAGTTAATCAAATTTATTAAAATAAAAGGATTCATTGTTAGAAATGATTAAAGAGAAAATTTTGATTTTTAGAAACTTATAAATTAGTTTAAAATAACTTTTTGAGTTAATTAAATAATTTATAAAATAGAAATTAACTTGTTCAATTATTCTTTTACTAAAAATAATTTATTAAGATAACTTATGGGTTAATAAGTTTATTTTAATTAGTTGTGGCCAAATTTATTTTTAAAAGGGAAAATTAGTTAAAAATATAATTTTGGTAAGTGAAAGGAAATTTAATTTATTAAGTGAAATGATTTATTAAAGGAAATTTTGTTCAATTGGAAATTTCTAGTTAAAATTATTTTAAAAGTAAAATAATTAGTTAAAACAAATATTATTAAAGAAGAAACTGATTTAAATAAAACTATTGATTTATTTAACAATCAAATGAAAATTTAATTTATTCGATTGATTCGAATATTAATAAAATGTGTAAATATTTATACAAGGTATAAATGAAGAAAACAAGTTGAATTGGAAGTGGATGGCAAACGGGAATAAAAGGTGAGAACTTCTCACTCAAAAGGAATTTCTGTTGTTTATTTAAATTTTAAATAGTTAGATTTAAAATTTGCTTGACTGTGTTGACTGAATGATTGAATGATGATTGTTATATATATATTGGATGTGAATAGACCCTATACGCCGTTAGTAAGCGGAGGTTATTTAGTACACACATATACCGCGATATTCCACCTCGAAGTGGAATTGGTATTATATTATATATATAGCAATATATATATATTGGCATGTGTATATATTGCAGTTGATTGATTTCCCGCATTTTCTTTTAGCGGATGAGACCCTATGCGCCGTTAGTAAGCGGATATATATTTATAAAATCCCATGTACCGTGATATTCCGTCTTGAAACGGAATGGTATTGTGCTAATGTCTGTGGATGCAGGGAAACAGGTTGGAGGGATCCAACTGGATTCCTCACAAATATTTATTTGATTTCATATATTGTGATATTTGATTGTTTATCATGGATGATATATGATGTGTGAAAATCGTGATTGACTAATTGATGTGTTGCCTCATCGGATCCAATTTTTGAAGTTTAAAAATAACGATTTTTATTTTAAGAGATTTCTAAAGTAATTTTGAAAATATACGCTTTATAAATATTTTTAGAATTGATTCATTCTAAATAAATAAACGTTATAATCTTAATATTATAAAAAGTTATGTTTTTTTGAGAAATACAGTTAAAAGTTGATTTTTGAAAATATGGGATTAGTGATTTTATAAAATAGTTTGAACTGGGACTTCTGAATTTATTATAAGAAGTTTAGAAATAGGATTTATAAAAATTTTTATTTTATAAATCAGAATGATGAAAATTATGAAAGAGCTTAAAGATGTTTAAAGTAATAATATAAATTGATTTATATTAAAAGATTTATAAGTTGATATTTATAAATTTAGAATATCTTGAATTATTAAACGAGCTTTTATAGATGATAGAATGATTTGTAAATGAATTTCATAAAGAAATGAAATCTATAGAATTTATGAAATTTGATTATTTTATAAATCAGAATGATGAAATTATAAGGAGTTGAAAGACGTTTTAAAATAGTAATATAAATTGTTTTATATTAAAAAGATTTATAAATTGATATTTATAAATTAAAAATATTGGAATTATAAAACGAGCCTTTCTAAGTTTTAGAATGAATTGTGAATGAATTTCACTAATGAATGAAATTTATAGAATTATAACGGTGAAGTTATAAATAGAATTTTATAAATAAAATTTATAAAGTTATTTAGGAAATAGATATGGATAAATAAATGAATCTTAGAAGTTATAAGATTTATAGATTTGGGAAGTTTGAAGGAATAATTTTGTAAATAAATTATAAGTATTTGACTTATAATATGAAATTTTAATATATCATTGAGATATGAAATTGAATAGATTTATAAAGGAAATTTATAAAAGGAAGTTGTTATAAAAATAAATAGAAATAGAATTTATAAACGTTGTTTTATAAATCCGCAACGACTTAGTTTGATAAGGAATTGTTGTAATTTATTTATGGAATTATATTCATATTTTAGACAGCGAATAATTCTTTAAAATAAAATGAATAGAAGTAATGAAATTTATTAACAAGGTATATTCACGTTTTTGAATTGTGAATAATAAGTTAAAGAAATGGTTTTGAATGTGATGTTTTAAATAGAATTTAAAACGATCTAAAGATGTTTTAAAAGATGTTGAGATTCGAAATCATAGATTTCAACATTTATTGTTGAAATAGATGTTTTCGGGAAATAAAAGGAAATGGCGGACTATAACACTGTTGTTATAGTAAATGATTTCCGAAAGGAAATGTTTTGCATAGTATTGGGATTTATATATCTATTTTTATTTCGAATCCCTATACTAGTGATTTTGGGTTGTCGTAACAATGTTTTACGCAACATTCGTTTTGGCCCAAATAAATATGGTTTAGTGAATGATTTCCTTAAAGAATGAAATATATACTTAATTTCGATTAGGGTATATTAAATATTTTCTAAGTATAGAAAATAAAAAGATCCGTGAATTACTTATTTTTAATAAGTATAGAAATGCTCTTCCAATATTAAGTGAATATTTGGAATTTATCTTTTTGAAGATAAATTGAAAATGAATATTAGAAATTGAATGGAAATCGTATATTCATAAATATTTTGGAGTGTAAATTCAATATAGAATTTATAAATGAAACTGGGAAATTAGATTTAAAAATAAATATTGATTTATTTTTAAGGTATGGAAATTTTGTTTATATCTTGTAAAGATATTTTTGTGAAATAAATAATTTGGAAAATTATTTGGAATCTGGTGATGTTGGCATATCTATTGATAGTTCAATAACCGACTATCAATATTTACCTTTAAATAGGTATTTGTTGTGAATTGCTTGAAATTGGATGCCACACTTATTTTATTTTTTTAAAAATAAGCGCTCACTATTCGGGTTAACCGGGAAAGGACCTTGGGGTCGTATAACCCATTCCGAATATGTGATACGTCGTTATAAAATTGCATTCGAAGATCGGTGTTGAAGACCGGATATTTTCGAAAGCGAAAGGATTTCTTGTTGATTGTCTCTGCACTGGCTGATCCCTGGTATTGAGATCTCCATATGTGATGGGAAATCCGAACGTGATTAGAGATTATTCGGATTGCAAGGACTTCTTTGAAAGTGCCTTCGGTTCTGTTCGAGCCCGGAACAGACTTGTATGGATTGTGTGTCTGACATTACAAGTTGAGATGTAAAGCCGATTTCTTTCAAATATATTTCTGTGGTGGCGGAGAATTTATTCTTTTAGCTTAACACCCTTCTCTGAGACGTACGAGCTCAGAGGTTATATAGTTGAAGTTATCAGCGATATATTCCCAGTTTGGTAATGTGACATGCTGAGTGATGCTGAAATGATCATTGTGTTGATTATTGTGATAGGATCATTTATTTGATCGTCTATCTTAGTGATCATTGTGTTGATCATTTGTTGACCCAAAGCACGGCTTTTTGTACAAAGTGTGTTTTTGTGGACGTGAATTCGTCGAGCCTCACATCCCGGAAATGGTCAAAACAGGAAAGATGCGGCAAGGTTATTAGGGGTTGCTGTAGCTCCCCTTAGGGTATGTACATTTCCTTCTGGATAGAGGTTGTATCATGGTATGGAGCCCAGATATTTAACCTATGTGGTTACTACGAGTTTATTACTTTGTGGTTGTTGGTTATCGGGATCCCGTGAAAAAGGTCGTTTACGATCGGGGAATGGCGTGCTCGCGTCAGTAGTTACCCAGTTAGGGGTAACCCGGCCTTGTGTTGGCAGAGTTCCGGTTTGGTTCTCGGGGATGTCTTTCCAGAGGCATTCTCATGTGGCAATGGGAAGTTCCTTGGCCTGACCATTTGTTGGAAATCCAAAGAAACAATACGATCTTGTACGGTATTAGTTGTAGAACCTGCTATTCACTTATGGTGGTCACCACTGTTTGGATAGTAGCTATAGTAGGCATAGTTCGAAATGTCTATGTTGGCTAAGATTTATATTCTACTTTTGAAATGATTTCCTACACTATGCACTAGTAATAATATCAAATGTTATTTTAAATGCGTATCAAGCATCTTTGACTACCATAAGGAGAAATCTCCTCCGATTCTGCGTTTGCATGTGTGTGTGTGCGGGAGGCCTTATGGTAGTCTCATTTTTAAAAAGCATTGCGAATTGATTTAAAAATATTCCTCTATTTTGATTTTAAAGTAAATAAACTGTTTTGAGTTCCCACACCAGTCACATGACTGACTCGGAGTTTATTGTTTTCCTTCCTAAACTCTGGGTGCCCACCAATTTCCACACGGGCAGTCAAGAGTTAGGTTTATCAGGATATTCTGGAATTTAGAAGTTGCTGGAAGCAAGCTGGATGGCGTATCACTAGTTTATATAGTATTTCTTTTTCCGCTGCATTGTTTGTTGTTGTACACTCTGATGATGATATGATGTAAAGTATAAAATGTAATAACTGATATAGTTCTTTGTTTAAAGATTATTCATTTATTTATTATATGTTGTTCCGCTGCGAATTGTGAGACTCTGATGTTGTTCTGTTGTTTTCTATTCCGTCCTATTTTCTTCTGTTTTTCTTTTTCCTCTATTCTCTTTTTCTTCTATCTAAAATTTTCTATCTTCTTTTCCCTCCATCTTTCTTCTTTTTCTCTCTTCTTTTTTTTCTTAAATTCTTTTTTTAAAAACCCATAACTATTCGGTTTTTCGGCAACGAAAAATCCGAAACGTTACATACCTTGACCAAGAGAAGTGTTATTAGGGGCTTTCACAACATTCAGCTTTCGCTCTTTCCTATTTGAAGTTTGAGACATGAAGGTATAAGATGACCCGAACTTTTGCAATAGCGACAATAAAGGGTTTCAGACACTTATTTGCATAGTAGTCCTTAGATCCACAATTGCAGCATTCTCCATAATTAGGGGTAGGAGTCTTTGCCACTGAAGTTGCTTGCTTCCCTTTCTTGTTGGGATTAGTTTTGAACTTAATAGAGGGATGCCTCTTCTTGTTGTTGTTGAAGTTATTCTTGGCACCCACAACTTCAACATCACTTTTTTTATCGACCACTTCAAGTTGAAGAGCGATATCTACAAGCCGATCGAAAGGCATTTCTAGTTTCAGAAGTAAAGACTTTTTGAGGTTCTTATTCAACTCATAGATAAACCTCTGATTTTTCTTCAATGTGGTATTAATATACTCGACCTCACATTTAGAGAGGGATTCAAAAAACGCGACATAATCTGTCACGGAAGATTCGTCTTGAACAAGGTTAATAAAGCATCGGGCTAAAGTTACTTTTTCAGCTTCCGTCACAAACTTTAACTCGAACCTTTCTCGGAATTGCTCCCAAGTATGATCCACTTCAACAATTTTTGAAATCAAAAGTTCATACCAATCTAATGCTCTCTCCTGCAGCATGCTAGAAGCCACTTGGATTCGGTGTAGATCCACTAGATTCATGCGAGAAAAGATGCGATCGCATGTTTTAAGCCTCTATAACGTTTTCGAAACCCTTGAATGGCCCTCCATCCAAATTGGTATAATCACTGCACAAGCTTGCAAAACCGAATTTATGATGAGTAGGCTTAAGAAGGGGTCCGACGGCTTGGGTATTTTTTGCAAGATCTAAAAGCTGTTGGGCAGACATGAATACGCCATCCTGAGGAGTAGCACTGGATTGACCGGTGCTAGGACGGTCAGGTCTAATCATTTCTCTTCTTTAAGAAAGAAAGAAAGAAGAAAACTAATGTTATTCTAAGAATGAATATCAAACAAACTTGATTGATAAAATAAGGTGTCATAAAAGAAAATAGTAAAGAACGGGTCCTAAGACTCGAATTAAATCCTAAGGCATGATTCCTAAGAAAGACTTAGGATAATGATTCTTGTCATAATATTCTATATATTATTTCGAAGTTTGGCTCTGATACCAAGCTATGGCGCCCCACCTTTATACTCGCACTAGCTAAGGACACTACGGACTAATTCCGTCGACTAGCATGAAGAGTAAGGTTGTTGAGGAGCGACCATTTGTGTAATTGATTTTTGCGAGTACCTATATGACAGATGGAAGGTCATGCATTTTATTTCAAGAGGATATCTAACATATCAAATACAAATTCTAAGCTACTACACAGTGTCTATGTGGTCTTCGAAAACAAATATAAAATAAGCATAACACAAATCGGTCACAGATATTCATATCACTAAGTGGAAACAGATATTAATATAACACATAGAAGTGAACATCAAAGTAGTGGTCATTCAAGATCCACTATATCACAAAAGAATAGGTACAAGTGCTAGACAAAAGAATATGTATACATCAAGGAGTCTCTATCTCGAATGTATAAAAGCAAAAACTACTAAGCTAAAGTAGTGAGCCAAAAGTCAGAAGCTAGCCCCTGCTAAGAAGTCAAGTGGAAGCACCTGAAACACCTCGATCTGACCCGAGTATTATTTAAGAAGAAAAAATAATAAGCGGATCAGTCTAGGTATAAATATCATACAAGATGAGTATGATAAGAGATATGACAAAAATATATGATAAAATAATGTCATACTGTGACAAGTATATATTTGATAACAAAGAAAATCATACAATATCACAAATTTCCTCAAATAAAAAAAAAGAATATTATATTCTTTAGCTTATTCACCAAATCTCAAATATTGATAAAACATATCAATGAAAATCGCAAAAAATTGTGAAACATAAATTTCAGAAATAAATAATTAGAAATCTAGAAAACACAAAGGGGAAGGCCTATCACAAACGGGAGCATGAAAACTCACCAACACATATTCACTGACGAAACGCTATTCCATGGTTGCTAACTCATCAAATTTGAGCCAAATCCTCACAAACGACCCCAAAACCATGACTCGCAACACCACCAGTTTGAGCCCAAGCTCCACCAAAACTGGGTTTAATCCCCCACGCAGACAAAGAGATATCGCACATCGCTGATCTAAATCCAAAAATGACCATTATTGATCGATAAGTTTAAATTACACTAAGATAGTAAAAAAAATGAGTTAGGTTTCATGCCTCATAATCACTGACTTAAATTAATTAGATTTCCACTCAAAAATTGTCATGAGATTTCAATCGAACAAGTCTCAAGTTACAATAGGTATACATCATATGTATACATCATTTCAACCTATTTCTTAGTCCAATTTGAATAATCCAAATGAAAATTTATAGGATGTTAAATAATAAATAGGTTATAAAAGGGATATGTCAAAATAAATAAATAACCATATATCCAACATCAATCAATAGGCGTCCAATTGCAACCAACATCCAAATCAACTAATATATCACAATAGTTACTAGTTATCAATTGTCATTGTTTAACTAGCTATTAAATTCAGTATTAATTTAAATGTCAATTTAATCCAATATCAATATCAATTTCAATTTAAATGTAAATTTAAATTACCAAACAACAATCAATTAAATTCTGTCACTTCATGATTTCAATTTAAATAATATCAGAATAATTAGTATTGCGTGAGTGGGTCTAATCAATCACCTTTGATTTTGGCCCATAAAGATCCAAACAGAAGCCTAAAATCCCAACAGTCTCCAAATTCAACCAATAAGTTTCATGTTGTCCGGAATTTAAATATGAATCCAACAGAAGAAATCGTGCATAAATTGAAGTTTATATGCAAAAGATATTCATGTTATAAGAAATATCATTAAAATAATAATTGGTAAAAAAACAAACAAAGTTTAATACTCACATTGTTCTTAAGATGAGGCATCGGGCTAAGATGGAAGAACAAACTAATATGAGGGCAGGACGTGTAGGAAAAATGAAACTCATGTTTCATAAAAGAAAGCTTTTGAATTGGCAAATATAAGAGCTTTTGATTTTGTAAGCTCATAATAAAATGATTCGAGAAAAGGAAGATTAGAATTGGAGATCTAAACATAGAAAATGAGGTGTCGACAACAAAAAATGAAGGGACAAGTTTAAAAATACAAACAATTTGTTGATGAGAATATAGCTTCGGCAAAGAATAATTTGAACTAAATGAATATGAGGTGTCAAGTGAAACAAAATGCAAAAGAAAAAATAAAGCGGCACGTTGTTTAATAATAGGGCAAAGGTGGAGTGACAAAAATGAATGTCACATTTTGTTTTGAAAGCTTCAAGCATTAATAATGCATAAAGAAATGTACTTAGGAATGTGAAAGTTTGCAAACCAAAGGAAAATGAAATTTTGTACAACCAAAAATGAGATGGAAGAATTAAATTTAGCATTAAAGTCTAGGCTCAAGAAAAAATGAACGGATCATGTATTAATAATGATATAACTATTTTAAAACGGATAGGCAACAATTAATAACAAAAGCTTTTGAAATTCAATTTTTGAAACTGGTTCTTCTTAACCAAATTTATTTCATTAACTCAAATAATACTCAAATTTGTACACATTTAATTTTTTTTTGTCAACACATAATAGATAAAACAATACTTACCTTAAAAATGAAAACGTTCAATTTTGTGTTCTTAAAAGGGATTTTGGACCGAATGTCCCTGTTCTCAAAGCCTATGTACAAAAAGTCCATACTCATAAACCCTATAAATTAGGTCTCTATTAAGCTATTTTTTTTACCAAACTATCCTCTCGCAGAAAAACGGTTCAACATTGAAATCAGGGGCAAAAGCAGCAAAAATTAGCTAAAAACTAAAAGTAGGGACCTAATTTTTATAACTTTTCCATGAGGGACTTTTCTTCCATCATATTTTAATTCTATGGAGTTGGCCGCCATTTCTTGTTCTCAAAATGATCTTTTATTTCCATTAAAACACCCTTTCTGTTTAACAAAAAATGTGCGTTTCTTTTATTAAATCTATTAATTGCAAACAAAGTTTTCTTTTCTTTTAACTGAAATATTTCAATTACGTTAGTTATAATTGATTACAAAGTTAAATTTCCAAACAAACAAAAATGGATAAGAAACAGAACGATTGTTTCCTTTAGTCATTAAAACACGTTTATAAATTAATTGTTTACTGACCTGAGTAATAAGTAACTTACTTAAATAAATGATTTTTCTATTCTTCTAATCAATCTGTATGTTGAAACACAGTTCAAATAAACATATGTTTCTTCCTTTAATTAAATCATTCTATACTTTATGTTAATGAAATTAAACTTATATTCACAAATGAAACATTAATTTACATGATAAGAATGTTTTTTTCATTAAATCAAACTTTTCCTTTTATTTTCACAAAACATAAACTACGTTTCATTACACCTGTTAATTTACAATCTAGTGTCCTCCCTCGTATTTGTTGAAATTGTTCAATTAGATAAATTTAATTGACTACAAAGGTGAATTTCAAAACGGACAAAATACATGCGATGGAAAATAACAATTGTTTCCTTTATTAATTTAAATCATTGTACACAAAAAAGAGTTATAAATTCTTGTTAAATAAGATATATTATTTCTATAAGCAATATTTAAGCTACAATGCATCTCAAATAAAAAACATGTGATTTTTCCTTTAATACAAAAACATTTATTTTATTTCTTGTTATAGCAAACATTTCTTATTTCAAATCTTGTTGTTTATATGCAAACCAACAATTTTTACGTCCATAAATCATAAATTTTGAATTTCTGACAAATTTTGAATTTCTGACAAATTTTGAATTTCTGACAAATTTTGAATTTCAATGTATTATTTAATTTAAGATTTTGAATTGCCGAAAATATGGGCTGCAACACATTTGGTCCAGGAGGTTTGTACCATGGCACTCATTCAAAGCACATAATGCTTATTCTTTTGTAAATTTTGCATCCAGCTCGGATAAATCTACCTTATTAGGATAAAGCGACTTTATGATGACCCGGAATTTTAGAAAATATCAATTTAAAAATCTCTATAAAAATTAAATTGATTTGATAATTTGTGTTAATAAAATTTGAATTAATTTAATAATCTAATTAAATAAATATTTAATTGGTGAATTTATCTTTTAAAAGCTAATAAAATGTTTCTATTTATAATGTATATATATTTGTATATATTGTAAATAGAAAAGCTTGCTTTGAATTTAATAAATAAAATCTTGTTTTCAAAATCTAATATACATTTTGATAATTTCAGAATTATGATTTATTTAATATATAAGTTTTCAAAGCTATTTAATAAATAACTATATAGTTTTAAAATACATAAGATAAATATTTAATTGTTTAAAAATAGTTTTTAGCTTAAGTTTAAATTTAAATAAAAGATTTGTTTTATTTCTTTTTAAATATTACTTGATAAATATGATTTGAAAATGGAAGTTTAAAATACAATATAGCATATGATATATTAGTTCATTTAATAATAGAAGTAATTTATAATCTCTTTTATAAATTATTTAAAATGGTTAAATTTGTTATTTTCAAATAATAATCATAATACTTAGTTTTTATAAACATAAATAGATTTTATAGAAATAGAAATGTTTAAATCGAATATGCTATTGATTTTAAATTGGATTTTATAATTTAATTTGAATTTAAAGTTTTGAAATTCAAAAGAATAGTTATTTAAAAATAGTTGGATTTAAAATATTATGTATAAACTTTTAATTATATATATAATTTGTTTTTATTTACATTTTCTTTAAAGTAATTTATATATATATGTAAGAAATTCAAATATACATTTATATAAGAATTAATAAAGTAAGTTAAAGCTTTATTTAACAATTTTAAATTAAAATAAATACTCAAAGGACAAATGTTATCATATTAAAGCTTAATAAAACATGTGTAATTTAAATAACTAACGTGTATGACAAGTGTCGAATTTTAAACCAAATGTCAATTTATTTTAGATTTTCTTTTATTTTAATAAAATCAAATTTCAGCCTATGTACATTGTTTTCTCATTCATCGTTTTCTTTTCTATTTTTTTTACTCAAAACTAAGAAGAAAACATAAACAACTCTTCCTTTTCAAATCTGAAAATCAATTTCCTCAAACCCATTTCTCAAAGTAAAAACAGAAATGCAAGCATTCTTTCAATCTGTAATCAAACATGTAATGCAATAGTAAAATCAAAAGCTTGCATCATCTTCAAAACTAAAGCTGTAATCTCATTTTCAAATCTAAACAAAAGCAAGAATCAACTCAGAAAGTCCAATTCAGATCAAATATCAAGGACAAGTGCAAGCTTCGGTTTTAAAAGAATTCTCAGATCTTAAGTGTTCAAGTTTCAGTAACAAGTTTTTATAAAAAAAATCAAGTTTTCAATTTTCAACAGCGGAAGCTTCCAACTTTTCAGGCTTCTGTTTCAAGCTCTCTGTCTTTTTAATAAGGTGAGTAAACATCATTTTAAGAATAGTTTAAAACCTATGATCATAACCTGATGTTTATGATGGATTGTGTGAAAATATGGTTGCTTATATTTATGTGAATGAATGCATGTATGTATATATATGATGTGCTATATATATATGGATGTATGCCTGGAATGGATGTTTATTCTCTCTGTTTAAAAAACTTTGGTGAAAAAAAAACATTTAACTTAAAATAGTTTTGAAAATCTGTAAATATGTTTAAACGTTGGTGATGAATTTTTGAAAGAATAATATGGTTTGTATATATACATAAGAATGTATGTGTGTGTTTGCCGGTTCAAAGATCAAACTGTGTGTATGAAAATAGCCTATGTTAATATGCAGGCATCTAAATTTATAGAATAAAATTATATCTCTCCAGATATCTGATGATAAGCAAAAATTTGTAAATAGAAAATGTCTGTGAGTGTATAAACTCAATTTCAAAAATAAAATTCATAAATATAGATGAACTGTTTATATACAAAAATATGAAATATCCAGGTCTGATCAAAATCGATCCAAATTTAATTATCAGTATATTATGAATCAAGTTTATAACCAAATTCTAATTTGAAATTCATGAATTTAGAGATTGGAATTGTGATTTTTAGATTAGAAATGGATGAGTCAGGGAGGATGATGGGTTTCGACATTTTTGTCGATTTCTGGTGAACGATGTCGAAGTTTGTGGTGAGGTTTGGTCCGGAGCAAGCCGGAGTGTTGTGGATCAAGGGAAAATTTGTGAAGGATTTTTCTGATGGCCGAGGTTGGTGAGGTGATTTAGGGTTCGATAGCCTGTTTGGGATGTCGGGGTAATCGTGGTGATCTCAGCGAAAATGGAGCTTCAGGCTCCATCGCGATGGTTGCAATCGAGACGTGATGGTGTGAGGCTACTATGGAAGAAAGGTCGTGGGTTCCGGTCACCTAGATCGTCGGCGATGGGTGGTTCTTTGTTTCGAGTTGAGGTTCCAGTTAGGGTTGAAGCACTCGATTTCGATTTGAGAAAGAACAGTGGGATATGGTCGATGGGGAGGCTTCGCGAAGTCATCGATGATGTGTGGGAGGCTTCGCAGTTGGTCGGCGTCGAGGGGTTCGCCGTGCACCATGCACACGTGTACATCAGGTTCTGATGGGTTGAAGTCTTCGGGTAACTCGAGTTTTACTCGAGTCATTCTCGAGATGGTCTCGAGGCAAGGGGTAGCGCGTGAGTATAGTGTTTGCTCGGGAAAGTGGTCGAATTGGTCTCGGGTTATGCTTTGATTAAGGAATCAGGTTTTAAATTTTAAAATATAAAGAAAGGTGTTTTAGATTTAGATCAAAGAACCTGAACTTTTCAAATACTTCCAGGCTTCAAAGCAAAGTAAAATAGGTTTTAAAATACAAATTGGAATTAGTTCTTAAAACATATACTTGATAATGTTTTAAGTTATTTTAAGGAAGATAAGTTTTGTTAACTTTAAAATTATCTAGGTAAATGATTATTTTATTCTAAAAACTTAATTAATGATTTAATTAAGTAAAGGTTATCATAATGGTATGTTTTAAAATGGTAATGGTAATAAGGCATTAATAAGATAAGTTTTATCTTAAGATAATTAAGGTTTAATGCCTAGAGATTAATTAAGTTGATTAAGAAATTTGAGCATAATTAATTAATAAGATTTATGAGTGTAATTACTTAGTGAAGTAATTGATGGATAAATTACTGATGTAATTAATATAAGGAAATTTTACTTAATGGAAGGTAATTAAGGGTTAATTACTTAGAAGAAGTAATTAAGGATTAATTACTTAGTGTAATTAATTAGCGGATTAATATAATTAATTAAGGAGTTAATAAATTAAGGTAATTAATTACAGTATGGTTAATCACTGTTATGATTGATTAAGGCTGATTAATGAAAATAATTAATTAATGTAATTAATTAACGTAATAAATGAAAGTAATTAAAGATCTATTTGCTATAATTGGTTAAGGATAATTAATTTTTATAATTAGTTAAAGGATAATTACTTTATGTAATTAAAGATAATTAATCAAGGATGACTAATTAAAATGGATAATTAAAGGATGATTAATTTATTTATTTGTAATTAATTAATGTTAAATAAGTAGGATTAAGGGTGATTGAAGTAATTAATTTAATTTGTTTAAATTAATTAGAAATGGTATGACTAATTTATCTTGCTTATGATTGAATAATATTGCATGCCTTAGATTGATTGATATCTCGGATATGTGATTTGCGATGCTATGTGATATGATATGTTGGGTTTAAACTGAGATAATGTGGTTATCTATCGATGATGAGTTAATGTGTATAGGTGACACCCTGTATTTGAAGTTTGAACTGTGTTTCATTTGAATAATTTGGGTTAGAATGGTATTGAATTCGAAGAGACCAGAGTCGGGTATTAGTAAATACCCGAAACCACTTCGATTCTTTAAAGATTGCTATGTGAAATCAATATGCTGGTATGGAATGATTTAAGTGAATTAGACCATTTAATCTAAGTTTTGGTACTTAGAAATTGATGTGTGAAATAAGAGATGCCTGTAACAACTTGTGAAGTTGTAAATTGATACCAGATACCCCGAGTTTATATAAATTGTATGCTTTTGTATTCCATGTTAGATGGGTTTACTCATGCTAGTTTCCAGCTTGACCTGGGTATTACTTTGATGTAATGCTCGGGGCAGACCGAGTATTACAGATTTTTAGTTAAGGACGTTCTGGACCTCAGGAGACGAGCCGGAAGGTAGGAATGTATGGAGTGTTTCCGCTGTATTATATTATTGTATATATCAGAGACATGTTGATTGTATCTGTCCAGTGTTTATGTAATGTTGTAACTCTGATGTATTATAAATGTATTGACTGATATAATTTTCCTTTGTAAATTGTTATTTTATGTGATATTATATTTTGATCCGCTGCGAATGTGAGATTTCTGTGACTTGTTTCTTTTCTTCTTCTTTCTCTTTTCTTCTTTTCCTAACTATCTGGAAATTTCGAGATCGAAATTTTTGGGTCGTTACATTTGGTATCAGAGCGAAGGTTAAGCGAGAACCTTGGCTCTGGTGGGATTACTCATTAAGGATAGGGTCAATGGTACCCTAGAATGAGTTGAGTGTATATATGTATGAGAGCGTACTTGTTATTTTCTCATATAAAGATTCTAAATGATTCTATATAAGAATATATATATATCTTGATATATAAAGCAATATTTCTTTCTAATAAATATTAAGGTAATTGTTTGTTAAATTATTGGAATTAAATTAAGTGGTAATATAAATACAACCAAATTGAAATTAAATAAAGATAAGTTTGAAATGGATTCAAACTGAAATTAAATTCTTTAATTTGGGAAAAAGTTTTAGAATAAGATAATAATGAATTGGTTTTCAGATATGATAATCTTGGTTACTATCATAAGTGATTGTTGTGTTTAATAATGAAATGTGTGTTAATGAGTAAGCAAAAATGAATATTTTAGGAAAGTAAAACATTTTCGTAAGTATGACTTATAAATTGGAACTGAAGATGTTCTAAATTGTGAAGTTTCAAATCTAGGTCCTGAAATTAAAAATTTGTTTCAAAGTGGTTAAGAAATAATAAATAATATTATTTAATGCATTTGAATGAAAGGGTCCTATTTCAAAAAAGAGTTGTTTGAAAATTTAAAATTGGTTTTTAATTAAAACCAAAGGTGGTTTAAAATTTATGGATAACTTGGTGTGTAAAGGAAATAATATGTATATATGTGGATATACATAATATCAAAGATGGTTTGAAATAAACTCTAAATGTTGTGTTTCATATTTGGAATGAGATGTGATATCCAAAGTGATAAGTTTTTGAACTTATAAGTGGAAAGATTATTAATGTGAAGTTTAGAATTTGAAATGGGAATTCAAATTGGGTAAGGTTGGCTGGATTAAGTAAATTGAATTTAACTTTGGGAAAATTACATAAGTTAACAAGCAATCTGAATCAGAAATTTCAAGATGAAATTAAGATTTAACTTGGGAAGATAAATGGTTAATTTAAATTGGGAGTTTGTGTGATCTCAAAATGGGTTTGAGATCTGGAGATTGGAAATGGATGGATGTTTTAAAATAATTTGAATGATACCATCCTGTTGTTATTAATAATCTTTAAGCTGAAATTGGATTTGTTTAAATGAATAAAGAAATGGGTGTGGTAATATATTCATTATTAAGATAAAATGGAATCATTTCGGATTTAAGATTTGAATGTTTATGATAAAAATTCAAAGGATTGGTTTCAAAACTGAAATTTGATGATAAATGGAATTTCAAAATTTAGTTGTTTAAAAGGGATTTGAATTATTTGAACTTTGAAATAGGTTAAAAATGGAATTTTAATTCAGAATTAAATGGTTTAAAGATATAAGTTGATTTGATTTAAAGGATTAAATCAACATTTAAAATTTTCACCCGAATCTATATAATTCGGGATGGTTTAAATTTGAAATTTGAATTGAATTAGTTCAAACTGAATTTTATTTGAATTAACTGGAATTATGATGGAAGATGGATAAGTTTACAAATTCAAATGGAGATTTGAATTGGATATTTTGAAATGAAATTGCAGTTGAATGAGTTCAAATTCAAATAGGAAGAAAATTTGAATTTGGGATGAGAATGGAAGTTAACTTAATTTGAATTGAAATAGAAAGTTAATTGGAAATTGGCAATTGATGGGAATTGGGATCAATTCGAATTGGAATTAAATCAATTTAAATAGAATTGGAAATTTAAATTGAATGGATGAAATAGAGATTAGGAATGAACAGTTTGGCTCTGGACTAGTTTCAAAATAAATTGTTTTAATACAAATCTATTTTTCCAAGCTATTTATTATATATACAACCTTTCATATTAAACCCAAAACTATCTTATACTTATTTTATAACTCCTTTTGGGATTATTTAACTATTTCGTAACTGTTTTGTAAAATAATTACTATTTCTCAACTATTTTACAAATTAATTACTATTTTACAACTATTTTGCATTTATCTAACTATTTTATAACTATTTGACTATTTTCCAACTATTTTACAATTACTTAACTATTTTACAGCTATTTTACAAACTAATAATTATTTTTCAACAACTTATCTATTTTTTAAATTCTTCAAGCTATTTTCAAAAATTAAGCTGGACAGAGTTCAAACTGTTTATGATTAAATATCCATTTGAGATAAGAATTGAGGTGATAATCCAAATGAGGATTTTAGCAATTGAAAGCAAGTGAATGAAAATCCAAGTGAATGTGAATAGAAAAGAGGAATTGATTTGGCTAATAATCGATGAAGTTAAATACGTAGGATGTACGTATATTATTCTATTCGCATAGTAATTTGATCCAGATTCGAGCATAGAATTTCGAGATAGTTATATCGATACGAGTTGGGATTTTTCACTCGATTTTCGATGGCGAACCTGGATATGGGTTGTTGATTGGTTCTGGGCATTCTCTATCATAGTTATGGCTATGCAAGGAGAATGACGGTTTCTGATCAAGAAACCAGATCTGAGTCCGCACTAGGAAGTCGGGTGAACGATACTAGTTCGGAATGGAAATTGTGTGATCGATTGAGCGATCAGATTGATATAGCATACGAATGTTATGTGTACATCGTACGAGTTTGAATGAATTGATATTGAAAATTTGTGGATAAGAATTGTAAAATATTTTGAAATGAAAAAGTATATTTTGTGAAATGTATGATGAAATAAAGTGGAAATTGGATATTTCTATGGTAGAATGGAAATATGGTTAATAACTTTATAAGAGAGAAATCAAATTTGAATATTTGATTTGGAATAAACAAAGTTATATATCTTTGTTATATAAGATAAATCTCCCCTGGTTGAATCTATAGCTAGAAGAAAAGTGTTTTGAAAATATTTGAAGTATAAAAAGGGTTTTATACAAGTTTGAAATGATCCAAAGATTTTTCAAGGTTATATATATCTATATATATATAAAGGATCTTATGAGGATTTCGAAGGAAAGGTTTTTGGAACCTATAAATATTGGAAAGGCTTTTGATTTTTGGATAAAATCAATATTGCGATTTGGAAAGCCTTGTTTGAGAATTATCTATTTTGAGAAAGGAGATTTATATAAGATTCATACTAGGTGTATGATTTGGGAGATACTATATGTGCATAGTATAAAGGGTTTTGAAAATGGCTCTGGAGAAAAAGGCGCTCCCTTAGAATGAACTTCTCAGGAGTACCATAGGTTGGTACTGTCTTGAACCCTAAGCGGGGGTTCTAAAGTTGATCCTGTGAGGAGTCCGTGCAAAACTAGTTCCTGAGGATTTTGTGTAGTGTGTAGCGAAAATCGAGGGCGTTGATGCCTACAGAGGCATTTGGGTTATGCCGTGACGATAGTGTAACTCGATGTCACTGCGATCTACTGCAGACCATAGCGAAAGTCGTATGTGCCGCAGAGAGCCAACAGTCTACGTTTGATTTTATATCGGTAGACTGCGACCTATGGTAACATAGCGAAAGTCGTGTGTGCTGCTGAGAGCCAACAGCCTGCGTTTGATTTTACATCTGTAGACTGCGACCTATGTGGGAGTGGAGAAGTTTCATTTTTGACAGCGAAAATCGAGAGCGCTGATGCCTACAGTTACATGGACTTTTGCTGTGATGGCAACGTAACCCTGGAATGTAGCTGCGATCTGTTATGGGTTCCATGGCGTAATCGAGGGGCGTGGAGTGCCTACAGTTACATGGACTTTTGCTATGATGGCAACGTAAAGCAGGATGTAACTGCGACCATGGATGAGGGTGATGATTTCCAAAGCATTCTCACCAAAGACATTTCCTCTATTTTCAAAAACGTTTTCCCTAATTTCAATAAAATTATTTTCCAAGTATTTTCACTGGATGTTAAAAACAGGTTTACCAAGTACTTATAGATTTTCAGTCCTACGTCTGATCAACGTATGACCGAATTTCTGTGAGAAAAAGGATGGACTGGTTGAGACATCGAGTTATAAAAAGTATCTTTATAAAAACTATTTTATAATATTTTTAAAGTGTTTTAAAAATTTATCGAAGGGTAATTTTTCTGATAATAAGTATTGAATAAATTATGGCTTCGTTCCTTTTCGAGGACGAATAGATTCTAAGGGGAAGGAATGTGATGACCCGGAATTTTAGGCAATATCAATTTAATAATCTGTATAAAAATTAAATTTATTTGATAATTTGTGTTAATAAAATTTGAATTAATTTAATAATCTAATTAAATAAATATTTAATTGGTGAATTTATCTTTTAAAAGCTAATAAAATGTTTCTATTTATAATGTGTATACATATATATTTGTATATATTGTAAATAGAAAAGCTTGCTTTGAATTTAATAAATAAAATCTTGTTTTCAAAATCTAATATACATTTTGATAATTTGGGAATTATGATTTATTTAATATATAAATTTTCAAAGCTATTTTATAAATAACTATATAGTTTTAAAATACATAAGATAAATGTTTAATTGTTTAAAAATAGAGTTTTAGCTTAAGTTTAAATTTAAATAAAAGATTTTTTTATTTCTTTTTAAATATTACTTGATAAATATAATTTGAAAATGGAAGTTTAAAATACAATATAGCATATGATATATTAATTCATTTAATAATAGAAGTAATTTATAATCTCTTTTATAAATTATTTAAAATGGTTAAATTTGTTATTTTCAAATAATAATAATAATATTTAGTTTTTATAAACATAAATAGATTTTATAGAAATAAAAATGCTTAAATTGAATATGCTATTGATTTTAAATTGGATTTTACAATTTAATTTGAATTTGAATTTAAAGTTTTGAAATTCAAAAGAATAGATATTTAAAAATAGTTGGATTTAAAATATTATGTATAAACATTTAATTATATATATATAATTTGTTTTATTTATATTTTCTTTAAAGTAATATATATATATAAGAAATTTAGATATACATTTATATAAGAATTAATAAAGTAAGTTAAAGCTTTATTTAACATTTTTAAATTAAAATAAATACGTAAAAGGACAAATGTTATCAGATTAAAGCTTAATAAAACATGTGTAATTTAAATAACTAACGTGTATGACAAGTGTTGAATTTTAAACCAAGTGTCAATTTATTTTAGCTTTTCTTTTATTTTAATAAAATCAAATTTCGGCCTATGTACATTGTTTTCTCATTCATCATTTTCTTTTCTATTTTTTTTACTCAAAACTAAGAAGAAAACTTAAACAACTCTTCCTTTTCAAATCTGAAAATCAATTTCCTCAGACCCATTTCTCAAAGTAAAATAAAAAACGCAAGCATTCTTTCAATCTGTAATCAAACCTGTAATGCAATAGCAAAATCAAAAGCTTGCATCATCTTCAAAACTAAAGCTCTAATCTCATTTTCAAATCTGAACAAAAGCAAGAATCAACTCAGAAAGTCCAATTCAGATCAAATATCAAGGACAAGTGCAAGCTTCAGTTTTAAAAGAATTATCAGATCTTAAGTATTCAAGTTTCAGTTACAAGTTTTTATAAAAAATAAATCAAGTTTTCAATTTTCAAGAGCAGCAGCTTCCAACTTTTCAGGCTTCTGTTTCAAGCTCTCTTTCTTTTTAATAAGGTGAGTAAACACCATTTTATGAATAGTTTAAAACCTAAGATCATAACCTGATGCTTATGATGGATTGTGTGAAAATATGGTTGCTTATATTTATGTGAATGAATGCATGTATGTATATATATGATGTGCTATATATATCTGGATCTATGCCTGGAAATGGATGTTCATTCTCTCTGTTTAAAAAACTTTGGTGAAAAAAAAACATTTAACTTAAAAATGTAAATATGTTTAAACGTTGGTTATGAATTTTTGAAAGAATAATATGGTTTGTATATATACATAAGAATGTATGTGTGTATTTGCCTGTTCAAACCGTGTATATGAAAATAGCCTCTGTTAATATACAGACATCTAAATTTATAGAATAAAATTCATATCTCTCCAGATATCTGATGATAAGCTAAAATTTGTAAATAGAAAATGTTTGTGAGTGTATAAACTCTATTTCAAAAATAAAATTCATAAATATAGATGAACTGTTTATATACAAAAATATGAAATGTCCAGGTCTGGTCAAAATTGGTCCAAATTTAATTATCAGTATATTATGAATCAAGTCTATAACCAAATTCTAGTTTGAAATTCATGAATTTAGAGATTGGAATTGTGATTTTTAGATTAGAAATGGATGGGTTAGGGCGGGATGATGGGTTTCGACATTTTTGTCGATTTCTGGTGAACGGCGTCGAAGTTTGTAGTGAGATTTGGTCTGGAGGAGGCCGGAGTGCCGTGGAACAAGGGAAAATTGGTGAAGGATTTTTCTGATGGTCGAGGTTGGTGATCGAAGGTGATTTAGGGTTCGATAGCCTATTTGGGATGTCGGGGTAATCGTGGTGATCTCAGCCAAAATGGAGCTTCGGGCTCGATCATGATGGTTGCAATCGAGACGTGATGGTGTGAGGATACTATGGAAGAAATGCCGTGGGTTCCAGTCACCTAGATCGTCGGCGATGGGTGGTTCTTTGTTTCGAGTTGAGGTTCCAGTTGGGGTTGAAGCACTCGATTTCGATTCGAGAAAGAACAGTTGGATCTGGTCGATGGGGAGCTTTGCGAAGTCATCGATGATGTGTGGGAGGCTTCGCAGTTGGTCGGCGTCGAGGGGTTCGCTGTGCACCATGCACACGTGCACATCAGGTTCTGATGGGTTGAAGTCTTCGGGTAACTCGTGTTTTACTCGAGTCATTCTCGAGATGGTCTCGAGGCAAGGGAGTAGCGCGTGAGTATAGTGTTTGCTCGGGAAAGTGGTCGAATTGGTCTTAGGTTATGCTTTGATTAAGGAATCAGGTTTTAAAATTTAAAATATAAAGAAAGGTATTTCAGATTTAGATCAAAGAACCTAAACTTTTCAAATACTTCTACGCTTCAAAGCAAAGTAAAACAAGTTTTAAAATACAAATTGGAATTAGTTCTTAAAACTTATACTTGATAATGTTTTTAAGTTATTTTAAGGAAGATAAGTTTTGTTAACTTTAAAATTATCTAATTAAATGATTATTTTATTCTAAAAACTTAATTAATAATTTAATTAAGTAAAGGTAATCATAATGATAAAATGTTTTTAATTGGTAATGGTAATAAGGCATTAATAAGATAAGTTTTATCTAAGATAATTAAGGTTTAATGCCTAGAGATTAATTAAGTTGATTAAGAAATTTGAGCATAATTAATTAATAAGATTTATGAGTGTAATTACTTAGTAAAGTAACTGATGGATAAATTACTGATGTAATTAATATAAGGATATTTTACTTAATGTAAGGTAATTAAGGGTTAATTACTTAGAAGAAGTAATTAAGGATTAATTACTTTGTGTAATTAATTAAATGATTATATGATTAATTAAGGAGTTAATTAATTAAGGTAATTAATTACAGAATGGTTAATCACTGTTATGATTGATTAAGGCTGATTGATGAAAATAATTAATTAATGTAATAAATGAAAGTAATTAAAGATTTATTTACTGTAATTGGTTAAGGATAATTAATTTGTATAATTAATTAAAGGATAATTACTTTATGTAATTAAAGATAATTAATCAAAGATGATTAATTAAAATGGATAATTAAAGGATGATTAATTAATTTATTTGTAATTAAAATAAGCAGGATTAAGGGTGATTGAAGTAGTTAATTTAATTTGTTTAAATTAATTAGAAATGGTATGACTAATTTATCTTGCTTATGATTGAATAATATTGCATGCCTTAGATTAATTGATATCTCGGATATGTGATTTGCGATGCTATGTAATATGATATGTTGGGTTTAAACTGAAATAATGTGGTTAGCTATCGATGATGAGTTAATGTGTATAGGTGACACCCTGTATTTGAAGTTTGAACTGTGTTTCATTTGAATAATTTGAGATAGAATGGTATTGAATTCGAAGAGACCGGAGTCGGATATTAGTAAATACCCGAAACCACTTTGATTCTTTAAAGATTGATATTTGAAATCAATAGGCTGGTATGGAATGATTTAAGTGAATTGGACCATTTAATACTAGTTTTGGTACTTAGAAATTGATGTATGAAATAAGGATGTCTATAACAACTTGTGAAGTTGTAAATTGATACCAGATATCACGGGTTTATATAAATTGTATGTTTTTGTATTCCATGTTAGATGGGTTTACTCACGCTGGTTTCCAGCCTGACCTGTGTGTTACTTTGATGTAATGCTCGGGTCAGACTGAGTGTTACAGATTTTCAGGTATGGACGTTCTGGAGCTCAGGAGACAAGCTGGATAGCAGGAACGTATGAAGTGTTTCCACTGTATTATATTATTGTATATATCAGAGACATGTTGATTGTATCTATCCAGTGTTTGTGTAATGTTGTAACTCTGATGTATTAAAAATGTATTGACTGATATAATTTTTCTTTGTAAACTGTTAATGTGATATTATACTTTGATCCGCTACGAATGTAAGATTTCTGTGACTTGTTTCTTTTCTTCTTCTTTCTCTTTTCTTCTTTTCCTAACTATCTGGAAATTTCAGGATCGAAATTTTCGGGTCGTTACAAACTTACAATCCATATCCACTCTTCTTTCTCGTCTACTAAAAATTCTCTTATAATAATCAATAAAAGCTCTTTTTAAAGCTCTTGTTTACTAATATCCACATCATCATAAAAAACACTACAAATCATATTTGACCTTCTTCTTCCATTTGCAACTCTATTGAAATAACCATTGTTCTTATCCCTTTCCTTCAACCACTGAATTCTTGTCCTTTGCCTCTAGAAAACTTGCTCCTAATTAATTACTTTAAGTAATTCTTTTTCTTTCTCATGCAAAATAAACTTTTCACTCTCATCTAAGCTTCCCAACCTTCCAAAAATCTTCCCATTTCCTATCTATCATCTCATCAAAACCCTTCTCAAGACACCACAGTTTCTCAAACTTGAAAATTTTGACATGACCAAAAACAATAGAAGCCAAATCTTTTGATGAGATAAATGGTGTACATCTTCAAACTCCGAACTAATGAAAAATCCACTAAATTTAACTAAAGTTGGACTCTCGCTCTACCATTGCTTCAGGTAAACTTCCTGTTAGTAAGCGGAAGATCAATCAAGTTGCATTCTCTAGACAACTCATTAAATCTTCAACATCCCCCACATATTCCCCCATTTCTCTCATTAATATATCTTACAGTGTTGAAATCCCCTCCAATTAACCAAGGGCGTTGAATTAAATTTCGAAAAGCAATGCATCTCTCCACAGTTTCTTCCTCTCAACTCTAGTGTTTGGTGATAAACACTTGCGACAAAATATAATACCCCCAAAAGAATTACATCTCAGTGCTACAGACAGAATTCATTCTTCATCTCTTGCATAAGTGACCAATTTTTACTATTCCACCCTATAAAAATCCTCCCAGCACTACTATTATCAGCCATGTAACTCCAAACATCCAAGAAAGAACCTCCTAAACACAAAAATTTTATTATCAAGGCAACAAATTATTGTCTCTTTTAACACAATTATGTCATGTTTAATAAAATTGATAACATTTTTAACACTCAGACACTTAGAATCGGTGCCTAAACCTCTCACATTCCATGAAAACACTATCATTTTAAATACATAACCCTCTCTGCTTCTTTTTCTTTAAATTCAGTAATATTGTCCTCGTTATTTTTAAGAATGAGCATGAACATTTTGCAAGCTCATAATATTGATCATGACTTAATTTATTAAGTAAAGTAGGGATGAAACCTATACCTTCCAAAGGATGACTAGCTTCTAGCACTCTCACATTTTTTCTCAACAAAGTGAATCCCACCTACTCCTTATTATTCCCTCTCTTCCTTCTGATAATTCATGAGTATTCTAGAGCATCTACTTCACCTTTTCTCCATTTCTCTCTTTGGCCTCCGCCTCTATTGTAATTTCCTCCTTATATTCCCAATGACAGCCAAGATCAACATCAACAACCTCCGCCATGTTGTTACTACCAACCTCAAAGTTATCACCCATATTAGCATTAATATTATAAGTTGTAGTGATCTCAATAGGGTTTCCAATATCTCCTCCTTGCACATGCACATCCGAATTGTACAAATTCCTTTTAAACCTCCAAATTTTAAGACTTCCATCATTGCATTTCTCAAAGAAATTACTTCTTAAAAACTTTGAATCCATCACAAATTTAGGGTCATCCATATACCATCTTATTGAAATTTGGTGATAATACTCACTTCAATTTCTGCCCTCAAAGTTGGAAAATCAGCTGCACTCATAAGATCCTTTGGCAACTTCTTTTACTTCTCCAACCTTTGCCAACACACTTCTCATCAAACTGAAACTCCTGAAAGCTAAAGGCACATTCTTAAGAACAAACCAGACCCCCACCTTCCTACCAACCCTTGAACACCCTTTTTGCAAGCTCTATTTTCTTATACCAATGCCTTTAACGCATATAATTGAGCCAACATTATCTTTAGTAAAGAAATTTTAAGGAATATAAACAATGAAATTGTTATTGAGCTTTTTGACATCCCAGTTCCAATTCTTGAGAGTAAGATTGCGATTTCAAACTAAGCAATTCTTCTATTTCTTGAAAAGTAAAAGCTCTCTTTACAATCGAAATCACCACACATGCACTCGATCTTTGAATCGCGCTATCCAATTCAGCTGAAGAGATATAAACCTCACCGCCATTTTCAGTTTCCACATGACTCGATAATTCTTCCTTAATGAAAATTTACATGCAAAACATTTACGGCCTGTGCGATTGCACTTAAAATAAATCAAAAGGGTCCCTATAACCTCTTGCCCAGTGATTGGCTGAACCACGACAAAAGAAATTTTTTTTTTGATCTAATTTTGTTGCAAAAGATCTTGGAATACGTAGCACGAATTGTGGGTTTCGTGTATACATTTTTTCCAACTGCCGCTATGTAGCTAAATTGGTTTGTTAATTTTACGTGAGAAATTGGAGGGAATAATTCAGTGTCTTGGACGCCATTAAAGATGAAACTGGATGCCATTCAGCTGTACGTATTTTTTAACACTTCTGTGCTAATTATTCATGAACATATTTCATTTTTATAGGTATGACCTCACATGTTTTATGTCAATACATAATACTGTGATAACTTTGGTAGTGTTTGGTTTAAAATGAGTTTTTTGTGTTTTCAATATTAATTACAATATATGAGAGTCGTCGAGGGATAATGGATAGGATGGAAGGAAAATGGAAGATGCCACGGAGGGAATGGAGAAACGATGGAAGGATAGATTATTTCTTGTGCCTCTCTTATTTTTCAGAACTTTGAAAATAAAAAAAAATGTTTCCACTATTTTATGTTAACTTTATTTCTAAATTGGTCGTTTTTCACAATTTATATGCATCGTGCGTATTTTTGTATGGATGAAAACTCAAAACTATAAGGGTAAACCAAATACTGCCTTAGTAACCTTAGATATTAAAATCTTATTTGTAGCAATTTAAATCAACCTCAATTCTAAACGATTTCAAAATTTTACTTCAACTTCAATTTAAACAGTTCTATTCAAATGGCTGAAAGTTTCAGTTCAATTTCTCATTTTTAAACAATGTAGTTTAAATCCATTTCACATCGAAAATTTTGAAATACCAATTTAAACCACTTTATTGAAAGTAAATTCAAAGTTTAAATTAAAATTTAAACCTCTAAAATAATTCACTTTCAATAAATTCAAATCATATCTTAATTTCAACTTTAAAATTTAAATTTAAATCCTTAGACAGTTTCATTTAATGTAATGATCCAAACATTTTGATATTTGAAATTGCAATATTAATTGGTTTTAAATATTTAAAAGTTAAATTTTAACTTGAATTTCAAATTTAACCATTTATTGGGTAATTAAATTATTGAATTTAGTAATTGGAAATTGGTTAAAATATTGAATCTGGAGTTTTAACCTTGTTAAAAATAATTTAAAGGCTTATAAAATTATATTGATAATAATGAAGATAATAAAAGTTTTAAAATTTAATTTAAAAGTGATTTGTTCAATTTTAAAATATATCGTTTAAATTGAAATTTAAAAATAGCACTCCGGGACACAGTCTCGGATTTCGATGAAACTAGTTCCTTTGGATCCGTAATAGTGTATTACTATCGGATTTCAAATTTCATAGTATGTGGAGTTATCATTTGACCGTATGGGATATAAACGCACTAAAATTTATATCGAAAATTCAATATAATAATTGGATCCAAAAAACTATCTTCTCTATACGATCGAATTAGGAGTCGGAACCTTTTCCATTGCATTCGGAATAAGAGTATAACATTACAAGCACCTAGTGGTATGTCTCGATAGGATGTCGAGATTTTAAGCTACGAAATCGATTCGTTCTGTAATTTTAATAATATATACATATATTATATTTATAGTGATTGACCATATTTTCATCAAATTTTTCCTTCCATCATTTCAGTCACTGTAGATGACCTACTTGAATAGGTAAAGCATCTTCCCTCTTCTTTATAAAACCATACAACCGAGCAAAGTTCAAACAGAAAAGATTAAACAAAGGGTATGCGTTCTTCTTCGTTTAAACGAAGTTCCATCCTACGACACTATCCTCTTGGATCACTAGAGGCATCAGTGGTTGAAGTGTTAAACTAGGAAGTGGAAGGCAACATCGAGGCGAGCATAGTGAAAGGTGTTGACCGGACAGGGAGGCGCAAGGTGGGAGTTAAGGCCAGATGAAAATAAGGAGGGTGGGTTTCGGTTCTGTGTTTTTTCTAGCAGCGTCATTGACCGAGAGGAGGATGAGTCTGAAGAGAAATGGTAGAGAGAAGGCATGGCTTCCTGGTGGTGGAGGCGCGATGGTCATTGGTTGTGTGTGGAGGCAGAAAAGTTGAATCAACCGCGAAATCGTTTGTGGTCGATTTTGGCGATTTCGTGCATCAAGGGACCGTGGCATGTGAAGGAAGTGGTAGCTGTTTATAAGGAAGAGGCGTGGATGAAGTCTAGGGGGTAGGCATCACGTGGTGGTGGCGCAGTTCGAAGTTGATCGGAGATCTCATTTTCATTTTTACAAGGGTGGTGGCGAATGGAAGATCGGGGCAGTTGCATAGGAAAGCAGGGAGGCAAGGCTATCGGAGGGAGCGAGGGGGGGCTGCTGGAGGATGGTCGTGGCAGCGGCATAGGGTTGAACTGGAGCGACAAAATTTGAATACGGGGAAGAAGAAGGATGGTGGAGTTTGCTTGGACCGAGTCCAAGTCCGGTATAGTGGGTATGGGCTTCTTTCAAAAAAAAGAATTTGTTTATACAAATTATATTCGAAATTATAGAATGTGTATCTCATGCATACGAGAGCCGATTCGGACGATTCAAGTTGCATTGGGATCATGATGTCATCATCTATGCAAAGGAAATAGTTTCGACGAATTTGGATCTTTAGAAATTTTCAGTTAATTTCAAACGCATTTGGATTCAATCGAAACCGGAACACGAAAGCGACAGGAAATCAAAGTGAGTTAACCTCACTCAGTTTTGGATTACCATAATTAATTTTAAACAGTTAAAATTAATTGTTGATTGATTGGTTGAATTGATAAATAAATATCAGTTGGATGTGATATTATATATAGTAGTGTATAAATATTGGAGTAATTGATAATCCCATATATATAGTGGATGAAGCCATATGCTCCCCGCATAATAGCAGATGATCCTATATACCGTGATATCCCTCTTGAAGTGGGATTGGTATTTTTATATTATTCTAGCATCCGTGGATGTAGGAAAATAGGTTGGTAGGATCCAACTAGATTTCTCAAAAGTATTGAATTTATTTTCATATTCAGTGATATGATATATTGAATATTCTGTGATAGGCTATAGAGCGATTTTGAATTTATATGGTTCTATGACATTACTAGTTAGATTTTGGTATTTTTAAATACCAATGGAAAATGTTTAAAATTTGGAAAGAAAATAAAAAGGAAAATCTGATGTAGAAATATTTTGGTGAAATTTGGATTTGTTAAAAGAAATGAATTTTGGGTAAAATGAATAGTTTTGTTTCAGAATTTATATTTGATAAATTTTGGAATAAGGAAAATAGAGATTTTGGAAATAAGTATAAACAAAAGGATTTTTAATAATAAAACTTAAGCGATTTGTTTGAGTGGAAAAAGGATTTTAAAAATCAAGATTTAAAACTGTTTCGGGAAAATAAAAAGGAAATTTGAAAATAAAATATGAAATTGATGTTCCGGTTTTAAATAAGATTTTAAATTATGAGAAGGAGGGGAAATTTGAAATTAGTTGGATTTTTGGAATATAGTTGGGTTATTTAAGAAATTGATTTAAAAATAGAATTCAATCTAGATCGATTAAGTATTGTGAAACAGTTATAAATGGGAAATGAGACTATGGAATTTATAAACGAAGTTTATATATAAGTAAAGTAAACTATCAGTGGATAAATGGGAATTATAAATTCACGTTGAGGATTTATAAGAAGATAGGTAAATCGCTTTTAAAAATAAATAGTAAATTTATTTTTAGAAACGTGAAAAAGGGAATTTACGAAACTAGAATATAAATAAAAATGGAAATAAATCGAGAGGGATTTGTAAATAATTAGGCTGGCTATATTGGAGTTGTAGATGTATTTTTCCTTAGTAGTTAAGTTTATTTAAAAAGGGAGGATTTTTATGTATTAATTAGAAAATTTTTAAAAAGTGTTTAAGAATATTTCTGAAAATTAATTATTTAGTTGTTTTGAATTTTTTTAAAGTATATTTAAGTATTAATTAAGTAGTTTTACAAATGGTTGACATAAAGTTAATTATTATTTAAGAATTAATCAGTATTATTGTTTTAAGAGATAGATTATCCTATATTAATATTATTTTATAATAACTTTTATTTTAAAGAGTAACTGCCTAAAATCTACTTGGAAAATTATTATGGAAATTTCATAAGTATTATTTTGAAAAACTTTAAATGAATTTTTTGGAAAGTAATGGTATCCGCGCATGGCGAAATCGGAGGCAGTGAGTGCCTCCAGTTAAGTCTTGGATTTCTCTGCTATAGTGATGTAACCATTAAGCTGTGAATCCATGGTTTGATACCGCAGTGGTACCTTCCATGTTACTTTTAAAACGGTTTTCAAATATTCTTTTTGAAAGGGATAGTTTGTGAATTTACTAAATTCGATAAGATAAGTACATATATATATATTGGATAAAGAGATTTAATTTATTAAAATTAAATCAAAAGGAGATTTGGAGTTTTTAAGTGGAAAATGAAATCTGTGATTGTATGATTGTTTATTTGATAGTTAAATAACCGACTGTCAAATCTAGACCCAGAATATAACTTTGAGAATATCTAAGAGAAATACGGGGATTATATGGTATAATTACCGTTCGAGGTGTTATACTGTACGCATAAACTCATTTCGTTCTTCTAGGATGTATATAAGGAAATCCATCCACTAACGGTTAGGAGGTTATCTCCGGTCTTATTTTTGTATGTTTATTTTCTAAAGAACTGTGGTTGAGTTTACCGGAAAAATATCGAGCGCTGTTTCGAAGAGAACGGGATCAGATTTGTTATTCGAAAACCACTTCGATCCAACAAGTACATTTTCGTTATGGAAACAAGAGCATGGAGTCTAAGATGGAGAAGTGAAGTGCAAGGGCTAATTGCTACTAATCCTGAGGATTATTTCAAAATGGATGTAGTAGGAATAGTGCCTTTGGTTCTGCTCGGACCCAGGATGGACTTATATGGATGAATGCTATCAGTACATAGTCATTGGAGGACAATAAGCATCCTAAGTCAAAATTCCTTAAAAAAGGTAATCATAGCCTCTAGGATCTTCAATCGGGAATGATTTAAAAGCAGGGGAGACGCAGGAAGGCTAAATGGGTAGCACCCAATTAGGGTATGTTTATCACGTTTCAAGATACCCTTGGATATTATTACTACGATTTGTGGAAGGAGCTCGGAAAAGGGTGGGAACACCGGGGTGATAGCATATTCGGTCTATCCAAGTTAGGGGTAGACCGGTCTTATGTTACAGGGGATCCTGACCTGGTTCTCGGTGCGCTGTTCCAAACGACTACTGTGACAAGTGATACTCCAGTACCTAGCCATTCGTATGGAACCCATTTTCCAATAAGCGCTGTACGGTTTTGATTGTGCCCAACTATGCTAGAACGTGAGATGCAAACATTTTAGCTATTTCAAAAAGTATTTGTACTTAGATGCTAATGTAATATCAGAGGATTTGATATAAAATGTTTTGGGTCCTCGTAAGGTAAAAATCCATCGTGTTTATGTGTGGCATGGTTTTATGATATACCTTTGATTTTAAAGATTTTGAAACTTTAATAATTCAAATTGAGTGTGTTTTCTCACATTGGTTTTCCAGAATGACTCGGGTGTTATTTTATTATAATGCTCGGATCAGACCGAGTATTACAAATACAGGATTGGATGCTATGGAGCTCAGGAGACGAGCTGGACGACGATATGTATCACACGCACTTGGTTTTTGTTCCGCTGTACATTGTAGGCTGTATATCCAGCTTTTATAAGGACAAGTTATCATAACAGTCCAGTATTGATTAATTGATGTGTTTTACTCTGATGATTAAATGTATAAATGACAGTTATAGTTCTTTTTGTATAAAGACATGTTATTTTGTGAGATTCGATGTTGTTGTTTCTATTTTCTTCTTCTACCTCTTTCTTCTTTACCCTAACAATCTGGTATTTTCGACATTCGATTGTTCGGTAAGAAATACAGTGGACATATTGATGTCGATTTCGGGGTCGAAAGTCCCGGTCGTGACATTTGGTATCAGAGCTGAAGGTTAAGCGAGAACCTTGGCTCTGGTGGGGATTACTCATTAGAGATAGGGTCAGTAGTACCTTAAAATGAGTTTAATTGTATTAATAGATATGAGTGCGTATTTTTTAGTGAATATAAAATTGTTTTATACTGTGTTGGTTGATTTGTTTAGTGGCTTATGGATTCTGGTCAATACGAGTAATTAACGTTATTGATAAGGATCTCCAAACACATGAACAGAGCAATTCAACATGGTATTTTTTTTTAAAATGGGGTAAATGAAATAATTTTACCCAAATTATTTTTGTATATAAAGAAATAATTTTTCAGAAAATTATTATAATCATATGTGGTATGCTTGGTTGTTAGGAAATGATAATATTTGACTATTATTATTCGCTGTGTGGTGATTGAATAAAGATTGAAATTATAACCAACGGTTAAGAAAGTAATTCTTGCAAGAAAATGGAATTCATAAATATGAGTTTATAAATGCGAATATAATTTGAAATGAAATGAAATTCCAGAGTATTTCTAAATATGATTTGTACAAAGGATTTAAAAGTTGGAAATTTGGAAATTTAATTTCCCGTTGAAATTGAAAATGATTTTCAAAGACTTGGAAAAATAATGGTGATTTTATTTGGGAAGTATTTGGAATAAAAATATTTAAAAATGTTTTTAGAAAGAAATAAAAGCACCAAACTCACTTTGGTCGCTGGAAAATAATTTCAGTGATGACTGCGCATCATTGATGTTCATTTTCGAGTTTTCATGGGAGGAATTGCTACCTCAATGATTTGAATTGGAGTTTGTTGGCAAAGCTGGTTTGGTTTTGAAATTCAAAGAATAATTTGATATACCAAAGGATTTTGGATATATATGATTTCAAAAACGATTTTTGAAATACTTAAGAAATTGTTTAAACTTGGGGTTTGATCTAAAATGTCTTATGGAATATAAATAAGTTTGAAAACATATAAAAATTTGAATTTTTTTAGAATAAAATTTAACTTAAGAAGAGTTAAATAAAAATAAGTGTGATAATGAAATAAGTTAGTAAAGTAAACCAAGTAAGTGGAGTGAATTGGAAGGAATTGGTGAATACAATATTAGTAATTTTGATAACTTAGGAAATTTTGGAAAGTCGATTTTATGGTGTGAAATTTAACTTAAATTAAGTTAATAAGAGTGAGTTGAGGAATTAAGCCTAAGCAGGCTAAATAGAATAGTTATTGAAATAGAATTTATTAAGTTGGGAATAGGTTGGTGGGTGAACAAATTAATGTGAGTAAATGGAATTGAATATTGGAATGATGTTTAATTTGATTTATGTTAAATAAAGTGAAAATTAAAAATTATTTCGAGTGGACTAAATAAAATAAAAGTTGAAAAGAAAAATCATTGAGATATGCAATGATTAGTGGATGGAACTAATTAAATAATTGGTGGATTAAATATGGTTTGAGATGTGGAAATATAGAATTCTATATTTAAGATTTGGAAGGTAAATTGGGTCAAATAGAAATTGGAATTTAATTTGAATAAAAATGGATATAAACTATAGTGTTGAAGTGGAAATAAAAATAAGAGCTTTGTGTAAAATGTTACAATAGGCTTAAGGAATTGATGATGAAATTCTTAAGTAAAAGTTGGCGTTTGGAAAAATACTAAGTAAATATTTGAATACAGATTGAATAAGTGAATGGAGACTAAAATAAATGTGAATAAAAAGGACATGATGTGGCAAAGAATCAATTGGAAATAAATACGTAAGTTGTATGTATATTATTTTATCCATATGACGATTTGATTCGGATTCGAGCACAGAATTTCGAGATGGTTATATCGATCCGAGTTGGGATTTTTCACTCGATTGTCGACGGCGAACCCTGGACATGGATTTTTGATTGATTTGAAATTCTCTATCATAGTATATGGTTATGCAAGGAGAATGACAGTTTCCAATCAAGAAACCAGATCTGAGTCCACACTAGAGAGCCATGTGAACGATACTAGTTCGGAAGTGAAATGGTGTGATCGAGTGAGCGATCAGAGTTGATATTACGTACGGATGATATACGTACTTCGTATGGGTTTTTATGAAATAAATATTCCAAATTGAAAATGCTGAATCAAATGATTTGAATTATATGAGTGGATACTATTGGTAAGTGAGATGCAGGTAATTAAAAGCAAAAGCTAAATTGATGTCTTCGATTTTAGCCGACAAAAAGATATATGTTTAAATTGTCATATGAAATTGATGGATTTCTGATCGATCCACTTGGCTTTTGTTTTTTTGATAGTTTGAGCCTGTAGAGGCGTTTTGTAGTTTTTTTGGATCTAGCCGTGCAAAGAAGACGTTGGTGAAATTTTTCGAAAATTTAAGGAGTTAGAAAATTTTTGATAACTGAAATTTGATTTGTTATTATAACTTGAAATAGTTTAGTAGATAATATTTTTGGAATCTATGGATGAATTTGGAAATTATCAAAAGTGTTAATGTGTTTCAATGAATTGATTTTGGGAAGTTGTTTTAAAACTGTATGGTTTTGGAAAATAGTTAACGGGTTCTGGACATACTTTTTACCTGGCAATTTCGAGAACGAAATTCTTTTAAGGGGGAGGAATGTAACGACCCAGAATTTTGGATATTTGAAATTGGAGTACTAATAGATTTTAAATATTTAGAATTTAATTTTTAACTTGAATTTCAAATATAACCATTTATTGGATAATTAAATTATTGAATTTAATAATTGGAAATTGGTTAAATTATTGAATCTGGAGTTTTAAGCTTGTTAAAAATAATTTAAAGACTTATAAAATTTATATTGATAATAATGAAGGTAATAAAAGTTTTAAAATTTAATTTAAAAGTGATTTGTTCAATTTTAAAATATATCGTTTAAATTGACGTTTAAAAATAGCCTTCCGGGGCACACGCTCGGATTTCGATGAAACTAGTTCCATTGGATCCATAATAGTGTATTACCATTGGATTTCAAATTTCGTGGTATGTGGAGTTATCGTTTGACAGTATGGGATATAAACGCGCTGAAATTTATATCAAAAATTCAATATAATAATTAGGTCCAAAAAGCTATCTTCTCCAAACGATTGAATTAGGACTCGGAACCTTTTCCATTGCATACGAAATAGAGGTATAACATTATAAACGTCTAGCGGCATGCCTCAATAGGAGGTCGAGATTTTAAGCTATGAAATCGAGTCATTTTATAATTTTAATAATATATATATATGTATATATATATTTATATGTATATATATATATATATGTATATATATGTATATATATATATTGACCATATTTCCATCAACTTTTTCCTTCCATCATTTTAGTCGCTATAGATGACCTATTTGAACAAGTAAAGCATCTTCCCTCTTCTTCATAAAACCACACAACCGAGCATAGTTCAAACAGAAAAGATTAAGAAAAAGAGTACGCGTTCTTCTTCGTTTAAATGAAGCGCCATCCTACAGCACATATCCTTTTGGACCACTAGAGGCATCGGTGGTCGAAGTGTTCACTAGGAAGTGGAAGGAGGCATCGAGGTAAGCATAGTGAATGGTGATGATCGGCCATGGAGGCGCAAGGTGAGAGTTAGGGCCAGATGATCTTAAGGGGGTGGGTTTCGATTTTACGTTTTTTTGGCGATATCGTTGACCGAGATGGGGAGGAGTCTGAAGAGAAATAGTAAAGGGAAGGCATGGCTGCCTGGTGGTAGAGGCACGATGGTCGTCGGTGGTGTGTGGAGGCGGAAAAGTCAAAGCAACGGCGAAATCATTTATGGTCGATTTTGGTGATTTCGTGCATCGCGGGATCGTGGCATGTGAAGAAAAGTGGTAGCTATTGATAAGGAGGAGGCACAGCCGGAGTCTGGGGGGTGGGTGTCGTGTAGTGGTTGCGCAGTTTGAAGTTGATCGGAGATCTCATTTTCATTTTTACCAAGGGTGGCAATGAATGAAATGTCGGGGGCGGTTGCTTAGGAAAGGAGGGAAGCTGGGCTATCGGAGGGAGTGAGGGAGGAGGCTTCCGAAGGATGGTCGTGGCAGCGGCATGGGGTTGAACTGGAGCGACAAAATTTGAATACGAGGAAAAAGAAGGAAGTTGGAAGTTTTCTTGGGCCCGGTCTGGTATAGTGGGTATGGGCTTCTCTCAAAAAAAGAAGAATTTGTTTATATAAATTACATTCAAACTTATAAATGCGTATCTCATGCATATGAGGTCCGATTTGGACGATCCAACTTGCATTGGGTCATGATATCATCATCTACGCATAGGAAATGGTTTGGATGAATTTGAAGCTTCTGCAATTTTAGATAATTTCAAACGTGTTCGGATTCAATAGAAATCGGAACGTGAAAGCGACAGGAAATCAAAGTGAGTTAACCTCACTCAATTTTGGATTACCATAATTAATTTTAAATAGTTAAAATTAATTGTTGATTGATTGGTTGAATTGATAAATAATTATCAATTGGATGTGATACTATATATAGCAGTATATATATATACATTGGAGTGATTGATAATCCCACACATACATAACAGATGAGACCCTATGCGTCCTGCATAATAACGGATGACCCTATATACCGTGATATCTCCCTTGAAGTGGGGTTGGTATTTTTATATTATGCTAACATCTCTAGATGCAGGGAAACCAGTTAGAGGGATCAAATTGGATTCCCAAAAATGTTGAATTTATTTTCATATTCAGTGATATTAGATATTGAATAATCCGTTATAAACTATATCGTGATTTTGAATTTATTTGGTACTATCAAAATAACTGGTTAGATTTTGGTTTTTCTAAATACCAATGGAAAATGTTTAAAATTTGGACAGAAAATAAACAGGAAAATTTGAAGTAAAATTATTTTGGTGAAATTTGGATTTGTTAAAAGAAATGAATTTTGGGTAAAATGAATAGTTTGGTTTTAGAATTTATACTTGATATATTTTGAAATATGGAAAATTGGGATATTGGAAAAAATATAAACAACAGGATTTTTAATAGTAAAATTTAAGCGATTTGTTTGAGAAGAAAATGGATTTTAAAAATCGAGATTTAAAACTGTTTTGGGAAAATAAAAAGGAAATTTGAGAACAAAATATGAAATTGATGTTCCAGTTTTAAATAAGATTTTAAATTATGAAAAGGAAGGGGAGTCTGAATTTAGTTTGATTTTTGGAATATAGTAGGGTTATTTAAGAAATTGATTTAAAAATGAAATTCAATTTAGAAATCGATTTATAATCAATTAAGTATTGTGAAATCGTTATAAACGGGAAAAGAAACTATGGAATTTATAAACAAAGTTTATAAATAAAGTAAAGTAAATTATCGACGAATAAATGGGAATTATAAATTCACGATGAGGATTTATAAGGAGATGGGTAAATCAGTTTAAAAACAAATAGTAAATTTATTTTTAGAAAAGCGAAAAAGGGAATTTAAGGAATTAGAGCGTAAATCAAACTGGAAATAAATTGAGAGGGATTTATACATAATTAGACTAGCTATATTGGAGTTGTAAATGTATTTTTCTTGAGTAGTTAAGTTTATTTCGAAATGGGAGGATTTTCAAGTATTAATGACAAATTTTTTAAAAGTGTTTAAGAATATTTCAGAAAATTAATTTTGTAGTTGTTTTAAAATTGTTTAAAGTATATTTAAGTATTAATTAAGTAGTTTTATAAATGGTGGATATTAAGTTAATTATTATTTAAAATTAATCAATATTATTATTTTAAGAGATAGATTATTCTATATTAATATTATTTTATAATAACTTTTATTTTAAAGAGTAACTGGGTAAAATCTACTTTGAAAATTATTATAGAAATTTCGTAAGTATTATTCTAAAAATTTTCAAATTATGATTTTGGAAAGTAATGGTATACCCGCATGACGAAATCGGGGCAGTGAGTGCCTGTAGTTAAGTCTTGGATTTCTCTGGGATAGAGACGAGACTATTGAGCCATGAATCCATGGTTTGATACCGTAGTGGTACCTTTCATGTTATTTTTAAAAGGGTTTTCAAATATTCTTTTTGAAAGGGATAGTTTGTGAATTTACTAAATTCGATAAGATAATATATATATATATATTGGATAAACAGATTTAATTTATTAAAATTAAATTAAAAAGAGATTTGGAGTTTTTTAGTGGAAAATGGAATCCGTGATTGTATGATTGTTTATTTGATAGTTAAATAACCGACTATCAAATCTGGACCCAAAATATAACTTTGGGAATATCTAGGAGACATACGGGGATTATATGGTACAGTTACCGTTTGATGTGCTATACTGTACGTATGAACTCATTTCATTCCTCTAGGACGTTTATAAAGAAATCCGTCCACTAACGGTTAGGAGGTGATCTCTGATCTTATTTTCGTTTGTTTATTTCCTAAAGAACATGGGTTGAGTTTATCGAAAAAATATCGAACGTTGGTTCGAAGAGACCGGGATCAGATTTGTTATCCGACATCCACTTTGATCCAACTAGTACGTTTTTGTTGTGGAAATAAGAGCATGGAGCCGAAGATGAAGCAGTGAAGTGCAAAGGCCAATCGCTACTAATTTTGAGGATTATTCAAAATGGATGTTATAGGAATAGTGCCTTCGGTTCCGTTAGGACTCAGGATGGACTTGTATGGATGAATGCTATCTGTTATTGTCATTAGAGGACAATGAGCATTCTAAGTGAAAATTCCTTAAAAAAGGTAATCGTAGCCTCTAGCCTCATAAACCGGGGATGACTGAAAAGCAAAGGAGATGCAGCAAGGCTAAGTGGGTAGCACCGAATTAGGGTATGTTTATCATCTTTCTAGATACTCTTGAATATTATTACTATTATTTATGGAAGGATCTCGAAAAAGGGTGGGAACACCTGGGGTGATAACATATTCGAGCTATCCAGGTTAGGGGTAGATCGGTCTTGTGTTGTAGGGGATCCCGGTGGTGGTCCTCGACACGTTGTTCAAGACGTGTACTATGGCCGGTGATACCCCAGTACCTAGTCATTGTATGGAACCCATTCTCCAATATGCGCCGTATGGTTTTGATTGTGTCCAACTATGATGGAATGTGAGATGGAAGCATTTCAGCTATTTAAATAAGTATTTGTACTTAGATACTAATATAATATCAAAGGATTTGATATGAAATGTTTTGGGTTATCGTAAGGTAAAAACCCGTCGTGTTTATGTGTGGAATGGTCTTACGAGATATCTTTAGTTTCAAAGGATTTTAAAACTTTAATAATTCAAATTGAGTGTGTTTTCTCACGCTGGTTGGCTAGACCGACTCGGATGTTATTTTGTTAAAATGCTTGGGTCAGACCGAGTGTTACAAATACATGATAAAATGCTATGGAGCCTAGGAGACGAGCTGGATGACGAGACGTATCGCACGTACTTGGTTTTTATTCCGCTGTGTATTGTAGGCTGTATATTTAGTTTTTATGAGGAAAAGTTATTATAATTGTCCAGTATCGAGTTATTGATGTGTTGTACTCAGATGATGAAATGTATAAATAACAGTTATAGTTCTTTTTTCATAAAGACATGTTATTATCTCTTGTATAATGCTTTGCTGCGATTGTGATATTTTGTGTTGTTGTTTCTATTTTCTTCTTCTACCTCTTTCTTCTTTATCCTAACGATTTGGTATTTTTGGCATTCGATAGTTCGACATGTAATACTGTGACGCCCCACCTCTATACCCACGCTAGCCAAGTACACTACGGTGTAATGCCGTCGACTAGCACGGAGAATAAGGCTGTTGAGGAGCGACCATCCGTGTAATTGCTTAGTGCGAGCACCGATATGTTAGATAGTATAACATGCATTTTCTTTTCAAGAGAGAATCCGACAAACCGATACCTCAAAGCTACTACACAGTGGCTATGTAAATTCTTCGGAAACAAACGTAGAAATAAACATAACACAAATTAGTCACGGATATCCATATCACAAAGGCGGAAAAAGATATGAATATAACACATGAAAGTGTACATCAGAGTAGTGGTCAAACAAGATCCACAATATCACAAAAGAATAGTTACAAGAGCTTCACAAAAGAATAAGTATACATCAATGAGTCTATATCTCGAATGTATACAACCAAAAACTACTAATCTAAGTAGTTAGCCAAAAGTCAGGATAGTAACCCCAGAAGAGGAGTCAAGTAGAAGCACCTGTAACATCTCGGTCTGACCCGAGTATTATTTAATAAGAAAATAATAAATGGATTAGTCTAACTATAAATATCAGATGAAATGATACAGAATAAAAGATATGACAAAAACGTATAATAACCATAATGCCATACCGTGATAAGTATGTAATTGAAAATCAACAAGAGATTAATCAATATTACAAGAATCTTCTCAACGATAAAAAGGAATGTCATAATCTTTATTTTTATTCACAAAAAGTTAATGACACACAAATTCACCAATGCACGATAATGATAAAGCTTATCAATGTAAATCACGAAAATTGGTGAAACACAAATTGTAGAAATCGATCAATAGAAATCCAGAAATCACAAAAAAAGGGGAAAGAGGCCTATCACAAGAACGGGAGCATGTAAACTCCCAACACGTGTATCGCAAAACGAGCCGAGGCTCCTTTAAACGAGCCGAACCTCCACCAAACGAGCCGAAGCTCCACCAAACGAGCCAACGCTCCACCAAACGAGCCGAAGCTCCACCAAACGAGCCGAAGCTCCTCCAAACGAGCCTAAGATCCTCCAAACGAGCCGAAGCTCCTCCAAACGGGCCGAAGCTCCTCCAAACGAGGTATCGTCCTCGACGTGGACAAAGAGACATCGCACATTTCTAGTCTAAATCACAAAACGATCATCATTGATCGATAAGTGTAAATTACACTAAGCTAGTAAATATATGAGCTTAGCTTCATGTCCCATAACCACTAGCTTAACTTAAATATTTACGAACAAATTATAGATTTCCAATCGAAAATTGTCACAAGAGGTTCAATCAAACAAGTCCAAGAATTAACCGACGAAGTAAACGCAAGCGTTTCATACCACTTGTTTTACTAAGCCGTTTAATTAGATTTCTCATACGAATGAGATAAAGGTTTGTATATGCTAGTAGATTGGAAAACGGTTTATGAAATGAGCTTTGTAATAAAATAGTGTTGAAATCATTTTGATGAAAGAATTTTGATATTTACTACTAGTATTGAAAACCTTTATATTTCTAAAAGTGACAAATCACAAAAACGATTGTAGAAACAATCAATCACTAAAATCCACATTCGAAGACGTGAATAGAATCCAAAGAAATCGATTCCGAATCCATCAAAATGGAAATACCCAAAAATTCCAAAAATAGAAGTTATCAAAGTCGACAAAGGTGATAACAACTAATCGGAGAAGACGAATCGATAAAATATTGGAAAAGCAAAGCAAAATGAGGACAAATAGGCTAAACAGGGAAATAGGAGAATAGGAGCAGGTCGGTTGACCGGACTTCCTGAGTCGGCCGATTGTAATAACCTAGAAAGTTTCAGCTACAGCTTCGGTCGACCGACCCAGGGGGTTCGGTCGGCCGAACTGCAAGTTCTGTAATTCCTACCCTATTTAATAGAAGTGAAATCTCTCACTCAATTTGCAACCAGTCGAGCATGGCCGCTAGGAGATTACGCCCATCGGCTACCCGGTCCTATTGGCTCCTCGATGCATCATCAAAAACATGTTCAAACATCAAAGTTAGGATCTTTAAAGATTTGAACCCAAAACACTAAAAATTGGAATATTCACAAAACCAATCCAAATCAAAATCAAATGCGCATGAGTAAGTGTTAGGAATTCATACCCAACAATCAAAGATAGTTATAGACAAAGATGTGAGATAAAAATCTCACCTTTGACACAAAGAACAAGTAAGAAGAAGCTATAGAGCAAGGCAAGGAAAACACTCTTCAATTCCAACCCAAGAAGCTTCAATCTAAGCTTACAAGTAAAATATTTCCTAAGTTAGGTTTAGAAGATTGTAAAATTGAAAGGAGAATGAGTTGGAGAAGAAGAAGAAGGAGATGCTTACTAATGGCTTCTCTTAGAATTTGGAGCTAGAGCTTGGATTTTGCAAATGAACTAGGGCTTGGAATTATAATTTCCAATCTTTTCCTCCATTATTCTCTTGAGCTAGAGAGAGTTAGGAAATGAGGAATGAATGAAGAGAAGTGGAGAGGGGTTGGGTTGATATAACCCGAATTGGGCAAATGGGCTGAACCCAACCCAAAGCCCTATAGAAAAAGTAGCAAAAATCAACTTACTCCAAACATATCGAAGCCTATACTCAAAAAGGTTGCAAACGGCATTTTGAACTCAATGAAAGGGGTCTCGAGTCCCAATTCAACTGTTTGCAAAAAGTAGCTTTCCGGACTAAAATCCGACGAACGATGAAATATTTAAATAAAATATTTAAATATAAAATTGATAAATATGCGGGTTGTTACAGACTCCCCTCCTTAAAGAAATTGCGTCCTCGCAATTCTTAAGAAGAAAATAAAGATTAACAACCATAAAAGCATAACAACACAAAAGAAAATTTGAAATAAGAAGTTCACCATAAAGTGCACGAAAGAGTAAGTCCGAACGGGTTCGCACGATGAATTCTCTTGATTCCCAAGAGAAATCCTTAGGATTTGAGAACCATTGAGCTCTCACAAAAAGATCATCTTTATTTCGAAGGCGCTCAACCTCTGAAGCAATGACGCGAATAGAATATAGCTCCTAAGTCAAATCTGGTGAAACTTCACTTCCTTCAATAATACTGGGCTCAAGCATAACAATCGGAATCCCTAAGGCATTTCCATAGTAGAAAGACGTGAGAAAACGTCATGAATAACAGAAAATTGAGCTGGTGCAACGACGTAGTGCTGAAACGGTACGTCCGAGAAACGAGAAACTCGAATAATTTGGAACAACGGCGTAGTACAATAACAGTATGCCAGATGAACCAAAGCTCGAATAATTTCGGAACACCGACGTAGTACAAATACGGTACGTCCAATGAACCGAACAACATAAAAGAATATCGGACACTAGTCCATAGAAGGAATGAGCTAAAGCTCAATGAAATGAAGTTTATCAAAACGTCCGATGAACTTGATAAAAAGATAATTCCATTTGGACATCATCAAAGAAACAACCACTTGTTGTTTACAACAAAGTGCATTGGCAACACGATTCCCCTTTCCGAGAATATACAAAGAATATCAAGATCATAAAATGCAAGGAACTCGATCCAATATTAAGTTCCTTATGAGAAAAAAAATATTCCAAAGATTTATGATCAGGGTAGAGAACAAATTTCTCGCACAAAAATAATGATGCCAAATTTTTAAAAGCGAAATCAATAGCCATGAACACTAGATCATGAGTGGCATATCTAGTCTCAACAGGCATTAATGATTTAGAAGCATAAATGATAGAACATTCTCATTCGCAAGAGAACGACACCCAAACCAATACAACTAGCATCGGTAGAAACAGTGAAATCTTGGTTCCCCTTCGGGAATCACAAGAATAAGAGTACCGGAAAAGGGTTCTTTTAAATAATCTTCTTTCCCGAAAAGCTAAAACTTTCAAAATCATAATTATCTTTATGTAATAATCTTTCTAGAAAAATTACATTTTTACAAGTCAATATATCGTATCAGATTGTCTCATCAAAGCGTTTAGGAAATTCCTATCGATAACGTTGATCAAGCGCATCGATCAGATTTCTTAAAGCACTCAATGGGCAATACAATCACCAAATAATCTTCTTTATGATAAATAAGTCTCTTAAAAATTTTAAGAATATTCTTTGTACGTTTTAAGAACAAAATCTAATTATACTTATAAATAAATCTTATGAAAAAGATTTGCAAAATTCTAAATTTTGTTTTCATCCAAAATCAATAAATACAAGAATGTATTCATCGAGATATTCGTAGAATACTCGATAAATAAAATGGATGAAATAAGCTAGACAAACTGAATGACATAATAAGTCATTCATAAAAATCATAACGAGTGCGGAATGCGGTAAGTGGATGCTAACTTCCGCAACTCGTAGCTAATGAAAACATGTGGCAAGGTCGAGATGAAAAGACCTTAACACCACTCAAAGATTGCTAAGGAGATAATTCTAAGACAAGCTCAAAAATACCGGAAAATTCCGCAAGCTACCCGAATGAGAAAAATAACGTTTTCCTCATCATGTGGGTTTAAAGAATAAAATGATGCCGTCAAATTGGAATCGAAATCACAAAGGAAAAATAGAAATCTGCTTAACAGATTGAAATGTCGAAAATGAATAGTCCATTCGGAAAATAGGATATGGGCTTCAAAATGATTAAGCCAATTCTTTCATCCAAATCAATTCCGAAGCCTAAGTAACGCATAACATGCAAATCGGCTTGGAAAGAAAAAATCACATAAAATAATCTCGACATCAAAACAAAGAAAATTGAGTGTTGCGGATCCACCAACCGGATTAGCAAATCTCAGTGAAGTCATCAAGCCCAAAATGTTTAAAGAAAAAGAATCAACAAGTTCTTTTGATATAAAAATGATAAGATGAACCCATATCAACAAGAACTCAAATAGGAAGATCACAAAACAAATGTCATCAAGGATTGAATGTGAAATGCCTTGACCAAGAGAAGTGTCACAAGGGGCTTGCACTTTCAACTTTCCCTCCCGCTTTCTAGGGAGTTTGGGAAGATAAAAGATGGCCTAGGTTTTTGCAATAGCGACAAGTAATGGGTTTCGGACACTTAATTACATAATGGTCCTTAGAATTACAATTGTAGCATACTCCATGATTAGGGATTGGAGTCTTTGCTACCAAAGTAGTTTGTTTCACTTTCTTATTGCAATTAAGGCTTTTGAACTTAATATGCCTCTTCTTGGAAATCCCAATATCACTATCACTTCCTTTACCAACCTCTTCATGTCGAAGAGTGATATCCACAAGCTGATTGAAAAGAACTTCAAGTCTCAAAGGTAAAATCTTTTCGGGGTTCTCACTCGAAGCACAGATAAACCTTTAGTTCTTTACAAGATCCAAAAGTTGTTGGGCAGACATGAATACGCCATCCAGAGAAGGACTACTGGATTGACCAGCGCTAGGACTGCTAGAACCAACCATTTCTCTTCTTTAAGAAAGAAAGAAAAGAAGAAAAAGATTATTCTTAGAATGAATATCAAACAATCATGATTGATAAAACAAGGAATCATAAAGAAAATAGGATAGAACGGGTCCAATGACTCGAATATAACCCTAAGGCACAACTCCTAAGAAGGACTTAGGACGATGATCCTTGTTAAATTATTCTACATTGTTCCAAAGTTTGACTCTGATACCAAGCTGTAACGCCCCACCTCTATACCCACGCTAGCCAAGGACATTACGGTGTAATGCCGTCGACTAGCACGGAGAATAAGGCTGTTGAGGAGCAACCATCCGTGTAATTGCTTAGTGCAAGCACCGATATGTCAGATAGTATAACATGCATTTTCTTTTCAAGAGGGAATCCGAATACCGATACAAACTCAAAGCTACAACACAGTGGCTATGTAAATTCTTCGGAAACAAACATAGAAATAAACATAACACAAATCAGTCACAGATATCCATATCACAAAGGCGGAAAAAGATATGAATATAACACATGAAAGTGTACATCAGAGTAGTGGTCAAACAAGATCCACAATATCACAAAAGAATAGTTACAAGAGCTTCACAAAAGAATAAGTATACATCAATGAGTCTATATCTCGAATGTATGCAACCAAAAACTACTAATCTAAGTAGTTAGCCAAAAGTCAGGATAGTAATCCCAAAAGAGGAGTCAAGTAGAAGCACCTGTAACATCTCGGTCTGACCCGGGTATTATTTAATAAGAAAATAATAAACGGATCATAACTATAAATATTAGATGAAATGATATAGAATAAGAGATATGATAAAAACGTATAATAAACATAATGCCATACTGTGATAAGTATGTAATTAAAAATCAACAAGAGATTAATCAATATCATAAGAATCTTCTCAAAGATAAAAAGGAACGTCATACTCTTTATTTTTATTCACAAAAAGTTAACGACACACAAATTCACCAATGCACAAATAATGATAAAGCTTATCAATGTAAATCACGAAAATTGGTGAAACACAAATTCTAGAAATCGATCAATAGAAATCCAGAAATCACAAAAAAAAAAGGGGGAAAGAGGCCTATTACAAGAAGGGAGCATGAAAACTCCCAACACGTGTATCGCAAAACGAGCCGAAGCTCCTCCAAACGAGCCGAAGCTCCTCCAAACGAGCAGAAGCTCCACCAAACGAGCCGAAGCTCCTCCAAACGAGCCTAAGCACCTCCAAACGAGGTATTGTCCTCGACGTGGACAAAGAGACATCGCACATTTCTAGTCTAAATCACAAAACGATCATCATTGATCGATAAGTGTAAATTACACTAAGCTAGTAAATATATGAGCTTAGCTTCATGTCCCATAACCACTAGCTTAACTTAAATATTTACGAACAAATTGTAGATTTCCACTCGAATATTGTCACAAGAGGTTCAATCGAATAAGTCCATGAATTAACCGACGAAGTAAACGCAAGCGTTTCATACCACTTGTTTTACTAAGCTGTTTAATTAGATTTCTCATACGAATGAGGTAAAGGTTTGTATATGCTAGTAGATTGGAAAACAGTTTAAGAAATGAGCTTTGTAATAAAATAGTGTTGAAATCATTTTGATGAAAGAATTTTGATATTTACCACTAGTATTGAAAACCTTTATATTTCTAAAAGTGACAAATCACAAAAATGATTGTAGAAATAATCAATCACTAAAATCCACATTCGAAGACGTGAATAGAATCCAAAGAAATCGATTCCGAATCCATCAAAATGGAAATACCTAAAAATTCCAAAAATAGAAGTTATCAAAGTCGACAAAGGTGATAACAACTAATCGGAGAAGAAGAATCGATAAAAGATTGGAAAAGCAAAGCAAAATGAGCACAAATAGGCTAAACAGGGAAGTAGGAGAATAGGAGCAGGTCGGTTGACCAGACTTCCTGAGTCGGCCGACCGAAATAGCCCAGAAAGTTTCGGCTACAGCTTCGGTCGACCGACCCTGGGGGTTCGGTCGGTCGAACTGCAATTTCTGCAATTCCTACCCTATTTAATAGAAGTGAAATCTCTCACTCAATTTGCAACCGGTCGAACACGGACGCGAGGGGATTACGTTCATCGGCTACCCGGTCCTATTGGCTCCTCGATGCATCACCAAAAACATGTTCAAACATCAAAATTAGGATCTTTAAAGATTTGAACCCAAAACATTAAAAATTGGAATATTCACTAAACCAATCCAAATCCAAATCAAAATCAAATGCACATGAGTAAGTGTTAGGAATTCATACCCAACAATCAAAGATAGTTATAGACAAAGATGTGAGATAAAAATCTCATCTTTGACACAAAGAACAAGTAAGAAGAAGCTATAGAGCAAGGCAAGGACAAACACTCTTCAATTCCAACCCAAGAAGCTTCAATCTAAGCTTATAAGTAAAATATTTCCTAAGTTAGGTTTAGGAAATTCTGAAATTGAAAGGAGAATGAGTTGGAGAAGAAGAAGGAGATGCTTACTAATGGCTTCTCTTAGAATTTGGAGCTAGAGCTTGGATTTTGCAAATGAACTAGGGCTTGGAATTCTAATTTTCAATCTTTTCCCCCATTATTCTCTTGAGCTAGAGAGAGAGTTAGGAATGAGGAATGAATGAAGAGAAGTGGAGAGGGGTTGGGTTGATATAACAAGAATTGGGCAAATGGGCTGAACCCAACCCAAAGCCCTATAGAAAAAGTAGCAAAAATCAACTTACTCCAAACATACCGAAGCTTATACTCAAAAAGGTTGCAAACGACACTTTGAACTCAATGGAAGGGGTCTCGAGTCCAAATTCGACTGTTTGCAAAAAGTAGCTTTCCGGATTAAAATCCGACGAACGATGAAATATTTAAATAAAATATTTAAATATAAAATTGATAAATATGCGGGTTGTTACAAGTACAGTGGACATATTGATGTCGATTTTCGAAGGTTGAAAGTCCCGATCGTGACATTTATACAGTTAATTTCAACATTTCAAATCTCTAATTACAAAATAGTTTACTTCATATAAATAAAAAATTTATTTTCTTTAAAACAATCTCATTTAAATCAATTCAAATTTAAGATTTGTAGCCATTTAATTTAATCAAATCCGATGTCTGTATATAATTTTTTCCCTTATGGCCAAGTGATCATTTATTTCAATTTTAATTGCATGGATGTGTGTGCGTGTGTGTGTATAAATTCAACCCATATTTAAATGACATTTGTATATATCATTTTAACCTATTTCTTACTCCAATTCGAATAATCCAAATGACAATTTATAGGATGTCAAATGATAAAAACGGTAATAACCGGGATATGTCCAAATAAATAAACAATCATACATCCAATATCAATCAATAGACATCTAATTGCAACTAACATCCAAATCAACTAATATATCACAAAAAGTAATGGTTATCAATTGTCGGTGTTTAACTAGCAATTAAATTCAATATTAATTTAAATGTCAATTTTATCCAATATTATTGTCAATTTTAATTTAAATGTAAATTTAAATTACCAAACAACAATCAATAAAATTTTATCACTTCATGATTTCAATTTAAATAGCATCAGACAAATTAGTATTGCATGAGTGGATTTAATCACTCACCTTGGATTTTAGCCCATGAAAATCCAAGCAGAAGCCCAAAATCTTAACAGTCTTCAAATTCAACCAAATCAGTTTCATGTTGTCCGAAATTTAAATACGGATCCAACAAAAGAAATAACGGATGAATCGAAATTTATATGCAAAAGATATTCATGTTATAATAAATATTGATAAAATAATAATTGGTACACATCTAATAAAAAAACAAACAAAGTATAGTACTCATGTTTTTCTCAAATGGGGCTTTGGGCAAAGAAGCAAGAACAAACTAATATGAGGGCAAGACATGCAGGAAAAATGAAAAATGAAACTCATGTTTCACAAAAGAAAGCTTCTGAATTTGAAAAAATGAGAGCTTTTGAATTTGTAAGCTCACATTAAAATGATTTGGAGAAAGGAAGATTTGAATTGGGGATCTAAACATAGGAAATGAGGTAGCAACAAGAAAAAATGAAGGGACAAGTTTAAAAATGTAAACAATTTGCTAATGAGAATATAGCTTCAGCAAAGAATAATTTAAAATAAACAAATATGAGATGTCAGGTGAAACAAAATGCAAAAGAAAAAATAAAGTGGCAGGTTATTTAATAATTGGACGAAGGTGGAGAGACAAAAATGAATGTTATATTTTGTTCTAAAAGCTTCAGGCATTAATAATGCATGAAGAAATGAACGTAGGATAGGAATGAGAAAGTTTGCCAAACAAAGGAAAATGAAATTTTGTACAACCAAAAATGAGATGGAAAGAATTAAATATAGGCTAAAAGTCTAGGCTCGGGTATTAAACAGAAGGAGAAATGAACAAATCAAATATTAATAATGATGTAACTATTTCAAAACGTACAGGTAACAATTAATAACAAAAAAATGAAGGAACCACGTACATCACACAACCTTTTAAAATTCAAATTTCAAAACTTGTTCTTCTTAAACAAATTAATTTCATTAACTCAAATAATACTCAAATTTGTGCACATTGAATTTTTTTATCAGCACACAATAAATAAAATTATACTTATTTAAAAATGAAAACATTTAATTTGGTTTTCTCAAAATGATCTTTTATTTCCATTACAATAACCTTTCTATTTAACACAAAACGTGCATTTCTATTATTAAATCTGTTAATTGCAATCAACATTTCTTTCCTTTTAATTGAAATGTTTCAGTTACATTAGTTGTAATTAATTACAAAGTTAAATTTCAAAACAAACAAACTAAAATGGAAGAGAAACAGAATGATTGTTTCCTTTAGTTGTTTAAACACATTTATAAATTTGTTGTTTATTGACCTGAGTAATAAATAACTTACTTAAATAAATGACATTCATATTCTTGTAATTAATCTATATGCTGAAACATAGTTCAAATAAATATATGTTTCTTCCTTTAATCAAATTATTCTATTCTCTATTTAATGAAATTAAACTTACATTCACAAATGAAATATTCATTTACTTGTTAAAAATATTCTTTTCTTTAAATCAAACTTTTCCTTTTGTTTTCACCAAATATAAGATGCGTTTAATTACACCTATTAATTTACAATTTAGCATCCTCTCTCGTATTAATTGAAATTGTTCAATTACATTAATTTGAATTGATTACAAGGTAAATTTCAAAACGGACAAAATAAATGCGATGGAAAACAATCAATTGTTTCCATTATAAATTTAATTAATTGTACGCAAACAAAAGTTATAAATTCTTATTAAATAAGATATATTATTTCAATAATCAATATCTAAGCTACAATACATTTCAAATAAATAAACATGTGATTTTTCCACTAATACAAAAACATTCATTTTATTTCTTATTAAAGTAAACATTTATTATTTCAAATCTTGTTGTTAATACGCAAATCAACATTATTTTACATCCATAAATCATAAAATTTTAATTTCTGTCAAATTTTGAATTTCAATATCTTATTTAATCTAGTATTTTTAATTGTCAGAAATATAGGTTGTTACACATCTGGTCATGAGCTTTGTCACATGGCATCTCATTCAAAGCACATAATACTTACTCTTTTGTAAATTTTGCATCCAGCTAAGATAAATCAACATTATTAGGATAAAGCAACTTCCAATCCATATCCACTCTTCTTTCTTGTCTACCAAAAATTCTCTTATAATAATCAATAAAAGCTCTTTTTAAACCTCTTTCTTACTAATCCCCACATCACTACAAATCATATTTGACCTTTTTTTCCATTTGCAACTCTATTAAAATAACCAGCGTTCTTATCCATTTCCTTCGACCACTGAATTCTTGACTTTTTCCTCGAGAAAATTTCCTCCTAATTAATTACTTTAAGTAGTTCTTTTTCTTTCTCATGTGAAATAATATTTTCACTTTCATCTAAGCTCCTGCTTTCAGCATAAATATTATGCTCCAAAATTTCATTTATAAGTTTCTCCTTCTTCAGCTTTATATCACCAAATACTTCTTTATTTCGCTTCTTTATAAATTTCTAATATACTTCAGTTTTTTTTCTTATAATACAAGTATCTTCTCCCACTTTCCAAAAAACTTTCCATTTTCTCTCTATCATCTCGTCAAAACCCTCCTTAAGACACCGCATTTTCTAAAACTTGAAAATTGCTATCCTCTTAGTGTTCTTCCTAGAACAAAAAAATGGACAGTGATCAGAAACAATAGAAGCCAAAACTTTTTGATAAGATAAAGGGTGTACATCTTCAAACTTCGAATTAATGAAAAATCTACCAAGTTTAACTAAAGTTGGACTCTCTCTCTCTACCACTGCTCTAAGTAAACTTCCTGTTAGCAAACGGAAAAATAATCAAGTTGCATTCTCTAACAAACGCACTAAAATCTTCAACATCCTCCATATATTGCCTCATTCCTCTCATCAATATATCTTATAGTGTTGAAATCCCCTCCAATTAACCAAGGGCCTTTAATTAAATTTCGAAAAGTAATTCACTCTCCCCACAATTTCTTCCTCTCAACTCTAGTGTTTGGTGATAAACATTCATGACAAAATATAATACCCCAGACAAATTACATCTCAGTGCCACAAGCAAACAGAATTCATTCTTCACCTCTTGCATAAGTGACCAATTTTTACTATTCCACCTTATAACAATCCCCCAGCACTACCATTTGCCGCCATGTAACTCTAAACATCCAAGAAAGAACCTCCAAAGCGTAAAATTTTTGTTATCAAGGCAACAAATAATTGTCTCTTGTAACACAACAATGTCATGTTTAATAAAATTGATAAAAATTTTAACACTCGAACACTTAGAATCAGTTCTTAAACCTCACACATTCCATGAAAACACTAGCATTTAAAATACATAACCCTCTCTGCTTCTTTTTCTTTAAATTCTGTAATATCATTCTCATTGTTTTTAAGAATGAGCATGAAAATTTTGCGAGTTCATAACATTTGCAAGAATGAGAATGAGCATGAACATTTTGCAAGGATGACTAGCTTCCAGCACTCTCGCACTTCTTCTCAACAAAGTGAATCCCACCTACAATTTATTATTCCCTCCCTTTCTTTTGATAATTCATGAGTATTATAGAGCATCTACTAAAGGACGAACAACTATCTGCTTCACATTGTCTCCATTTCTCTCTTCAGCCTCAGCCTCTTTTGATATTGCCTCCTCATATTCCTGATGATAGCCAAGATCAACATCCTCCGCCATGTCGTTACTACCAACCTCAGAGTTATCACCTATATTAGCATTAATATTATCGATTGAAGTGATCTCAATAGGGTTTCCAATATTTCCTCCTTGCACATGCACACCCGAATTGTTCATATTCCTTTTAAACCTCCATTTGTTTGCTGAATTTATGTGATTCTAATATTTTCTAAAGAAGACAAGAAAGTAACAATTGCTTCATTCAATCAATTAATTATGCTATATATGGAAAGATAAAGATGAAGGAAATGTATGATATATTTTAAAGAAAGGAAATTAATTAATTGATAATCAATTAATTAGTCAGATCTACTATACGAAAATAGACAAGCTTATATATGGAGGTTGATTTAAGAAATGGAAATTTAGGGAAACATAGATTTTTTATCATTTACGTGCATTGGATCAAATCAAGTAACTTGGAAAGGTTGTCACATAATTTGAAAATTAATTTTCTTCATCTCCAAGCATCCTTTATTTACATGTCTATTTAAATGAAGGAAGTTCATCTTAATGTGAGTGTGAGAGAGCATCAAGCATTATCCTCTTCTTCAGTAAACCGTAACTTCTACAGTCAATCAATTAGGGGTTTGAGTGCAAATAAGTCTTTGGATAAACTGATTATTCAATTTATAATTATAGGTTAGTCACTCCACTACTACCTTTAATTTTATAATCTCTCCCTTTTGTACTCTCTTTCTACAGTGAAATAAAGAATAGTTGTTGGGTCCGTAGACGTAGGCAATCTAGCCGAACCATGTTAAATCTCTGTGTTCACCACTCTTCTGTATTTCTTCGTTTGGCGATTATTTTTCATTGAATTGGTAGTTGATAATTAATCGACAATCTTAACCCTTCTTTGGATTGTTTCTATGCTTTAGCATTCCGCTGCCATTTTGGAACTAGTGCAAATTAGTTGAATTCTACACAATAGTTTGGTATCAAAGCTAGCTGTCTTATTCTAGATTAGTTATCAATGGAAATTTTTTTAGCAGTGGTATGGAAAATTATGGAATCACCAAATACGTTCGAAAAGGAGTTTTAGGGGCATGGAAGGTGAACACTAATGGCGGTGTTCTTCAACAACAACTTTGTTCATCTAGGGGAAGAGATAAAAAGCAGATGCACCTTTGAGGTAGAAGAGATATGCATGGTCCTACTTCAAGGGTTCTATAAGGGGTTCTTGCTACTATTGTAAGAAGAATAGGCATTTCACATGGGATTGTCCAACTCTTAGAAAGAAGAGAGAGAAGAAGGAGAAAACTTTAGTTTTGTCAACCGTTAGATTAGATGCAGATAAAAGTGATAGTATTACATCATTATTTCAGCCAGTATTTCACCTTCTGGAGCATAATAGTTGTGTAATTGATTCTTGAGCCTCTTGTCGTATGACGCCAGATAGGAGCTATTTTTTCAGTTACAAAAAAATTGATGGCGGAGCAGTTCATACGGGGAATGACACATCTTGTCATGTTGTAGGCATTGGAAGTGTGAGGTTTAGGACACATGATGGAGTCGTTAGGACTGTCACGGATGTTAGACATGTTCCAATGCTGCGTAGAAGTTTATTATTACTTGGAGCTTTGAGTAGACTTGGTATGAGGATAATAATAGGTGGAGATAATTTTAGAGTGGCGAAGGGTTTCTTGGTAGTGATGAAGGGGTGCGAGTTAATGGTATTTATATGCTTCATGGAGAGACGATCTTAGAATAGTCAGTAATTTCTACTGATTCTAGTACTCCAAATTCTACTCAGCTATATCATCTTCGTTTAGGTCATGTTGATGAGGAGAGTCTTGAAGTATTAAAGAAGCATGGGTTGATTGATGGTGTTTGTTAGTCGAAGCCTAGCTCTTATGGAGATTGTTCTTTTGTAAAGAAGAAGCATTCACATTTGATGTTGGAAGACCTAGAGCTACAGAGTTTCTAGAGTATGTTCATTTTTATGTGCGAGGACCCACCCCAGTTGCATCTTTATGTGGAGTCAGTTACTTCATCTTGTTTGTGGATGATTTCTCACGTAAGGTCTGGGTCTATTCCTTAAAGGTCAAAGATGAAATATTTGCCCAGTTTTTTAAGTGGAAGGCCTTAGTACAGAATCAGTCGAGAAAGCGTTTGAAGGTTCTCAAAGCTGGAAATAGTTGTGAATTTATATCACAAGAATTCACTAACTATTGTGCGTCCGAGCAAGTAGTTAGAGATTTTTCTATTTCTGTTGAGTCACATTGTCATGGAGTTGCGAAGAGCATGTGTCGGATATTGTGGGAGAGAGCTATAAGCTTGAGAATGACAGCTGGTCTAGAAGAGGGATTTTGGGCAGAAGTGATATCTAGGGCGGTATTTCTCATCAACAATACACCTTCGATTGCCATAGATATGAAGATCTCGAAAGAGATATGGAAAAGAGAGCCTATTGATTGTTCATTCCTTAAAGTGTTTGGTTGTTCAGCTTATTTAGAAGATGAGAGACATGATAAGTTGAAGCCTAGAGAAAGTAAGCACATTTTGTTAGGCTATAGAGAAGGAGTAAAGAGGTATATGTTGTGGTGTAAAACAACTCGGAGAATTGTGACTAGCAGACATGAGATATTGGATAAGAGATCCTTGTTGTTGGTGGAACCTCTATCAAGTGATGACATTAGAAGGACAGAAAATCTCCAAATATGTTTAGATTCATCAGATTGTTTCCATATTCGGAGAGATATTGGTATTTCCGATGATATCATGGTTGATGAGAATAATATAGAGGTTCAGACTCTAGGTGGAGCTCACTTGCTGGAAAGATCTTTTGGTTCAGTTGGCCCTATTTGTAAGCATATTTGTAGCGATGATTCTTCATCTTATGCTTTGAATGTTATGGAGCTTGTTGGTAAGTCTGCTGATGGTAACTTAGAAAAGTCTAGCAAAATTCTTGTGGAGGAGATTAAAGTAGATAACGCTGAGTATGTCCTCATTCAATTTGGGATGAAGAAGTTGAAGCATGCCATTATGTCTCCATCGGTCGCTCAAAGATTTATATCTATAGTTTCATCTCCAACATTGGATATGTTGAAGAATTTTGGTATTTTCTCGTATGCATTTTTTTTTACTGATGTGCATACTATCTTTCTTATGCTTGGGAAAGATTTGAAAACTCTGTTTGGGCAATATTGCCCAAACTAGTTCACATTGAGCTTGTTGACATAGACCCAACAATTTTTCGAGATGTGTTGATGCAAAGAGACTGTTATATTTGAATCAAAGTGGAGTGTTGAATTTATACGATTTAATATTTTTCAAAGAAGACAAAAAAATTAATTGATTCATTCAATCAATTAATTAGGCTATATATGGAAAGATAAAGATGAAGGATATATGTGATATATTTAAAAGAAAGGAAACCAATTAATTGCTAATCAATTAATTAGTCAAATCTATTATACGAAGATAGACAAGTTTATATATGGAGATTGATTTAAGAAATGGAAATTTGTGGAAACATAGATCTTTTTTTCATTTATGTGCATTGGAATCAAATCAAGTAACTTGGAAAGGTTGTCACATAATCTAGAAATTAATTTTCTTCATCTTTAAGCATCCTTTATTTTTATGCATATTTAAATGAAGGAAGTTCATCTTCATATGAGTGTGCAGGTGCATCCACCATTATCTTCTTCTTAAGTAAACCCTAGTTTTTACAATTAATCAATTAGGGATTTTGAGCGTAATTTTTTTTTTTTGGATAAATTGATTATTCAATTTGTAATTATTGGTTAGTTTCTCCACTACTACCTATAATTTGGTAATCTCTCTCTTTTGTACTCTCTTTCTTCAGTAAAATAAGGAATAGTTGTTGGGTCAATGGACATAGGCAATTAACCTAGCCGAACCACGTTAAATCTCTATGTTCTCCACTTTTCTGTTTCTCTTTGTTTGGTGATTATTTTTCATTGTGGTTGATAATTAATCGACAAGCTAGATCCTTTTTTTAATTTTTTTAGCGCTTCAGTATTCCGCTGCAGTTTTTCAGTTAGTGCAAATTAATTGAATTTCTGCACAATAATTTTAAGACTGCCATCAATGCATTTCTCAAAGACCATCTTCTTAAAGCCTTCGAATCCATTACAAAATTTATGATCATCCATATACCTTCTCAATGAAATTTTGTGATAATACTCATTAGTATAAAGCTTGATAAGAGAGGGAAGCACACATGGAGCCATCACTTCAATTTTTGCTCTCAAAGAGGTAAAATCAGCCGCACTCATAAAATCCATTTGCAACTTCTTGACTTCTCGAACCTTTACCAACACACTTCTCATCAGACTGAAACTTATGAAAGCTAACGGCACATTCTTGAGAAGAGCCCAGACCCTCACCTTCTTACCAACCCTCGAATACCCCTTTTGCAAGCCTCATTTTCATATATTAAGAATGCCTTTAGCATATAATTGAGCCAACATTATCTCTAGTGAAGAAATTTTGAGGAAACTAAACAATAAAATTGTTATTGAGCTTTTTGACATCTCAGTTCCAATTCTTGAGAGTAAGATTGCGAAACTTCAAACCGAGCATAGTTGTTCTATTTCTTGAATAGTAAAAGCTTCCTTTATAATTGAAATTACCATGTATGCACTCGATCTTTGAATCACGCTATCCAATTCAGCTAAAGAGATACAAATCTCACCGCTATTTTTAGTTTCCATTTGACTCAATGAATTCTTCCTAATGAAAATTTATATGCAAACCCTTTACGGCTTGTGCGATTGCACTTAAAATAAATCAAAAAGGTCCCTACAATCTCTTGTCCGGTGATTGGCTGAACCACAACGAAAGTAATTTTTATTTAATCAATTTTTTGCAAAAGATCTTTGTATTGATGATTCTTGAAATACGTAGCATGAACTGTGGGGTTCGTGTGCAAATTTTTAAGAAGCGCCTCTTTGTAGCTAAATTAATTTGTTAATTTCACACGAGAAAATGGAGAGAAAATTCAGTGTGTTGGATGCCAATAAAGATGAAGCTGGATGCCATTCAGTTGTACGTGTTTTTTTGAACACTTCTATGATAATTATTCATGAACATATTTTATTTTTGTAGGTATTACCTCACATGTTTTATGCCAGAATCTTGTTTATGTCGATATATTGTACTATGGTAACTTGGGTAGTGTTCGGTTTAAAATGAATTTTTTGTTTTGTGTTATCAATATTAATTACAAAATATAAGAGGTGTGGAGGGATGATGGATAGGATGGAAGGAAAATGGAGGTGATCACGGAGGGGATGGAGCAATGATTGAAGGATAGATTGTTTCTCGTTCCTTTTTTATTTTTCAAAACACTGAAAATAGAAAAAACGTTTTCAATTTTGAATGTTAACTTTGTTTCTAAATTGGTCGGTTTTACAATATATTTGCGTTGTACACATATTTGTACGGAAGAAAACTCAAAACTGCAATGGTAAACCAAATACTATCTTAGTAACCATAGATGTTAAAATATTATTTGTAGCATCTTAATTTGTTTTAACATGAATAAAAGTACATATGCGCTGCCTACGTATAAAAGACTATCTGTGTATTTTAGTTGTTAGTTGTGCTAGACATCAAATTGGTATGTGCAAGCAACATTGTATGGACGTGATTTGTTCGTTGAACAAATTAGATCAGCATACAAATTGATCATATGCTACAAAAAGTGCAGTAAATTTAACATATAATACTATCTCTATCTCTACCATAAAGAGTTCAATAAATATAATTTAGACATCGTCTTTTTGAAATTCGATTAATACCCTCTATTCATTAATGGAATCTCATTTTCTATTTGCAACCTTGACCATCATCTCCTTTTCGATTATTCATCAACATAATTCCAATATCATTTTGCAACCAACAAAATGGTTTGAAATAAGTGTAGTAACCACCAGAATTTTTTCGATTATAGTATACATCCATCCATTAAATTTTTGCTAAATAAAAATGAAATATTTCGATAGACGCACATTCGTGCGATTAACACTAGTCTGTGCTTGCGTGTATAAGTGTTTTCTTATCTTGTATAGAGCAAAAATATAAAAACTAAGGCTATGTTTGGTTTATCGTTTTTATTTTTTGATTTTTGTCCATACAACAATGCACGTGATGCATGTTTATTGTGAAAAATGATAAATTTAGAAAATAAAATTAACACACAAAGTAGAGGACAACTTTTTTTCTTGTTTTAGAAAATAATGGAAGCACGAGAAACAATCCACCCTTCCGTCGTCCCTCTATCCACTCCTTCGTCCTCACCATCTTCCTTTCACTCCTTCTACTTCCCTCCGCTCTTTTCATATTTTATTATTAATGTTGAAAACTTGAAATCCAAAATAAACCATAAGATCCCAAAGTATTAGATCCCTTTAATTTTTCCTTTACAAAATACATCTCCGTTTTTTAAAAAAATTGGCATATTCAAGGGACATAAGAGTACTTTTACGAAACTTAACCCATGTTTATGCTATCAGCTTCAGTACCTCAAAACTACATGCAATACATGTATTGAAAGTCACTTTTAAATTTCAAAACAAGATATATAAAAGAAGGATAATTACGAAAAAGAGTGGTTTAAAATAATTTGTAAAAAGGAGAACGTAAAACAAAAAAGTTTCAAAAACAATGATGTGTCCCTAATATCCAAAAAAAACGACTACTGTACAAAAACCATGGAATAAAAACTGATCTTCTAGTAAATCCTAGTTCCATGCTTAAACCAACCATACGTGAACTAACCATCTGCCCGCCTCTCACAGACCCACTTTGATACCCAACTCTCTGCCCACAAGCATCCTGATACCTAGTACCTACATACCTACCTCTACCCACTTGCCCGCTCCGGTCCCAACTACAGTTAATCCAGATGCTACCCGTTCTTTAATGGGTTCCTCTCATCATACCCTAATTGGACCTGGCAAAGTTATCATGTCGCTTACCTATGTAATCATGGCCGTCCCATCTTCGCCTAGGTGGTAGCCCATCAAGCCCGCCACTTGTCGTCACCTCACCCTCCATCTCCTTGCTCTCGGCAAGTACAATAAGCTTATCAGACATTTGGAACCATAAGCCATGAAGACGAGTATGCTCCACGTTGTGAAAAACTATGCATTGGAAAGGCTGATCCTAGTTTGCATGAAGCTCTTCATTAACCATCATTTTTCTTACGATGTCGTGCACTTGAGGTTCGGGTAAGTCGAACATCGCAATAAGTTGGGTAATGCTCAAAGTTTCATAACAAGATGAGTATGTGAAGAGGTAGGTGCGGAGAGCTTCTTCTTTGAGCTTGAAATCAAGCATGGAGAGCACTGAGTTGGAGTTTCTTAGAAGCTTTCAGGTGTCCATGGACCAAATGGTGGCTGATGATTTTAGGTAATCGCCCTTAGAGAGGGCACGAACTGCGCACATGATGTGGTCACGGATGTTTTCAAGAGGGCCAACAAAGGTCTGACGTTCGCTTACTTCTAAATGGCGCCGGAAGGTTATGCTGATGATCTTGCGCATTGAGTCATGGGAGGTTGATGCGATGTTGGGGACTTCCAGAAGCATTGCGCATATGAGGTGGGTGGCTTTCAGAAGCTCTAGGTTTATGTGCATGTCGTAGGGCATTTGGCTCCGTCTGTCTAGTTTTCCTGAATATAAAATAAGAAAAGACCGCTTCAAAGAATATTGTACTACTAGAGGTCACCTGCAAGAAGGTACTATTGGGAATATGCAAATTCACTTAAATGATGATAAGACAAAGAAGGAAGCAAAGAAGCTGTAGTCAAATCAGATGGTCTAAAATCAACGATAATAATATACAGAAGAATTATGCTAGACTATGCTCCATGTTGTGAAAAACTATGCATTTGGAAGGCTGATCCCAGGTTGCATGAAGCTCTTCATTAACCGTCATTTTGCTTACGATGCCGTGCACTTGAGGTTCGGGTAAGTCGAACATCGCAGTAAGCTGGGTAATGCTCAAAGTTTCATAGCAAGATGAGTATGTGAAAAGGTAGGTGCGGAGAGCTTCTTTTTTGAGCTTGAAATCAAGCATGGAGAGCATTGAGTCGGAGTTTCTTAGAAGCTTCCAGGTGTCCATGGGCCTAAGGATGGCAGATGATTTTAGGTAATCGCCCTTGGAGAGGGCACGGGCTGCGCACATGACATGGTCACAGGCATTTTCAGGAGGGCCAACAAAGGTCTGACGTTCGCTTACTTCTAGATGGTGCCGGAAGGTTATGCGGATGATCTTGCGCATTGAGTCATGGGAGGTTGATGCAATGTTGGGGACTTCCAAAAGCATTGCGCATATGAGGTGGGTGGCTTCCAGAAGCTCTAGGTTTATGTGCATGTGGTAGGGCATTTGTCTTTGTCTGTTTAGTTTTACCTGAATATAAAATAAGAAAAGACCGCTTCAAAGAATACTGTATTACTAGAGTCATCTGCAAGAAGACACTGTTGGGAATATGCAAATTCACTTTAATGATGATAGGGCAAAGGAGGAAGCAAAAATCTGTATTCAAATTAGATGGTCTAAAATCAATGATAATAATATACAAAAGAAATTATGCTAGACATATTAGTATATTTATTGTTTCCAAATTGATTAACGATCGGTGTAGTCAAGGCGAAAAGGCATAGAAAAGCGCAAGGCTAGCGCCTTTAACTTTTTGCACCTTGCGCTTTTTTGTGCGCCTCAAGTATGCTTTTTGCTACTACTACACTACAAAAACTGTAGCTAGAACCATTAGTTAATACGCTGTTTTGACAATGAAAAATTGCATATACTTGCAAGTTTGAAAATAAAACTACACAAATTCATGGGATAACCCAAAATAAGGGGTCGAAAAGCCTTTTAACTTAAGTCTGCAACAACAAATTTTATTTTTCTAAAAAAGCGGTAAAAAGCACTTTTTTCTTATCTGTGTATTCTTGGGCTTTAGAATGTTTTCCTTTTTAGAGCTTTTTTGCACTTTTTACGCTTCGCTAACATTTAGAAAAAAGCAAGGACTTAATTTACATACTCATTACCACAGGGACTTTTCTTATAACAACATAAAAAATAGGGACCTTCTGTGTGAAGCCCCTAAATTCAAAGCTTTGGACATATCTGTAGATAACTGTTTGCTATGGATATTGGATGCTGATATCCACTTACAACCTCAATACTTAGAAAATGCCATTAAAAGTGGTAATAATATGTCCCAGCTGGACAAATCAAAGGCTTTTATATTTTTAAGAAGTTATATCCACGACGATAAAAAACCGAATATTTAACTGAAAACGGCCCTCTCCGCTTATCCAGCTCATTGAAGGAGCGTTATGACCACCAGAAGACAGTCATACTTCTAAACACCAGGCAAGAGTGGCTGAACCTAAAGTTTCACGACTTTAAGTCCATGAGGGAATGCAATTTTGCTATGCTTATAATCACCTCTAAACTAAAATTATGTGGAGAAAAGGTGGATGATGCACAAATGCTTGAAAAGACTTTTTCAGCACTTCATTCATCAAATATACTCCTGCAGCATCAATATCGAGAGCATCATTTTATGAAATATTCCGAACTCATAGAATGTTTATTAATTGTCGAGCTAAATAATGAATTGCGTAATCACTCTTCAGGACTAACCGGATCAGCCCCATTACCTGAAGTTAAGGCTAATTTTGCTCACTTTGGAAGAGGTTATGGTTGAGATAGAGGACATCATTGTGAAAGTAGATATAACTCCAGCAGAGGTGATTATGGTGGTTTTAGCGGTAATAAAACCACCAACTTTAAAAAACAACAAAAAGCGAGCCTTAAAAAACAAAGATTCAGCTTTCAAAAATAAAATAAAAATTATGAGGAAGTTTGTTATAGACATGGACACTCTGGTTATTGGTCATGTGCATGTAGATCAACAAAGAAAATAGTTGAACAATATCAACACTCGAGGAATATTGAGGTAAAAAAATATTGAAGGACTATCTGATTATACTAACCTGAAGTAAGATGATTTCATTGAACATGACGATGGAAATTTCATCAATGATGAAATTCTAGGTATAATGATGATACTCATACAATTCTGAAAAACTAGAAGTTTTTCTCTGAATTATCTGAAAACATTTCAGCTTAAATTTCCACCGTAGCAGGATCTACTAATATAATTGAAAGGTCCGGAGAGCCCTTATAGTATTAACAAATGGTACACATATCTTTATTCAAAATGCATTATATCAAGCAACTTCAAAAGAAATTAGCTGAGTTCTAAGGATATAAGAATGAAAGGCTACCATATTGAAACTATAAATGAAACAACAACGAATATCTATGTGTTATTTTTAGAATTTAAAGCAAGAAGCTTATTTTATAAAAATTTGGTACATTTTCAAAAGGATATTATTTCATGAAAATTGGCATAGTTGAATCTCATTCTATAAACATGAGCATAAAGCTTACAAATACAAAGTCATTTATTCTTTGGCATGATCGTGTGGGTCATCCTAGATCAACTATGAAAGTGTGAAATTGCAAAAAAATTAAATGGGTGTGATTTATCCAACCAATTGAATTTACCAAGTGATTACTTATGTGCTCCATATGCACATGGAAAATTAATCACTCGACCTTCATATAGTAAAACAAATTCTGAATCTCCAACATTTCTATAAAAAAATTTAAGGTGATATATGTGGCCCATCACACCTGAAATGTGGACCATTTAAATATTTTATTGTATAATTGATGCATTAACTCGTTCATCACATGTATGTTTGCTTTCTACCAGAGACATGGCATCTGCCAAATTACTGGCTCAGATAATCAAATTAAGAGCACACTTCCCTGATTATTAGATTAAATTAGTTCGATTAGATAATGCAAGAGAATTACTTCTCAAATATTTGATGAATATTGCTTATCACTTGAATTAAAGCTGAACATCCAATGCTCATGTTCACACTGAAAATTGTCTAAAATAATCATTAATTAAGCGTTTTGCAACTTATTGCAAGACCATTGCTTATGCAATCAAAATTACCTATTTTAGCTTGGGGGCATAATTCTGCATGCATCAAAATTGGTTAAAATTAAACCAACATCTTATCATCAATTTTCACCATCATAGATTTTAATCGGATCTCAACCAAATATTTCGCATTTACGAAAATTTGGTTGTGCTCTGCATGTGCCCATTAGTCCTCCATTTCATACTGAAAGGGTTCTTGATGTAGGTTGGGAATTTATATGAGCTTTGATTAACCCTCGATAATTCATTACATTAAACCTCTTACAGTGATGTCTTCACTACAAGATTTTCAGACTATAAATTTGACGAAACAATTTCCCGCCACTAGTGGGAGGAAAGACCGTTCCAGTAGAATGACATGTAATATCATGGAATAATCCATCTATTCTTATTTGGATCCATGTACCAAAGAATGTCAATATAAGGTACACAAAAATTTTCATATTCAAAATATTGTAAATCAAATCCCATATGTATTTAGTGATGCTGCGAAAACTAACTCAATCTCACATTCCACCAACAAATGCACCACCTAGAATTGAAGTCTAAAAATTAACAAAATTAAATATAATAGCAAATAAATCTAATACAAGACAAATGCAAAGAAGACCCATTGGTTCAAAAGACTTGGTTCCTAGAAAAAGAAATTCTAATGAATAATCATAAATTGATAAACCTCATATAGAGGTTATAAATGATCCAAAAGATCACGTAAATAAAAATCCCAATTATTCTAAAAATGCCGAAGGAACTATTATACCAGAAGAAATAGTTGAAGCTTCTAAAAATAAAATGGTGCCTAATAATAATGAAACCTTAATATTTTATATGAACTACGGAGAAATGCGGGTTAAAGTAAAATAATAACCGATGATGTATTTTCATTCGCAGTAGCTACTGAATAACTGAAAGTCATGACCATAATGAGAATAATGATAATGAACCAACTAGTATAAATGAATGTCAAAAAAGATATGATTAGGCAAAATGGAAAGATGCTACCCAAGTTGAGTTAGTTCACTTCAAAAACATGGTGTATCGATGGACTGATAAAGAAACCATAGAAAATGTGAAGCTAGTGGTTATAGATGGATATTCATTATAAAATGATAAAAATGAAGTCATGAGATACAACACATGACTTGTCGCATGAGGTTTCCTATAGAGACCATATTTTGACTTTAAGGAAACATATTTCCCTTTTATGGATGTCATAAAATTTCGATATTTGATAAGCCTGTAGTTTCTAAAAAGCTTGGTATCAGATTAACTGATGGTGTGACAGCTTATTTTTATGATGAAATAAACACCGATATCAACATGAAAATCCCAAATGAATATGAGTTGCCTAAAGAAAAATCAAACTCCACATACTCACTAAAATTAAGACGATCACTATATGGTTTGAAACAATATGGAAGAATGTGGTATAGCTGTCTTAGTGAATACTTGGTAAAAGAAGGAAATAAAAACAATCTCATTTGTCCATGTGCCTTTATAAACAAATCGGTAAAGGGATTATCTTAGTAGTTTATGCTGATGATATAAATTTGATTGGAACTCCAGAAGAGATTATACAATAAATTACTTAAATTAGGAATTCAAATGAAAGATCTTGGCAAAATTAAGTATTGTCTTGGTCTAAACATCGAGCACAGTTCTAATAGCATACTAATCCACTAGTCAAACTACATTGAAAAAATTATGAAGCGTTTCCAAATGGATGAAGTATATCCACTTAGTACACCTATGGTTGTTATATATTTAGATATTAAAAAAGGACCCTTACCGTCCAAAATAAGGCGATGAAAACGTGCTTAGTCCAAAAGTGCCATATCTTAGTGTCATTGGTGCATTATTATATTTGGTCAAGTGCACGAAACCATATATTACATTCTCGGTAAATCGTCTAGTAAGATGCAGTGCAGAAACAACGAAAAAGACTTTGGAATGGTATAAAATATATCATGATATATCTTCGTGGAGCGACAAACTTAGTTTTGATTTATTGTAACATAGGTAATGATCCGAATCTAATTGGCTATGTTAATGCAGGTTATCGTTTTGATCCACATAAAGAAAGATCGTGTAACGACCGGGCATTTTCGACCCTCAAAAATCGACACTAACACGTTTACTGTATAGAGTGCCGAGCAATCAAGTGCCGGAAATACCAGATTGTTAGGGTTTAAGAAGAAAAAGAGATAGGAGAAGAAAAGGAATAAAAATATTGAATCTCACAATCGCAGTGGAACAAAATATAATACACAATAACAACATTTAATGTAAAGGAAAGTTGTAACTGTTGATATTGTTGAATATGCGCTTTGCGCTTATATGATTTTTTTTGATGATAATAAACATATATACATTCATTTAAATGTATTTGGTAATGTACTATTTTGTTTTTCATAGATTAAATAAATATTTGTTTAATAAAATAAATTACATAGAGTTTTGAATTCAAAGGAATATTTTATTCAAACAAATATTTATTACAATTTTGAACAGTACAATTTCAAGCTCTCACTATAACTATACAAATTCAATTTACATTCAGAACCTCATTACATATCACTCACACTCATATTTCTATTTCCAACTGCATTCCAGTTTGAATCCAGCATCTGAGAAATCTGCAAAAATATTCACTAACGCAGTAAAATTGAAAAATAAATATTTTTGCAATATAAAATGAAACATGACTTTTGAAAATATAATTTGCCTCGGTTATTTGGGTTGTTCGTCATCATTTAAATTTGAATTCAACATACACGAACAACTTGTGACATACACAGTGTATCACGGTATATGTCACAAGGCCGTGCACACCGATATATACACTTGATAATGCTACAGGGACAGGTGAGCATGGGTCAAACCCAAATGAAAAGCCGGGTTCAACTCACGTGCAATACATTGAAAATCACGACACGAGCACAAGGTCAAACCCGAGTTTTTAAAACTGGATTCAACACAAGGCTACAAAAAGAATGCAAAGCTTAGACAAATTCCAAATGCATCAGTGCATTAAGACTGAAACAACATGCAAATGCATCAAAGCCAAACTACAAGCTGCAGTAACTCAAGCAAGTGCACAAACTAAATCAACATGAATGAAGATACAGTGAAGCATGTACACGGGTAAACAGCACAATCAAACTGCAACAAGGCAACAAGTATGGCAGCAGGCAAGTACACAACTTCAACAGTCTCAAGGCTACAACACCAAGTATACATGGATGCAGAATACAAGATAGTTTGCAAATAAATTCAAAGGGGAAGCATCACCAAAGACTCAACAGGGAACACATGCCACCAAGATCAACAATATCAAGTCGACCAGGCAGGAATGATTGTAATGCAACACAGTGCAGACACCAATGATACAAGGAAACATGTACAACAAGTCCAAATACAGCAATATGCAGAAGCAAGATCAACACAGTGGTGATGCAGTGCAACATCTACGACAGCAAGTAAGTGAATGCAACATGTACAACAATACTACACTGCCTCTGCCATCAAGCCAAAATGATCAAGTCAAAACAAAGTGATCATAATGCACAGTGAAGTCCAAACAAATGCTCAGTTAAAATGGCCAGAGACAAAAGCTCACAGAGGCCAGAAAATTGAAGAAAACTAGTGCAGTGATGCAAGTTCAAATATAATGAAACAACATGTACAGGACAGTGAAAAAGCATGCTGCAATCGAACCAACAAGCTTCAGCATCAACATCAAACCAGAGAACATCTACAAATGGTGCCGACTACAAGTGAATGCAAACAATAAAATACTGAAGTGATGAAATGCATAAAAATCTACTGAAACCAAGATTGCACTATAGTGAATGCAGAGAACACATTACAGTGGTGCAGTGACAACATACAAATGCTTATATGAATAACCTGGGCAGATAGCATCGAAACAATGCAGTATGGCCAGAGTGAAGATTATAAGACTGCAATGGATACAACAATGCCGAAGACAACTTGAACAAAGCTACTACAGGAATGCAGACAGTGGCCGAAGCCAATTCACAAAAATATCGAAGTCAAAGAAGATTAATAAACATCAAAGACATAATGACCAAGTCACGTATCAAAACGTTGATTATCAAAAATCAAATTGTACGAAATTTATCAAGACAGAGAAATTCACGAAGCCATATTGAAAAATAGTCAAAAATGTCAAAAATTCAAGCCGAGTATATTACATCGTATTGACCAAGCAATGAATCAACACCGTGTCAACCAAGTAATCAATCAAAAATGCGAAATTGACAAAGTCAGATCAATCCCAAGCATTCAAGCATAATCAAGCGGCCAAAGCACAGAATTGACGAATTCAAACAATTATATACGAACGCAAATATAGAAATTCGACCTATATATAAACCATTCATCATCGGCAAATTTAGGCATCGAGTTCAAGTACGAATACACAAAAGCACCAAAGCATAAAATTACATACCGAAGCAAGGAGACGAACTCGATCAAAATTGAAGAGCCGTGAGCAAATCAAAGAGCATCAAAGCCTACTATCAAACGGTGACGTGCGACACTTCAATTTGCACAAAGCCCTAATTTCACCAAAAAGGAACGAATGAAGATACAACAGAGGCCGCCATATTTTCACAAGCCACAGGAAAAAGGAACGAGCTGACGGGTTAAAGAAAAGAGAATAGGGCCGGCCTATTTTAATTTTAAAAGGGATTTAGTATATTTTTTAAATAGGGTTTAAGTGTTTGTTAATTATTTGTCTTTTAATTGTTGTTTTTATTTTTCAAATCAAAACTTGGTAAATCACCACCTAGGGATTAGGTAGTGTCAGATTGTCTAGTTAGAATTAGTTCAGTGAGCAGGGTGTGCGAGTTTGCAAACTCTATAGGCGGGAGCAGAGTTTGCAAGTAAGCGAAATTCTATAGGCGGGAGCAGGGTGTGCGAGTCTAGTAGAGTGTTTGTGAGCGGGAGCAAATGTTTGCGAGTCTAGTAGAGTGTTTGTAAGCGGGATACTGTTTAATTCTAATAGAAATCTGGGAATGCAGCAGTAAGCAGGGGTTGCCGAAGCTGGGTAAATTTTGTGTGTGATTTACTTTTCAGCATATTTATTTCTGCAGTTTATTTCTGTGTTTAATTCGAGTAAATTTGCTATAACCCTATTCACCCCCCCCCCTCTAGGGTTAATCTAGATCCTACAAGTGGTATCAGAGCCCGGAATTTTTTATTTAACTCTAGAGTCATGAATCCACCACCTGAGGGGCAATCTATTGCTAGGCCACCCATGTTTAACGGGAATGATTATGCTTATTGGAAAGTTAGGATAGGTATATATCTTAGTTCTGTTGATTATGATGTTTGGGATATTATTGAAACTAGATATAAACCTCCCACTATAACTGTTGGTGGTACTGAGATTCCTAAACCTAAGGATAGGTGGGATGCTAACGATAAGAAATTAAAAACTACAAATGCCAAAGCAATGAATGCTTTGATCTGTGCTCTTGATAAAAATGAATTTAATAGAATTTCTCATTGTACAACAGCACAGGAAATTTGGCACACTTTGGAGGTGACACACGAAGGAACTTCTTATGTCAAGGAGTCTTGCCTAGCCCTATTCAGCAATGAATACGAAAACTTTGTGATGGACAAAGGCGAGAGCATAAAGGATATGTTTGGACACTTTTCAACCTTGGTATACAATGCTAGAGCACTTGGGAAAGTATTCACTGAGGTAGAGCTTGTGAGGAAGGTGCTACGAGTTTTACCAATGAACTTTGAGGCAAAAGTCACGGCAATACAAGAATCGAAAGATCTAAGTAAACTAAGCATGGAGGAGTTGATCGGCAACTTGATGACATATGAGCTTGAGCTAAAAGCAAAGGAAGAATGCAACAACTCCAAACCAAAGAAGAAGACGATTGCCTTAAAGAGCAAAGAAGAGAGCGATGAAGAAGAAGAAGATCCGATTGAAGAGCTTGCAATGGCTATCAATAATCTTAGAAAATGGTCAAGATTCAAGCCACGCAAGAAGAAAACAAGTCGTAATAGGCCAAAAGATTCTGACCATTTCGATAATGAACCGACGTGCTATAACTGCAACAAGCCTGGCCACTTCATACAAAAATGCCCACTTCTCAAAAACAACAATGGAAAGAAAAAGAAGGCTTTTGCAGCAACTTGGGATGATGAAGAAGGAGAGGAAGTTTTGGATAGCAGCTCAGAGGAGGCTAACTTGTGTCTTATGGCGAAATCAGATTCAGAAGCAAGCTCCGAGGACTCTAGTGAGGCAGGTGAGTATTCCTATAGAGATCTTGTTTTTATGTACTTAGATCTTACTAAAACAATTGATAGTCTTGAATCAAAAATTGAAAAACTGAAATCTGAAAGGAGGAAACTCGCCCATGAAAATTCTAGGTTAGAAACTGAACTTGATAATATTCAAAACCTAGACTGTAAAAATTGAAAGATTTTAGATTCAGAATTATCAAAACTTAGGAATAACTTTGAGAATCTTGAAAAAGAAAACTTGAACTTAAGGAAGCCATCGACACTAGGAAAAAGGATTTTATAAATCGATGCACCTCACTTGTAACTGAAAACACAACATTAAAAACCAAAGTCCAAAATCTTGAGAAATCTCTGAATAACTTTTCAAAAGGAGAAAAACCTTTCAAAATGTTATTGGGAAATCAAGTTTTTGCTAACAACAGAAAAGGACTAGGTTTTGGGAAATCACAAGATGATGATAACGCAAAAGGTAAAAGTGTCTTTGCTCGATCTGAAATAATTGGACATCATGTTGAAAATTATAGTCATAGGAACAAGAACACAAAATTTAATCAAGTCAATTTAATGTGCACAATTTGTAGAAAATTTGGACACAATCAAAATAATTGTTGGTATAGACCCAAACACGTGAAAACTATACCAATTTGGGTTCCAAAAGGCACAAATATAAAATCTTTGAAAGTCAAACAAATTTGGGTGCCAAAAGGAACATATATAAATAGTTTGGGTCTCCACAAACATATTTTTCATGTTCTGCCACTAACAACCATGGACCTATAAAAACAAATAGGTCACAAAAATCTTTCATCGTGTAGGTGTGGTGGCAGGCTAAGGAACAACAACAGTGTTCTCTGGATTTTGGCTGTTCCAGAAACACAACGGGCGACAAAGCAAAGTTCCTTAGCCTAGTATATAGGTGACAGAATCACAATGGACAACAACGAAAAATTATCGTAAAGGTAAAACAGGTAAAATTGTTTTGAACGATATATTAAATGTGATAATCTGCACCGTAATCTGAATTAAATCAGCCAGTAATGTGATGATGTCTTTAATTCTGACTTATCCTTAATTGATATGATTTTTTTGACTTGTTCTTATTTATGACCTTGATTTGTGCTTAAATGATGACCAATCAGATCTTCAACTTTGAACTAATCCATATAAATTTGTTCGGTCAAATGATGGTTACTCATGCTACACGTAGATATATTTGTTTTGACATTTTGGTCACTGCTTGTAAATTTGCACGATTTCAAATTTCATGTGAAAGATGTTAAAAAGGATTTTAAGAAATTGTTGAAACTTCAAGAAATTGTTTTTTGAAATAATTATGATGTTGATTGACTATTGATTACTCATGAATATAACTGTTTCTGAAACTGACAATATGATATTTGTTTGATTGTTAACACGGTCTCAATTCAAATCCAAGAGAATTTCATTTAATTGTTGAAAACAATTATGAGATAATTTGTTGATCTGCTCTTTGACATCCAACGAGTGAATATTGAGTGAAATTTAAATTCAGATGCAGATTACACCGGTAATATGGTTGATAGAAAAATTATTAGTGTAACGTGATTAATTTTTGAAACATTCATTTGCTGCATCGTTTTTCAAAGAAAATATCTGCATATATTTCACTTGAAATAATTTTTCAAATAGCAGAATTTTTTTCATATAACCCCTTCGAGAAAATCATTTTTGACCATATTTTCAGATTAGTCATTTTTTTGATATTAAATGACAAATTTTGACTAATCTAACTCCCTAATGATTATTGAAAAGATAAATAATGATTGAAAAAGTGATGAGTGTCGATATTTGTCATACATTACTCAAGATAGTATATTTAGAAAAAATTTCTTTAGAATTTCATAACAAGAGTTATAAAAAATTTTGTTGGGTAAAAATTCCACGATCATTTCTATTTCTATCATCTTTCTATCGACCATCACTCATCAAAATCATATATAGTATGAAAATTTGTGGTAGTTTACAAAGGAAAGTATTCGTTCTTCAATTTATTATTTTAAACGGGAAATCATTTGTGCTTCAATTTATTATATTTTTAGCAATAAAAAAAATAAATATCCAAAGTATTCACTCTCATTTAAAAGTCCTCACGGTTATGCATGGGTGAATTACTTGGATTTTTGATTATGTGCTTCCATGCTCATTTAAAAGTCCTTACGGTTATGCATGTATGGAACGCATATCAAAATTAATTGATTAAATAGACAAGTTGATTCTAATTCCACTTAAAAGTCCTCACGGTCATGCGTGGTTAGAACATACTTGAATTATTTTTTAAATAAAAATTGTGAATACTACTAATCTCATTTAAAAGTCCTAACGGTTATGCATGGTTAGTAGATATTCAAATTTCCTGAAATAAATATACCACAAATAGACAGAACTGTATGATTTTTTGAAGATTTTATCCCCATCACTTCTGAAAGTGGAATATGCGCCTGACAAGGGTAATTATGATTTTTGTTTGAGTTTTATTGAAATTTGATATTTATATTCAATTGAGTTAAATGTTTGGTTCATGTCTGTCACTTCATCCCTATTTTTATAACACTGTTATTCTTTTGCTGATAACAAAAGGGGGAGAGAAAAGTTAAGATTTTGTCAAATAGAATCAAGCAAAGGTCAAATAATTTTCCATTTGCATCTAGGCTCATTTATATATTTCTATTTGTATGCATATATGTAGGGGGAGTATTGTGTAGAGAGGGAGCATTCAAATAGGGGGAGCAAATTGAACGATCAAATACATTTAATACATTCAAAATCTTAAATATATGTTTGTTATCATCAAAAGAGGGAGATTGTTGAATATGCGCTTTGCGCTTATATGATTTTTGTTTGATGATAATAAACATATATACATTCATTTAACTGTATTTGGTAATGTACTATTTTGTTTTTCATAGATTAAATAAATATTTGTTGAATAAAATAAATTACATAGAATTTTGAATTCAAACAAATATTTTATTCAAACAAATACTTATTACAATTTTGAACAGTACAATTTCAAGCTCTCACTATAACTATACAAATTCAATTTACATTCAGAACCTCACTACATATCACTCACACTCATATTTCTATTTTCAACTGCATTCTAGATTGAATCCAGCATCTGAGAAATCTGCAAAATTATTCACTAACGCAGTAAAATTGAAAAATAAATATTTTTGCAATATAAAATGAAACATGAATTTTGAAAATATAATTTGCCTCAGTTATTTGGGTTGTTCGTCATCATTTAAATTTGAATTCAACATACACGAACAACTTGTGACATACACAGTGTATCACGGTATATGTCACAAGGCCGTGCACACCGATATAAAAACTTGATAATGCTACAGGGACAGGTGAGCACAGGTCAGACCCAAATGAAAAGCCGGGTTCAACTCACGTGCAATACATTGAAAATCACGGCACGAGCACAAGGTCAAACCCGAGTTTTTAAAACTGGATTCAACACAAGGCTACAAAAAGAATGCAAAGCTTAGACAAATTCCAAAGGCATCAGTGCATGAAGACTGAAACAACATGCAAATGCATCAAAGCCAAACTACAAGCTGCAGTAACTCAAGCAAGTGCACAAACTAAATCAACATGAATGAAGATACAATGAAGCATGTACACGGGTAAACAGCACAATCAAACTGCAACAAGGCAACAAGTATGGCAGCAGGCAAGTACACAACTTCAACAGTCTCAAGGCTACAACACCAAGTATACATGGATGCAGAATACAAGATAGTTTGCAAATAAATTCAAAGGGGAAGCATCACCAAAGACTCAACAGGGAACACATGCCACCAAGATCAACAATATCAAGTCGACCAGGCAGGAATGATTGTAATGCAACCCAGTGCAGACACCAATGATACAAGGCAACATGTACAACAAGTCCAAATACAACAATATGCAGAAGCAAGATCAACACAGTGGTGATGCAGTGCAACATCTACGATAGCAAGTAAGTGAATGCAACATGTACAACAATACTACACTGCCTCTGCCATCAAGCCAAAATGATCAAGTCAAAACAAAGTGATCATAATGCACAGTGAAGTCCAAACAAATGCTCAGTTAAAATGGCCAGAGACAAAAGCTCACAGAGGCTAGAAAATTGAAGAAAACTAGTGCAGTGATGCAAGTGCAAATATAATGAAACAACATGTACATGACAGTGAAAAAGCATACTGGAATCGAACCAACAAGCTTTAGCATCAACATCAAACCAGAGAACATCTACAAATGGTGCCGACTACAAGTGAATGCAAACAATACAATACTGAAGTGATGAAATGCATAAAAATCTACTGAAACCAAGATTGCACTATAGTGAATGCAGAGAACACATTACAGTGGTACAGTGACAACATATAAATGCTTATATGAATAACCTGGGCAGATTACATCGAAACAATGTAGTATGGCCAGAGTGAAGATTATAAGACTGCAATGGATACAACAATGCCCAAGACAACTTGAACAAAGCTACTACAGGAATGCAGACAGTGGCCGAAGCCAGTTCACAAAAATATCGAAGTCAAAGAAGATTAATAAACATCAAAGACATAATGACCAAGTCACGTGTCAAAACGTTGATTATCAAAAATCAAATTGTACGAAATTTATCAAGACAGAGAAATTCACGAAGCCATATTGAAAAATAGTCAAAAATGTCAAAAATTCAAGCCGAGTATATTACACCGTATTGACCAAGCAATGAATCAACACCGTGTCAACCAAGTAATCAATCAAAAATGCGAAATTGACAAAGTCAGATCAATCCCAAGCATCCAAGCATAATCAAGCGGCCAAAGCACAGAATTGACGAATTCAAACAATTATATACGAACGCAAATATAGAAATTCGACCTATATATAAACCATTCATCATCGGCAAATTTAGGCATCGAGTTCAAGTACGAATACACAAAAGCACCAAAGCATAAAATTACATACCGAAGCAAGGAGACGAACTCGATCAAAATTGAAGAGCCGTGAGCAAATCAAAGAGCATCAAAGCCTACTATCAAACAGTGACGTGCGGCGCTTCAATTTGGACAAAGCCCTAATTTCTCTAAAAAGGAACGAACGAAGATACAACACAGTCCGCCATATTTTCACAAGCCACAGGAAAAAGGAACGCCATATTTTTTAAATAGGGTTTAAGTGTTTGTTAATTATTTGTCTTTTAATTGTTGTTTTTATTTTTCAAATCAAAACTTGGTAAATCACCACCTAGGGAGTAGGTAGTGTCAGATTGTCTAGTTAGAATTAGTTCAGTGAGCAGGGTGTGCGAGTTTGCAAAACTCTATAGGCGGGAGCAGAGTTTGCGAGTAAGCGAAACTCTATAGGCGGAAGCAGGGTATGCGAGTCTAGTAAAGTGTTTGTGAGCGGGAGCAAATGTTTGCGAGTCTAGTAGAGTGTTTGTAAGCAGGATACTGTTTAATTCTAATAGAAATCTGGGAATGCAGCAGTAGGCAGGGGTTGCCGAAGGTGGGTAAATTTTGTGTGTGATTTACTTTTCAGCATATTTATTTCTGCAGTTTATTTCTGTGTTTAATTCGAGTAAATTTGCTATAACCCTATTCACCCCCCCCTCTAGGGTTAATCTAGATCCTACAGATATACATACAAGTTATCAGAGTACAATCACCAACAAATAAATCTGGGCAATTATAATAACTTGTCCCTAAATGCTGAATATATAGCCTAAAATACACAGCGGGATATACATGCAATAAGTCTCTACCATCCAGCTCGTCTCCTGGGCTCCCAAAATGTCCCAACCTGAAAACTGTAATACTCAGTCTGACTCGAGCGTTACAACAAAGCAACACCCGGGTCAGGCTAGAAACGAGCATGAGTGAACACGCTTAAATTTAAATACTTAAATTATCAAAATCCTTCGAAACCATGGTAACTCATTCATACACGATGAGTTTTTATCTTATTATAGCCCAAACACTTTTACAAAAATCCATCGACATTATAATAGTGTCTAAGTAAAATACTTATTTAAAATAGTTAAATTTGTAAAATTAACCCAATTCTAGCATATTAAACTCTATAATCAAACCTGTAAAGGTTCGTAGTGATTTTCAAATTAAAGTGGCTCCTGATAACACTGATGTCTAATTTCGGTCTCTTCGAATCCAAGCAATAAATTTAAAAAGGATAAATTGTTTAAAATAAACAATTTATATTTAAGGTGGAAATATTCACATACGGGAATTTATTACAAATTTTTATTTCAAATAAAATGTATCATCTTTTTAATCTAACTGTTTTAACTCGTTTGGCCACTTGATGGCATAATTGAGAAAAACAATACCCAATAGGATTAAGCCAAGATATAGATTGTTACTAATTTAACGATCAATAACCAATGTCGAGAGAATTCACACATCAGGATTTTGTTAACTTTAATTAAACGAATCCATTTATGTTTAATCCAAATTAATTACAAATTGAAGAAATTATAAAACAATTTATTTTTAGATAATTAAAATCAAGAATCCAATTAATAGCTAATCTTATTTATTAACCTAAGATATAATTAATTAAGAATTTAATTAATTACTTACTTTAATTATATAAAAAAATTCTAATTTACACAACATAATTTAAGCTTACGTGCTCGGAGGTAAAATTGTAAGTTCCATTCCCTTCCTTTTTTTCCTTCGATTTTCCTTTCCCTTTCTTTTCTTTTTTTCTTTTCCCTTTCTTTTCTTCCTTCGACCCATTTCCACCCGGCCAATTCTCCTCTTCCCCTTCTCATTCTCATTCCAATTCCTTTTCCTCCTTTCTTTTTTTGAAGCAAACCAACCATGCACGACACCATGCACATGCACACGACCATCATCGCTTAGAGCATGACGCCGATCATCCCTCCAAGCCGCTGCCGACCACTCCACCACGTTCCACCACCAGAAACCCACGGCTTTACCCCATTTAGAAACTTCGATGATCATGTCGACTGGAAATGACAGTCGTACCACTTGAATCCCCTCATCGCTTCACCTAAGGCCATCATCCAACCACCAAAAAATCACCTCGAGCTCCGTCGCGATCACCCCTTCCAATTCCCCTCTGATCGCACGCCTGCTTCTTCCTTCCCTTGATGCAGTTCGACCATGAACAGAGGCCAACAAAAACATCCCTAAACCCTAAAATGAGATCGACAAGCCACCACAAGCTCTTAAAATCACCGCTTCATTTTTCTGAGCCCCCCACACTTCCATCCTCCTCCAGCCCAAAACTCAGTCCATGAAATCGCCCCAATCGTCGAAAATTTATCAAAGTCCCAAATCTGATCAGCTTCCACTTTCTCCTTCTATATATCGTTAAATAAATCCATACATCTCTCGAAAATCATATTTTCCCATGCCGAACACAACCATAAATCCGTTTCCGATAATATAATATTTTGTTTTCAACAAAAACTGACCCATCCACTGAAAAATAGGATATCTCGACCTCTGCTTGATGAAATCGAATGGAATGAATTTTAAAAACATCTTCATTCGAAAACGAACACCTTTTGTTTTCGTATCATGTTTTAAAATTGAGAGAATTTTGAGTTATGGATTTTTAAGATGGGAAGCTTACTAATTTCATCGTTTGAAAATGGACAGAGGAAGATTTTACAGAGTTTGATGATCTAATAGTATACACATACTTGTACATAATCGTATTATGGCACCTATTTATTATATATTAATGATCTATCCGTAACTTAGTTATATATATATATATATATATTCATAAGTGATAAACTGTAACAAAAATATGGTTTGTTAACTCACAGTTATCAAAAGAAAGAACGCTGCTTGCTTGGTTTTGCTCTTGCTTCAGCCTTGATTATATTTTAAATGGCAGCACTTGGTTTCTATTTTTATATGTTTAAATGAACATGAACAAGGCAAGTTCGGTCTGTGTATATATAAATAGAGAGGATGAAGTGTACAGGGTAAGCCATAGGGTGGCTGAAGCTTTGTACAGGCTTCACATTCCCTTTTATTTTCATTTTTATTTTATTTCCTTTTCTTTTGTTTATTTTGATTGGAAAATATGTAGACTTGATTTGAATAAAAAGATGATTTGATTTAAGCCTTGATTTGATTTATTATGTTGATTAACCATTTTATGTGCTTGAATTGATATGCATATATTACAATGTTCTCTTGTATGTAAACATTTACACACATATATGTACATATACGCATTTACACTATTTACTATGTATATTCACATATTTACGTATATTTATCATCATATATATATATATATATTACATTTATTTATATACAAATTGCACATTTATTTACCATAAACACTTATATATATATATATATGTGTGTGTGTGTGCGCGCACGCGTGTGTGTGTGGATATGCATATATATATAATATACATTTTTACTTTGTCATACTTACATATATAGATGTGAGTGTGTATCCATATGCACCATATTTTATAGACATATACCTATATATATATTCATAAGTTTTGAAAATTTCCATTTTAGAGTTTATATATTCACGTATATACATATATATACATATACATACATACATATATATATTCATTTACTATATTTTTATAACCATGTATTATAACCATGTATATCTAGAATTATACATATTTTTAAACATAATAAAGCTTGTATATATATATATATATATACATTTATGGATATTTTACCTTGAATTTTAAATGGTAGAGTTTATATACATTTATATATAAATTTATCATATCTAGAATTATATCTAAAATTAACATAGTTTTCAATCAATATATAGATTCAAACATTTAAATATCGGAAAACTCATCTATTCGACTTATAAAAATTAATATTTCAATAATTAAAATCAACTAATTATCCCACCATCCGATGATTAAAATCAGGGTCATCACATTCGTCCCCCTTTAGAACTTTTCGTCCTAAATAAGGAGCGAAATGAGAATTGATGTATTTTACTTAAATAAATCATTTTAAAGCATTTAAATCCCTACTCTTTTGCTATATAATTTTTAAAATACATACATTTTAAATTTCATAGTATTACTAAGCTAATTTTATATTAACATTTTTCATAACTCAATGTTTGAACAAGTCCATCCTTATTCTTATAGAAATTCAGTCATACGTTGATCAGGCGTAAGACTGAAAATCTATAAGTACATAGTAGACCAATTTTTCAACACTTAGTGAAAATACTTGAAAACGCCTTTTTCAAAAATGATATGGAAAGTATCAACCCCCTTCCCACCATAGATCCCAGTTAACCCAATGATTGCGTTGCCATCCCGCCGAAATCCATAAGAAAACTGTAGGCGTCAATACCCCTCGACTATGCCATGAAAGCACCATAGTCCACGGCTACACAAAGGTTGCGTTGCTATCACAGTAAAACCGTAAGTAGTATGTAGGAGATTAGTGCCCCTCGAACTGCGCTACCAAACCAAACTAAGCCACATAGATCGCAGGCCACACAAAGGTCGTGTCACTATCCTAGTGAAACCCAATGTGGATCGTAGGCACTTGTTGCCACCCGAATTACATTATGGAACCAAACCATATACGTCGCAATCTTTCGATATTACGTCGCTATCCCAGTGAAATCAACGCAGATTATTGGAAATCACTACCACCCAACTTAGCTATGGAACTGCGATAGATAACGGTTACACAGAGGTTACGTTGCCATTACAGCAAAATCTAATGTAACTATAGGCATCAGCAACTCTCGACTTACGCTATCCAATAAATGATCACCGGGAACTCATTGAGTTTGTCTGGACGTCCTTTAGAATCCAAATTCTTATTGAACCCACCCTTTGGATTCCTAGGCAGAACCACCCAGTGGATCTCCTTCTTTAAGTTTCAAATTTCATGGGGGTGCCTTTCCGTGCTTTTTCTCAAAAAATATCGTACTATATGTATATTGTATTTTTCAAATCATACTCTTTATATGTACCACATACAAACTTTATCTATACAAAATCGATATCTTCAAAATCGATAGTTTTCGAATTTGGTTTACCCGATTTCCATAATTGACTCTTTGCTAAAATCAAAAGCCTTTTAAAATCAATAGGTTCCAAAACTATTTCGGTTTCATTCTCATACACATATAAATTCATTTTTTCCCACTCAAATAATTTTTGGATCAAAAATTTCCGAGTCCACTTCATACTTATATATGTTCCATTTGGAACTTTTAAATATCTGTCAAAGATTCAACTATTTCTGGTTATAAATTCAATATGGGGAGTTTAAATATATAACTAATATTTATAATCTCATTAATGCCAAGTCAAATTTTCCAAGTTTGATCACCTTACAAAGTTATTCGTAACATTTCTTACTTCTTATAAAGTAAGTTTCAATTATCGTAGCTATTAAATCTTCATTCTAAAATCATCATATCTACTCAAAATATACCATTTCACTTCAAAATCGTTTTTGCCTTAATATCTCGATTGCGGTTCCAATTCAAAAATGTTTCAAATTTCCATTTAGGTTATAACTTCAATTCAACCCAATTTTTATTTAAATTCGTGATTTAAATATAAATAATTTCCACTCTGACCAGATTGAATTTAGAAAATAACTTGAATGGTTTTAAATAGTTAGATGGTTAATATAAGATGGTTTGAGTTTTAAAAATGGTTTGTATAGTCAAATAGCTTGGAAAAATCAAAATAATTTGAATGTTTAAGGAGATAGATTTAAAATAGTTCATATTAAAATACTGTAACGACCAGTCATTCATCTCCATAGAATAACGCATCATTAATAAGAAAGAAAGGGATAGAAAAGAGAAAGAAGGAGAAGAAAGAAGAAACAACACATCAGAATCTAAAAAGCGAAATGAATAAATTATATTAATAACATAAGATATTACATAGTATACAACAACTATCAGAGTACACAGATAATACAACACATACTAGACAGTTATAAATACCTATCTAGATATTACAACTCAATACAACTCAGAGACAACTCAGACATACCAAACACAGCGGAATACTAAATATATCTACAACGCTGAAGCCTCCTGCTCCATTGCTCCTCCACAATTCGTTAAAGCTAACCTGAATCCCTTGGCTACTCGTAAAAGTTTGAGTACCCAAAAGTTTAAGAAAACAGAAGATAAACTCCGGGTCAGACATGGGTCTGGTGTGAGTAACAGGTTAAAGTTGCTTAATTTTAAAAACCTTTTGAAAAGAAAGGTATCAGGTAAGACTTCCCACACATAAACATGGAAAAGTTTTTACCCTACGCTAACCAAAACATTTGATAGGAAATCCAGTGGTATTATAATAGGTCTAGGGTTTTCAAGTAAATATGAAATAGCCGAAATTGTTGCATTCATTAAATTCTAGCTACCAGCCAAAAAAGTGGGTAATACAATCAAAACCGTTGGCACTTATTGGATTTTGGATTCCATACAACGGCCCGGCTACTGGGGTACCGTCTGTCACAGTACGTGGCCTAGATCACCGTATCGAGGATCATTCCCAATCCCCTGCAACACAAGGCCAGAACCATCCCTTACTGGATAGTCCCGAACAAGACAACCCCGCAGTTGGTGCGCATATCCAACCGCCCACTAAGCCGAATAAAAAAGGGACCTCTAGACAGGGGAAAATCTCGTCCTACTAAGGCATGACCCAATTAGCCTTGCTGCACCTCCCCTGTTTTAGCCATTCCCGGTTGATGAGGATTGAGGCTACGATTACCTTTATAGGACACATTACTTAGAATGCTCATCGTCCACCTGACGATGTTCCGAAAGCATTCAATCCATACAAGTTCGTTCGGGTTCGAAACCGAAGGCATTATCTCGTTACACTCGTTTTGGAATCACCCTCAGAGTTAACGACGAAAGCCCTTGCACTCTGAATCTTCATCACGAATCTGAAAGTACTATCTCCGTCAAACTCATCTTGGAATCACCCTCAGAGTTATACTGACGAATAGTCCCTACAACTCGAGTATTCACTCTTCACATAAGATTCACGACCTATCGTTAATTTGGATCGATGTGGTTTTCAGATATCCAAATATGGAAACCTGATCCTGGTCTCATCAAAATCCAAAACGTGTCTTCTTTTAGGTCCAAATTGTTTTAGAGTTTAAAACAATTCAATTAGATTATCTATATACACACAGATAGATAATTCATAGATTCACAACAGATAATTATCGTTATCATCACAACAGATAATCCATATTATCACTATCAAAGATAATCCGTATCATCATCACAACGCAACCAATGCATCCATATCACTCAACATTACTAATCTCATAGTTGAGATTTCAAACCATTCAAGGCAACCAATATCATCCATTCATATATAAGTAATGATCTATACTCATACCATCTATAATTAATTTAAAATGAATTAAACTAATTACATCATTTCTAATTAATTGAAAATGAATTAAATTAATTACTTACATCAATACAAATCTTGCTTACGTATTCAATAATTAACTACAAATTAATTAATTATCCTTTACTTAATAAACTTAATTAATCACTCTTGATTAATTATACTTTAATTAATTTCAAAAAATTAATTACTCTAAACCAAATACAATAATTAACCTTTAATTACTTCATTAATAGATTAACTATAATTAATTACATTAAACCTTGATTAATTACAATAAATTAATTACACTTAATCACTTATTAATGATTAATTAATCTTAATTAATCAATCTTAATTACATCATTAATTATATTAATTAATGATCCTTAATTATATTTAATTAATTATCTTATTTAAATTAATTACCTTTAGTAATTATCTCAGTTAAACCATAATTATTAACCACCTTTGATTAATCTCATTCTGTAATTAACTACCTTAATTACTTCATCAAATTAATTATTCCTTAATTAATTTCTTTAATTAATCCTTTGATTAATTATAAAAAATAATTTAATCCAAATTACTTTCACAATTCCATCATTATCCACTAATTACTCCAGTAATTATCTTTAATTACTTCACTGAGTAATTACATTCCATTAATTACATTAAGTAATTATTATCAGACCAACAAGTGATTAAAAATTAATTAAACTTAATTAATTAATTAATTTCAAACTAATCACAATAAACTCCTCCTTAATTACTTTCATTAATTGAACTTAAATAAATTTCACAATTGATGATCATTTAATTAATTAATCTAATTAATTATTTAAAATTAATCATATTAATTAACTGTTAAATAATATTAAGTTAATGACCATCATTAACCATTACCCAAACTTTAATTACTTCTCTTAAGTAATTAACTTTCATTAATCATTATTAATTTCAGATTAATTAATCTTTAATATCCAATGAATTAACCTTTAATTATTAACTAATTAAGTGTTAACTGTAACTTAATTAATTCATAATTACTTGATTAATTACTAATCATTAATTAAATCTAATTAATGATCCTTAATTATGGATTAATTATCCTTAATTAATTAATTAACTTAAAGTTTAAATTGATAATTTAAAGCCCTTAATTACCTTAATTAATTATCCATTCCATCAATTAATTAAATAAATTATTCATTTAATTACCTTAATAATTGAATGAAATTTTTAAATCATTAATTAATTCTAAATTTACTTTAAGATAAAACCTTTCTTATCTATAGTTAAATTATCGCTCATAAATAATTTTGAAAATATTTATTTCAAATTTTATTTCAAATTTCATTTTAAATTCAAACTTTAAAATGAAATCCAATTTATCTTTAACCAAATTAAAACTTTGAAATTCACATGTTAGAGAATACTTATATAAAAGAAATTCAAAGATTTTAAACTAATTTCTTTTTTTATTCTCTAATCATTTAAAGTATACTTTAACTTTTAAACATATTACAATATTTAAATTTATAAACTTTATTTCCAAAACTTAAGATTCAAATCAAATTTGAATTCAAATTTGGAATTCTGATTTAACTTTGTTTAAATCCTCTTTTACATTTCAAACTCTATTTAACTTCAAATTCTTTAATTACACTTTAAACTTCTTAAACACTTTAATATTATTAAGTCAATTTTAACTTAAAAACTCATTTATTTCCAAACTAGATTCAAATTAAAAATTGAATTTATTTTAGACTTAGATTTAACTTAAACTAAGATTGAAAACTAGATTTCAACTTTATTTAAAAACTTTACTATCATTTAAATTCTGGTTATAAATTTTATTTTAAATTTAAACAAAACTACAGGTTTCAGAACTAAAACCTGTTACCATACTTTAACCCGAGCTACCCTATTCTCTGCTCCGAGTCAACAAGCCAACATCTTCGAGAAAACTACCAAAATCACGAGTAAAAACTCGAGTCAATAATTCTGCTTCCAACCAGAGTTCACCAGAACCCAAAAGTGCACGATGCACGTGCACCGTGCCTCCGGCCAACTCCAGCCACCTCTGGTGGCCTCCACAGATCGGCGACCTCCTTCACATTCAAAAAGATCAACTGAATCACCATCAAAACTCGAAATCGAATTCGCGTTCAAACCCCCAAACCTGGAACAGAAACCAGTAACCCCAATCAAACCTGGAAATGACCTCGACCTCGCATTTCCGACCATCTGAGCGACTGCACTTACGGCCATGCTATCTTCAACTCATCCTCTTCCATTCCCTTAAGTTTGGCAACAATCGATCATCCAGAGATAACGAACCAAACAAAACACTCAACTTAGTAGAAACTAGGGTTATAAACTTTAAAAATCAACCACCATCACCACAAAGTTCTAATCTACATCCCGGCGTTTTTCCCTTAGCCTCTGTTCATTCCTCCACCTCTAGGAAGAAACTCGATCTCCAAAATCAAGTAGATCACCAGAAATCCCTTATTTTCCCTTTTCTGTTCATTCAGAACTTCTCCTATCCCTCATTCTTAAAAATCTGGATTGTAATGCTAAAAATCATGATTTTGTTTATATATTCATATCCTAATACCGAATCTAAAATTTTCACAGTTTGAATTTTTAATTTATTCAAAGCATGTACTGATATTTGGTTTAAGAGGGTAACACAGATTTTAACTTAACTTGATTAAATTTTTAAAGCTTAGTTTATGATAAATTAATCAACATTTGCTTGTAAATTAGGCCCTAACAATAATTTGTACCAAAGAAAATTGAATTCAAATTTAAAAAGACCATCTGGGCTATAAATAGAGTAGGAACAGTCAAGCATACTCTTACACACACACACACACACACACACACACACACACACACACACAGCAGGTTCTCACAAACATATTCATCTCATCATTAGCAAGCATGCAACCAGATTTTGTACTAGAATTATTTTTTTAAAATAAAGTTACTCACCTATTTATATTGGAAGACAGAGCCAAGATTTTGAAAAAAAAACTTTGTTCTTTTAAAACTGGAAACTTCCTTTGCTTCAATGTTGAATTGCTTATGAATTTAAACTGTAGTTTGCTCCTAGATTTAACAATTACACGCTTGCTTCCAAATAAAAGGAAATGCAGATGCTTTCAAAACAGATTTGCTTTTGAAATCCAGATGCTAAAGAAAATGCAGGTTTCAGATTTGCTTTGAATGCTACAGATTTGCATGATTTGGTTTCATGCATTTGATTTTAGTGGAGGTGTTTTGAGAAATGGTTTCAGGGAGTAAATGGATTTGCATGTTACAGATTTACAGGATTTGTTGGAGATGATTTAGATTTTTGGTTTCAAAGGAAGTATTTTTAGATTTTCTTTGCTTTTAAGTTTTATTTAGATAATAAAAAAAAAGAATTGAAAGAAGATTTGTATATATATAAAAAAAACTGAAATAAAAATAAAAGAAAAAGCTAATTTAATATGCCACTTGTCTTCTCATTTTAACATTTGTCATGAAGCTAAGTTAATTATTTAACACATGTTCTTTAATTTATATAATGTTTACATTTGGCTTTAAATGTTAAATAGTTATAATTATGTTAATTAGTTATTTAGTTAATATATTAATATGAGATAAATGTGAATCTTTGTTTAATTAATTAGTTAATATCTACTTATTTACATGTAGATAATTTTAAAATGAATAAATCCATTTTTATTTATAAAATAAAAGTTTATACAAATATTTTAAAATCAAAACAAATTAAAAATTTATACTTAAATTCTCAAAGCTTTTGAATTCAAATCCAAATCAAATTCTAAAATTAAATTTTGAAATTAAGTTATATATTTACATATATAGCTACACAATTCAATTTTGAAAAACAATTATTTTTATTAAAATTCTATTTGTTAAAAACAATGTATTATTATATTTTGAAAATAACAAATTTCGATGATTAAAAATGATTTATAAAAGAAATTGTTTATTTATCAATAAATTATTTATTTTATCCAACTATATTTAAAAGAAAATCAAAATAAACCTTATTGTAAATTTTTATTTAAATTTTAAACTCAAAAATCAATTTAAACAAATTAAATTTTTATCTTATCAATTTAAAACCATATTTTATTTATTAAATAACTTTTAAAACTTTAACTTTAAAATTATACCCAGTTTTACCATATATATATATATATATATATTATTTAGAAAACAAGATTTATTTATTTATTAAATTAAAACTATATCTATTTAAAATATATACATACTCCATATATATACATTATAAATAGATAACAATTTATTTAGCTTTTAAAAGATAAAATCTATCAATTAAATATTTATTCAATTGGATTATTAAATTAATTCAAATCTTATCACAAATATTATCAAATCGATTTAATTTTTAATTCAGATTATTAAATTGATATTGCTTAAAATTCCGGGTCATCACATTCCTCCTCCCTTAAAAGAATTTCGTCCCCGAAATTTACAACAAAGGTAATTTAATAATCTTTTTAAAGATTTAATTTTAAAACACAAGCATATATCAATGATATGCTAACAACCATAGCAACCAATTCACCCAATCAAACAATCTAATTATCCAGACAAAAATTCTGGATAGAGTTTCCTCGAGTTTCCCCGGTATAAATATCGAGATACTCGCTCTACATAATCCAAACAATCAATACTATTAAGCTACAGAGCGCCTATTCATTTAGATCTACAAAACTAGACAGCATATCAGACTACACATGAGTCTGACTCATCAACCAAATCCTCTAGAACTGCTGGTTTCAAAACCAGAGATAGACCATACACGTACTCCCTCAGAGATACGTGAAACATATCGAATCCCAGTTATCCAAACTGCCAATTCAATCCTGAAAACCAAATACTTATCCTCATAAGAACAAAGAAAAGATCCAAATATCATGGAGCTAGCTTTCCAGCCTTACCCCATCTTATAGCTCCTTTGATCGGAGAAAACTCCAACAACAACGAAGTCTCCAACTTCGAATTCCAAATTCCTCCGTCTCCTATCCACAAAATTCTTCGGACGATCCTATGCTCCCAACATTCTTTCCTGATCAGCTCACCCTTTGATGATTCCTCTAGAAACAAACTAGATCAAAAACAACCCAACCCAATGATCTCCTCAAGATCAACCAAAACCAAGTACACAACTCTACTTCATAACCAGTAGAAGACTGAAGTTACTTCTTCTTATGCTGAAAAGACAAACAGAAACACTCCCAAACTGCTTCCGCTGCGTAACTCTGATCTGAAGTAGAAGAGAATGCTGATGAAGAACACGAGCACAAACTGGACATCACTTCCCAGAAATATAGCTCAACAGATCCATAAAGAAAACTCAGAAGTTTCTCCAAAAATATGAGCTGCTTCATCAAACTCTATCTCTAGGAACCATCCTTCAACAAAACTGAACCACTGGTTCCACTCCTGGAATACTAGACGATAAGAAAACTCAATCTCCAGATGCGAACAAACCTCTGTCTTCCCAGAAGATATCCAGAAAATCTTCAACAATCCAAGAGAACATTCAACTATCGCAAGTAACTTTTGCGATCAACCCAGACCATTTTCCAAAGAAAACTGTTCTCTCTTTACCAAAACAGAACAGCTTACGCTGGCCTAGCCAATCCCTTGAAGAAACGGATTCACTCTGCTGCTTTTGAATTCCACCTTTAGAAAAACTACTCAGCTAAGACCTTCCTGTCGGCACACGGAACACTCCGAGCTGCACTGTTGACACCGATGCCAAAAACTTGCTAATCCAAATCTCTTCGAGAAACTCGGACTTCAAAGCTAACCACAACATCCTGCTGAACTCAGTCACAACACCGAAGCAAATCACTTCCTTAAACTTGTTCCAAAGAAAACATCTTCGAAAACAATGCATGGTCACTGCATCTCATCACGCAGCAACACTTCCTGAGGTATCGAAATGCCATCACTTGCTTCTTCTGTAACGACCCGCTATTTTGGACTATTCGCATATGCACATGTCGGACTTGAATAATTCAAAATACCGAATTGTTAATTTAAATTTGGCAAAACTGAGATATACAGTAAATAAATAATCACAGAATCACAGACACAGAGTAATAATATGCAGCAGAAGTAAAAGAGATAGTAGTTTATGAAGCTACTATATATATATAACAGAGTTAAATAAGTTACAACAGAATTCTCGAATACAAGAATCAATATACATCACTGGAATCAACTGAACATCTGAAAGCTGGGTAGATAGCTGGATCTCCAGGCGAAGCTCCAACTCCAAAGGTGAGTCTCGAAAGCTGGTACTCTCAGTCTGACCCGAGCGTAAAGAAAAACACAAAACACTCGAGTCAGGATTAACATTCTTATATCAATAAATCAAACTCAAGTGAAATAACAATTGAAATACAAATAACTCAAAGGACGTTGGAACAACCGTCCTCTAAGGTCCTTAAACTATCTACTATATAGTAATATATGCTAAATAGATAATGTCTATCAGTAATATAAATATCAAAATAGTGTTAAGGCATTACCATTATCCCCCTTAACACATTTTATATAAATGTCATAGTCTATACAGCACTGTAAACTCCACCGTAAACTATTGGGATATCAGGGGGTACTCCATAGGTATAACACAAAAAAAATTGTGGTCGCGTATATAGGGATACAAGTATGACAAGGCACATGAGGCAATACCCAAGGTAGTGAAACTACCGTTTGCCTGATCCGGACTGGTGAAAACGCATCGCCGCAACGATCGCAACACCGCGAAACAACACTCCTGAAATTCCGATGGTGCACCAATCAATAACAAGTAATGAGTAGTTTATGAAGAAATGTGTTCGCTCGAGGTGGATAATCTCATTTGGCCCGGCATGGCTCCTGATGTTGGGCGAATTTTCACCCAGAAGATCTCAAGACCAAGAAGCGCCAGTTTCACCCGGGATCGCAACCTCCAATCCATCTGGAAAAGCAGGGTTCATTCGGTGACGATAGTCCATGCATCCAACCTCCATCCGGTCAAACAGCATTCGGCAGTCTCCATGCCGAACCAACACATACTTCCCCCATACCGAACCAACACATACTTCCCCCATACCGAACCAAACACCAGCCGGTCCAATACCCTACCGGACCAGCCCCTCTCACACGCTCCACCGGACCAGACCATCTCCTGCAACCGGATATCACTCCTACCACCGGACCAGATTGGTACCGGACCAAATTCCTACCGGTCCAACACCACACACTCAAGACCGGACCAAGCTTCACCGAACCAGAATGCTACCAGGCCAGATTGCTTCAGCCCGGCCCCACCAGCAGCTATATACATCCAAGACCCCTGCCCCCTACCTCACTCTATAAATAGAGGGGCAGGGGTGCAACAATGGCAGACAAGTTTGAAAGCTCAAGCACGGAAGGAACTTTCAACCTACTTTCATATACTTGTACACAAAGCATTGTACTTGTTATCTGAAACAAAGAAGATAATAACATATAAAGTGGACGTAGGCACGTTCTGGCCGAACCACTATAAATCTGTGTGTCTTTTACATTTCAGCCCCTGCTTTTTTCATGTTTACACAACTCATCTGAATCATTAAGAATCACATAAAATCAACTAAATCACACGACTTGGAGGTGTTTGCCCATTTTTTGCGCAAACATTTTTGGTGCTTTCACTGAGAATCTCGAACTCGAAGCTTCAGCTTCCCTCATTCAAACCTTCTTTCCCAATAGCATCCTTCATTGCCTAGGAAACATGACTTCCAGACCAAGAAAAGACGCCAACAAGGGAAAGAACGCTGCAACTAGCAGCGCTCCAAATCCAGTGGATCCAGATCAAGAGAACCATCCCACTACAGCAGCAGTGCCACATGTAGATCAGGCAATTCCAACAGCCCCTGCCGCGGAACAACTGGCAGTAATCACTAGAGCAGACCTAGACAGAGTTGTGGTGGAAGTGACTAACCGCTTCGCATCCCAACAAGAAGCTTTGATGAACCAACTCATGACGCGCTTGAGGGATGTCGAAGAATCCAACCCCAACACTGAATCATGGGATGAATCTCAATCTGGAGGATCTCGGAGACAGCAAAGGTCTTCCCTCTTCGAGGAAGCCATCAACAGGAACAACAATGATAGGGGCCGCGCCCGGACTCAGCCCGAACTCCGACTCGATGAAGCGCTTGGAACCGAACCCAGTGGGGGAGGCGCCAGGTGAGGGTCGGATGTAGCTGAGCCAGTCATGCCACCTAATCATAGAAACCCCGCTGAGCGGAGCCGAGCTAGAACCCAGCCCGAAGTTGACCCCATGGAAATGCTCGAAACAGAACCCCGCAGGGGAAGATCAAGGCAGGGGGCAACTGTAGCTGGTCCTAGCATGCATCCGAGCAGCCAGAGGCAACCATTGGATAACATCAGAAGTGATAGACTATACCATCCCTACAGGTCATCTGGACGAGATCGATCCCGCAGGGAAGAACCAAGTTCATTTCTATTCGCTCCAAATTCTGATGAAAGAATGGTATGACTATTCAGAGAATGCGTCCAACGGGAGCAAAGGGACCGAGGAAAAGGCGCTAGGGTCACCATCCCCTTTACCCGCAATATCGAAACTGCCATCACCCCCCGGGAATGGAAAATGCCAACCATGGAACCTTACAAGGGAACTTCCGACCCCATCATACACTTACAAAGATACACCCAGCATATGCTCATGAGCGGAGCAACAGAAGGGGTGCTGTGTAAATGCTTTCCGCTATTCCTAGCAGATCTAGCTACCTCCTGGTTCTGCCATCTACCCCAAGGATCTATCAGCTCATGGGAGATGTTGAAAGAAAGGTTCATTAGCCAGTTCCGCATCCATGTAGAACAACCCAAGGATGCTTATTCTCTATCCAATGTCAAACAGAAATCCGTAGAGACACTGCAACAATATCTAACCCGGTTCAACGCCGCAGCGGCCGCAGTCCAAGATGCCGATGAGAAGCTCACCCTAATGGCCCTCTGTAGTGGTGTACACCCATATACCAAGTTCGCTAGAAGACTAACTAAGGAAAAACCAGCTACTTTACCTGATTTCTTCCATGAAGCTGGAAAGTATATGAGACTTGAAGACGCCGCCACTGAGAGGCAGTCAGGGCAATAAGGTAAGACAACTTCGGACAAGGTTCCCGCCGCAGCCAAGGACACTCGAAGAAATGAATCTAGAGACAATGCTGGGGGCAGGAAGGTTGAAAAAGGCCAATATCGACCAGGACCAAGATTTGACTCCTACACTCCTTTGAATGAAACAATCGAAAACATCTTTCTAGCCACTCAGGGCGAACTCGGATACAAGCGCCCCCCGCACAAGAAAGAATCTGATAACGCACTCAAGTCTGGAAAGTTCTGCCGCTTCCACGAATCCCACGGACATGACACCAATGAATGCCACCATCTCAGGGACTTGATCGAAGAACACATCAGAAGAAGAAGGCTGGAACGCTATGTGAAAGGTCAGAACAGGACTCCAACTCCTGCCAATGAGAACTCAAAGCGACCCCTCCCAGAAGTAGGCGGAGGGAATCGCAACACCAGTGGCTCTAGTCAAGAGAAGATAGTGGTCCATACCATCTCGGGAAGACCACACATCGCCGACAGAAGCTGGGCGGAGATGTAAAGATACGGCAAGTCACTTAGAAATGCTGAAGGCTATGTTAACTTCATTATGGAAGAACACCATCTGAAACGGAAAGAGAGTGACGACATCGTATTTAGTAGGCGTGATTTAGAAGGAAGACAGTATCCGCATATGGATCCCATGGTCATCTCTGCCTGGTTCGGTCCAGCTAAAGTTTTCCGAATTCTAATAGACACAGGAAGCTCCGTAAATATCCTATTCAAGCATGCTTTCGAAAAAATGAAACTGTCAATGAAGGATGTGTCTCCCTGCAACAAACCCCTGCACGGTTTCACTGGAGATGCGAAAATGCCCCTCGGGCAACTTGACCTCTTCGTCGAAATAGGAAGTCATCCCCGCTCCGTTGTGCGAAAACAAACATTCGTACTAATAGAAAACCACTCGGCCTACAACGCCTTCTTGGGAAGACCAGCCTTATCTGACTTCCAAATTGTCCTAGCCCCGTGGTGCCTAAAGATGAAATTCCCAACAGATAACGGAATAGGAGAAGTTGAAGGAGATCAAGACGCCGCTCGAGATTGCTATGTAACTGAACTTCGCAATAACCATAGAAAGAATAAAGGAAAAGATGCAGAGACCACTTTCTGCATGAAGAGCTTGGAAGCATAGCAACTAAAGAAATCCCCTCCTCTTCGATACACCAGCGATCCTTTCAATGAACTAGACCCCAGGGATAAGGAGGAGGAGGCTACCGCTGAGCCTGCAGAGGCCATGGAATTCGTATCTGTAGACAAACATGATTCAAGAAGACTATTAAAAATAGGATCTCAGCTAAAAACAGAATTGAAGGATCAACTCATTGACTTTCTCCGCCACAATTTAGATGTATTCGCGTGGACACATGCCGATATGACAGGAATCTCCCCAGACATAGCATGCCACATGCTGAACGTCGATCCCACCAAGGTACCGATAAAGCAGAAAAAGAGAAGCATGGGAGCAGAACGATCAGCAGCCCTCGATGAGGAAGTAAAGAACCTATTTGCTAATGACTTCATACGAGAAGCCATCTACCCAGAATGGATCGCTAACCCAGTACTAGTAAAGAAAGCTAATGGGAAGTGGCGAACATGCATTGATTTCTCCAACTTAAATGACGCTTGCCCGAAAGACTGCTTCCCACTCCCCAGAATCGATCAGCTTGTGGACAGCACTGCCGGGCACGAACTTTTATCTTTTATGGATGCATACTCTGGATACAACCAGATTCCCATGCACGCTCCCGATCAAGACCACACTAGCTTCATCACTGACCGGGGATTATATTGTTACAAAGTCATGCCTTTTGGACTCAAAAATACCGGAGCTACCTATCAACGCCTCGTCAACAAGATGTTCGCGGAATTAATAGGACGAACTATGGAAGTGTATGTAGATGACATGTTGGTAAAGTCCAGGAGAGCCGACGATCATGTAAGCCACTTGAGCGAGATGTTTCAGGTACTTCGCCGATATGGAATGAAGCTGAATCCTCTAAAGTGCTCCTTCGGAGTGTCATCGGGAAAATTCTTAGGATTCATTGTCCATTCCAGAGGAATTGAAGCAAACCCTGAACAAATCCAAGCTCTAAAAGAAATAAGAATACCTTCCACTCGAAAAGAAATGCAGAGCCTAAACGGAAAGGTGGCCGCCCTAAGCAGATTCATTTCCAAAGCAACTGACAAGTGCGTCCCTTTCTTCGAAGCTCTCAAGAAGGACAAAGGAAAGTTCGAGTGGACCGATGAATGCTTAAAAGCCTTCCTTAACCTGAACGAACACCTTCAGAAACCACCAGTACTCTCAACTCCGAACGAAGGCGAAGAGCTATACCTATACCTCGCTGTATCATCTCATGCTCTAAGCGCTGCCCTGGTAAGAGAAGAAGACCGGTGTACTTTATAAGTAAGAGATTTACGGGGGCAGAGGCCAGATATCCTAAACTTGAGAAATTGGCGTATTGTTTATTGATCGCGTCACAAAAACTGCGACACTACTTCCAATCTCACTCCATCAGAGTTCTAACCGATCAGCCACTAAGACAGGTGCTCCATCGTCCCGACACTTCTGGACGACTCCTCAAATGGTGCATTGAACTAAGTCAGTATGACGTCACCTACCATCCTCGCACCGCTATCAAGGGGCAAGCCATGGCCGATTTCATTGCCGAATTCACTACCAAAGAAGGCAAGGATCAGTTTGAAATAGCAAAAAACATCAAGTGGAACCTCTTTGTAGATGGAGCATCGAACGAACAAGGCTCGGGGGCAGGTATTGTGATAATCACCCCCAGGGGAAGAAAGATGTACTATGCATTAAGGTTAGAATTCGCGACTACTAACAACGATGCGGAGTATGAGGCAGTAATAGCGGGATTGGAGCTTGCCTTAGAAATTGGAGTCAATTCTTTATGTCTTCATAGTGATTCTCAACTTATCGTAAACCAAGTACTAGGAGAATTCCAGACACGAGGAGAACGACTCACAGCATATCTAAAGAAAACCAAACTGATGCTCGACCAATTGGACCATTATCTAATCAAACACATTCCTCGAGAAGATAACCAAGAGGCCGATGAACTAGCAAAGCAAGCTAGTATGATGAATAGCACCATTTCCGGAGCACTAGCCATCTCAAAGCAGCTAGCCCCAAGTTTTGAACAAGTGAATCTGATAACTACAATTGAAGAAGCAACTTGGATGACTCCTATCCGGAAATATTTGCAGGACGGCACACTACCAGACAAACGTGATGAAGTCAGGAGAATTTTGAGGAAAGCTCCCCACTACACAATACAAGAAGGCATCCTCTATCGGCGTGGCTTCTCTAGCCCCTTATTCAGATGCGTCGTTGGAAGGGAAGCCAAGGAAATCTTATTCAACATCCATCAAGGTAGTTGCGGAGATCACACTGGATGGCAGACTCTGGCGAAAAAGTTACTCCGATATGGATATTACTGCCCACACTAAACAAAGACGCCTTAGACTTCGTCAAGAGATGCGACAGATGTCAGAAATTTGCCAAGATTCCTCGACTACCCACAAATGAGATTACTCAAATGACCAGCCCTTGGCCCTTTGCTGTATGGGGAATTGATTTAATTGGCGAACTGCCAACGGGCAGGGGCGGGGCCAAATATGCTATAGTGGCAGTCGATTATTTCACCAAATGGGTGGAAGCGGAACCCCTAAATAAAATATCTTCAGCAAAAGTTATCAACTTCTTGATCAAAAATATTCTGTGCAGGTACGGAGTACCACTCAAGATCATATCAGACAACGGACTCCAATTTGACAGCGAAGAATTCGCCGACTGCTGCCAAGAGCATGGAATTCATAAAAGCTTCTCATCAGTAGCTTATCCTCAGGCAAACGGACAAGTCGAAGCTGTCAACAAAATTCTCAAAACCCTAATCAAGAAGAAACTTGAAAAGTCAAAAGGCGCTTGGGTGCACGAACTTCCTACGGCACTTTGGGCCTACCGCACATCTTTCAGAACATCAACGGGACATACTCCTTTCTCTTTGGCATACAGATCGGAGGCAATGCTCCCTGTTGAGACTATTGTTCCTTCCCATCGTAGGATCCACTACAATCCAGAAGAAAACGAAGAACTCCTCCTCATGTCTTTGGATCTGATTGAGGAAAGGAGAAACGATGCAGCTCTCAAAGCAGCAGCTCACAAACAAAAGGTGGCAGCACTATACAACTCCAAAGTCAAACATCACATCTTACAAGAAGGAGATCTTGTCCTCAGGCGAATCTTTCCGCGCCCCGGGGCACTGGACCCCATCTGGGACGGACCATATGTAATTCATAAAGACCTCCACAACGGAGCTTATATTTTGTCAACAGTGGACGGAGAGGTGTTCCAGAGGGCATGGAACATCCGACACCTCCGTCGATACTTTTCTTAACTTGTACTGCCCATATGAAGTGAATTAACAAAGAGAATCAGTGGACGTAGGCATTTTCATGCCGAACCACTTTAAAAAATCTTGTATCTTTTTAACTTGTTCCTTTATATCTTGGCTGCTTGTTAAGCTTTATCCTTTTCTGTTGAACAAAATCTTATGGCATCTCCACTCAAGACGCACCACGACCTCATCTGGACAAGGCCTAACAGGTACGCTACGATTCTATGCACTCGCCAATGAGACTCTTTTGCTCCAGCATCCCTCTGCTGCGGGTTAACTCATTGCTCGCGCCTGCCCTCAAAGCCAACTGTAATGAGCCGATTATAAGTCATCATAAAGGCCGATTATAGCCGATGGCAGCTCATTACGGCGTTCGGCTCGCCGGCAACTGTGAACCTACTTTAAGCCCCAACATAAGGTGTAGCCAGCCAGGGGTAGTTCACGGCCAACGGCACCCATGCTAGCCGGCCACGGTAAATCGAATAATACCCACGATTACGGACCATAATGGTTCGGGTAGTTACCGTGCGCGATCTCGGCTCCGATGTGTCTTAAGTGCGGCTGTGGTAAAAAAGAAAACTCCCCGCGGAGGCGTAAGATGGGTGACAAATGTCTCCAAGACCCACAGCTAGGGAAAGTGACTACAAAACCCGTTTGCCACGAACTTAAGCACATCGACGGCCTTCCGTGACTGGAAGTTTTACTTTTTCTATATTTCCATTTCATTTAAATACTTTTCTCCTATCCTGTATAACAAACTCTAAAGTACAGGAAACCGAATAGGGAGCATTCACTCATGAGAATCTAAACCTGCGTACTGGGTGGCAAGGTACTCAGATATATTCTTGATCAGTTACACAAGACGCTCAAAACTACCGCCTGCAAATAAAACATGAAAGGCGTCACATCAATGTTTTGGACTAACGTAAACAACAGTAAAAAAGAAATAAAAAGCGGCCGAATCCGGACGAGTAACCAGCTGCGTCCACACTCCATCACCGACTTTCCAAGCCTATTTGGCCGCAGGGCCGGAACCCCCAGCATGTTGATCGGAAGTTCCACCTGTCCAATTCAAAAGAGGAATCCATTAAGCAAACGATAAAAGTTATGGAAACCCAGAAAGAAAAGGAAAAGAGAAGAATGACTCACCAGCGTCCGCCGCTTGATCTTCATCCTCCAGTTGCACACCCGCTTCCTCCGCAGCAAGCAACCGCATCCCCTCCTTCACCGCCGCTTGCTCCTCTTTCGAGAACTGAGCAGTGACCACATCCAGGCTAAAAGCCGCTCCACCTTCCTTACCCGCATCTACCTTGGCCTCCTCTAAAGCCCGAAGATATATCTTGGCCATGACCCGGGGATAGTCATTCATCCAAGACAAGCTGCCCTCCTTCCAAGTGCGGAAGTACATGTCCTGCAGCATCTCGTCCATCATCCCCTCATTCTCCTCGAACTCCCTCACCGGGGCTTCGGAAGCTTGCAACTTGGCGACAGCGACATCCCTCTCTGATCGGTATCTCGAGCAGTCAGCCTGGAGAGACCTCCTCATCTCCTCCATCTCCTCCATCTTCTCCTTTAACTTGACTTGAGCCATCTACGCGGCCTCAAGCCTTCCAGACAACTCCTCTACCTGCTCGAGATCCGCATTCCGAACCTCATCCACTGTCGCAATGGCCATGTCAATCCGCTCCTTACAGGCGGCCTCCATCTTCCGTAATTCCGCCCTACTAGCCTTTTCCATGTTCTCTTTCAGACGCCTGGAGGCTTCCTCGTGCCGAGAAATCTAAACGGCTTGACCGGCAAGCTGTTCGGCCTGATCAGCCACCTTCAGCCGCAACCGAATATTGGCACTCCCAATCTCCTCCCCGGCCTTGACCAATTGAGTATGATACTTCATTAACTTTTTGGTCTCTTCAGCCACCCGATCGATATTAGCCTTGGCCTCGTCTCCCATGGTTACTACCCGAGTGGTAAGCAGATCAAGATCTAGGGACTTAGCCTCGTCTAACACTCGTACCATGGGGTTGCGGGGAAGGAGATGTTCACCCGTGGCCTCATCAAATGAAATATCCCGAGAGCTTGGGTCTAAATCAGGGTGACCAGCAAAGGGGTCACGAGGCACGTCAGGACGCCTTATACGGATAACTGTGGGATTCTTGGAAGGAGGTGGAGGGGGGATAAACTCCGTGCTCTCCTCCGTGGCATCACGAGGAGGCTGAACAGGAAGCTGCGGACCAGGGGAAGGCTCAAATAAAGAACGACTCCTCTTCTTTTTCTGAATGCCCTCTTCGATGACCCCGAGAAGAGGACGATATTTGACCACGTCCCCAGTACGACCAGTGGGAGGCTTCGCAGAAGCTCTCATCAACTTGAACTGTTCGAGGCGGTGTCGAACGTCTGACGTTTTAACCACCTGGACTGCCCCTGGAATAAAGAACAAGTGTTACGAATATACAATGGTCCACAATTCAGGAAACATGTTAAGTAAAAAGAAAGAAAAGTGTGAAGGCACGTCTATTATACAAACCCTGTGGAGGAGTGGGGTACTGCAATAAGTCCTGAATCTCATTCCAGGACGGGAGTGAACCATAAAATATTTCTAAGTCCTTATCGAAAATGGAATCGACAGAGGACAAAAGTTCACCTTGCACCGCCGAAGTCACCCTGGCTGAGGAACCCCTGGGCGATAGATCGGCACCATCCCTGACTTTGCCAGTCTCCTTCGCCTTCTCCGCTCCTGATTCCCCTTCCGATTCCCCGAAGGCCTGGCGGAGGGCCTCATCCAGCTCAGAGTCTTGCCCAGAAGTTAAGGCACCAGCACCACTACCACCCTGACCATCTCCATCTCCTCCGCCTTCCGACTCTCCTTCCATATCGCCTTCTTCGCCCTCTTCCACACCTTCCTCCTCCGGAATGATCGGGCAAGTACTAGGAGAGGGGCCCTCCGATTCTTTAAGCTTCTTGCCCCCCGCGACGGGATGCTGTGCAAAGGGTTTTCTCTTGCCACTCTTCACCGTGACCCCCTCCTCAGCTTTAGCAGCCTTCTCCTCAGCCGTGTCCCTCTACTTAACAACGGACTGGTGCGGCTGGATCAAATTGTACTCCAGGAGGGTAGCGTTCCTGATCAGGAACGAAGCCGACCTGTCCCGCGCAGGAATGGCCTTTATTCCAGCAGCCATCCGCGCCAAAGAATCATCTTCCACGACAGCAATGCCACCTGTCGCTAGCAAGAAATAGAAGCGTGTCAGAAGAAGCACTACAGTCAGAACATGGAAAATATAAATGAAATTAATCTTACAGCCGGAAGTGAAAAGGCGGAAAGAAACAGAATTGTCCTTGACAAAAAACCATTCCTTCTTGAACATGGTGAACTTTGAATATAAGTCCAAGACCGGTTTGAAGGGCACGGCCGCCTCCAGACTAATATACGGAGACCCCTTCTTGTAGCCCCTCAGGTTATACAAATATCGAATTTCCCGGTTAGAAGGAGGGCGCCCGTACCTCCTTTGGAAGATGACGAAAAGGCTTACCAAAATGGCATAAGAGTTCGGCTGAAGCTGGAAGGGAGCCACTTTCAAATATGTGGTAAAGCTGACTATCCAGGCATTGATAGGAGGGATAGCACCACACATGCAATGGTACCTGCTGTAAGCGAAGTAACCTTCGGGGGGATTATACGGCATCACTCCCTCTCCCGGCAGCAGCATGAGAGCCCTGTCTATCCCAAATGAACGAGAGATGACATCAAGTTTCTCCTCCTTTAGGGAGCTAGGAAAGCAATCGGGAGGGGAGACCAGAAGTTTCTGTGGACCATATCCGTCCACTAACGACCTCGGAACTGGTCGATGCTGCCCAGATCCTGATTGGGCTGGGGGCACGGAAGAAGACTCGCCTCTATCTTTGGATTTCCGTCTGTCTGATCGTGTTTCCGCCTTGCGAGACATTTATCTGCATACGAAGAAGCAAAAAGACAGGTTGTTAAAACAAAGAATACATAGATGTAAGCAAGCAAGCATACATAAGTCCAGAGTTCCACTCAGAGTCCGAATACAAAGTTCATTCGGCACCAAAAGTTCAAGACCATTCGGAAGTGCAAGTTCAAGTTCATTCGGTAGTACAAGCTCATTCGGCACCGGTATCTCAAGTTCATTCGGTACACAGCATCATTCGGCATTGAAAGCCTTACGCGTGTATTCGGCAAATTAGGTTCATTCGGTAATAAGGATCATTCGGCGAAGAGCATATACCTGGTTCGGCACGAAATGGTTCGGCAAAAGTGTGATTCGGCTAAAGTTTGATTCGGTATAGTATTGGTTCGGCGCTTGTTGATTCGGTGAAGAAAACCTAAGGGGGTATAGCCCCTATATATAGACTGGAAGAACACCACCGGACCAGATGGTTCGGCATACCGGACCAACCATATGCCGAATGAAAACATCCATCCGGACCAACCAAACACCGAATGACGTTGTCTCCACCAGCAAAAGTCAGAAGCAGGGGGCACGCGGAGCACCTCACTCAGATAAGTACCGAACTCTAGGACCTACTAATAAAGTAGAGAATATGGTAACAATGAATGAGTCATAAATCTCTCACCAACGTGGGTTAATCATTTACACGTGTACGCAACCACGAACGGTCCATAGGCACGCTCTGAATGGCTATTAACCCTGTAATCGTGAGAATTTACACTTTGACATTCCTTCTTAAACTCATAGGTTAAACGGATATTTGATTCTGATGATTATGAAATGGCTAAGCTACTTACACATGTACGGGGTCGCTAACAATCCTTAGGCATGCTCTGAGCTGGCGATAAACCACCTTCACAAACGATCCAGGGGCCCACTCTAACGTGAACCTGGCATCGATGATGCTAAGCCCCCTCGGGGCTCACTCTCTCGTCCCGAACGACACAGTTCACTTCATCTCGAATATTTCGATCACGAACGGTCGTTATTTGAAATCACACTAAAACTGTAAATTCCTTTGCAGGACATCAACAGGATACGAACATCCAGCCCATGGCGTTACAAAACAAACCTTCCTACCACGAGGAAACAAAGCGCGACACGTGCAAACACGTGCCCCACTTTGGGGGGCAAATGTTGGGCGAATTTTCACCCAGAAGATCTCAAGACCAAGAAGCGCCAGTTTCACCCGGGATCGCAACCTCCAATCCATCTGGCAAAGCAGGGTTCATTCGGTGATGATAGTCCATGCATCCAACCTCCATCCGGTCAAACAGCATTCGGCAGTCTCCATGCCGAACCAACACATACTTCCCCCATACCGAACCAACACATACTTCCCCCATACTGAACCAACCTCCAGCCGGTCCAATACCCTACCGGACCAGCCCCTCTCACACGCTCCACCGGACCAGACCATCTCCTGCAACCGGATATCACTCCTACCACCGGACCAGATTGGTACCGGACCAAAGTCCTACCGGTCCAAACCACACACTCAAGACCGGACCAAGCTTCACCGAACCAGAATGCTACCAGGCCAGATTGCTTCAGCCCGGGCCCACCAGCAGCTATATACATCCAAGACCCCTGCCCCCTACCTCACTCTATAAATAGAGGGGCAGGGGTGCAACAATGGCAGACAAGTTTGAAAGCTCAAGCACGGAAGGAACTTTCAACCTACTTTCATATACTTGTACACAAAGCATTGTACTTGTAATCTGAAACAAAGAAGATAATAACATATAAAGTGGACGTAGGCACGTTCTGGCCGAACCACTATAAATCTGTGTGTCTTTTACATTTCAGCCCCTGCTTTTTTAATGTTTACACAACTCATCTGAATCATTAAGAATCACATAAAATCAACTAAATCACACGACTTGGAGGTGTTTGCCCATTTTTTGCGCAAACACCTGATTTTAGTCATTTCCAATTTGACACAAGTGTCAAGGCTATCCATTATCGTTCTCTTTCTTCAGTCATCACGTACATCATTCCAATCTCTTCATTCTGGATCACACTCCGCGTATAGTTATTAAAGTGGTTTTCGGTTTAGATAGAGAGTATATCCATAACCGATTCCTATTTCTTTAATAACTTTCGTAATTATTACACCGATTGGTCGTTTAATATATTTAAAAACCAAATCAATTTCAATTAGAATTCGTAAACCATCATTCCGTTTGTCTTTCTAAATCAATTTCCAAAATTTACGTTCAAAACTTCCAAATTTCCATTTCAAAATCTCATAATTCGATTTCAATTTTTATTTAACAATTCAAATATTGATTCAAGTTCGTATATAAGTTTCATTCCGAAATCATTTAAAATGGTTTAATTTTCATTCAAATCAATTTTAATTCATTTATCGATTTCATTCAATATTCGCTAAGTAAATTTATCCTTCAAACAACTTCTATTTAAATTCCAATTCATTTAAATCAATTACTTCCGTTGAACTTCATTATATCAAAACTTCAAATGGAAGTAAATTAAATTCGTCAAATCAATTCTTTAAATTACAAGTCTTACGTTAATTACAAAAAATCTCATTCATTTCAATAAATCACATTTTATTTCTTATTAATGAAATTCGATTTCACTTATTTATTGACTTCGTTACAAATTTCAAACTCAATTAATAAAGAATTAAATTTCATATATTCGAGAAGTTTAATTTCACTTATTAACTTACTTCAATTTTCCAAAGCTTAATTAATAAATAAAGAAACTCAATTTCATTTATTAACGAAGTTCAAATCCACTTATTCAAAAGTTCAATTTCTCTTATCAAAGAATTCAATTTTTATTCAATTATCAAATAGTTAAATCTCATTCAATTATTAAATAATTTCAATCTTAATTATTAATAATTTCAAAACTTAATAATTGCAAACTTGATTATAAATTCAAGCTTAATTATCAAATCATTTCCGCTTAATTATGAATTCAAACTTAATCATCAAATTATTTCAACTTAATTATAAATTCAACTTAATAATTTCAAACTTAATTATAATTCCAAACTTAATTATAATTTCAAATTTAATTATTAAATGATTTCAAACTTAATAATTTCAAACTCAATTATTACAAATTCCAAATTATTTATTAATAATTTCAAATTTAATTATTAAATAATTAAATTTCAAACAACGTTCTTTCATCAATTACTACGTTAATATTTGTTTCATATTTCAATCTTTACATTTTCCTTTCATGAAATTCAAATTCCAACTTCATTTCAAAACTTGTTCTTTGCTCGAATAAAATCATTATTTTATATTTAAATCAATTTATTAACCAATCGGATTTTTATTTAATTCTCTATCCTAAGTCAAGTTCATTTGGGTATTTATCATTTCAACCCGATTCCATTTCAATTCAAAAATCAAAGCAAAGCAAAGGGAACTGGCAGTGTGATAACTGGGATGGTATCAAAGTAAATAACAAGCAATAACAACAATCAATAACAATAATCAATAACAATCCAATAATTAATTCAAATAATCCCGAAATAATCGTATTAATTCACATAGTTGTTTGTGCGAATTAATATAATTATTTCTAGAATCTACACTATCATTTCATGTAGATTAAAGATTATTACATTAATATTCATATGGTTCTTCACTTGATATTCATTATTCAATTTGTACTACATAAATTTCATACAACATACATTCAATGGTTCAAGGTGTACTTATCCAAATTTGTACGTGTCAATTTATTTGAACATTTGAAGGGGTCATATTTTACCAATTTAACTAATCAAATTCAATACATATGTCAATTCAAATTTTTAACTATCCTACGTCAAATTCAAATTCAAATTATTTATCAATTTATACTTAACAATTAACATCCAATATAAACATCAACAATCAATCAATTATCAGCCAAACTGTATTATCATCGCATAAATAATTAACAGATAATGGTGTTAGATGTCATAGGTGAACAGATACATGTAATAGCATATATAACATTGTAAATAACTAACAGCAGCATATTTCAATTGTCGTTCCAATTGAAATCAAATTTAATAAATAAAAGAACATTAATCGTGAGTGATTGCTCACTTTTCGAGGCTAGAGACACAAGGAAATAACACGGATATAGATACGCATACAGAACAGCGACAGGCTAGGAATGGCTGCAACGAATTCGATATTGAAATGATAAGTCAAAATGGGAATGAGATTGAGGAAACATGGTATATTACATATATAAATTTTCTAAAAATCAACATTCAACTTAAACACCAATCAAAAATAAAATCTATATTTGTACATATATTTTAAACCAATATACAAACAAAATTTTATATTTAAATATTCAAAAATCAATGTTCATAATAAAATCGATATAAACTTACTATGACATACTAAATATGTTGGCTCAAGACAAATCCTATGTATGCAATAAACTAATATGTATATGTACAACAACCTGTTATATGTATATGGCTTATATGAACTAATATAACCATCAACAGATTGTACACAAAACCTGTATCACTTTATATATACAACACATAATAAATAACTTATATACCATTATAACTCTATATACTTTACAATATCTAAACTGTATAAACTAATATAAATGAAGTCATAAAGCAACAAATCTTTAATTAACTATATAAAAACATATATGTACTGACTTATATAGACTTTCATATTATTGTAATATAACCATCATATTTTGAAATTTATATAAAGTAGCATATTAAAAATTTATAATATATATATATATGTGTGTGTGTGTGTGTGTGTGTGAACTAACCGAGCACACATACCAATATATGATCATAGGCGTAACATAAGTGAATCTTTATATCATATATAAAACTGGAAATTAACATATATAAAACAATATACGAATGAACAAGACTCCCATTCTACAATTGAATCTGTAAACAATGTATATACAAACATACTTTATCATAGAACATATATATACGATTAACACGCATATATAATACTTTATAATATAACAACCAGCAAGCCTATATTCTATATTATATAGAATATATATCTTATAAGTAAACTCCAACTGCTGATATTAATAAAATATACATATAACATATTAAAACAATAGTGTAAACATAATAAAGATATATATACACTAATAGATTTATACTGTCATATGACTTAACAAATATTTCAATATAGCTTATTTTATCTACTTCAGCAAACCAATTTTATACACTGTAACAAATACTTCTTCCAAACTATACAAACCTATATAAACTATATTCATAATAGTATAAGAGGGGAGAAGTAAAGGCTTATAAAGTTCCTACCACTTAGAAGATGCATAGGCGGAAGGAGTTGATTTGGGCATTTGCGCATGAAGTTGGTGGCAATGAGGGGTTGTTGTGTGCGTGTAGGAGCAGGGATGAGGAAGCAATGCTGGAGATAAGTGCTCGGTGTAGGGAGGAAGCCGAAGTGGTGATGCATGGCTTCATCGTGAGCTCAAGGCGGAGGAGATGCAGGTGGGTAGGCTCGGCTGGCAACATGCGGAGCCATGGAGGAGGGGAGGGAGTGGGGTAAAGTGTTCGACTGCGGTCATGAGGAGAAAGCAACAAAGTACGTTTACGTGCTTATGTGGCAGAGCGGATCCGGGTGGGTTCGCGAAGGCAAGGGTGCAGAGGGGCTTGGTCACGGTGAGGAGGGAATGGGAGAGAGAGAGAGAGAGAGCGGAAGGTGGTGAAGCAGAGGAGTTCTGGTCGGCATGGAGGAGGAAGGGCTTTGTTTGGCTGCTCGCATGGGACGGTCGGAGATGGAGTAGGGTGTCGGCCTTGTGTTGGAGGCTCGCGGTGAGGAGGATGCATAGGGTGATGGCGGTTGCATGACTATGGTAGCACGTGACAGTGACAAGAGAGCAAAAGTGTGGATTTGAGTAGTTGAAGTGGTGGTCACAGCAACCATTATTTTCTATTGGAACCAAATATGCGAAATGCAGAAGGAAGAAATGATAACAGAAATAAATTTTATGGGAAATATGAAATGAACACAGTAAAATAGCAAAATAAAGTGAAATGATGGAATAGAAAAAGGTAAAAGTTGAACAGTAATAATGACAACAAACGGCTACCAGGTTAAACATTGGAAAATGTAAAGGCACGGAACAAATAAAACTGAAACGATTATCGGTACAGCTGCCGATTGCCGATTTCACCGTGTACCGGACTTCAAAACACAGAATTGAATATAACACTGAGATTAGTGTGACGAGATGGTCAAAACGGAATACAGATATCAGTGGTACGATTTGAACTATAAAAATTCGAAATTTTTATACTAGCGGAAAATGCATGAAAAACACAGAAAAATAAGATCGACGGAACCAAGGATGTCCGAATTTGGAAAAACGACAAACTGACATCTTTCTTAGAAGATGGTTTAGAATTTTTCTATGTAAAAATATTTTGATTTTGAAAATGTTTTATTTTCATCGTTTTTTAACTGATTAAATTGAAGTAAATTTACGCACGAAATAAACTTTCATATTTTCGGATGAAAATTTACCGGTCGCTATATTTAACTGGACTCATTCGAAATATCTAATTTATATTTCAAAATTTTATCGTTTAAATTCTCACAAAATTTCAATTAATAACTGCAACGTCCCGAAAATTTTCGACTTTCGAAAATTCAACATCGATACTCACTTTATCGACTGCCGAGAAATCGAAGGCCAAAAACCCGAAATGTTATGGTTTTAAGAAAAAGAATTTAAGAAAAGAGAAGAAGAAAGAAGAAAGAAAATTTAGATAGGGAAGAGAAGAAAGAAAATTTTAAAATAGAAGGAAAAGAGAATAGATATAGAAAAATAGAAAATAATTTTAAAATAGAAAGAAAGGAAAATAGAAAATGGAACGGAACAGAAACAGAACACAACACAACAACATCAGAATCTCACAATTCGCAGCGGAACAACATATAATAATAAATGAATAATCTTTAAACAAAGAACCATATCAGTTATTACATTACATCACATTACATTACATCATATCATCAGAGTGTACTACAACAACAACAAATAGTGCAGCGGAAAAAGAAATACTATATAAGTAATACGCCATGCCATCCAGCTTGCCTCCGGCAACTCCAGAATATCCAGAATATCCTGATAAACCTAACTCTTGACTGCCCGTGTGGAAATTGGTGGGCACCCAGAGTTTAGGAAGGAAAACAATAAACTCCAAGTCAGTCATGTGACTGGTGTGAGAACTCAAAACAGTTTATTTATCTTTAAAATCAAAAATAGAGGAATATTTTTATTTTTAATTCGCAATGCTTTTAAAAATGAGACTACCATAAGGCCTCCCGCACACACACACATGCAAACGCAGAATCGGAGGAGATTTCTCCTTATGATAGTCAAAGATGCTTGATACGCATTTAAAATAACATTTGATATTATTACTAGTGCATAGTGTAGGAAATTATTTCGAAAGTAGAATATAAATCTTAGCCAACATACGACCATTATCGTATGCCTACTATAGCTAACTATGTTCAATAGCAGGTTACCGCCACATTCCATAGCAGGTTATACAACTAAAACCGTACAAGGCTCGTATTTGGAGAATGGATTTTCCAACAAATGGTCAGGCCAAGGAACTTCCCATTGCCACATGGAAACGCCTCTGGCTGGACGCCCCGAGAACCACCGTCCTCTGCTAAACAAAGCCGGGAATTCCTTTTCCCAAGGAATATTACAAACCCTCAGATATGCCACCCCCGGTCCTTTGGGACCTTTAAACGAGAGCGCTCTCTAACCAACATCACACTATAATAATAAGTGTTTCAACATGAGTAAGTATCTGGGCTCCATACCATGATACTACCCTTTTCCAGAAGGGATGGTCATACCCTAGGGAAGTTATCCCTGAAAACTTTGCCGCACAATTCCTGTTTCGACCATTACCGGGTTGTGAGGCTCGACGAATTCACGTCCACAAAAACATACTTTATACAAAAGCCATGCTTTGGGTCAACAAATGATCAACACAATGATCACAAGGATAGACGATCAAACAAATGATCCTATCACAAATAATCAACACAATGATCATTTCAGCATCACTCAGCATGTCACATTACCAAATTGGGAATATATCGCTGATAACTTCAACTATATAACCTCTGAGCTCGTACGTCTCAGAGAAGGGTGTTAAGCTAAAAGAATAAATTCTCCGCCACCAACAGAAATATATTTGAAAGAAATCGGCTTTACATCTCAATTTGTAATGTCAGACATACAATCCATACAAGTCTGTTCCGGGCTCGAACAAAACCGAAGGCACTTCTTACGAAGCCCTTGCAATACGGGTATTCACAATCCCAATCGAATTTCCCATCACTTAAGGAATCTCTATACCAGGAGCTACCCAGTGCAGAGACAATCGATAGGTCATCCTATCGCTTTCACAAATACTCGGTCTTCAACACCGATCTTCAAATGCAATTCACAACGACGTATCACATATTCGGAATGGGTTATACGACCCCATGGTCCTTTCCCGGTTAACCCGAATAGTGAGCGCTTATTCAAAAATAAGTGTAGCATTCACATTCAAACAAATCACATCAATTACCCATTCAAAGGGAAAATATTGATAGTCGGTTATTGAACTATCAATGGATATGCACAACATCACCAGATTCCAAATAATTTTCCAAATTATTTATTTCACAAAATATCTTTACAAGATATATTATTTTAAACACTTCAAAGCTAAATCAATATTTATTTTTAACAAATTCCCCTTTTCATTCATAAATTCCATAGTGAATTTATAATCCAAAATATCTATGAATATTCGATTTCGATTATTCATTTCAATTTATCTTCAAAAAGATAAATTCTAATTATTCACTTCATATTGGAAAAACAATTCCATACTTATTTAATTATAAGTAATTCACAAATTTTATTTATTTTCAACACTTAGAAAATATTCAATATACTTCAATCAAAATTAAGTATATATTTCATTCTTTAAGGAAATCATTCTCTTTAACATATTTGTTTGGGCCAAAACGAATGTTGCGTAAAACATCGTTATGACAACCCAAAATCACTAGTATAGGGATTCGAAATTAAAATAGATGTATAAATCCCAATACTATTCAAAACATTTCCTTTCGGAATCATTTACTATAACAACAGTGTTATAGTCCACATTTCCTTTAATTTCTCGAAAACGTCTATTTCAACAATAAATGTTGAAATCTATGGTTTCGAATCTCAACACAATTAAACCATCGTTAGATCGTTTTAATTCTATTTAAAACATTCACATTCAAACCATTTTCTTTAACGTGTTATTCACTATTCAAAAATGTGAATAAACTTCATTAAGAAATCTCATCCTTTTATTCGTTTTAATTCAAAGGATTATTCACATTCAAAAATGTGAATATAACTCCATTAATAGGTTTCAACAATTTTCTTATCAAAATAAGTCGTTTGCGAATTTATAAAACAATGTTTATAAATTCCATTTCTATTTATTTATAAAACTTCTTTTTTATAAATTCTTTTATTAACCTATTCCAGTTTATAACTCAATTATAACTCAAGGTTCATATTATAAGTTAAGTGCTTATAATCTATTTGTTTGCAAAAATCGTTCCTTTGAACTTCATAATTATAAATCTTATAACCTATAAGATTCAATTATTTACCCAAATCTATTCTTCAAATAACTTCACAAATTTATAAATCTTACTATTTATAAATTTCATTTATAACTTCACCGTTTATAATTCTATAAATTTCATTCATTTATGAAATTCATTTTCACTTCATTCAAACACTTATAAAAACTCGTTTTATAATGTCTATATTTCAATTTATAAATATCCATTTATAAATTACTTAATATAAATCAATTTATATTATTCTTTAAAAACATCTTTAAATTCCTTTATAATTTCACCATTCTGATTTATAAAATAATCAAATTTTATAAATCTTATATTCAAACTTTTAATAATAAACTCAAAAATCCAGTTTAAACTATTTTATAAAATCATTGGTTCATATTTCTCAAAAATCAGCTTTTAACTATATTACACAAAAACCATAATTTTATAACTTTAAAAATTATAGCTTTTAATTATTTAAAATGGATCAATTCTAAAAATATAGTATATTTTCAAAAATCACTTTTAAAATCATTTTGAAATTCCAAAATCTGGGTCCAATGATGCTACACACCAAATAGTCAATCACGACTACAACGATATCATATATCGATATGATAATCCATCAAATATCAAAATATCTGAAAATCAAATAAATACTGTTGAGGAATCCAGTTGGATCCCTCCAACCTGTTTTCCTGCATCCAAAAACATTAGCACAATACCAATTTCGCTCCAGTACGAAATTATCGCGGTATATGTTCTTATTAAATATTATCCGCTTAATAACGGCGCAATAGGGTCTCATCCGCTAAAAAATGCGGGAAATCAACAACTGCAATATATACATATGCCAATATATATATATATATATATTGATATTATTTATAATACCAATTTCACTGTTTATGAAATATTCGCGGTATATGTTTTTAATAAATAACATCCGCTTACTAACGGCGCATAATGTCTATTTTAACAATCAATAGATATCAATCAACATTCAAACATGCATTCAAATATTTTAAATCTAACTATTTAAAATAAAATCGAAACTGATTCGATTGAGTGAGAAGTTCTCACCTTGATTTATTTTCGTTTTCAGCTTTTATTTCGAATAAAATTAAACGGACGTTTAATTTTACCCAAAATTCTCACTAACTCCAAACGACTCCAAATCAAATCCATCGCGTAGTGCTCGTCCATACGATTCCAACGCAACTGGTTTCGCGCGTTTTCGACCTCGTATGAAATAGTTATGAATTATTGAAGTTTGTACACGATTTATATAAACTATTACAACATAAATTATAAAATTTATAACCTAAACCATTGGATCCTTCAACCTGAAATCTAGCCCGTCCATCCTTCATCTTCTTCACGCGTCTTGGCTACAGGTTTTAGGCCGTATCCTTGAACCCATCATCCAAAACTAGGGTTAATTCTTGCATCTCCATCACAAACCTATATCTCGATCAGAGAGTGCCAAATCGAAGCCTCCATCTTGCTCTAGGTTCGGTCCAAACATGGAGGAGCTCGGCCACCTGATGAGCCTCGAAAGGCGTGCGCAGGCCCTGACTGTCGGCCCCCCGTTTCTCCCCATCCGATGCTCCAAACACGATCAACTCCGTATGGATCTGAAGCCCTCTCCATCCTCTACAACCTTGCAGTTGAACACTTCGCCTAATTGTCGATGGATTGTGAGTGATTGAGGAATGAAATTGGGACAATTCTGTCCATTCATATAAAAGAGGCGGCTGGCAAACAAATTAGGGTTTTATATTTTTTTTTCTTTATCAAATTATGAAGAGTAGGGGCTATTTATAAGGAACCGACGAAACACTATTCATCCCGGAAATTCCGAACTCCGATTTAGGCGCCGTAACCAGCGTTTCTAGGGTTTACCCCGCGTTCCGGACACAATGGAACAGGTTTCGGAAGCTAATTCGGACATCTGTGCGAGTTATGGCTATAAACGCTCAATTTAAATTAAACCGATTTAAGTCGATTTCTAGGCGTTTTAATTTGTACCGGACAAACGGTAAATCCAATTGACACGAAATTTGAAACCTTACAATAATATCACATTACGGATCCGATGAAACTAGTTTCGTCGAAATCCGAGACTTTTTGAAAAATGGCTATTTTGACTCGTCAAATTTAAATTAAAAACGATTCGATGCGTTTCGAGCTGCCACGATCAAACGATAACTCCGATTGACACGAAAATTGAAATCCGGTAATAACTAACTATTACAGATCCAATGGAACTGGTTTCGTTCAATTCTGAGACTGTTCAAAAATTGACTATTTTCCCTAGTCGATTTAAATATTAAAATATTCAATTTTCACAATTTAACTTTTAATTCGATTTTAAAAGTTCTAAAATATCATTCTAACTTCCATATGATAAAATAAAATTTTACAAATCATTTACAATCATATTTAACTATATTTTCAATTATTTCCATAATTTAACATATTAAATTATCGATTTAATTATTCAATTAAATCCAATAAATTCAAATAAAAATTTATTTGACTTATAAATTCACTTATTAATATTTAAAATTAATTAAATATTCATATTTTAATTTCTAAAAATTCTGGGTCGTTACAATAACGTTATTAAAACCGGTTAAATCTACGGGTTGTTACATCTGCCCAACCGATAGATCCAATATTCAACTCATTCAACATCAAAGATGGACTCCAAACCTTAACAGGTTTCCTTCAGAGATCGATGAAATCTCTACACTCTGCACAACTTACTCGAGACAGTATTCGGTCTATGGTCTCGACAAATACACTTCCAACCTCAAATATCAGACTCCCATCAATGGTAGTAGTCGTGTTACAACCACTACTACCTTATCTACCTTTATAATCTATATTGGAAAATCCGAACAGTAACCCAACAGATAAGTAGAAATATATATATATATATATATATATATATATATATATATATATTTAAAATTACAAATACGCTCTCTCAAGATAGACACCACTCCGGAGCCTAGGATTCACTCAACCTAATGCTCTGATACCACTGTAACGACCCGCCATTCATCTCCACAAAATGACGCATCATTAATAAGAAAGAAAGGGATAGAAAAGAGAAAGAAGGAGAAGAAAGAAGAAACAACACATCAGAATCTAAACAGCGGAACGAATAAATTATATTAATAACATAAGATATTACAAAGTATACAACAACTATCAGAGTACACAGATAATACAACACATAGTAGATAGTTATAAACACCTGTCTAGATATTACAACTCAATACAACTCAGAGACAACTCAAAGATACCAAACACAACGGAATACTAAACATATCTACAACGCTGAAGCCTCCTGCTCCTTTGCTCCTCCACAATTCGTCAAAGCTAACCTGAATCCCTTGGCTACTCGTAAAAATTTGAGTATCCAAGAGTTTAAGAAAACAGAAGATAAACTCTGGGTCAGACATGGGTCTGGTGTGAGTAGCAGGTTAAAGTTACTTAATTTTAAAAACCTTTTGAAAAGAAAGGTATCACGTAAGACTTCCCACACATAAACATGGAAAAGTTTTTACCTTACGCTAACCAAAACATTTAATAGGAAATCCAGTGATATTATAATAGGTCAAGGGTTTTCAAGTAAATATGAAATAGCCGAAATTGTTACATTCATTAAATTCCAGCTACTAGCCGCAAAAGTGGGTAATACAATCAAAACCGTTGGCACTTATTGGATTTTGGATTCCATACAATGGCAGGGCTACCGGAGTACCGCCCGTCACAGTACGTGGCCTAGATCACCGTACCGAGGATCACTCCCAATCTCCTGCAACACAAGGCCGAAACCATCCCTTACTGGACAGTCCCGAACAAGACAACCCCGTAGTTGGTGTGCATATCCAACCGCCCACTAAGCCGAATAAAAAAGGGACCTCTAGACAGGGGAAAATCTCGTCATACTTAGGCATGACCCACTTAGCCTTGTTGCACCTCCCCTGTTTTAGCCATTCCCCGTTGATGAGGCTTGAGGCTACGATTACCTTTATAGGACACATTACTTAGAATGCTCATCGTCCACCTGACGATGTTCTGAAAGCATTCAATTCATACAAGTTCGTTCCGGGTTCGAACGAAATCGAAGGCATTATCTCGTTACACTCGTTTTGGAATCACCCTCAGAGTTAACGACGATAACCCTTGCACTCTGAATCTTCATCTCGAATTTGAAAGTACTATCTCCGTCAAACTCATCTCAGAATCACCCTCGGAGTTATACTGACGAATAGTCCTTACACCTCGAATCTTCACTCTTCACATAAGATTCATGACCTATCGTTAATTTGGATCGATGTGGTTTTTGGATATCCAAATATGAAAACCCGATCCCGGTCTCATCGAAATCCAAAGCGTGTCTTTTAGGTCCAAACTGTTTTAGAGTTTAAAACAATTCAATTAGATTATGTATATACACACGTATAGATAATTCATAGATTCACAACAGATAATTATCGTTATCATCACAACAGATAATCCATATTATCACTATCAAAGATAATTCGTATCATCATCACAACGCAACCAATGCATCCATATCACTCAATATTACTAATATCATAGTTGAGATTTCAAACCATTCAAGGCAACCAATATCATCCATTCATATATAAGCAATGATCTATACTCATACCATCTATAATTAATTTAAAATGAATTAAACTAATTACATCATTTCTAATTAATTTAAAATTAATTAAATTAATTACTTACATCAATACAAATCTTGCTTACATATTCAATAATTAACTACAAATTAATTAATTAACCTTTAGTTAATCAACTTAATTAATTACCCTTGATTAATTATACTTTAATTAATTTCACAAAATTAATTACTCTAAACCAAATACAGTAACTAACCTTTAATTACTTCATTAATTAATTAACTATAAGTAATTACATTAAACCTTGATTAATTACAATTAATTAATTACACTTAATCACTTATTATTGATTAATTAACCTTAATTAATAATTAATGATCCTTAATTATATTTAATTAATTATTATTTAAATTAATCACATTCAATAATTAATCTCAATTAAACCATAATTATTAACCACCTTTGATTAATCTCATTCTTTAATTAACTACCTTAATTACTTCATCAAACTAATTATTCCTTAATTAATTTCTTTAATAAATCCCTTGATTAATTATACAAAATAATTTAATCCAAATTACTTTCATAATTCCATCATTATCCACTAATTACATCCAGTAATTATCTTTAATTACTTCACTGAGTAATTACATTAAGTAATTATTATCAGACCAACAAGTGATTAAAAATTAATTAAACTTAATTAATTAATTAATTAATTCAAACTAATCACAATAAGCTCCATTAATTACATTAAGTAATTAATTCCTTAATTACTTTCATTAAGTTACATAAATTTCACAATTGATTATCAATTAATTAATTAATCTAATTAATTATTTAAAATCAATCATATTAATTAATTGTTAAATAATCTTAAGTTAATGACCATCATTAACCATTAACCAAACTTTAATTACTTCTCTTAAGTAATTATCTTTCATTAATCATTATTAATTTCAGATTAATTAATCTTTAATATCCAATTAATTAACCTTTAATTGTTTAACTAATTAAGTGTTAACTGTAACTTAATTAATTCATAATTACTTGATTAATTAATTACTAATCATTAATTAAATCTAATTAATGATCCTTAATTATGGATTAATTATCCTTAATTAGTTAATCAACTTAAACTTTAAATTGATAATTTAAAGCCCTTAATTACCTTAATTAATTATCCATTCCATCAATTAATTAAATAAATTATTCATTTAATTACCTTAATAATTAAATGAAAAATTTAAATCATTAATTAATTCTAAATTTACTTTAAGATAAAACCTTTCTTATCTATAGTTAAATTATCATTCATAAATACTTTTGAAAATATGTATTTCAAATTTAATTTTAAATTCAAACTTTAAAATGAAAACCAATTTATCTTTAACCAAATTAAAACTTTGAAATTCACATGTTAGAGAATACTTATATAAAAGAAATTTAAAGATTTTAAACTAATTTCTTTTTTTATTCTCTAATCATTTAAAGTATACTTTAACTTTTAAACTTATTTACAATATTTAAATTTATAAACTTTGTTTCCAAAACTTAAGATTCAAATCAAATTTGAATTCAAATTTAAAATTCTGATTTAACTTTGTTTAAATCCTCTTTTACATTTCAAACTCTACTTAAATTCAAATTCTTTAATTACACTTTAAACTTCTTAAACACTTTAATATTATTAAGTTAATTTGAATTTAAAAACTTATTTATTTCCAAACTAGATTCAAATTAAAAATGGAATTTATTTTAGACTTAGATTTAACTTAAACTAAGATTGAAAACTAGATTTCAACTTTATTTAAAAACTTCACTGTCGTTTAAATTCAGGTTTTAAATTTTATTTTATATTTTAAACAAAACTACAGGTTTCAGAACTAAAACCTGTTACCATACTTTAACCCGAGCTACCATATTCTCTGCTCCGAGTCAACAAGCAAACATCTTCGAGCAAACTATCAAAATTACGAGTAAAAACTCAAGTCAATAATTCTGCTTCCACCCAGAGTTCACCAAAACCCAAAAGTGCACGATACACGTGCACCGTGCCTCCGTCCAACTCCAGCCACCTCCGGTGGCCTCCATAGATCGGCGACCTCCTTCACATTCAAACAAGATCAATTGAATCACCATCAAAACTCGAAATCGAATTCGCGTTCAAACTCCCAAACCTGGAACAGAAACCAGGAACCCTACTCAAACCTGGAAACGGCCTCGACCTTGCATTTCCGACCAACTGAGCGACTGCACTTCTGGCCATGCTATCGTCAACTCATCCTCTTCCGTTCCCCTAAGTTTGGCTACACTTGATCATCCAGAGATGACGAACCAAACAAAACAATCAACTCAGTAGAAACTAGGGTTATAAATTTCAAAAATAAACCACCATCACCACAAAGTTCTGATCAACATCCCAGCATTTTTCCCCCAGCCTCTGTTCAATCCTCCACCTCTAGGAAGAAACTCGAACTCCAAAATCAAGTGGATCACCAGAAATCCCTTATTTTCCCTTTTCTGTTCATTTCAGAACTTCACCTATCCCTCATTCTTAAAAATCTAGATTTTAATGCTAAAAATCATGATTTTGTTTATATATTCATATCCTAATACCGAATCTAAAATTTCACAGTTTGAATTTTTAATTTATTCAAAGCATGTACTGATATTTGGTTTAAGATGGTAACACAGATTTTACCTTAACTTGATTAAATTTTTAAAGCTTAGTTTATGATAAATCAATCAACATTTGCTTGTAAATTAGGTCCTAACAATAATTTGCGCCAATGAAAATTGAATTCAAATTTAAACAAGAACATCTGGGCTATATACAGAGTAGGAACAGTCAAGCATACTCTTACATATATGTATATATATACAGCAGGTTCTCACAAACATATTCATCTCATCATTAACAAGCATGCAACAAGATTTTGTACTAGATTTTTTTTAAAATAAAGTTACTCACCTGCTTATATTGGAAGACAGAGCCAAGATTTTGAAAAAAACTTTGTGCGTTTAAAACTAGAAACTTCCTTTGCTTCAGCCTTGAATTGCTTATGAATTTAAACTGCAGTTTGCTCCCTGATTTAACAATTACATGCTTTCTTCCAAATAAAAGGAAATGCAGATGCTTTCAAAACAGATTTGCTTTTGAAATCCAGATTCTAAAGAAAATGCAGGTTTCAGATTTGCTTTGAATGCTACAGATTTGCATGATTTGATTTCATGCATTTGATTTTAGTGGAGGTGTTTTGAGAAATGGTTTTAGAGAGTAAATGGATTTGCATGTTACAGATTTACAAGATTTGTTGGAGATGATTTAGATTTTTGGTTTCAAAGGAAGTATTTTCAGATTTTCTTTGCTCTTAAGTTTGATTTAGATAAGAAAAAAAAATTGAAAGAAGATTTGTATATATAAAAAAAACTGAAATAAAAAAAAGAAAAAGCTAATTTTAAAATGCCACTTGTCTTCCAATTTTAACATTTGTCATGAAGGTAAGTTAATTAGTTAACATACGTTCTTTAATTTATATAATGTTTACATTTGTCTTTAAATGTTAATTAGTTATAATTATGTTAATTAGTTATTTAGTTAATATATTAATATGAGATAAATGTGAATCTTTGTTTAATTAATTAGTTAATATCTACATATTTACAAGTAGATAATTATAAAATGAATAAATCCAATTTTATTATAAAATAAAAGTTTATAAAATAAAAGTTTATACAAATATTTTAAAATCAAAACAAATTAAAAATTTATACTTTAAATTCTCAAAGCTTTTGAATTCAAATCCAAATCAAATTCTAAAATTTAATTTTGAAATTAAGTTATATATTTACATATATAACTACACAGTTCAATTTTGAAAAACAATTATTTTTATTAAAAATCTATTTGGTAAGAACGATGTATTATTATATTTTGAAAATAAAAAATTTTGATAACTAAAAATGATTCATAAAAGAAATTGTTTCTTTATCAATAAATTATTTATTTTTTCCAACAATATTTAAAAGAAAATCAAAATAAACCTTATTGTAAATTTTATTTAAATTTTAAACTCAAAAATCAATTTAAACAAATTAAATTTTTATCTTATCAACTTAAAACCATATTTTATTTATTGAATAACTTTTAAAAGTTTAACTTTAAAATTATACCCAATTTTACCAAATATATATATTATTTAGAAAACAAGATTTATTTATTTATTAAATAAAACTATATCTATTTACAATATATACATACTCCATATATATACATTATAAATAGATAACAATTTATTTAGCTTTTAAAAGATAAAATCTATCAATTAAATATTTATTCAATTGGATTATTAAATTAATTCAAATCTTATCACAAAGATTATCAAATCAATTTAATTTTTAATTCAGATTATTATATTGATATTGCTTAAAATTCTGGGTCATCACAAATACTTTATTTGAAAATAGTCCCGAAGTCAAACTAATTCAATTCCCAATCTTCCCACTCAATTCAATTTCAATTCCACATTAGTAATTAAGTAGCTATAAATTTTCTTTCAAACTGATATAAAAAGTGATTTTATATTAGATCGTATTTCCACAAAATATTCCACAACATCAATAGACTACAACACTAGTGAGTTTAAACATTACATCCATTTATCCATAAAAAGTCTTACAATAGGTCATAAATCTAGACACCTTAACAACTACCTAGGTGTTTAGAAAAGAATAGAGTCCTAACATCCTTCATAAAAACTTCCTTAAGGACTTCCTACCAACTTTCGAAACCCGTCCATGCAATCTGTAGCAGAATGTCCCCACTTATTTCATTTGCCACAAAAGAATTTTACACTACCATCTTCCTGGATAATTTTCACACCTCCCGCGGGGAGTTCCACAACTTTTTCTTTCTTCCATCTCTTGGGACAATCCCTAGCGATGTGTCCCGTCGTTTTATAATGGTAGCAAATGGTTGATCCGTCAACTAGTACTGTGGGTTTACGTTTCACCTTCCTCACCTTAGGGCAATGGTCTAGAAAATGTCCTTTCTTTTGAAACTTAAAGCATAGAATCTAAGAGCGAAACCGTTTAACTTATTCATTCTTTTCCTTCCTTGGTTTACTGCACCTAGCTGCATAATGCCCTTTATTGTGACATCTATAACACATGACATTATCATAAGGACCACGTCCAGCCCTTTCCGTAACCCATTTCTCATGTTCCAATATTGCTTCTTCCCGTGCCTTACATACAGCTGCTCTCCGCTCCCTACGCCCTGCCTTCCATTCTTCTCCTTTTGCCATGTCTTACCACTTGGACTAGATTTTAGTATGACTCCCTAACCTATAATTGAAATCTCGATTAGTCAAATTTTAGCTTTATTCTTATTTCCAAATATTTTTTTATTTCTTCTCCATCATTTTTATAATTTAATCCACTAATTTGATAATCTGGTTCGTTTTAAATTTCCTGAATTCGAAACCCATCGAAACCCATTTTTACTTCAAAAACCGTTTGAAATTATTCATACATAACTTCTTATTCAACTTTTCCCAAAAAAAATTTATACCCTTCCTTTTACAATTTAATTTATTTAACTTCCATAAGTTAAATCTTGATTTCATCCTGAAATTTTTTTATTCCAAGTTATAAGTTCAAAACTTATTTAACTTGCCCTGAGTTAATTTCTCAATTCATTCAATCCATTTAACACTCTCAATTTAAACGTTTACCTCCTAAATTTAAATTCTTATTAATATCACTTCCCACTTTTAAGTTCAAAAACTTACTTTTCTTTGGGTTGTACTCCTCATTTCAAGGGGGATTCCAGAATTCAACACCCGGTATTTATTTCAAATCGGCGTTGAAATCACTCATATATATATATATATATATATATATATATATATATATATCCTATTTACATACCAGATCACACTTTTTAAATTTAAACCAACCTTGGTTTTTATCCAAAAAAATTCATTTTCAAACAACTCTTGTTTTAAAAATGTAAACAATTTGCTGATGAGAATAAAGCTTCAGCAAAGAATAATTTGAACTAAACGAATATGAGGTGTCATGTGAAACAAAATGCAAAAGAAAAAATAAAGTGGCAGGTTATTAAATAATAAGGCGAATATAGAGGGATAAAAATGAATGTCATATTTTGTTCGAAAACTTCAGGCATTAATTATGCATAAAGAGATGTATGTAGGAATGAGAATGTTTGTAAAACAAAGAAAATGAAATTTTATACAACAAAAAATGAGATAGCAAGAATTAAATATAGCCTAAAAGTCTAGGCTCACAGAAGGAGAAATGAATGAATCAAGCATAAATAATTATGTAATTATTTTAAAACGTACACGCAACAGTTAATAACAAAATAAAAGAAGGGATCATGTACATCGCACAACCTTTTAAAATCCAATTTTTGAAAATTGTTCCTCTTAACCAAATTAATTTCATTAACTCAAATAATGCTCAAATTTATACACATTAAATTTTTTTTATCAACATACAATAAATAAAATTATACTTACCTTAAAAATTAAAACGCTCAATTTGGTATTCTCAAAATGATTTTTTATTTCCATTAAAACACCCTTTCTATTTAAAACAAAACGTGCATTTCTATTATTAAATCTATTAATCGCAATCAATATTTTATTTACTTTTAATTGAAATATTTTAATTACATTAGTTGTAATTAATTACAAAGTCAAATTTCAAAACAAACAAACTAAAATAGATGAGAAACAGAACGATTGTTTCCTTTAGTCATTTAAACACGTTTATAAATTTGTTGTTTATTGACCCGAGTAATAAGTAACTTCTTCAATAAATGACATTCTTATGCTTGTAATCAATCTGTATGCTGAAACACAGTTCAAATAAATATCTGTTTCTTCCTTTAATCAAATTATTCTATTCTCTATTTTAATGAAATTAAACTTATATTCACAAATGAAATATTCATTTACTTGATAAAAATGTTCTTTTCATTAAATTAAACTTTTCCTTTTATTTTCACAAAACATAAGCTATGTTTAATTACACCTATTAAATTACAATTTAGCGTCCTCTCTCTTATTAATTGAAATTATTCAATTACATTAATTTGAATTGATTACAAGGTGAATTTCAGAATGGACAAAATAAATGCGATGGGAAATAATCAATTGTTTCCTTTATAAATTTAAATAATTGCACATAAACAAGAGTTATAAATTCTTACTAAATAAGATATATTATTTCTATAATCAATATCTAAGCTACAATACATTTCAAATGAATAAACATGTGATTTTTCCATCAATACAAAAGCGTTCATTTTATTTCTTATTAAAGTAAACATTTGTCAAATCTCGTTGTTAATATGCAAACTAACATTGTTTTACATCCATAAATCATAAATTTTCAATTTCTGACAAATTCTGAATTTCAATGTCTTATTTAATTTAATATTTTTAATTGTCAAAAATATAGGTTCCAACACATCTGGTCCAGAAGCTTTGTCATATGGCATCTCATTCGAAGCACATAATACTTAATCTTTTGTAAATTTTGCATCCAGCTTAGATAAATCAACATTATAGGATAAAGCAACTTCCAATCCATATCCACTCTTTCTTTCTTGTCTACCGAAAATTCTCTTATAATAATCAATAAAAGCTCTTTTTAAACCTCTTTCTTATTAATCTCTACATTACTACAAAAGGAACTACAAATCATATTTGACCTTCTACTTCCATTTGCAACTCTATTGAAATAATCAGTGTTCTTATCCCATTCCTTCAATCACTAAATTCTTGACCTTTGCCTCTAGAAAATTTCCTCCTAATTAATTACTTTAATTAATTCTTTTTATTTCTCATGCAAAATAATCTTTTCACTTTCATCTAAGCTTCTGCTTTCAGCATAAATATTATGCTCCAAAATTTCATTCATAAGTTTCTCCTTCTTCAGCTTTATATCACCAAATACTTCTTTGTTCCACTTCTTTATAAGTTTCTAATATGCTTAGGTTTTTTTCTTATGATACAAGAAGCTTCTTTCACCTTCCAAAATTTTTTCCATTTCCTCTCTATCATCTCGTCAAAACTCTCCTTAAGACACCACACTTTCTCAAAATTGAAAATTGCTTTCTTCTTAGTGTTCATCCTAGAATAAAAAAATTGGACAGTGATAAGAAACATTGAAGCCAAACCTTTTTGATAAGATAAAGGGTGCATATCTACAAACTCTAAGTTAATGAAAAATCTACCAAGTATAACTAAAGTTAGACTCTCTCTCTCTACCACTGCTCCAAGTAAACTTCCTGTTACTAAGCGGAACTCTCTAACAAACTCACTAAAATCTTCAACATCCTCCACTTATTCCCCCATTCCTCTCATCAATATATCTTATAGTGTTGAAATCCCCTCCAATTAACCAAGGGCCTTTAATTAAATTTCAAAAAGCAATGCACTTTCCCCACAATTTCTTCCTCTCAACTCTAGTGTTTGGTGATAAACACTCATGACAAAATATAATACCTTAGACAAATTACATCTCAATGCCACATGCAGACATGATTCATTCTTCATCTCTTGCATAAGTGACCAATTTTTACTATTCCACCCTATAAAAATCCCCCAACACTACCATTTTCCGCCGTGTAACTCCAAACATCCAAGAAAGAACCTCCCCAACATAAAAAATTTGTTATCTAGGCAACGAATTATTGTCTCCTGTAACACAACAATGTCATGTTTAACATATAACATTTTTAATACTCAGACACTTAGAATCAATGTTAAACCTCACACGTTCCATGAAAATACTAGCATTTTAAATACATAACCCTCTCTTCTTATTTTTATTTAAATTCAGTAATATCATTCTCATTGTTTTTAAGAATGACTTAAACTATTAAGTAAAAAAGTAGGGATGAAAACAATACCTTCCAAAAGATGACCAGCTTCCAGCACTCTCGCACTTCTTCACAACAAAGTGAATCCCACCTGCTGCTTATTATTCCCTCCCTTCCTTCTGATAATTCATGAGTATTTTGGAGCATCTACTAAAGGATGAATAACTATCTGCTTCACCTTGTCTCCATTTCTCTCTTCAACCTCCGCCTCTTTTGCCATTGCCTCCTCATATTCCCGATGACAGCCAAGATCAACGTCAACATCCTCCGCCATGTTGTTACTACCAACCTCAGAGTTATCACCCATATTAGCATTAATATTATCGGTTGAAGTGATCTCAATAGGGTTTCCAATATCTCCTCCTTGCACATGCACACCCGAATTGTTCAAATTCCTTTTAAACCTCCAAATTTTAAGACTGCCATTAATGCATTTGTTAAAGACGTTCTTCTTAAAGCCTTCAAATCAATTACAAATTTATGGTCGTCCATATACCTTATCAATGAAATTTTGTGATAATACTCATTAGTATAAATCTTGATAAGAGAGGGAAGCACACATGGGGCCGTCACTTCAATTTTTGCCCTCAATGTGGTAAAATCAGCTGCACTCATAAGATCCTTTTACAACTTCTTGACTTCTACAACCTTTGCCTACACACTTCTCATCAAACTGAAACTTCTGAAAGCTAACGACACATTCTTGAGAACGACCCTGACCCTTCCCTTCCTACCAACCTTCGAACACCCCTTTTGCAAGCTCCATTTTCATATACCAAGAATGCCTTTAGCACATATAATTGAGCTAACATTATCTCCAGTGAAGAAATTTTGAGGAAACTAAACACTGAAATTGTTATTAAGCTTTTTGACCTCTTAGTTCCAATTCTTGGGAGTAAGATTGCGAAACTTCAAACTGAGCGGAATTCTTCTATTTCTTGAATAGTAAAAGCTCCCTTAACAATCGAAATCACCACCCACGCACTCGATCTTTGAATCGCGCTATCCAATTCAGCTAAAGAGATGCAAATCTCATCATCATTTTCAGTTTCCATAGGACTCGATGAATTCTTCCTAAACGAATATTTACATGCAAACCCTTTAGACAAGTGCGATTGCACTTAAAATAAATCAAAGTTGTCCCTACAATCTCTTGCCCAGTGATTGGCTGAACCATAACGAAAGCAATTTTATTTGATCTAATTTTTTGCAAAAGATCCTAATAATGATGTTTCTTGGAATACGTAGCACGAACTGTGGGTTTCTTGTACAAATTTTTGAGAAGCGCCTCTTTGTAGTTAAATTGATTTGTTAATTTCCTGTGACAAAATGGAGGGAACAATTCAAAGTTTCTTGAATGCCATTAAAGATGAAGCTGGATGCCATTCAGTTGTACTTGTTTTTTGGAACATTTCTATGATAATTATTCGTGAACATATTTCATTTTTATAGGTATGACCTCACATGTTTTATGCCAAAATCTTGTTTATGTCAATATATAGTACTTTGGCAAGGTAGTGTTTGCTTTAAAATGAGATTTTTGTTTTGTGTTTTCTATATTAAATACAAAATATAAGAGGTGTGAAGGGATGATGGATAGGATGGTAGCAAAATGGAGGAGACCACGGAGGGGATGGAGCAATGATTGAAGGATAGATTGTTTCTGGCACCTCTTTTATTTTTCAAAACATTGAAAATAAAAAAAAACCTTTTCAATTTTGTGTGTTAACTTTGTCTCTAAATTGGATGTTTTTTTACAATATATATGCGTCGTGCGCATTTTTGTACAGACGAAAAGTCAAAACTATAAGGGTAAACCAAATACTACCTTAGTAAATGTAGATATTAAAATCTTATTTGTAGCATCTTAATTTGTTTTAACATGAATAAAAGTACATATGCGCTGCCAACGTATAAAAGACTGCCTATGTAGATTTTAGTTGTTAGTTGTGCCAGACATCACATTGATATATGCAAGCAACATTGTATGGACGTAATTTGTTCGTTGAAGAAATTAGATCAGCGCATAAATTGATCATATGCTACAAAAAGTGCAGTAAATTTAGCATATAATACTATCTCTATCTCTAATCTCTAATATAAATAAAGAGAATTCAATAAATATAATTTACACGTTCTTTTGTTGAAATTCCATTAATACCCTCCACTCATTAATGGAATCTCATTTTTTGCTTGCAACCATAACCATCATTCCATTTATGATTATTCATCAACGGAATTTCAATAACAGTTTGCAACCAACAAACCGTTTGAAATAAGTGTTGTAACCATTAAAGTTTTTAGTGATTATAGTATACATCTGTCCATTAATTTTTTGTTAAATTTAATGAAATATTTCAACAGATGTACGTACGTGCGATTTACACTAGTGTGTGCTTGCGTGTATAGGTGTTTTCTTATCCTGTATAGAGCAAAAATATGAAAACTAACTCTGTGATTGGTTTATCGTTTTTATTTTTTGGTTTTTTTTCTGACAAAAACGCACACGACGTACGTATATTGTGAAAAACGGTTGATTTAAAAAATGAAATTAACATACAAAATAGAAGACAGCGCGTTTCTTCATGTTTCAGAAAATAACGGAAGCACGAGAAACAATCCACCTTTCCATTGTCCCTCCATCTACTCCGTCGTCCTCTTCATCTTCCTTTCACTCCTTCTGTCGTTCCTTCACTCTTTTCATATTTTGTAACTAAGGTTGAAAATTTGAAATCCAAAATACAAAATACACCACAGAAATACTAAGTGTTAGATCCCTTCAAATTTTCTTTTATAAAAAATAAATCTCTGTTTTTAGAAAAATAGGTGTATTAAAGGAACATAAGAGTACTTTTACCAAACTTAACACGTGTTTAATCTTCAGTAACTCAAAACTGTATGCAATACATAGACGCTGACAGTCACTTTTAAATCTAAAAAACAAGATAGATAAAAAAAGAATAGTTATAAAAAAGAGTGATGTTTAAAATAATTTGCAAAACGGAGAATGTAAAAGAAAAAAGTTGCAGAAAAAATGATTTGTCCCAAATATCAAAAAAAAAAGACTACTGCACAAAAACCATGGAATAAAAATTGATCTTCTAGTAAATCCTGGCTCCCATGCTTAAACTAACCATACGTGAACCATCCATTTGCCCACCTCTCGCAGACCCACTTTGATACCCAGCTCTCTGCCCATAAGCATCCTGATACCTAGTACCTACATACCTACCTCCACCCACTTACCCGCTCTGGGCCCCACCATAGTTGATCTGGGTGCTATCTGTTCGGTAACGGTTTCCTCCCTTCCTACCCTGATTGGAGCTTGCAAAGGTATCCTACCGCTTACCCATGTAATCCTTGTTATATGTCTAGTGTACTAAAACAGATAGCACGCTACAATAAACACGTCGCACAAGTTTATTAATTAGAATTCCACTACGCTGGATTCTGTATTAGATAAATGTAACAATAAGTTACGTTGTAAATAAATTACAACAACAACGTTATACTATTGTAAGAAATAGTATAACTTATAAACGGGAAAGATTACAATGAATCTAACCAGTATATAAAGGAAATTCCGTCTGAGGCTCGTCGTAACGATTTCCTTAAGAATTTTATTTCAAAATTCTCCCAAGATACAACAGACGTAATCTGCATGAGATTGTAATGAGTATATCACTCTGTGATTTAGAGTATGGCAGTAGAAGTGAAGAAGAAGATTCGGATTCTGAAAAATGAATGAGGAAAGTGATCAGTTTTCCTTCTTATTTATAGTTGGTCCGTATCCCTTCTGAACGGTCGTGTCTGCACCCGTTCGCTCAAACAGTCGCGTCTGTACCTCTTCGTACGGTCACTTCTGTTTATCGGTGCCCTGCACCCGCGTCCGCTTCCTCACCTGTTCGTTTGCGCGTGCATCACTTCAGAAGTCGTGTCGGGTCGCACCCGCTCACGCCTATTCAACCAGCGTCCGCTGCCGAACAAATCCGCATCTGTTCGCATGGCCTGCAACTGTCATAAAGCCCGTTCCAGTTTGCAGTAAAAATATGAGTGTCATATTAGACCCAAACCCAAACCCGAACCCGAACCCGGCCCGGCCCGGTTCGGTTTGGTCGGACGGACGGCGGCGGCGGCGCGCGCGCGTGTGTGATGGAGATGCATGATCTCCCTCCTCACAACGAAGCATACATTTGGGAGCCCCAGGCCACCAACCTCCACTTGAGAAAGGCATATATAGATTAATATACCTCTCAATAAATTGGTGATGTGGGACTTCATGTATTTTTCATTCACTTGACCTTTAGGAATTCTAACAATCCCCGACATGAATGATAATATACATATCCCCCACACGAAGCGAAATATCACAGAGTATATATGGAATAATGCTTTATCGTGGATAAGTAGATATTTCACTTTGAACTTTCCCTAGTTGAAACTTGTCGGATCTACTTGGCTAATCGGTGAATTATTTCATCTTGAACCGTCGGCCTTTATTGTATATCCAGACAATAAGTTTTACGAAGCATTGATTCCCTTCTCATCCAATCTCTTGGTTGTGTTCATTTTGGTCCTGAACAATATTTTTGGTTCTACGAGTGTTTTTAGAGAATAAAAGCCTTTTAATATTCTCATAGAGCCGACCCAGCTCATACTAACATAGGTGATCGCAACCATTAAGAGTATCCTACATATACCCCACTTGTTATTTCCAAGATATGGTCATCATTAAAAAACATAGTTTTAACCTTTAAAACTTTTGTAGGCATGCATTATATTTTGCACCATAGGAATGGAGTAGGACCAAGTCCAGACAAATGCATTACTTCTTGAGTTACTCATAACTGGTTTGCCTATTGATCCTAGTCCGTGGGATCTCCAGTCGCTAGGATTGGTTTCCGTATAAGGTAACTCTTGTTGGTTTAGGCTTTTAAACCCATTCCCCTTGATGCGCAGTCAATTTTCTCTCTTGATAAACCTTTAGTAAATGGATCCGCTAGGTTATCATTTGTTCTCACATAATCTATGGAAATAGTTCCATTTGAGAGTAACTGCCTAATTGTATTATGGCGTCGACGAATATCTCGTGACTTTCCATTATACACAAAGTTTTGCGCTCTGCTTAGTGCTGCTTGGTTATCACAGTGTATGCATATGGCCGGTACAGGTTTAGGCCAAAACGGAATATCTTCTAAAAAGTGACGAAGCCATTTTGCTTCTTCACCTGCTTTATCTAATGCAATGAACTCTGATTCCATAGTAGATCGAGCTATGCATGTTTGTTTAGTAGATTTCCATGACACCGCTGCCCCTGCTAGGGTAAAGACATAACCACTCGTTGATTTTGATTCCTCTGAATCTGCAATCCAGTTTGCATCACTATATCCTTTTAAGACGGCAGGATATTTTCCATAATGTAAGGAATAGTTAGTGGTATTTTCTAAATATCCAAGCACTCTCATTAGTGCTTTCCAGTGTTCCTTCCCTGGATTGCTTGTATACCTGCTCAATCGACTTACTGCATAAGCTATATCTGGTCTGGTGCAATTCATCAGATACATTGAACATCCTATTACACGAGAGTATTCCAGTTGCATTACACTCTCATCAGTGTTTTTATGCAGTACTTCCGATGGATTAAAAGGTGTCCTCACTCCTTTAATTCCATACTCTTGGAATTTTTCAACCACTTTGTCTACATAGTGTGACTGAGATAGTTCAATTCCATTAGGTGTTCTTATTATTTTGATTCCCAAAATAAGGTCCGCAACTCCTAAGTCTTTCATATCGAAATTGTTGATTAACATCTTCTTTATAGTCTCTATTACTTTAATATTAGAACCAAAGATTAGCATATCGTCTACATATAGACAAATCATCACATATGATTGTCCAACCTGTTTGTAATAAACACATTTATTACATTCATTTATACGAAAACCATTTTTCATCATGACACTATCAAATTTTGCGTGCCATTGCTTTGGAGCTTGTTTTAGTCCGTATAATGATTTGACTAATCTACAGACTTTGTTTTCATTTCCTTTGGAAATAAATCCCTCAGGTTGCTCCATGTAAATCTCCTCATCGAGATTTCCATTTAAGAATGATGTTTTTACATACATTTGATGAATCTCTAGATTATAAATGGATGCAATTGCTATTAACATTCTTATAGAGGTTATTCGTGTAACCGGTGAATAGGTATCAAAGAAGTCTACTCTTTCTTTTTGACGATATCCTTTGGCTACTAAACTGGCTTTATACTTATCGATAGAGTCATCTGCTTTCATTTTCTTATTGTAAATCCATTTGCAGCCAATTGGTTTTATTCCTGGTGGAATATCAACAATTTTCCAAGTTTTATTACTTAGAATTGAATCAATCTCACTTTGGATTGCTTCTTTCCAACATGAAGATTCAGAAGATGACATTGCTTCCTTGTACGTTTGAGGTTCATGTTCTAACATATAAGTTAAAAAATCCGAACCAAATGTTTTGGAAGTTCTTGCCCTTACGCTTCTTCTTGGTTCAACCTCCTCGTTGTCCTGATGAGTTTCATCTTCACATGTCTCATCTCTGTTATCTCTTGTCCTTTTTGGGACAGGATTTCCATCGTTTCTTTTATGTGGAAACACATCTTCAAAGAACGAGGCATCTCTTGATTCCATGATTGTATTTACATGAATATCATTTATATCAGACTTGAATACCAAAAATCTGTAGGCACTACTATTTTGGGCTGGCCCAAGATAATAACAATCTACTGTTTTTGGTCCAAGTTTGACTCTCTTGGGAGGCGGAACTGGAACTTTTGCCAAGCACCCCCACACTTTGAGATATTTAAAGCTTGGTTTGTGTCCTTTCCATATCTCATATGGAATTGTTCCCGTTTTATTGTGAGGAACTTTGTTTAATATGTGATTAGACATATTTAAGGCTTCCCTCCACAAGTTCGTCGGTAGACCAGAAGTTAAAAGCATGGCAGTAATCATGTCTTTTAACGTTCTGTTCTTCCTCTCGGCTACACCATTTTGTTGTGGTGAATATGGAGCTGTTGTTTGATGAATTATACCATTTTCGGCACAGAACTGTTCAAATGGTGATTCATATTCTCCACCTCGATCAGATTTCAATATCTTGATCTTTTTATTTAACTGATTTTCTACCTCAGCCTTGTATTTTATAAACGTGGTTATTGCTTCATCCTTACTATTTAAAAGATATACATAGCAATATCGCATATAATCGTCAATAAAAGTAATAAAATACTTTTTCCCACCTCTTGTAGGTGTGATTTAAAATCACATAAATCTGTATGTACCAAACTTAATGGTTCGGTGCTTCTGTCAACAGATTTAAATGGTTGTTTGACCATTTTTGCTTCTACACATGTCTCACATTTGTAGTTCTTATCTACTTGAAAATTTGGAATCAATCCTAAGTTTGATAATTTCTTCATTTTTTGGAAGTTTATGTGTCCTAATCTATCGTGCCATAGTAAAATTTCGTGCTCAAGCAAGTAAGAGACTTCAATTTTATTATTAGCACAATCAGAATACATAGATTTATTGCCGGTAACGGCTACATTTGCCTTAAATAGGCCATCACATAAATATCCCCTTCCGATATACATTCCAGCTTTGGACAGAACCATATTCTCTGACTCAAACACCATCTTGAATCCTTCTTTGATAGGACTGCACCAGAGATGAGATTCTTGCGTATGTCTGGAACGTGAAGCACGTCATTCAATTTGACAGTTTTTCCAGAAGTGAACTTGAGGGTAACTGTGCCACTGCCTTCGCTCATGGAAACTGCAGAATTACCCATGTAGAGTCTTTCTTTCTGATCGAATTTCTGGTATGTTGAAAACATGGATTTTTCAGAGCAAACATGACGAGTAGCTCCTGTGTCAACCCACCATTGGTTAGGGTTCTGAATCAAATTGCATTCAGAAATAACCGCTGAAAAGTTGGACTTATCCATTTTCATCTTGTCAACTGTTAACATCTCTGTTTTAGTGTAAAACAGTAAAATTCTTAAGATGTTATATCTCTAGTGTACTAAAACAGATAGCACGCTACAATAAACTCGTCGCACAAGTTTATTAATTAGAATTCCACTACGCTGGATTCTGTATTAGATAAATGTAACAATAAGTTACGTTGTAAATAAATTACAACAACAACGTTATACTATTGTAAGAAATAGTATAACTTATGAACGGGAAAGATTACAGTGAATCTAACCAGTATATAAAGGAAATTCCGTCTGAGTCTCATCGTAACGATTTCCTTAAGAATTTTATTTCAAAATTCTCCCAAGATACAACAGACGTAATCCTGCACGAGATTGTAATGAGTATATCACTCTGTAATTTAGAGTATGGCAGTAGAAGTGAAGAAGAAGATTCGGATTCTGAAAAATGAGTGAGGAAAGTGATCAGTTTTCCTCCTTATTTATAGTTCGCTCAAACAGTCGCGTCTGTACCTCTTCGTACGGTCACTTTTGTTTATCGGTGCCCTGCACCCACGTCCGCTTCCGCACCTGTTCATTTGCGCGCGCATCACTTCAGAAGTCGGGTCGGGTCGGGTCGGTCAAACGGACGGCGGCGGCGCGTGCGTGATGGAGATGCACGATCTCCCTCCTCACAACGAAGTATACAATTGGGAGCCCCAGGCCCCCAACCTCCACTTGAGAAAGGCATATATAAATTAATATACCTTTCAGTAAATTGGTGATGTGGGACTTCATGTATTTTTCATTCACTTGACCTTTAAGAATTCTAACAATCCTGACCATCCCCTCTTCGCCTAAGTGGCTGCCCATCAAGCATCTCACCTTCCATCTCCTTGCTCTCGGCAAATACATTAATCTTATCAGACATCTGGAACAATAAGCCATGAAGACGACTATGCTCCATGTTGTGAAAAACTATGCATTTGGAAGACTGATCCCAGGTTGCATGAAGCTCTTCATTAACCATCATTTTGCTTACGATGCCGTGCACTTGAGGTTCGGGTAAGTCGAACATCGCAGTAAGCTGGGTAACGCTCAAAGTTTCATAGCAAGATGAGTATGTGAAAAGGTAGGTGCAGAGTGCTTCTTCTTTGAGCTTGAAATCAAGCATGGAGAGCACGGAGTCGGAGTTTCTTAGAAGCTTCCAGGTGTCCATGGACCTAAGGGTGGCAGATGATTTTAGGCAATCGCCATTGGAGAGGGCACGGGCTGCGCACATCACGTGGTCACGGACGTTTTCAGGAGGGCCAACAAAGGTCTGACGTTCGCTTACTTCTAGATGGTGCCGGAAGGTTATGCTGATGATCTTGCGCATTGAGTCATGGGAGGTTGATGCGATGTTGGGGACTTCCAGAAGCATTGCGCATATGAGGTGGGTGGCTTCTAGAAGCTCTAGGTTTATGTGCATGTGGTAGGGCATTTGTCTCCGTCTGTCTAGTTTTTCCTGAATATAAAATAAGAAAAGACCGCTTCAACTTCAAAGAATACTGTACTACTAGAGGTCACCTGCAAGAAGGTACTATTGGGAATATGCAAATTCACTTAAATGATGGTAGGACAAAGAAGGAAGCAAAGAAGCTGTAGTCAAATCAGATGGTCTAAAATCAATGATAATAATATACAGAAGAATTGTGCTAGACATATTGGTATATTTATTGTTTCCAAATTGATTAGCGAATGGAGTGGCCAAGGGGAAAAGGCACAGAATAATCATATATGAGAACTTGGTGGCAGAACACACTCATAGTTTTGTAAAAACTAACATAAACTAAATACATAACAGAAAAACAGGCAACTTCTGGTCATGTCATCTAATGTAGTTTATATTTTTTGGCTGGAAAGTCAAACAGATTAAAAGGTGTTGACTTCTGTTGAAATGTGATTTCGTTTTGTTACTATCTAGTTAAGTGATAAGCTGCTTCCTAGTCCTCATTGGTTGTGCGTGCATAACCAATATAGTTAATAAATATATTTCTTCTAAAATGTACTATCTGTTTCCAGTAAAGACCTCTCCGTTTTCTTCCAAGGTGTTAAAATTTCTGAAACAATGATTTAAGTTGGAACAGAAACTTGTCTTTGATAATTACTATTCACATAAATGTGAAAAAACATGTGAAAAAACATGCATGAAGATGTAACTTTATATTCACATAAATGTAGACCATAGAAATTTAGCAGTATCCACTATTTTATTCATTCTATGCATCTATTATTCAAGCATGTGACTAATGTAAAAGGATATTCAGTGAACATGTTAAGTACTGTAAATTTACTTGAGTACAATATATGTGGAGAAAAAGCAGCGAAGTAAGTTTGCAGAAAAATAAAATCATTATTAATTACATACCTGTTCAGGAATCAGGAGTCTTCCCATAGAAGCGGTTTTGAGAAATGCCTTGAGCAAGCAACTCTTTCACTCTCCCACCACCATGCAGCTCAGATAAACAACCATGGGCTTCCACAATAAGCCCAGACCTAAATGCACACAATCCAAGTTGAGCCATGGCCCTATTAAATAAAATCTTAGAATTGATATCCGTCATCTGAATTCCATCTTGCAAATGACTCATCAATAAAAAATCACGTGCAGTAGAAAATTCATCTGAAATCGCATGATGGTATATATCATACAGTATCGCTCTAGCTTTAGTTCTCTCGTCTCCAAACTTATAAATGAGAGAAACTAATGTATCCACAAGGGTTCTACTATTTTCAGGAAATGCAGGCTTCCTTGGCACATCTTCTCCTTCCATGTCGTCTCCGGACTCGGTTTCTTCTGCTTCTGCCAGTCTTCTCATGGCATCATAAACCTCTTGAGGTTTATAATACACAAGCTCAACTCTTCTCAACGCGACCTTTGCTGCTCCTTTATAATCCCCTATCCTTTCCAAATACATCTGTATATTTTGAGCAACAACAAAGAACAGTGGTTCATCTCTAAGCCTCTGAACGTAATCTTTAGTGTGGGGATCAATGCATTGTAAGCTCTTGAAATATTCAGTATAAAGTCTTTCAATGAAGTGGACCAAATTTCCCCAAACTCTAATTGGTCCCCTATAATCTGCACCCTTTTGCGACTCATTGTCATCATGCTCGATGGAGTCGTCAATTATTATATTTGGATACTTCTCGAGTATATCAAGAATTAAACGCATGCTGGAAACACACTTCTTCCAAACATTTGTAGGCATATGACTAAGCAAGCTCGGGTTCACATCAAACTGAGCAGAAATGACACTAACCAAGATTTCAAGTTTCTGAGCTGGTGTCTTGGCAACACGGGTTAAAAATGTAAGTTGCTCTACTTGTTCATCTCTAACGGTCCCCTTTTTACCCCTAGCAGCAACAATGTTCTTCAGTTTTTTATCGACGTCACTCCAAGTTATCTCACTTGGATGTTTATTTGCTATGGTTATATCATGCTTCTGAGATGCCTTAGCTTGACCGACATCACTCTTTTCATTCTCTTCATCCTCATCAGATAAAAGCTTCCCTGTGTCCTCTTCATATTGCTTCCTTTTCTTTTTCAACTTCTGTTTCACTGAATTGAGCGCCTTTGCATTAGTGCCGCTCATCGTTTTCTTTTCTTTATTTGCTGATGATGTGATGCGGTTGGCTACAGCAAAGAGCAGAAAGAAGAAGAAGTAAGAAAAAAAATTGAATTAAGAGAGGAAGTCGAAGACAGGTAAGAAATTTTGAAATACTTTCTTCATGTCCTTTCCCTTCTATTCTCGTACATTTATAACAAGATTCTAACAAACTTTGCCAGCTGGCAGACTCTATACCCTAGTAACAACCTGGTGCATAGCCTTGCATGCATTTAAAACAGAAATTCATAAAAAGAGAAAAATAAAAAAATAAAAAGCTAAAAGTAGCACGTTCTTGTAACCGAATTGCTGTAGTGCATGTGCTAACTATTTTCTTTCATTCCAGGTACCTCCTTGGTATGTTTATCCTTCTTTTGGGCCTTGTGCATGTTTCCCTTGGAGTATCAGTAGTGTCAGTAGTATCAGCCATATCACCACCTACCGCTTCAAGATCAACCTTGCCCTCAAGGTTGGTTGGATTGGTGTCTGATGGAAGGCTTCGTTGTTCGGTGAGGTCTGGTTTAGGGCATAATTTGAGTAGTGACACATGGAAAACTGGGTGAATGCGTGATTCTGGAGGCATGTTGAGTTTATAAGCTACTGGGCCGATACGCTCGATGATTTGAAATGGACCAAAATATTTTTTTGAAAGCTTATTGTAGTTGTTTCGAACCGAAGTCTGACGGTGTGCCTGCAATTTAGCGAATACCCATGAGCCAACGTCGAATTCTTTATCAATACGCCGCTGGTCTGCCTGATTCTTCATTCTGGACTGAGCTCTTTGTAGGTTTTTCTTAATGAGCTGAAGTAATTGGTCGCGTGAAGCAGCCCAGGCCGTTAAGTCTGGCAACTGGTTGGTGCTGGTGATGTAATTAGAGATTACCGGAGGGGGTCGACCATACACCACATGAAAAGGTGACATACATAAAGCTGTATGCTTAGTGGTATTGTACCACCATTCAGCCCACGGCAGGCACTTCACCCACCTGTTCGGAACATCACCTGCGACAGCCCGAAGATATGTTTCTAAACATCGATTGAGTACCTCAGACTGGCCATCCGTTTGTGGATGGTAAGCGCTGCTCATCTTTAGCTTGGTACCGTGGAGGCGAAATAATTCCTTCCAGAATAGGCTGGTGAACAGGGGGTCACGGTCAGAGACGATTGAACGGGGAAATCCGTGTAAGCGGACATATTCCTGTAGGAAGTGGGAGGCTAGTTGTGAGGCAGAAACGGATGGAGGTAGCGCACAGAAGTGGGCGTATTTGGAGAGACGATCGACAATCACCCAAATCGTTGTTTTGCCTCCGGATGGTGGTAGATGCGTGATGAAGTCCATTGCAATATCGTTCCAGATTTGGTCGGGTATTGGCAATGGCTGAAGAAGTCCTTTGTACGGTTTGTTGTCCGTTTTAGTCTGGAGGCAAGTGTTGTAGTTGTTGACTAAGTTTTTGACTGTCAGAGCTAACTTTGGACAATAAAAGTTGCTGGCGACTCTAGCAACAGTTGCTTTGATGCCGGAATGTCCGCCAATTTTGGATGAGTGCAGTTCCGTAATTATATTGTTGCGGAGTTCATCATTCGACGGGATATAAAGCTTGTTTTCCCAAAACAGCAAATCATTTCTCAATTGAAATTTAGGGTTCTGGCAAGTACCTGAGCGCAGCTGTGAGACGATGGCTTGTGCTTCCGGGTCGTCGCGTAAGGCGGTTTTGATATCTGCTAAGACTGGAAATGTGGGGCCGGAGACTGCATTCATCGAAGCTTCAGTTGTGAATCTGGAAAGGCCGTCAGCGACGACGTTGAGCTTCCCTGGTTTGTAGTGAATGGTGAAATCAAAGCCCAGAAGCTTTGTCAGCCACTTTTGCTGTTCTGGAGTTTGAATTGATTGTGACGTGAGTTGACGCAGACTTTGATGATCTGTGTAGATCTGGAATGGCCTACCGAGTAAATAATGACGCCATTTTTTTATCGAGGAAGTAATAGCGAACATTTCACGAGAGTAAGCAGAAGATTTCTGAAGGTGTTGAGGAAGTTTAAGACTGAAGAAAGAAATTGGGTGCTCATCTTGGGCAAGTACTGCTCCTATGGCTGTAGCCGAGGCATCGGCGGTGATAGTGAAGGGACGAGTGAAATCAGGTAGGGATAATATTGGGGTTTGGGTAACCGCATTTTTGAGGGAGATGAAGGCTTGTTGGGCTAATGGGCTCCAAGAGAATTTGTCTTTCTTAAGTAAATCTGTTAATGGGCTTGCAATTTGGGCATAGTGTCTAATAAAGCGACGGTAATAGCCCGTAAGCCCCAAAAATCCTCTAATGGCTGTAACCGACGTTGGTGGAGGCCACTTAACCATAGCATTAATTTTCGAAGGGTCTACACTTACTCCTTGACTTGAAATTATATGTCCAAGGTACGACAATTCGGTTAAACCAAAACTGCACTTGGCCAAATTGGCAAAAAATTTATGTGTATCCAATATGTGCAATGTTGTTTGCAGATGGTCCAAATGTGCGGTCCAAGTGGAGCTGTAAACTAGTATATCATCGAAAAATACTAAGATGAATTTTCGCAAGTGAGGGCGGAAAATGGTATTCATGGTAGCTTGAAATGTGGAGGGCGCATTCGTTAATCCGAATGGCATTACTAGAAATTCGTAATGGCCTTCATGTGTTCGAAACGCCGTTTTTGGAATATCGGGAGGATGAACTCTAATTTGGAAATAGCCACTTCGAAGGTCAAGTTTGGAGAAAAATTTGGCACCATAGAGTTCATCTAATAATTCGTCCACGGTTGGTATTGGAAAACGGTCTTTAACCGTAATCGTGTTGAGTGCTCTATAGTCCACACAAAATCTCCATGAACCATCTTTTTTTTTTACCAAAAGAACCGGTGACGAGAATGGGCTAGTGGATGGTTGGATAAGTTTTGATTGAAGCATTTCTTTGATTTGACGTTCGATTTCATTTTTTTGAAAGTGTGGGTATCTGTATGGCTTTGTGTTGATCGGTTTTGAATTGGGGATAAGGTTAATGTGGTGATTAAGTGTACGGGTTGGAGGTAGGCTAGTGGTCTTTTGGAATAGGCGATCGAAGGGGGATAATAATTTTTTTATTTGTGGGTCGTTATTGGGTTGGGCTTGTGACTCTTGTACGGTTTGAAGAGGCTGGATTTGTAGGTAGAGAAAATTGGAAATAGAGGATGTACTTTCCATTCGTTTAAGCTGTTGCAAGGAAATGAGCGAAGGTGGACTTGTTGGGCCTAGCCCAGTCAAGCAAACAGTCTGATTGTTGAAAGTAAATCCCATAGTGAGTTTTTTATGGTCCATTGTTACCGGTCCAAGCTGCTCTAACCATTGAATTCCACAGACTGCATCCGAACCGACTATTTCTAATAAATGGAAATCGATCAAGAAATCATACCCCTGGATATCCACTTGAACTTGCGAGCAGAAGCCATCGCTTCTCAATTTTTCTCCGTTTCCGACCGTCACGACAAAAGAACTGCCTGCGGTTATTTTCAAGCCCAAGAATCTTGCGGTTTTCGGATGGATATAGTTGTGAGTAGATCCTGTATCCACCAAAATCGAAATTGGATTTCCATATATAGAAGCTGGAAGTCAAAGTGCACGTGGATGGGAAGAGCCAGCGAGGGCATGGAAGGATATTTCTTGAGGATGGTCTAAGGTAGGATCTGGGTCGGTTGTAGTGTCGGCGATGGGTATTTGGTCATTGATTGGTGGTGCGTCATCTGAATGTAATTCTGGGAGTATCATCAGTATATGAGTGGGCTTACAACGATGACCAAATTGATATTTCTCGTCGCAATTAAAGCATAATCCCTGTTGTTTACGAATATTCATTTCAGTGGGAGAAAGTTGCTTGATCGAGACATTTGGTTTGGTCGTGGGTGTGTTAGGTGTTTGAGGTAATGCTTGAATGGATTGCGAGTTGTTGAATGGTTTCTGGGTTGGGAACTGGGTCTTGTGAGATGAAAAACGAGGTGAATCAGCATGTTTTCGTTCGATTAACTTTGCTGTATCAATTGCCTCTGAGATGTTGGATGGCTTTAGCAAGAGTAGGTCATTTTGAATGTGGGGCTTAAGGCCAGAGATGAAGCACTGCAGAATGGAATCATTTGATAATGTGGTGATTCGATTGCAAAGGATTTCGAAGGTGGATTGGTAGTTGTCGACGGTGGAGAGTTGCTTAAGCTTGAATAGTGTAGCTTGCGGGTTAAGGAAAGTGGGGGGTCCAAACCGCTGCTCGATGGACCGTGCCAATGCCGGCCAAGATGTGAGATGCTTATTTCGATGCATCCACTGAAACCATGACAGCGCTTGACCCTGCATGTGAAAGCTTGCTAGATCAACACGCTGGTCTTCTGGAGTAGCATAATACGAAAAAAAACGGTCAGCCTGAAAAATCCAATCATGTGGATTTGAGCCATCGAATTGAGATAGGGAGCATTTGGGTGTTCGAGTTGATGTTGGTGTAGAGAGTATTGGAGGTTGTCGGTTCATGGTTGGTGGTTGGTAAGTGGCTGAAGTTTGATGCGTTGGTGAGGTTGGAGGTTGTAGATCTAATTTCCTGTTGATGTCTGATATTGCTTTGGTGAGATCTTGGAGTGTAGCTTTAATATCAATAATGTCTGTGTGTTGGTTTTCAAGCATGGATCCATGGCTGGATTGGGTATGTTGGATGTCTGCAATGGTTTCTTGTTGCGCGGAAATATGTTGGAGGGCATCATCCACTTTGGTCATGGTGGTAGAGTGGTTTGGATGTTAGGGAAGGAGGATTGAGGTCGAGAATGAAAGCACCAAATTGATGCGGTTGGCTACAGCAAAGAGCAGAAAGAAGAAGAAGTAAGAAAAAAAATTGAATTAAGAGAGGAAGTCGAAGACAGGTAAGAAATTTTGAAATACTTTCTTCATGTCCTTTCCCTTCTATTCTCGTACATTTATAACAAGATTCTAACAAACTTTGCCAGCTGGCAGACTCTATACCCTAGTAACAACCTGGTGCATAGCCTTGCATGCATTTAAAACAGAAATTCATAAAAAGAGAAAAATAAAAAAATAAAAAGCTAAAAGTAGCACGTTCTTGTAACCGAATTGCTGTAGTGCATGTGCTCACTATTTTCTTTCATTCCAGGTACCTCCTTGGTATGTTTATCCTTCTTTTGGGCCTTGTGCATGTTTCCCTTGGAGTATCAGTAGTGTCAGTAGTATCAGCCATATCATGATGCCTGGGCTACGAAGTCCTCGAGCATGACTAAAAATTTTATGTACAGGTTACGAGGCCTACCATACTCTGTAACTATAGAAACCTTTTCCAACTGCTTGTTTGTCTTCTCAAAGCTTTCAAGCAAACTGACCCAATCGTTTATTTTCATAGCATTTTTCATTTGATCAACAGTGGATGTGACGCAGCGGATTTAACTTTGACGTGCTAATAATGTTTTGATACAAAATTGACGCAATCTTTCTTCCTCACGAAATGATGATTTCGTGTCAAATAAACCGGTAGAACGATAAATGCCCAATTCCGTTGATCATGACGATGCCGGAATCTAGCTATCTCCAACCCGTTGATCTCGCAAGATACCGTGTTGAAAGATCTATAATTCGATCGTTGATCACTCGCAAGTGATACCGAGAATTGGCTTCTACTTCGTTGATTCGCGCACGAATAACCCGAAGAAGGAAAGAAGAAGGAGATCACACTCAACCTCAACAATGGTGGCAAAAGCACACATAAAATTTTATTCAAAAATCAACTCCCTTTACAAGTGACAACACACCCCTATTTATAGGAAATTACAACACAACACAGCGACTCAACAACAGTGACTCACGACCCAACATTACACGGCTTAACACATGCGACATAATAAATACAACATACGACTTAAGTCAACATACGACATACACGACCTAACATTACAACATACATGCGACTTACAAATCACCACACATGCGACATAACATCAAACGACTTAACAGAATTACAACACACATGACTTAACAACATACGGCATAAGATCCAGTGACTTAAGAAATCAGCATAGGTTGAGCGACTTAAGCAAACCACGGCATAAGCTTCAGCTGCGACCTAAGAAATCAATGCGGCATATAGCAAGCGTCTTAAGAAGCCAGCGACCTATCATGGCGCGACATAAGAAGATAGCGGCATAGGACGGTATAAGTGAACGACTTAAGGAATGAGCGACATAAGAAATCACTGCGGCATAAGGTTGAGCGACTTAAAAAGGAGCGACTTAAGAAGATAGCGGCATAAGTTGCAGTTGGTATAACTCGCTAGGTCGTTGCATTATCCTTCACTGCATAACTCGCATAACTCGTTAGGTCACTCAGGTGACTCAGGCATGGAGTTAGGCCGCTTGCGTAACTCGTTAGGTCGCTCAGGCGACTCAAGGCATGGTGTTAGGTCGCTCACGCGACTCAAGGCAAGGTGTGCTGCATTATCCTTCCCTGTTTGAAAAGAATTCGTCCCCGAATTCACACTTTCCTCTTCTTCGACATGCTTATTCTCATGATATGGAATCAAGTGTTTGACGTTGAAAGCGTCAACAGTATGGATATGATCCGGCAATCTCAACCGATAAGCATTCTTATTAATCTTCTTTATGATCTCCAAAGGACCAATCTTTCTAGCAGCTAGCTTATTGTAAGCACCAATAGGAAATCGATTTTTAGTTAGTACTGCATACACAAAATCTCCTTCTTTGAATTCAACATGTCGTCGTTTGATATCTGCGGATTGCTTATATTTCTCATTCGCCTTAAGAAATCATTCCTACACAACCTTGTGGCACATTTGCAATTCATTTATAAATTCACTAGCTTGTTTGATCACTCCTTTCTGCTGTGGTACTATAGATAAATTCAATGGTCCCTTCGGAGTTGTTGAATAAACAACCTGGAATGGACTGAAACCAGTGCTACGGTTAACTGCATGGTTGTGTGCAAACTCAACTTGACACAGCTTGGAATCCCAACTCTTCAAATTATCATTCACGAGGCATCTCAATAGATTACGCAGGGATTTATTCACAACTTCTGTCTGTCCATCCGTCTGTGGATGATAAGCACTACTAAATTTCAGCTTTGTCCCGACCATTTTCCATAGACTCATCCAAAAATGACTCAGAAAACGAGTGTCTCTATCCAATACAATAGATTCAGGCAACCCATGAAGACGATAGATCTCTCTGAAGTATAACTGTGCGACATTAACTGCATCTGCCGTCTTCTTGCATGCGATAAAATGTACCATTTTTGAAAACCGATCAACCACCACGTAGATAGAATCATTGCCACGTTGCGTCCTTGGCAAACCCAATACAAAGTCCATACTAACATCCACCCATGGCTTAGTAGGTATAGGCAACGACATATATAAACCTACATTTATTGCGGTCCCCTTTGAAACTTGACAAATATGGCACCTCTGAACAAATTTTCAACTTCTTTTCTCATTGACGGCCAAAAATAAGACTTTAGGATCAACTGCATAGTACGGTCGCGGCCCACGTGTCCTTCTTCATGCAATTCTTTGATAATTTTCATTCCTAAACTGCAATCTGGAATACACAACTGATTTCCTTTGAACAGAAAACCATCAACCAGCATATATCCATCCATGCTTCCCTGCTTGACTTTGTCTAGGATTTCGGAAAAATATGAATCTGATGTAAGCAAATCTGAAAGTAAATCAAAACCCATCACCTCTACTCGCATGGTTGTTAGTAAAGTATTCCTCCGACTCAATGCATCTGCGACGCGATTAGTTACTTCAGACTTATGTTTGACAACGAATGTAAATTGCTGCAAATAAGCTATCCACGATGCATGCCTAGCTGCAATTTTATTCTGCCCTTGTAAATGCTTCAATGCTTCATGATCCGTATACAAAACAAATTCTTTGTGGAACAAGTAATGTCTCCAATGCTTCACAGCCTGCACAATATCACAAAACTCCACATCATAAGTATTGTATCTCATCTTTGCTCCAGAAATTTTTTCACTGTAATAGGCAATTGGACGACCCTTCTGACTCAACACTCCACTAATTCCAACTTTAGATGCATCTGTATAAATAGTAACTGAAAATCTGGAAACACTAGAATCAGTGCTGAGGTTAAAAGTTCCTTGATCTGTTCAAAAGCAGATCCTGCCTCTTCCGTCCATGAAAATTTCTTTCCTTTCATACAATCAGTAACAGGAGCCATCACACTACTAAAGTGTGGTATAAACCTTCGTTAAAATGAAGCTAACCCATGAAAACTTCCGACTTCGATTATAGTTTTGGGCTGTGGCCAATTTCTGATTGCGGCTACTTTACTCTGATCCACTTGTATCCCTTCCCCAGATACAACATAACCCAGAAATAAAACACTTGGCATCATGAACATGCATTTCTTTGTTGCTGCATAGAACTGTTCTTGACGAAGAATAGTTAACACCTTTCGTAAGTGTTGAATGTGCTCCTCTGTGCTTGCACTATAGATCAAGATATCATCAAAGTAGACGACCACAAACTTCCCGATATAAGGTCTGAAAATTTGATTCATCACCCTCATAAATGTACTTGGTGCATTAGATAGACCAAACGACATTACCATCCATTCATATAATCCTTCCCGAGTCTTGAATGCTGTCTTCCATTCATCACCTGGTCTAATACGAATCTGATGATAACCACTCTTAAGATTGATCTTCGAAAAGATTACAGACCCACTAAGTTGATCCAATAGATCATCAAGTCTTGGCATATGAAATCTGTATCTGACAGTTATTTTGTTGAGTACCATGTTGTCGGTACACATTCTCCATGAACCATCTTTCTTCGGCACTAAAAAAGCTGGTACAGCACAAGGACTGAGACTCTCTCGAACACGCCCTTGCTCAAGCAACCCCTCAACCTGTCTCCTAAACTCTTCATGCTCTTTCGGACTCATACGATAATGTGGCCTATGCGGTAAAATAGCACCTGGCACTAGATCAATTTGATGTTGTATGTCCCTTAATGGCGGTAACTCCTTGGGTAATTCCGTAGGAAAGACATCTTCAAATTCATCTAACACCAGTCTGACCTGCGCAGGAATTTCAACATCTTCACTTGTTTCATACCCAATCAACATAAACAATTCCGCACTATCTTTCACCACTTCAACAAATTCTTTCGAAGATAATAGACTAGTTGATTCCACCTTCTTCTCTGGCTTGCTTTCACTTTGTTCACGCTTCTTAGGAACCAAAGTAATTTGAGTACCTTCAAACATGAAACTGCAGCTGTTGGTGCGACCGTTATGTTGTACAGCTCTATTATATTGCCATGGTCTTCCCAATAGTAAATGACACACATCTATATCTACAACATCACACCATATATCATCTTTGTACTTCTTCCCAATAGAAAATGTAACAAATGCTCTTCTTCCCACTGTTACTTCTCCACCTTTCTTTAGCCATGCCAGTTTATAAGGTCTATGGTGTTTTTTAGTCTTCAACCCTAACTTCGTAACGACTTCTTCAGAAATAATGTTATCGCAGCTTCCCGCATCAATAACAAATCGACAAACCTTTCCCAAGATAGTACATGTAGACTGAAAAATATTGCTTCTTAGCCAACTAGAATCATTCTCATGCTTTGGCACTAAACAAGACCTTCTTATCATAAAATTACATCCTTCATCTCCTGACACAACTTCTTCATCTTCATCAAACTTCGATGGTTGAGAATAATCAACTTCAGCTTCCACATCCTCATACTCACATTCCTCTGCAACTAATGCTCTCTTTTTTGGCTTCGTACATTCATTGCTTTTATGGCCAAATTCCTGACAATTATAGCACTTGATACTGTGATTGACCTTTGCTTTAGCAGCTTCATTGACAATTGGTTTACTGACTGCTTTGGGAACATTAGCACTGCTACTAGCAGCCTTACTCTGGTTGTTAGAACTCGTAAACACACCACCTCCTCGTCTCCCTTGTTTCTCCCAAGCTAGAGCTTTCTGATGTGCTTTAGCAACAGACATTGGATTAAACATATTCACCATGTCTTGAATTTGCATTCGTAACCCTCCAATATATCTATCCGTTAGCTCTTCCTCTGTCTCCATAATATCATTCCTTGCAATCAATTGATAGAATTCATCTGCATAATCATTCACTGTCCTCGTCCCTTGTCTCAAATTCTGTAAACGTTGATACATAAGAGACTGATAATTGTATGGCAAGAAAGTTGCTTTCATCATCTTTCTCATCTTCTCCCAAGTGACAACTTTTGATTTTTCCATTCTCTCCCGAGTTAGTTTAGTTTGTTGCCACCAAGCCATAGCTCTTCCCCTTAATCTTGTAGCAACTAACTGAACTCTGCGATTCTCAGGTACCTCCTTGAATTCCAAAATTTCTTCAACATTTGACAACCAATCAAGAAATTCTTCTGCTTGCATACCACCTTTGAATTCTGCAATTTCCATCCTCATACCTGATTCCCATTTACGATCATTTTCTGAATCCAGGTATTGATTTCGCACTTGGCCTCGATTTCGATAATGAATACTACCTCCATCACCATCCTCCTCAAAATCATATGTATGTCGGTATCGATCCCGTCCATCTACATCTGTACGACTATGCATGTCCCTTCTACCCTGTCTTTCAACATCACGATAAGGTTCATTGTCAAACCCACGTTGAGTTCTTCCCTCTTCATGTCGATACCCATGGTGTTCTCGCCTCATTGAAACTGAAGATTCTCTCCTATCTCGATAAGACTGGGGTGACATTCTCCTTTCTCCCGAAACCGATGGTGAAACCCTGTTTCTACTATGGTTCTAAACTGGTGACGTTCTCCTTTGACTTCGATTCATGTCGTTCATCATCTTTTCTAACTTTGCAATACCCTCATTGAAATTTTCATTGATACGCCGCTCCATCTGCTCATCTTCTTGTCTTCGCTACAAATCTTCAACATTCTGAAAGCGATTAGCTCGTCTCGGAGACATGATCTTCAAACAATCTCGTTTCTTTGACTTGGCTCTGACTCGGCTCTAACTTTGGTTCGGCTCCGACCTAACTTGCTTTAACTCGGCTCCGACTTAACTTCAACTTGATCTTACTTAGCTCCAATCCAGCCTTGATCTTACTTAGCTCTGATACCAAAAATGTGACGCAGCGGATTTAACTTTGACGCGCTAATAATGTTTTGATACAAAATTGACGCAATCTTTCTTCCTCACGAAATGATGATTTCGTGCCAAATAAAAGGGTAGAACGATAAATTCCCAATTCTGTTGATTGTGATAATGCCGAAATCTAGCTATCTCCAACCCGTTGATCTCGCAAGATACCGTGTTGAAAGATCTACAATTCGATCGTTGATCACTCGCAAGTGATACCGAGAATTGGCTTCTACTTCGTTGATTCGCGCACGAATAACCCGAAGAAGGAAAGAAGAAGGAGATCACACTCAACTTCAACAATGTTGGCAAAAGCACACACAAAATTTTATTCAAAAATCAATTCCCTTTACAAGTGACAACACACCCCTATTTATAGGAAATTACAACTCAACACAGCAACTCAACAAAAGTGACTCACGACCCAACATTACACGGCTTAACACATGCGACATAAGAAATACAACATACGACTTAACTCAACATACGACATACACGACCTAACATTACAACATACATGCGACTTACAAATCACCACACATGCGACATAACATCAAACGACTTACAACACACACGACTTAACAACATACGACATAAGATCCAACTACTTAAGAAATCAGCATAGGTTGAGCGACTTAAGCAAACCACGGCATAAGCTTCAACTGCGACCTAAGGAATCAATGCGGCATATATCAAGCGTCTTAAGAAGCCAGCGACCTATCATGACGCGACATAAGAAGATAGCGGCATAGGACGGTATAAGTGAACGACTTAAGAAATGAGCGACATAAGAAATCACTGCGCCATAAGGTTGAGCGACTTAAAAAGGAGCGACTTAAGAAGATAGCGGCATATGTTGCAGTTGGTATAACTCGCTAGGACGTTGCATAATCCTTCATTGCATAACTCGCATAACTCGCATAACTCGTTAGGTCACTCAGGTGACCCAGGCATGGAGTTAGGTCGCTTGCATAACTCGTTAGGTCGCTTAGGCGACTCAAGGCATGGTGTTAGGTCGCTCACGCGACTCAAGGCAGGTGTGTTGCATCAGGATGCCATTTCTTCATATCTTTTATCTCGTGCAGATTTTACAACTCGACGTACTTCATTTGAATCGTCGCTATCACTGCCATGTCGTATATTGTGACTCTTAGTACGTTTGGCTGTCGGTTCTGGGGCTGCATCACTTGCATTGTCATCGTATTCACCTACTATTTCTTCCTCTTCAGTGTCACTCTCTCCTCCCTATATGCAATGTAAAAATCAGATTAGGCTACATGGTTGAATTGCAAGAACATCGACTTTAACATTAAATAATTTGTAACGTGCAAAATGCATGATTCAAAATTAAGGTGGATTTTGATAGAAAATTATGCAATCCGAGCAGTGCGACGACTTTTTTAGAAACCAACTGTAATTGGTTCTACCTTACCGTAGTAATGATCAATAAAAAAATCGAAATAGAGGCCAGCTTTTTTAGGTTATTTCTGTTTTAGACTATCTAGTGTAAAATATATGAACACTGCCAAATTAGGTAAAGTTATCTATTTTTCAAAGAGTGAAACGAACGCAAGTTTTGGTTATAAACTTGGAGTGGTCAAGTAATCCATGTTTCCAGTGGCAAAAGAAATGACAACGTTGAAGATATGGGACGAAATATTTGTTTTATACATTAGATAATTTGTCGGTTAACTAATCAACTATGAAAAGTATTATTGGATTTAATTTAGTAAGAAATATTTATGCATGTATTTCTATCAAATACCTTCATTTTTGTAAGAAAACAAATGAATAAAAATATGGTAAAATAAATTTATTTATTAGACTGATTATGAGAGATTTATTAGCAAATATCTACATTTTTATTGGTTGGTAATATCAACAAATACACAAGTCAGGAGATTCATTTCACCAAGGATTCTCGTATTGGGATTAGTTCTCAATTTTAGGATTTTCTTCTGATCTCCTGGAGAATTAATAAAGGTTTGTATGAAGAAAAATAATCACTTTTTTTTACTTCATATCTCTTTAAAATCAAATTGTGCAGAGATCGTAGAAAAATCTCTAACAAAAAGTACCAAAATGCATTGGATTATGCAAGTTTAGTTACGGTGTCAAGGAAAAAAAATGAAAGCGTTTTATTAGTCCATTGAGCAACTGTCGTGGAAACTGAGCTATCCCTAACAATCAAAAAACCGAGGACAAAAATATTGAAAAATAAAGAATAATTCTAATCAAAGAAAATAATTTTACATCTATATTATACAAACGATCACTAAAGCACGGACTTTATAGTTTTATATCAAAATTTTGATGCCTTTTAAGTCACCTCAAGCGAGTTCAATCTGCAAACTGGAAAACATATACATACCTGAGCCCAAAACTTAGAAGTCATGATTTATCGTGAGATTTAATACTGCTCCAACTAAAAAAAGCCCTGCAAGAAATAGGATTGTATGGTTTTGGAACAAGTTAAAATTCATAAAACTAGGGAATCGATTTATGTCGTTTGCCAGATGGAAAATAAAGCCATAGAGAATGTTCTGTGATAGAGAGAAGATGGCAGCTGTTAGCTAGTGTTGAGAGAGGAATGATGAAAATTGAAAATATAGGTTGGGTTCTTTTATCGTAAGATGAACAACCCTTTGTTGTGATATATATACATATCAATAATTAGACCAACCTAATTTAAATTTTACGTATAATGGTTATCTCATCTAGCAAATTAATACGAGTTCTACGACGCACGCTTTGCATGTGACAATAGCACACGCTTTGCGGATAATTGATTTTTTTTCTACAAATTATACGTGTCTAACATATTCAGAAGAAATGATTTGTATAAATATTTTGGTATATTTTTGCATTGGAATCATGTATAGTTAGTTTGAATTTTTATTTCTAAATTGGAACATTTAATTTTTTGTAAGGTTGAAATTTTGTTTATATTATCAATTAATAAAGAGGGAAAATGCATAGGAAGTACAATTTGTAGATCCTATTTTTAAGTGATATTAAGTTTAGTAATATACGTAAAGAGCATTTTGAATTTGGTTTACTGTGTTTATTAATTGATAGCTAATTAGTGCATGTGGATGACCTTACTTTGCGTACCAAAACTTATTTGATCCTTGTAACTTACACTCGGTCATTTTGTAGTCAAATATATATGAAACAACATTTAGCTGATATGCTTTCTAGCTGTCAAAATTTTAACTTTTGCAAGAATTTTTTTTTATTTTAGCGATCAATTGTTTTTATTCTTTCACCTTATAACCGTTATGTATATATTTAGAAAGGTTTTAATTTTACACACTCTTGTTGAGTAAGCATTCATCTAAAAATAAATGTCATGTAATTGAATAATATTATTATTTGTGAATGATTTTAATATTAATTACTTTTTTTTGAATACTAATCACGTGAACAATAAATGTGAACTGAACCACATACGTGTGTTAACCAACAAGTTTAAATTTTGTACGTTTCTTTTATATATGAAGTATTGAAGCATGTGTGCATTAACTTTAAAGGATAGCTATGCTGAATTTGGTCTTCATTCATGCAGCGGGACCTACTCTGACATCTGTTCATGTAATATGTGCAATTAATGTACTACATATTATTATTATCACTACTAGGAACGGCTGCTAAAGCGACATAGCCTAGCGACGGATAGCGACGGCTAAAAAAGACGGCCGTCGCTTGTCGCGAATATACAGATCTGCAGCCGAGAGAAACATTTCATTCCCTTCCTTCCATTCTCTCAGTCGTTCTCCTCCCTCCCGCAACCAGCCGCCGGTATCCGCCACGAGGAGCGGTCGCAACCTTCCGTCGCTAATTTGAACCTCTCCACACTTGCCGGTATCTTCTATTTTTCATTATCCTTGTTTAATTTAGGTTTAAATTAAATTAGTTGATGATTTAGGGATTTGAAATTGGTTGATTTAGGGGTTTGAAATTGATGAATATATGTTATTAGTTTATGATATATAGTTTATTATTTGAATTGGGTATATAATGGTAAACCTAATTTAGAAAATTAGTTGATTATGTGTTTGAAAATGGTGATTATTGCGTATTAGGTGATGATAATTAGTGTTGATTTGGTGGTATTAATTAGTGAATTTACTGTTCACTTTGTTGTTAAAAATTATGGCTACTTTAAAATCCAAAAAATAATACATGATCATTGAATAATATGTTTATTGATAAGTTTACGAGAATGTTTGTTATACTGTTGTAAGCGCTAATTACTTATTTAGTTCACAAAATCGTTAACTAAAATTTATGTAGTTAAACAAAAGTTAAAATACATTTTAAAATTTTAGATTTAATTAATAAATATTTAAATAGTTAAATGAAATATAAAATAGTTTTTGTAGTTGTTAAAATGGTAACTCATAGTTCCCATTTGTGAGATAAGCAATATTTTCCGAGTTACTGATAGTTCCCATGGATTTTGATTCATAATTAAACGAATTCTATTTGGCTACATTACTAAAAAAAATTTGAGATCATTGTTTCACTACCGACCACTAATACATCAATATTAATATTTTTTAATTTGTGCTTTGTTTATGTGAACCCCTTAGAGAATTTTTGGCCCCGTCTAACAAGTGTTGTATATGATCGTTATATGAATATTCGTTTTTCCACAGAACGGACATCTATATTCATCTAATACAATATTTGTTGAATTTGTTCCTGTATTTGGACAAGTTACAAACACAATAAAGTAATCTATTTTATAAATCATTTCAGTTTAAACGGTTCAGAAAATTTCGATGGCACTTTCTTTTTTCCCTATGTACACGCATTTGTGTACGATATAGGGAAAAAAGGGAAGTGCTGCCGAACTTTTTTAGAATCGTTTAACCTGAAATGATTTATAAAATATGATTACGTTATTGTGTTTGTAATGGAAAGTAGGATAACCGGCCGTTAAAGTAAAAAAACAATAAACTTAAGAATTGAAAATTTTAATGTAGTATTTATTTGAATTTGTTAAAATAGTAAAGGGTTATATATGAATTTTTACAAGACTTTAATGTGAAGTGTTTTATTCAATCTTCTAACCTACATTTTACAAATCGGGAAATATGTTTGATTATTTTGTCGATCGTAGTTGGATGTATGAACCTCAAAAAGGTATGAAAGGATCAATAAAAGAACGTTTCTGTAATGGTGTACACATATTTATTAGATTTGCTCAATCTAATAATCGAAATAACGTAGACATTCGTTGTCCGTGTAGTAAGTGCAAACATCTGAAGCATTGGAAACCAGATGTAGTAGAAGTACGTATGTACAAATTTGGTTTTGTGCCGAATTATTACTTATGGCATCGTTATGGAGAACTTGTTCAACCTACACTTAATCCTGTAATGTTAGAGGACGATAATACTATGACCAATCCTATAGAAAGCATGGTGCAAGATGCTGCATGATCAATGTTTCCTACCATTGACCAAGTTGATGATGGGAACGAAAATGTTGACGAAGAGCTGACCGCGGAAGCTAAATTTCTTTATGATTTATTGGATTATGCTAAGAGGCCATTGTGGGATGGATGTACAAGCGAAACCGAATTATCTGTAACCGCCGAATACATCACAATGAAATCGAAGTTTAATCTTACAGAAGCTGCATTTACAGCAGTTGTACAAACTACAAAACGACACATGCCATTTAATAATTTGATGTGTGATAGTCATTATAAAGTAATAAAACTTATGTCTGCTTTTGGATTGCCGTACCAGAAGATAGATACATATGTAAAAGGTTGCATGCTATATTGGAAAGAGGACGCTCATCTTACTAAATGCTTACTAAATGCAGAATATGTAACGATGAAAGATACAAACCAAGAAAAAAGAAAGGAAAAGAAGTTCCATATAAGAGGATGCATTATTTACCCATCACTCTCAGACTTCAACGGTTATATGCATCTTCTGCTACAACATGTTATATGCGATGGCACAGTGTGAGAACACCGAAAGAAGGAACTTTGATACATCCATCTGATGGAGAAGCATGGAAACATTTCGATAAGACTTATCCTGAATTTGCGGCAAAGAGCCGTAATGTTAGGCTTGGCTTATGTACGGATGGATTTTCTCCATTTTCTCAGTTTGGTAGTAAATATTCATCATGACCTATTATTATTACTCCTTATAATTTACCTCCATGGATGTGTATGAAAACTCTATATATGTTTCTAATGATTGTCGTTTCCGGTCCCGATGATCCGACACAAGGAATTGATGTTTATCTACAACCACTAATCGACGAGTTGAAAACACTGTGGCATGAAGGAGTTGAAACGTACGACATTTCAAGAAAAAGGAATTTTCGTATGTTTGCTTCTTTATTATGGACTATTAGTGATTTTCCAGCGTATGGCATGCTTTCAGGTTGGAGAACATCTAGACGTCTAGCTTGTCCTTATTGTATGGATAAAACACGAGCATTTTCATTAAAGTATGGAATGAAAATTTCTTGGTTTGACTGTCATCGGTGTTTTCTACACATCAATCATAAATTTAGAACGGATAAAAAGAACTTTAAAGCTAACAGAGTAGAGAGTATGCTACCACCTAAGGTTTGGACAAGTGAAGAGGTATATGAAATTGTAAAGGACTACCCAAAGATACATGAAACTGGGGTACAGGTTGATATTTCAGGTAAATCAGACATTCATAACTGGTGCAAGCAAAGTATATTATGGGAGTTGCCGTACTGGAAAAATCTCCTACTCCGACATAACATTGACGTCATGCACAGTGAAAAAACGTGTTTGACAACGTGTTTAATTCAATTTTGAATGTGAAAGGGAAAACCAAGGACAATGCGAATTCAAGATGTGACATATTACACTTTTGTAAGCGGCCCGTACTTCAATTATACGACGATAATAAGAAACCCAAAGCATGCTATGAGCTAGACAATAAGCAAGTAAAACTCGTTCTAAAGTGGGTGGAAGGACTTAGATGTCCTGATGGGATTTCTTCTAACCTCCGTAGATGTGTTGGCTTTAAAAATAGCTAATTGAGTGGGATGAAAAGTGACGATTGCCACATTATGATGGAGTATTTTTTTTTCCCGTGATTTTCAAAGAACTGCCGCCTGCAAAAATATGGAGTGTTAAGTATGTTTTATAAACAGCTTTGTTCTACGACGTTAAAGGTAGATCGTATACGTAAACTTCAAGCAGAAATCCCTGTACTTCTATGCAAATTGGAGGAAATTTTTCCGCCTGGTTTTTTAAGGTAATGGAACATTTACCTGTTCATCTTCCATCTGAAGTACTCCTTCATGGTCTTGTGCAATATGGATGGATGTATCCATTTGAGAGGTAATTTAATTAATTTTAGTTTTTGTGCCACTATATCAATTTAATTAATTTTGTTTTAGGTACCTGAACCATTTGAAAAAAAATTAGACAAAAAACACGAGTAGAAGGTTCGATTTGCAAATCGTACCTTGAAGAAGAAGCTTTATTTTTTTTCTCGCATTACTTTAGTAACGATGTGAACTTACCGTTCGTAAGTGTTCCCCGTAATGAAGAAACTATTCAGCAGGATTCTTCTCAAACAATCTTATCTATTTTTAGACAACATGGAAGACCTGTTGGAAAATGTGTGAGAATATGGTTAGATGATAGAGATTACCATATGGCACACACATATGTTCTTCTAAATTGTGCTGAAGTTGCACCATTTGTCAGTTAATTATGAATTCATATATAATTCAATTATACATGTATATATTAATTATAAAGGAATATAATACATATTTGCAGCATATACGAATCACAACATCCATCTGGCGATCTCAGTAAACAATTTGCTAGATTGTTTTCAAACTACGTTCATGATACAGAAAACTGTGTTGTTGACGAAGGATTACAACATCTTGCTATCAGACCAAAACGAAATGTCAAGACTTATCCAATATTCTTCGTCAATGGATTTACATTCAACACCAAAGATTACGGGGCTGAAAAATTAACATATAATAGTGGTGTATTTGTCAAAGGAAGTGATGATCCAGAGGAGCATATAAAAGATTTGTACGGCGTCTTAACACAAGTTTTAGAGTTGACATATTATATACAACCTACAGAGAAATTTTTTTTATTCAAATGCAACTGGTTTAGCAATGTTTCTGGCCTGGAATTAACGTGCACAAAGATTATAAGCTAATTGAAATAAGGCATACGTCGCATTACTATAAGTATGATCCTTTTGTATTAGCTAAGCAAGCTTTACAAGTATATTTTTCTCCATATCCGTCCTTAAAAAAAGATAAAGCAGACTGGTGAGCTGTTTTTAAAACGAAGGCAAGATATACGTTTGATGGAAATAATATTCCAGATAAAGCAGCGTATCAAGCGGATCTCGAGCCAAATACTGAAATAGTGATAATCGATGACATTGATGTAGGGTCGTTGACTGATGAATCGATGTTTTAATAGATGCATTTGTAAGTACCGAAGAAAATGATATAGAGCACGAGACTAATTCTGAATCAGAACATGACGAAGACTGATCATAGATGGCATCGCTTGTTATATAAGTGTGTGCTATGTATTAACAATAATGACTATGTTCTGTAATATTCCGAGCTATGTAATAATAATGATGACTATATATGATCTGTATCATTCTGAGTTATGCATTATTCTTTTCATGCATGCTTTTTTCATGATTATGTACAGAGTATGCTTATGTGATGATTATCACTTGATTAATAATTATGTGATGATTATGCGATGATTAATGATTATGTGATATTGATTGATGATTATGTGATGCTTATGTTATCAGTGCTCTTTTCTAAGCAGTGTATGATATTATATATATGTTTGTCAGTTATGTCTGATAGACGACGTGATCGACGTCGTACATCTCGGTCACCTTCACTTGGAGCAGGTCCGAGTACCTCTGAGCCAGATCTCCGTCGAGTTGCAGAGATAGTTTCGAAAAGTGCTAGGTATGTATCAAACTTATTTGAATTATATTATATGAAATATATTGAATATATACATCAACATTTCTACAGAGGGTTCGAGGTGGAGTCGTCCGATTTCATTTTACAAGTATCGAAGGAGGCATACAAGAGTAGGATGTCCAGGTGTTGGCCTCAGTAGGATAACATACCAACACATAAAAAAGAAATATGGGCTAATCTTATAGTAAATACAATTTTGTAATATATAATTATGCCTTATATGAAACCAAAAACAATATGCCATCATGCCTTATGATATCAGTTTTACGTATTCTGATCTTTTGATTGTTTTTTAATTATATAATCTCTTTTACATAACACGTATATGCAGGCAGCTGTATGTGTGGATCCGTAGGATATGGATGTTTTTGTAAATCATTGGAATTTAAAGATGCAGAAAAATTACAGAGAGACTCTGTCAAGGGCTAAGAGTTCAGGGAAAAAGCCAAGTTGGATGGGGGATGATATTTGGGCTGGATTCCAATAATATTGGGAATCTGAAGCATTCAGAGTAAGTTATATTGTCACTATATTTTTACATTTAAATGTGTTGAATTATTTTACTTAATAGTGTGTATAAATTAATAGGAATTGTCGGAAAGAAACAAGGCTAATAGGAACAAAAATCCCGCTTTACATCGTGGTGGCTCGAAATCCTTCCAAGAACATAGGAGGGAATTGGTAAATAAAATAACCAATATTTATGTTATGCATGTATATATTTACTAGTGTCTCTTTACCATATATTCTATTCTTGTATGTAATCTATTCTTGTATATACTCATGCAAATTATCAATATAACCTATTCTTATATATATTCAGTGGGCAAAGTATGGTAGGGAGCCCACAGCGGCTGAGGTTTTCAGAGTCACACATGCAGTGGAGCATACAGATGAGGATGAGAATGTTTCATATGATTGGTCGGACGATAAGGCTGCTTCTGTAATGGTAAATATGTTTATTTCTGTAATGAAA